>OY756946.1:12895000-14095000 GCA_963580275.1 Crataegus laevigata
AGACACGTGGGCAAGGAGACAGGTAACTATGGGGGTTTTCATGGTGGCCATGGCTTTGGGGAGAGAAATGAGGAGGGGGAGGCCATCTTGGACTTTGCGATGGCATATGATATCTTCTTAGCCAACATATTCTTTAAGAAGAGAGAAGAACATGTGATCACCTACAAGAGCGGGTCGTCAAAATCACAAATAAGACTCAAAAATACAAAACTAGGCAAAAGACACTTAACTAGACTCAAATAACTCAAAACACACTAGAATGACTCAAAACAACGTAAAACAAGCAGTTAGACTCAAACTAGATACTAGGGACTGATTTGGACGTAATTTGAATTAAAAGACTTAAAACAATGAAATCTAACTAAATTGGACATATTGGAACCAAAAGACATTTAATGTAAAGGGGGGTTTGGTTTGCACGAAAATTAAAACACAAAGTAAATAACTTGCAGATTCTAAACAAAGACATAAAACTAAGGTGAATGGATGGGTGACAGACTAGCTAGAGGATTCTTCTCCACACATGACACAATTGCATACAAATCAATTTTCAATTGTTCTTTCGATAAACTATGAAACTCAACACCCCAGGTTAACTGTGACAACACTTTTTTAACCTTCAAGTTTTCCTAAAGTTATTGAATTGGACGGGAAAGCGCATACAACAATTGAAAACATTCTTTAAAAGTCCCCTACGTGAACAGCACAATAGAGATACAATCAAAGATCATTAAGCTTTGTGAAAACGATAAGCATTGACGAGGCATTCGTAACTATGAAAAGCATGATACTCCTGCCAAGAATTCACTTAACGCGATTGTGACTAGCAACCTCTACTACTTGTGAATATAAGTTCATAACGATAAGGTGAAACTCCTTTATATTCTAGCATCAAATTCATGCATGCAAACTAAGTATGCATCCTTAATCAACATACAAGAATAAGTTATCAATCAAACAGTTAAGCAAATTGCATTCACAATTTATGAAATTACAACTGAAGGTAATCAATTCATATTGCAAACATATTCATGGTATTGAATCAACCTCTAGCCAAGGCGAATTTATTTCCTTATAGTCGCAATTAAACAAAGATAATCAAATTTAAACATTTAAAACAAAGATAGATTACACCTAGAAACGCTCCAACAATCCAACGTCTTGAATGGCTAGGCACGGCTCCAAGGTAATCCTCTCCTTCTTCCTTTGTAAAGCTGCGGCACAAGGGATGGTGATGATGGTTGATGGCTGGTGCGGCGCAGGGGTTGAATAGGTTTAGAGAATATGGAAGGGTGATAGGGGATGGATAGGAAGAGAGGTGGATGGAATGGATAGAGGAAGAGAGAATACTTGTGGCAGAAATTGTGTTGTGAATGTGTTGTGTGAATTCCCCATTTGTCTTGTGATGGACAAGCCTATTTATAGACTTTGAAAATGAATCACCACCACAAAATTTCTTGGTGAAGTGGGTGGATGTTGTAGGTGAAGTGGGTGGATGTTGTAGGTGAAGTAGGTGGATGTTGTAGGTGAAGTGTGTCCATATTTTAGCATATGTTTGAAGCCTTTTCATGCACCAAAACGTCCATCCTTATGCATGCAATCCATTCCACCCCAAAACAGGCCCAAATTGCACCAAAATGCACTTATTTGCTAACTTTGTTATTAGAACCTACAAACACACGAAAATAGCTTAAAACATTCTAATAAGATGAAACTAATTAAGTAAATGCAAGGAAACAAACTAATAAAATCACATAAATATGTTCCTATCAAAGACTACATACAGATGTGACTACAATTCGAACATAACCTACAACTGAGACACTGGAAAAGTAACACATACCACATTCTTCCAATATTCATCCGTCAAATGCACGACTTCTGGTGGGACATCAACCTGTAAACAAGTGTTGTTTAGTTTCAGTTGTAACGGCCCCCGTTTGCATAACCTATACCAGAAACCAAGATAAAGCTCTTCTATCACAAACAATAGCAAAAGGTTTCCAACAAACACGTGTCCATATGGGATTCGATTCACATATATAAGGCAGATGGATGGAAAATAAGGATACATAAACCTAAGAACCAGAGTGAACTTCAAAAGGGTGGGTGCATTTGTTGTGCAGCTTGTGTGTGTGTTGTGTGCATGTCTGTGTTTGCAACTCAGCATCCCAGAAAATGTGAACACTCATAGTGAAGCCTCATTCGGAAAAATAAAATTAAAGATCAAATTATTTTCACCCCACTTCTGTTGGTAGTTTAGAAAAAGAGATTGCAAGTGAAATAAGGTGACCTGATTGCAGATAGCATTTGCATACTTCAAATCTTCTTCCCATGGGCATTCTGACCAAAAGTTCTTAAAGTCTTCCTACACAAAATCACACATCAAAAACAGCTTTTTTTAATTTATATTCTCAAGATAATCAAAATTTTAACACAGAATCAGATACACCGGAATCAGAACATCCGAAATATAGGAATCCAATCAATAACCCAACAAGTTCACATTTTCTCTGTTTCTACACCGCCCAATAGAAAGAATTTCCCAATTCTTCTAAAATTGTCGATATGGGATCTCATTCAAACATACTTGGAACCAAATTTTGAGGTAGAAGGCGGTGCAGGAGTGACCGACGGCATGGAGGAGGCGGAGGGCGACACTGCTATCTACACCATTGCTAAGCAAGACGACGACTTTAAGGCTCTGATGAGGCATAGAAGGGCCAACATCTCCATTCAAGCTGTTTGGAGAGCGTGGAGCTTGGGGAACGGCAAAGCAGTTGACAGAGCATAGGGAGCAATCGGCGAACGAATGAGAGAAGGGTCTGAGGAAGAGGAGACTTGTCAGCGAGAGACAGGGCTTGAGAGGGAGAGAGAGGGAAGTGATGTGGGGGAGTAAGAGGCCGCATAGCCACTGGTATTACTCTCGCCATTGATTTCGTTGCATACACATTATGCACTGAACGACTGCATTTTGGAAGCTGGAGGTTGGGGAAGCGTGCTGATTGAAACTAGTGTTTTGGTTTTGGAGAGGAGGAAGAAATGGCAGTATTCACTAAATTTGAGTGTATCTTGGAATATTATCCTTAATAGATATTATTTGTAATCTTCATATAATTTAACTTATCCTATTACTATAAATAAATAAAGGCACAATGAGGTGATACAACACATCACAATTAAATCTCTCTTCTTTCTCTCGCCCCCGGCCTCTCTCCCTCTCTAGTCTTAAATACAATTAAGTCAAATAGGCTTCCAACACGTTATCAGCATACTCTTGACAGAAGCTAAGGAACTGAAGGATCGTAGGAGGAGGTTTTCTTTTACAAAATTCAAAGGCTTTTATTTGTTTTCTACTAATCAGGTACATTTAAAATAAAGTATGATATTTGAAACGCCCACGAAACACGAAAACATTCCTCATGATGTATGAACCACTATATTTATATTTTATTTCTGATATATATACGCTTCATGCATTATGCAATTATTATTTTGCTATGTGGAATTTGTGAGTCAAAGCATATGAATAAATTAGAAGCAATTTAGGGTTTTTCAAACCCTAGTGATGTTAAAAAAAAAAAAATTGAAATATGTGGCATGGCTGCGGCTCACGATGTTACTGCTAGCACCACCGCCGACCACCGCAGCTGGCATGTAGCCCAGCCGCGTGGAGCATGCTGTAAGAACGACATCGTTGTGATGTTTGGACTATGGCAGCAACCTTTTGGGCTTTGTTGTGCCTACACTGACACTAGGCTTCGGCATGGTAAGGGTTACCATGGGCCCGCAGCCCCTCCAAGCTTAAAACCAGCAACTTTTGAGTTGCTGGACTTTGTCCTAAGTCCCTGGCCCAAACTTGCAGCAAGCCAGTAGCTTGCTTGGTCTACCTCGTGCCCCAAGCTCACTTGCAGCAAGCCTGTATCACTTGATGGGCTTTGCCTAAGTCTCGGCCCACTTGCCTGTAGGCTTATGCTGATGGGCTTGACTTGCTCGGACCAAAAAACCAGGGAGCCAGCCTCGGCTGCGCCTTCCCCGCACCAATCCGCAAGCCAACTTTAGGTTAGGCTTGCCCAATGCCTTTTTTTTGGCCGAAACCAACAGCTTTTGCTGCTGGGCTCACTTAGACTACACTAGGGGTGGGCGCGGTTTGGTTTGGTGCGGTTTTGAGTGAAACCAAAACCAAAACCGCAAGTTTTTGCGGTTTGGTTCGGTGCGGTTTTGAAGTTAAAACCAAAATGAAACCAAACCATTTGGTTCGGTTCGGTTTGGTTTTATTGTTTGAAAAACCTTGAGCAATAAGTCGACGACATCTCTCTTAGAATATAGAATAAAAGACTATACTTAAGGTTAGCCATCAGGTGAACATGTATAATAAAAGCATATGGACAATAATACAAACCTGAAGAAACTGTTCTTATAGTCGAACCAGAATGAATGGTTGAATGGGATCATCAAGGTGTCAGCCTCCGACAATGTAAGCATAGCCATCAGGTGCACGACAGATAGTATTTCAAACCAGGAGTTTGCCACACATGACATGCTTCCTGCAACTCATTACATTTGATCAAACTCAATTGTATGACAAATTAATGACAAATACTCTAGGTTATCCCAAAGGTGTTAATAAAATAAGCTAGTTTTTTATGGTATGGTTACCTGTTTTCCATCCTTCAAATATTTCCACTTGAATTCAACCAATCCCTCCAGACCATATTATGTTACATTTAATATGCAAATTAGCATTTGTTTGTGAGTGTAAGGGAGAGAACAGGGGAAGGGGTGGTAGGAACTAGGAAGTTCTAAACCTTTCTCAGTGAGCCCAATTAAAATAGACAAGTACTCCTCCAATGATCACCGATCACCACAGTTACTGTATAGCAGATCCACCTGCAACAATAACATTTGACCAAAACAAAAAACATGTACATTTTCCTAGAAACCCAACAATGACTTATTGAGGAGCTGATCATCTCTCCTGATCCTCTTCGGTTTAATATAAAAAGAGAGTACGGCATACCAGAAGAGGCGCACCCCATTTTGAAAAATTATTATAGTTCACATCCACAACCACAATGACTACAACAAAATAATTCAACTTGAGGCAACCAACTTGAGGCAACTAAGAGCAAATCAAATCCGATACTAGTACCGCAAATTCATAAAACAGAGGGCAAATGAATGAATCATCTTCTCAAGGATACATATCAGAAATTTAAGGATTTAAACATTAAAATATTAAATTAGCAAAATGCCAACATCTTCCACGGTTCCACCACAATTCAACTATTCAAGAAAGATAGATGCTGCAGCAATGCAATTGTAGTTCTTCTAATCAAATCCGAGTATATGCCCGAACCCGATTAACAAATGTTCGTTGGAAAGGAATTTTAAGTTTATCAGCATTTAACTGCAAAAACATAAAAGAGAGGAAAAGAAAAATATGACAATCAGTACATACTACATACCCAAATTAGAAAAAAGGACTATATTGCATATTCATTTGAAGAACTTATATGTATGAGCAAAGACCATAAAATAAATAACCAATAATTTCAATGCTATCATACCACAACAAAATAATTCAACTTGATGACACAATATTAAAATTTAACTTAAAATAAAGTTCAATATTAAAAATTAAAAGGCCATATGGTTTAAGACACTTACTTTGCATCATTCAAGTTTCAAATCTTTGCCTTTCCCTTTCCTTTTGCACACTTACTAGCCGAAGGTTTAGGAGGTCTTTGAACTTGTGAACGGACTTGAGAAGCCGATACTCGGGAAGACCTTGCATGTTGTAAATTTGAAAATAATGGATGGGAAGCCATTAATCCTTGTGAACTAGAACTTTTTGATTGATTTGGAGCTTGTTGTGATTGTGGATTAAGAGTAAGAGAGGCGATAGTTGAGGTTGATTTGGCCAACTCTACATAATACAAAACATAAACAATATAAATCGCATTAGTTGTTAGAAACTTTAAAAAAACCTACAAAAGAACAAAATATATTGAAAAAGAAAACTAATAAAGTTCTTTAACTTGAAATGATATACTTACCCGATTCAATACTTTCATAGAACTCAATGTGCTCAACCGAAGGTGCATCATCCTCCAAAGTAATAATGCTATCGCCCCTCAACCAATTTTGCATGCATATCAAGGCCTCTACCGATTTAGGAGTTAAAGAACTCCTAAAATCTAAAATTACTCGACCCCCGGTGCTAAAAGCACTCTCCGATGCCACGGTAGAGACTTGAATAGCAAGAATATCTTTTGCAATGGCGGCCAAGATAGGATACTTACTACCATTCATCTTCCACCATAAGAGAATGTTAAAATACTTTGTAGACTCCTCTTTTGTAATTTGCACCAAAGGATCTAACAAATAAGAGTCCACTTCATCTCTCACCACTTTCTCATCACTCTCTTCAACAAAATGCATCCATTCATCAACAAGATCATCTTCCATTGACATCACATTGGATGAAGTAGAAGAATATTGTGCTTGTGAAGGGCCCTTCTTCATGTATTTTCCACCTTCAACATTTGGGCATATGCATCATAAAGAGCATGCAATAGATCTTTTACTTCATTAGCTTTCAATTGTGCCTCAAAATCGAAAAGTTTCTTTTTAAAGAGTTGTGTGACATGCCTCAACTTGAACCTTGGATCCAAAATAAGTCCAATCACAATTAGAGGGTTTAATTCATGGTATGAATCAAAATATTTTTCATACTTTGATCTCATGTCGGAAGCCATGGCCTTCAATAATTGCTCTGAAGGTAAACCGCCGACTTGCATGTTAGCTCGGGACTCCAAATTATTTATAGCGGTCTCTATTTTTATGACATCATGGAGGCCGGTATGAACCGTGGGATGTGTAGAAGCACTTACCCTCAAAGTCATATCATAGAACACCTGTAAAAACTTGACAAAAGCTTCCGCCTTGAACCAATCTTCTTCCGTAGGTGGTCCAACCCTTTTCCTCCCTTTAATTTGGCAAGCAATAATTACCCCATCTTCATCTTTTTCATCTTCAACTTCCTTAAAGTAAGTCACAAAGGGACCTTCTACATCCTCCGCCATAGTGGCAAATGCCTTCTTAAACTTCAAAGCTACATCCAACATAACGAATGTAGAATTCCATTGAGTAGGACAATCAAGGCAAACCGTTGCTTTGCATGTCAACTTCACCAAATTCACGGCTTGCCTAAAAAACTCCAATCTTTGTGGAGAGCTCCTCACAAACCTCACACAATTTCGTATAGCTAAAAGACCATTCTTTAGCCTCTTCATCCCATGACTCACAATTATGTTGGTTATGTGAGGGATGCATCATACATGTAAATACTTGCCACCTAAAATAGCTTGTGAATTTTCCCACCTATTCATTTTTGCCATAAGTTGATCCAAAGAAACTTTATTTGCAGAAGCATTGTCCACTGTGATTGTCATAACTCTGTCTATCCCCCATTCCAACAAGCAATTTTCAATTAACTTTGCAATTGTGGTTCCATAGTGGTTAGGAATAACACAAAAGTTTATGATCCTTTTGTGCATATTTCATTCATCATCAATGAAGTGTGCAGTAAGAGCCATATAATTGATATTTTGTGTGCTTGTCCAAGTGTCGGTGGTGAGACAAATTCTATGCCCACTTAAGTTTTTCTTCAAAGAAGTCTTCCATTCTTCATACATGTTGAGAAAAGTTCTAACAAATGTTCTTCTAGAAGGCACATTAAACAATGGAATACCAATAGCACAAAAAAGCCGAAACCCCATCTTATCAACGGTACTAAATGGCATCTCATCTATGACTACCATCTTGACACATGCTTCTAATACATTAGCTTGTGAAAAGCCAACAGCGACTACATTGTTATCTTTACTCTTATCCCCAACCAACACTTTTTGCTTTTTACATTTGTTCCCCTGATAAAATCTACAATATTTTTCAATGTGGTGTTTCATAGTTGAGGTGCCATTTACTCTCGGTTCAGCTGCATAGTCACCATCATTGCTCTTTTTCGGGCAATAATTACACTTAGCTCTCCTAAGTTTTTTATCCACCCAAACTTCCTTCCCCTTATCATCAATTGTTTTCACTTTTTTCGTCACATAGTATGTTGTGAAATGCTCCCAAACCCAACTACGCTTTCTTGAATCAGAGTTACTTACTTGTGCATCATCTTCACCTTCAGATTCATTTCCATCATTTTTTGGGTCATCTTCAACATCAACATTTTCTTCATTTTTTGGATCAATTTCTATTGCCTCATCCTCCGGCTTCTCAGGGGAGTCACCTGTCGAAGAGAGAGCAACCCAACTATGTTTGCTAGATTATTCATATTTTGACTGAAACATAAAAGAAAAGTAAGCAACAACAACGATTAACAACAGTTAAAAAAAAATCATCTGATAAGCATCTCATTTTTATATCACAAAAACAGGATAAGCCCGACAATGTGCACTTATCAGGAAACACAAATTACAACATCAATGGACATCATTGTTTATAGAACAGAATATCTCGACCATATTATCAAAGAAGCCACAATTATATTACATGATGCAAAAAAGAATTAGAACTTCCAGCTAACAAAAGAAATTCGAATAACTTAATTATTCCACCACATAAACAACCACCTAAAGATCCATATAGATTAAATAATGAAGAATAGCATGAAATCTGAAGAAAAATCTACCATAAAAGATAGGAAGTAACAAAATCATCAAACGAAACATTTATCCATATACCTTGTCATAGAAACATAATCATACAACAAAATCGAAATAAAATCAAGGAAGTGGAAAAGATGAAGGAAAATGCTAATCGACATAAGCGAGAAGCTGAAGATAGCCGAGTTGCAGCAGAGGGAACAGAGAAGAAACTGAAGATTGCCCTCGAAGAAGCTAAAGAGGCAAGAGAAGCAGAACAAAGAGTCCTTGAGGAGCTGAAGCTCTTATCTGGGGAACACAGGAAGAAGGTGCGTCTTCAAACTCAGAGACCGATGGTGCCAAGATCAGACTATCGGAGGAGGGGTTTGAATCTTTGAGAAAGAAAGTTGAGGAAAGTGAAAAATTGGCTGAGATGAAAGAGGCAGAAAGCATGAACCAAGTGGAAGAATCAATGTAAGAAAAACTGAAGTAGATAAAAAGTTGGAGGCCAATTTAAAAGCCATAGAGGAAATCAAGACTGCAACAGACATGGCATTGACCAAAGCAGAGATGGCAGATTCGGCAAAATCAGCAGTTGAGGGAGAACTTCGTAAGCGGCTCCAAGAAAAACCAACGGTGGTAGGCGAATCATCAGCGTCATTCCCTGTTCAGTTCTAGCAGGATTCGAGATCAGATCACAATGCCAGACAAGTGGGATGGGAATGAGACCTCTCTTAGTCTTTGAGAGAGAGTGAGAGAGAGAGAGAGACCAAGTTCCATTTCAACAGGTCACATTTTTGGTGTATTGATTGTATTCAGGAAAACTTATTTATAAGTCTCAGTGGTCCAAAAACATTCAAGAGTAGGTGAATGAATATATGAAGCGAAATTGAAACCATGTTAAAAAGAATAGGAAACTTCAATAAATTTCACAGAATCTGCATGCCAGAACTCAAAATCATAAACATGCAAAATCAAGTACAAATCCCCTTTTGATTCAAAACCCAACCCTAAACCTAACCCTAAAATTAATCTCAAATCTATAAGTAAATTTAACTACAATACAAGTTATAAACCATAGTTCTTACCATATTAGCACTCTGAAATTTAGAAGTTAGGAGCTGGAAAGCCTGGATTTGGAATGAAGAGGAAAGGAGGCCGAGCCGTCGTAGGGGAGAGGACTGGAAGAAGAGTGTAGTGCAGGAGATAGAAGTCAGAGAACATGAAACAAAGGCACGGACTAAAAGAGAGAAATAAAGGCTAAAGCCTTAAAGGGTTATTCTTACCCTTAGTGCATGTACCAATTAGAATAATTTAATATTTAATAAAGGTTTGCGGTTTCGGTTTCGGTTCGGTTTCAGAGGGCCGAAACTGTTTTTTCCCTAGTTCGATTTGGTTCGGGTTTCGGTTGCGGTTTTTGGTTTCAAGTGCCCACCCCTAGACTACACGGCCTAGAGGCTTGAGCCTTTCCACGGCCCAATGGCCTGTAATTGTGCTGCAGGGCTCGTCCCCACATCGCAGCCAGCCCACTTTTGGTTGGGCCACGTTATTTTTCGACCTAATTCCAATTTTTGGCATCCCCGTGTTATAAATCATGCCCAAATATTTTTTTATTGAGGCACGTTCTTAAACGGGCTATGTCTTTACTGTTGGAGGCACTGCTACATCTTGGAGGTCTACAAAGCAAATGCTAGTTGTGACTTTTTTGAACCATGGTTAATTCCTCACCCTGCATGAAGCATCACGCGAGGCCAACCCTGCATAAGCTGGTGGAGACTATTTAAAAAGGAGAAGAAGTGCAACTATGGAAAAAAACATGGTAGGACCATCTTAAGTAAAATTATGCAATTAAAATGATGTTGGGAATAAAGTTGTCTTCTTCCTTGCGTGAGGCCAACCCTGCAACAAAAGATTTCCAAATTATGGCGTTTATATATAAGCCCTCATAGCTCCCGTCCATCCCATCCAGACCCGCCTAGCTCTGCCTAAAAATTGGAGGCCCTTAAATAGGAGTCCTAAGTGGATGCCTACTTCGGCTACCCTCAGGGCCGATTCTGATTTGTGATAAACAAAGCTTGAAATCTAAACTTTTCGCCACAAAAGTTAATGAAGATCAAAACCAACTCGGTCAACATGAAGTCTTATCTACAACTTCTCAATAGTCTATTGAATGATTTTGAATTCAAAGATTATTTGTAATTATCTATAAATTATCCTTTGGTTTATTTGAAGAGTTTGTTCTTCACTCGAACTCTAATTGTAATATTTATATATACACATTAATACAAAACACTCAGATCATCGAGCACATTTCTTTTATGGTATCATCTTCTTCTCAGTCTCACGACAACTTCTTTTTCTCAAACACAACAACATCTTTCGCTGCCTCTCCTCTCACTAATATCTCTGCCTTTCTTCCCTTGAAACTCGACTGCCACAACTACCCTTTGTGGCGTGCACAGTTTTTCCCTCTACTTTAAAGTCGAAGTCTCATGCCCTTTGTTGACGGAACGTCCAAATGTCTGCCTGCGTTTCTACTTGATAATGATAGTCGACTTATTGATGAAATCAACCCTCTTTTTGAACCTTGGATTCAATAAGACCAGATGGTCCTTTCATGGCTCACTAGTTCCCCTTCTCCTCCTGTCATGCATGTTGTTGTCAAGTGTGTCAGCGCTGCTGAGGCTTGGAAAGCCTTGCAAGATTGTTATGCCCTTTTTTTTATTCTCATAATCATTTCATTCAACTATATGGTGAACTTCTCAACCTTCACGCATGGTGATCTTATTGTTGGTTTTCTGGACAAAATCAACACTTTGGCTGATTCATTAGCCTTGTCTGGCGCTCCTATATCTGATGCTGATTTGATTGCTACAATCATGAACAATGTTGGACCTTTATATGAAAATATTATGGCTTCCATCCAAGCTCGAGAAACTCTTATTTCTTATGTTGCTTTGGAAGCATTACTTTTTAGTGCTGAAAAATGTCATCTTACCTTTACGTTGTCTGTTGACACTCATGCTCCTACCTTGACTGCCACGACTGCCAACCGTGGACGTCGCGTTCATGCACCTACTGGCTTTGTGCAGATTGGAGGGCGTGCTGGTGCTCCTCCTCACCCTAATGGTAATGTTGTTGCTTTACCTCACGAACGCCCTTATGTTCTTGGTGTCGGCCTTCCTTTACTGATCGTTAACCTCTCAAGTGTCAAATATGCCGTCGCAATGGCCATTCTTCCATTGATTGCTATAATTGCATGAATACTGCTTATGAAGGTCGTGTTCCTAGTGCACGCCTCACGGCTCTTGCTGCTCAAGCCTGTCGTGTTACCCCTGCAACCTCTGCTCAAACAACTTGGGTCCTTGATTTCGGTGCAAATGCCCATATTACAAACGATCCTGGTTAACTCACAAATGCCCACAAGTATACAGGCACTGATCATGTCACTAGTGTTAATGATGGTCAAGGTTTGCATATCTCTTGTTGATGCACAAAATCAATGAGGACTTTGGTACAACATAAAGTGTAAAGTTTTTTACTTTCGCTAGATTGTTTCGGTCACTAGTATGGATAAATATATAAATGGACAGAGACATAGAAGCAAACATATGATGTACGTGGTTCACCTAGATTGGCTATGTCTACAGAGTAGAGGAGTTCTTAAGGAATTTGAAGTTGTTTGCTCAAGTATGACACCCATCAACGTGGATGAGAGTATTTTGAAGATGAAGGCCTTTCCATTCTCCCTAATGGACAAGGCCAAAGATTGGTTGTATGAATTGGCTCCCGGAACCGTCAATTCTTGGGAAAGTATGAAGCGTGCATTCTTAGAGAAGTTCTTTCCCACTGCAAGAATCATTCTCTTGAGGAAATGAATTAATGGCATCTAACAAAATCAAGGTGAGTCGTTTCTCGCTTATTATGAACATTTTAAAACTCTTGTTGCTTCATGTCCACAGCACCAAATGAAGGAGGAGCTGCTCATTCAATATTTCTACGAGGGACTCCTTCCCATGGAACGTCAAATGCTAGATGCCTCGGCGGGTGGTGCATTGGTGGACAAAACTCCGGTGGCTGCCAAAACTCTAATTGCAAACCGAGCACACAATGCTCAACAATATGAAGGTGTTGGACAAAGAGAGGGGCCACGGCAACATAGTGTGAATGAGGTAAGTGCAATTTCTGATATTCAATCACAATTGGCTAATCTTAATTCTCTTGTGTCTCAGGTTGTCAAGGGGTCAAAACCACAAGAAAACCAAGTGTGTGCCATGTGTTCCATACAAGGGCATTCATCCGAGACATGCCCTCAGTTGATAGAGAATGGAGGATGGGAATCTGCCAATGCTATTGGATTCCAAGGCCAAAACCAAACCAAATATGATCCATACTCGAACACCTACAACCCCGGATGGAGAGATCACCCTAATATGAAGTGGAGAGAGCCCCAACAATCTACACAACAAAGGGGATTTCAACAAAACCCCCCTGGGTTCCCACGACCATACCAACAAAATCAGCCACAATCTGCCCAAAATAACTCAGGTTCGTCTTTTGATAATTCTCAAGTTATTCAATTACTAACTACGTTGGCGCATGGGCAAGAAAAACAAGCCAAAGGAATGCACAATTACGCCAACGAAGTGCAAAATCAAGCTCGAGAGGTGACTGAATTGAGGAGACAAGTAAGACAAATGGCTGAATTCATGGGGCAATTTAGTAGAGAACAAGGTAAGTTGCCAAGTTCCACGCATGTGAATCCAAATGGAGGCTTTGAATCTGCCAATGCCATCATCTTGCGAAGTGGAAAAGAAGTTGGATCTGACCCCAAACCATCCAAATCCGAGCAAGAAAAGATGCCATCCGAGGAGGAGGAGCAATCCTTGCCAAAACCACCTACACCTCCTAATTCGGCTACCAAAGGTAAGTTGGGTTCAAAATTCATTATTTCTAACTCCATTCCACCCAATGCACCCTTTCCTAGCAGATTTGTTCAATCAAAGAAGGACGAGAGTGACAAAGACATCCTTGATACATTTCGAAATGTGCAGGTAAATATTCCCCTTTTAGATGCAATTAAACAAGTTCCTAAGTATGCTAAGTTCTTGAAGGAGCTGTGCACTACAAGAAAAAGGGCTGCGAACAAAGAGGTAGTTAGGGTAAGTGAAAATGTCTCTGCAATCTTGCAACATAAACTGCCTCCTAAATGCAAAGATCCGGGTAGTTTCACGATCCCTTGTGTTATTGGAAATACTAAGTTTAAACATGCTATGTTAGACTTAGGGGCTTCAATAAATGTCATGCCATACTCTATATATGCATCTATGAACTTGGGTGAATTGAAAAATGATGGAGTGATTATTCAATTGGCCGATAGATCTAATGCATATCCGAAAGGTGTTTTGGAGAATGTTTTAGTGCAGGTGGGTCATTTGATATTCCCAGCGGACTTTTATATGCTAGACATAGAAGAATCAACCCATTCTTCTCCAATGCCGATCCTCCTTGGAAGGCCATTTATGAAAACATCATCAACCAAGATTGATGTAGCCAAGGGAGCTTTAACAATGGAATTTGATGGAGAGATGATTAATTTTAATGTTTGTGAATCTGTTGATGTTCATTCTTGCTTTCTTATTAACATGAATGAAAATGTAAGGCAGGAACATCAAGCAACTCTCAAGAATGATGCATCTCAACCCACCAATGAAGAAGGAAGTGTAATGGAGCACCAAGAACAAGCCATTACAACCAAAACACCCAATCTGGCCAAAAGCACACTTTTTGAAATTATTGATCAATCAAATGCTTTTGAGGGTTCATTGCCTTCCAATGGTGAGTTTTCCCCTATAAGTCAAATTCCCATTTCAACTAATAGGGTGATACCTTCGTTGGTGCAGGTGCCAAATCAAATTCATGCTTGTGGACGTATCAAATCAGACCACTATCATTTGCCGTTCATAGATCCATTGTTTGAGCAATTTGTGGGGCAGGTTGTGGAAGAGATTCCTTTCCAAGCCGTGGCCTCCAATGGGGAGTGAGTAGAGTTCTTCGTCCGGCTGCAAGATGTTAAAGAAAGCGCTTCTTGGGAGGCAACCCATGCATTCAACAAAGGAAGACCTAGGATTCACTCCAATTCCAGATTTGCGTTGTTAAAACCTTTTTCTTTGTTGTTATTTCGTTTCTGTTTTGTTTAGTATGTTTAGTTGCTGTTGGTTTGTTATTTGTGTTAGTTTATGCTTGAAACATTGAGGACAATGTTTGATTTAAGTGTGTGTGGGGGGGGGGGTAAACAATCTGTTTTGCATGATTTTCGTGGGTTTTATTCACCTATCACTTCCAATGTTGTTTCTCACTGTTTTGAAGCATTTTAGTGTGTTGTGACATAAAAATCCGAAAAACTCATAAAAATTTGAAAAAATGTTTTGAAAAAAAACCAAAAAGAGTTGTTTTTGTGTGATTGTTTGTCTTAGGGTACCTTCCAACACAATGATGAGGATTCGGTTTTTACTTGCATAACTATTAAAGAGAGTTACGAGCATGGATTAAAGTTTGATATATTCTTGGCTTATGCTTAGTTGTAGTTGATGTTTATGAACTCGCATTTGATCACAAAAGGATAAAATTAGTTTTTGTAACATGCTTGAAGGAAGGAACTCAAAATAACGCTACATCCCTATGAGACTTGAGCCATTACCTTCTTTTGGAGAGTTATAATTTGTGATTCTTTGTTTTCTTAATTCGTTGCATGATCTCATTATTCCTTGCTTGGTTGCTACTTAGAATGCATTTGTGTCATGATAGAGCTAAATGCTAGAACTTGTATCCGTTTCATTCAAAGCATGACATTGAATTGCATAACACATATCAAGATGAAGTTGTGTAGTTGCGTCTAAGAAAAATAGCCGTACCCCTTGTTCATTTGTTTTGTAGGTTTTAACCCCATTGAGCCTTGTTTAGCCGGTATTCTTTGTTAACCCACGTTATCCCCACCTAGCCTAGAATAGGACCATCCATACCCTTGTTCTTAAAAAGATAGTGAGCATGACTTAAAATGAATTCCTTTTGAGTTACATTATGCAAGAAAATGAGTGTGGGCGAGGGAATGTTTGTTTTTGAGCTCAATGTATGTTTTTGGGGTTTAAAAGAAAAGAAAAAGTTGAAAAACGTATGAGAAGGAAATTAGAACAGAAAAAGAAAGAAAGAAAGAAAAAAGAGCTTGAAAAGAATAAAAAAAAAAGAGTGTTTAAATGTTGATTGTTGAAGGAAGGGTCCAAAATATCAAATATGGCCCTAAAGTGAGTGAAGTCTCCCATTTTTGTTAAAAAGTTGAGTTTGCATTCAAAAGTGAATTCTAAGTTGATTTCATAGCTTTCTCACTATTTCTTTAAGAACCTTTGTTTTCCATATCCTTTCTTTGTTAACTAAACACCCTTAGCCCCGTTACAACCCTTACACTTCTATCTTGGGTGTTATGTGTTCAATATGTGGAGTTTGGGATTGGTATGAGCATATGGTGTCAATGGTTCTTGCATCTAAATGGTGGCAGTCCTTTCATGAGATCATATTCATACATTCACTTATAACTCCAGAAAAGTGCTTTCTTTGTTAAAACATATGTGAGTATTAGTTTTCATGTTTATATCAATCTTCTCACATATACTTAGTGTAGGGAGTGTAGTTAGAAAATCTGAGTGAAAATTGAGTGCATATCTAGTGAGGATTTGAGGGAATTCTCTAAGGCATGTTACTACATTCAAAACATTGTTTTAACTGGTTAAATGTGATCTAGTGAATAGTGACTGTGGTTAAGTGTGTGCTTAAGTGTATGGACGACCAAAATCTATGTAAGTGATGATCTTTAATGTGTTGTGTGCTTTGGAAATCCTTGAGGTAATGTTGGAAGGTTTAGGTTGAGTTTTTTTTTTTGTTTATTTCGTTTTGCTTGAGGACTAGCAAAAGCTAAGTGTGGGGGAATTTGATAGGAGCATATTTATGCGACTTAACTAGCTTGTTTCCTTGCATTTACGTTGTTAGAACCTAGTTATTTTAGTACTTTAAGCCATTTTCGTGTGTTTGTAGGTCCATTGGGCAATTGGAGCAAAGAAGTGCATTTTGGTTTGAACATGCTTGGAGCTAATTGGAGTGATGAACTTGAGGTGCAAATGAGCTAAGGAGTGAATGAAGATGTGAAGAACGGAATCTAAGATGAATAAAGAATGAAGAGTCAAAATTGGAAACCGAAGTTTCTAAGTTTGGAAGTTTCTATTTTTGAAGGTTTCCATTCTTGAAGAGTTTCTATTCTTGGAATGGAAGTTCCCTAATCTTTCTTCAACTAAATCTCAGCCACACAAGGGTTCTAAAATATGTGAGGACATTCAATTGAGACTTCTAGAAGCCTAAACTTCCCTAATGAACCCTTGCCGCACCTCCCTTGAACTCCCTTGTTCCTTGCCGCACAAGGACCTCTTTCTTTCCTATTTTCTGGACTTAAAACACATACTTGTTTTGTCCCAAAACCGTGCCTTATTATTTCCCTTTCCTTCACAAACCTGCCGCACCTTTATATCCCCTTTTCTCTTGATTTCTGACCTTTTATTCCATTCCTAAATTTGCCCTACAATTTCTGCCGAATTTCCTTTCCTATTTTCTTTAATTCCTGCACCTTAGTTGCCTATTTTCTGTCATAAAAAATCCTTCCCTTTAGTACCTAGCCTTGCTGCACAAGGAGGACCTTCTCTTTCCTATTTTCTGACCATTAAACACATTCATTTTCTCTCCTACACAATTCTTCCGAATTTTACATTCCTATTCTCTTTGATTTTCTGATTTTTTTTTCTTCCCTATTCAATGAGGGAACCAAAATAGCTAAGTTTTAACACCTTTCCTGAACCCTAAGCCGAGCCTATATATATAAAAACCCATTCATTCACCACAATTCAGACTTTTACACATCCTAGACACAAACCCTTTCTCTTGCCACAACTCCCCTCTCAATCATTCATAATTTCTGACCCTTCTACACTCTTGCCGCATCCCCCTTCTATCCTAAACCATACCCTTCATCCATACACCTAAACCACAACCTTAAACACTTGTGCCGCAGCAAGGTGGAGAAGAAGGAGGCCTTGGACGTTTCAAGTTTGCAGATTGGAGCGTTTTTAGGTGTACTTCGTTTCATGTTTATGATGTTTAAATTCGTTTTACTTTGCCTTGCTGTGAACATGAGTGGCTAAACCCCTCTTGGCTAGGGGTGATTTCAAAGCCATGATTATGTTTGTACTTTGAATTGATAAATTTCAGTTATGGATTATTGAGTTTTGAATGCAATTGGCTTAACCGTTGGATTGATAACTTATTTGTGTTTGTTGATTGAGGGTCGACACTTAATTGGCTTGCATAAATCTGATGCTAGAGTATAAGTGAGTTTCACATAATCATTACAAGCTTATATTCATATGTAGTGAAGGTCGTTGGTCACGATCGGGTTAAGTTCAATTCCTAGCATGAGTAACATGATGTCATAGTTATAAGTGCTTTGTCAATGCTTATGATTTTCATTGAACGTAATGATCTTTGAATGTATCTCTATTATGATGTCATGTAGAGGACTTTTGGAGAATGCTTTGGGTTGTCGAATGATGTCATCCAATCTAATAACTTAAGGAAAATCTGAGAATTAACTAGTGATGTCACGGTTAATTTGGGGGCATTGTCGTGCATGATTCAATAAGAAGTAACTGGAAATCAATTCGTTTGCATACATATCATGTGTAGAGAAAGAGCCTCTAGCTTGTCCATCATTCATCTTATTTCCTAAATTCGTTTTACAATCTGCCTAGTTTTATAACTTACTTTGTTATTTCAATTTTCGTCAAACCAAAATCCCCCTTTTGCTTTCTTGTTCTAAAGTGTTTAGAATCTGTTTTGTTTATGTTTTAGAAGGTTTTGAATCAACCCAAAACCTTATTTTCGTCCAAAGTTGTGTTTAGAGCTAGAAATTGCCTAGTTTGTGTTTTTAGGTAGTTTTGAGTGTTTTTAGTTCGTTTTGAATCTTTTGAACTTATTTTGAAGTCTTTGAGTCATTTTGAACGTTTTTAACTTTGTTTTTATGTTTTTGAGTCAGTTTAGAGGTTTTAGCAATCCCTCCTAATCCCCGGTCCTGAACGATCCCTACTTGCATCCTTATTACAATTTGACAACAAGAGGGTTAATTTGTGTGTTTGATTAATTTTCACATCAATAGGGCAGTGATGCTGAGCTTGGATTTGACATAGACTCCTCTGTTTCGATTATGTGGTTTTGCAGGAAGGGCGTCGTGCTGTAGTGACCTATTCCAGCTCATCATTGACTTATCTGCTTCAATATTTTGCATAGCAGAAGCAGTGCACAACCCTTGCATTTGAATGGTCCTTCAAAACACTATTTCTCAACGACTCATCCATGCTGGGCAGCTTCAGTGTAAAAAGCCAATATTGTATCAACTGTTTTGAGGTATTTGCCTAATGAATTCATGACCTTGACAACAATTGAGGATGAGTACTCGAGAGCAATGTCAGGTAAGCAACTAGGCAAAGGTTCTGGGCAATCAGTTCCAGATTGAAAGTTTGAGTTCAGGTTCTAACTGATTGCTTTCTTTCTCTTTGTCTTGCAGGTGAGAGCAAGGGCAAAGGAAAAGACAGGGAAAAAGCATGATATGTGATACTCTTACTTTTGACCCTAATGATATGAGGTACTCTTGCTCTGGTGTGGCTTGTTTGTAGATGTATTATTAAGGAGGAAGAAAGCTGAGTATTTCTATAGGCTTCGTTGAGCAAGATTCTAAAAATCGGTAGGCACTAGTCGGGCGGTGGGCAGAGGCTTAGCGCCTAGGCGGCTAGGCAGATTTATGTAAATTTATTATATATCTTGTAAATAAGTGCCTATTTACACCTAAAAAATATACTTGTATGGATAAGAAAAGAATGATAAAATGCAAAAATAGAAGTAGAAGAATACACAAATTATATCATTAGTACTTTGATGAATTTAATAGAATAAGATACAAGTTCAAATGATACAACTCTATAGTACTTTAGTAATTTTTTTCAAATATGATATGAATTTATAGTGCATTTAAAAAAGAATAAAGGTGCCAAATATATGTTTAGAAATCATTTAATCTTTGAAAACAAAGTATTTGACACAAAAAAAAGAAAGTATTTAATAAACAATTTAAAATAATTACATAAAAAATGGAGGGTGGGAAACCAAGATGCATAGAAGGGAGGGATGTGGGGCACCATTGTGCTAGCTGTACGCATGTACCCTCAGTTTTATTTTTTTATTTTTTATTTTTATAGTTGTATCCTCCTTTATATATGTATTCAAGCAATTAGGAAGTGAGATCGGCCACGTGGGTGAGCATCGAAGAGAGAGAAACTTAATTTTCTCTCTTCTTCTTCTTCTTCCTCTCGTCTTCCTCGCTAGAATTCAAAACCCAGATCAGACTGTGCAACTATGCTCTGTATTCCTCCTTCCTCATTTTGAAAATAGAAAAAGGCAGTGAAACACCAAGACCGCCTAGGCCATCCAGTCGCCCGCCTAGGTCGCCCAAGTGCCGCTCGGACCGCCTCAACGCCCGCCTAATCCCTTCCCCGGTTTTCCTCCCGACTATAGGTTAATCGCGGCGGCTGACCACCGCTTAACGCCTAGGTGGCCACCTAGGCCAATTTTTAGAACATTGATTGAGAATGCCCTCTCAGATGTGAGGAAGAGTTGAGTGTTTTTGTAGGTTTGCCTGGCCGTGGAAGACGAAGGTCGACCTATATAGGAATTTCCCCAACGACAAGTAGTAATGTTGTTCTTTTACCCTTCTCGGTCATTGCAATGTAGTGGAAGCTACAAGGTTCACGTGTTTTAACTTTGTCAGATATCTTTGACAAAATGGCCTGTGGTATCTGGAAAGCTAATGTTGCGTGTGAAAAGTGTCAACAAATTTTATCCAGGAAAATCCGACTCTCAAAATTTGGAGAGTGTGCATCTTCCATTTTTGAACAAGCAGATATGTTAAAGATCTAGCTCTCGAAATTTGGAGAACGGTGTTTCTTCAATTTCTGAACAAGTAGATCTGGTTGAAGTTGTATTCTCGGGGAGGGTGAAAAAATAGACATTCTCACAAGCCTGCTTTGCCATAGAGAACATAATTAACACGTATAGTGATTTCCTAATTAGCAAGTAGTAATGCTGTTGTTTTAACATTGTAGGTAATAGTAGGGTAGCTGGGACAACAAAATTCACATGTCTTAACTTTGTCAGAGATCTTTTGATAGAGTTATTCGTGGTATCCGAGGAGCTGATGTTGCATGTGAAGATTGCCAACAAATTTTACAGGAAAATCTACTTCTCGAAATTCAAAGAGTGGTGCCTCTTTGATTTTTGAATGAACGGACCTATTGCCATTTCTTTTATAGGGGCACCAATTATGTTCAAGAAGTACATTCAGAGAGTTACTGCTTGTAGAAATTTTCCTTTATTTTTATACTCCTGAGATTTATTGGACCTCATTTTTCCTTCATCATTCTGAAAATGTCTGGCCCATCCGACTGTCGTTTTGACTTGAATGTTGTGGAAGAGGTAGCCATGTCTCTTCAAGACAACATATAGCACCCATCATTCCTATCTCTATTGGTATTTTTACCGTTGGGGATTCTATGATGAAGAATGACATGACCGCTGCAGTGGTGGCCAAGAGTCTTCTCACTCCCAAAGATAACAGAATACTTTCCAAACGGTCTGATGAGTTGGCTGTTAAGGATTCTCTGGCTCTCAGTGTTTAGTGTGCGGGTTCTGGCCAACGCCTACTTGCTCGAACCCGCCAGGTTGAATCATTGACGACGAAGGTGGCAAGTCTCAGACATAAGATCAGAGGGCTCAAGCATGAGAATAAACAGTTGCACATGCTTGCATATAACTACTCTACAAGCATGAAGAGAAAGCTTGATCTGCTGCAGGAATCCAAGGGTCGGATTCTAAGTGATCATCAAAGGTTTATGGATTTATTCCAAAGGCACCTATTGCCTTCGTTTTCTAGAGCTTTACAATATACTGAAGCTCTAAATGATCAACCTCTTTTTGGGATTCTGCTCAATACCGAGGCTCCAAATGATCACCTTCTGGTGCCTCCTTTTTCTGGGGCCCTGCCAAGTCCTGAGATTTCTCATGAGTAACCTTTGTGAAAGCCCCCTCATGTTTATTTGCTTTGATTATTGTGTATGCACATATCTGCAATTTATTAGAGATATCAATAAATAAGCTTTACTTCATTCAACGTATTGTGTTAAATACACTAGGGCATCCTTCATTAAGTTCATTGAATTTTTTTCTTTTGTTGAAGTTTGCATGTTGAAACTTTGTGGGTGGATCCTGTAGGTTGAAATAATGCTCCTTTAACTTCCTGAGTGAGGAAAGCTTCTCAGTTGGGGACTTGTAAGATCCAATTCACTGAGTAGTCGTGAAACTTCAGAGTACTGAGGTGTAGTAGCATATGGTGGGAGTCCTCAAGTCTCTGGTCGACGAAAGTTGACAAATGAGGTGTCTTGCTAGTAGTCAAGTTTCCAAATTAACAAAACTTCACCCTGTTTTTTTCTTTTTTGATTGATTGATTGATTGATTTATTATTTTTTTGAATTTTTTATTTTTTAAAGTTTTATAGGTGAAGCTTTGTATTTGAAGCTTTGTAGATGAAGCTTTTATGTTGAAACTTTGTAGGTGAAGCTTTGATATTGAAACTTTGTAGTTGAAGCTTTGTAGGTGAAGCATTTATGTTGAAGCTTTGTAGGTGAAGTTTTGTAGGAGAAGCTTTTATGTTGAAGCTTTGTAGGTGAAGCTTTGTTGTTGAAGCTTTGTAGGTGAAGCTTTGTAGTTAAAGCGTTGTAGGTGAAGCTTTTATGTTGAGCTTTATAGGTGAAGCTTTTATGTTGAAGCTTTGTAGGGCACTATAAATTGGTTTTGCTTCAAACTATCTTGATCAAGAGTGTGTGAAGCTTTTGAGAATTGTAGTTGTCCTCCGTTAATGAAGCTTTGTTGGCACCATAAATTGGTTTTGCTTCACACTATCTTGATCAAAAGTTTGTGAAGCTTTCTATAAGTTGTAGTGTTTCCATTGTTACAGAGGGGAAATGTCTGGAGCAGATGTAAGAAGACTGAAGAGCTTGATCCTTGTATATTATGCATTGAGGCCTTTGTTAGCTTGTAGTAAGACTTTGTTGGTGACTATAACCCTTGTTGGTCATAACTACTCCCCCAGTTGGGCTTATCCCCCTTTTAAGCTGTAAGGCTTGATGGTTTTTTATTATTTGTGAATGCTAAGAGTTCACATGTACGAGTTGTACCGCTCCTCACCTAGTTGGTAGGAAGAATGGTGAGTTGTTTAGGCAGAAATGTTTATTAATAGTATTAGTTGTACTCTTCATCGCCTAGTTGGTGATACGAATGTGAGTTCCTTCATCACTTAGTTGGTGGTAAGAGTGGCAAGTTGCCGAATGATATTAGAGTATGTTAACCCCTTTCGAAACTCGGTTGGCCTATGTATGAATGTGTTGAAATGTATGATGTTTATTTTGATTGACATGCGTGATACTTATGAATGTTTTGCTATGGATGAAGGGAATGTATAATGTTTATGTTGATTGACATGAGTGATGCTTATGAATGTCTTGATATGCATGAAGGAAATGTATGATGTTTATGTTGATTGACATAAGTCGTTTAAGTTAAGGTTTTGAGTTAGGATTTTATTAGGTCAGGGTGAGACTAAGTGTTTCATTGTTGGGAATGTAAAAGAGTGAAGACCAAGTTGTCCTATTTATTAAATTTGGTCGGATGACCTTCATTACATAGGATGCCGAACGACTATAGCTCAACACTTGTACAATGTGGGTTTACTTGTAATAGTACTTCAAGTGATCAACATTCTATGGATGGCCAAGGGTCTTGCCATCGGAGCTTCTTAGTTTGTAGAAGCCAGGGTGACTGATGCCAATAACTTCAAAATGGTCCATCCCAGTTTGGACTGAGTGTGCTTTCGCTCGGAACTTTGTCACAAAGTAGTCTTTTCTTCAAAACCCAGTCCCCTACTTTGAAAAAGCGAGGTTTGACCTTAGAGTCATAATAGTTGGAGATGCGCTGCTTGTAAGCGATGTTCCTCAAGTGAGCCTGATTTCGGTGTTCCTCAACTAGATCCAAGTTGAGGGTGAGTTATTTGTCATTTTCACTTTGCATGTAGTTCTTGACTCAGTATGTTGCTTGCTCAAGCTCATCTGGGACAACTGCTTCTGTACCAATTGCAAGTGAGAATGGAGTTTCTCCTGTTGAAGTCCGATACGAGGTTCGATATGACCAAAGAACTTGGGGTATAAGTTCTAGCCAATAGCCTTTAGCCTTGTCTAAGCTGGTCTTCAAGGTGCGCTTAATTATCTTATTGATGGCCTTAACTTGTCCATTAGCTTGAGGATGCGCTGGGGAGGCAAAACATAGGTTGATGTTGAACTTAGAACAAAAAATCCTAAACTTCTTGTTGTCAAATTGTCGCCCATTATTAGTAACAATTGCATTGGGAATGCCGAATCTGCAAAGGAAGTTCTTCCATTCGAAGTCTTCTATCTTTACCTCGGTAATGGTTTCCAAGGGTTCTACTTCGGCCTACTTTGTGAAGTAGTCAATTGCAACAATCGCATAACGGACTTTGCCTTTCCCCACCGTCATTAGGCCGATCAAATCAAATCCCTATTGGGCGAAGGGCCAAGGACTGATCATATGAGTGAAAGGCTTAGGAGGGGAGTGAGGAATGGTTGCATAGCGTTGACACTTGTCGCATGAACGAGATATTTTGATGGCATCTTGGTAAAGTGTTGCCAATAATATCCTTGGAGAAAAGCCTTGTGTGCTAGGGACCGAGATCCAACATGATCTCCGCAGACTCCCTCATGTATCTTTTGAAAGACAATTTATCTTTCAGCAAGCTTAAGACACCTGATGCGATGATTATGCAAACACACAAATTAAACCCTCTTGTTGACAATTGTAGTATATATGCAAGTAGGGATCGTTCTAAACCGGGGATTAGGAGGGATTGCTAATCTATATAAAATAAACTTAGAAACACTAAATAAAACTTTAAAAACACAAATCTAAAATCAAAACACTTAACTAGATTCAAATGATTCCAACTAAACTAGAATAACTCAAAATAAAACTAACAAATAAACTAAAATAGATTCTAGGGTTGTTTTAGGACGTGAATTGAATTTAAAAGATTCAAATTATGAAAATTAACCAACTCTAAACTAAATTAACTCAAAGAACTCAAAAGAAATCAAATAAAGTAGATTCAAATCAAAGGACATAAATTGTAAAAGGGGGATTGGGTTTTGATGAGAATAACTTGAAAATAAACAAATTATAAACTAGACAAATTTAGACACAAAATATGGTTGTTTGAATGGATGATGGATTAGCTAGAGGGATGATGGATTAGCTAGAGGGTTCTCCTCCACACATGATACACTTGTACATAAACCAATTTTTAGTTGTTCTTTCGATAACTTATGAAACTCAATACTCCGGGTTAACCGTGATAGCACTTTTTTAACCTTCAAGTTCTCCTTAAGTTAATGAATTGAATGGGAAAGCGCATATAATAATTCAAAACATTCTTCAAAAGTTCCATACGTGAAAAGCACAATAGAGATACAATCAAAGATCATTAAGATTCATGAGAACTATAAGTATTGACGAGGCATTCGTAACTATGAAAAGCATGATACTCTTGCCAGGAATTCACTTAACACGATTGTGGATAGCAACCTTCACTACTCATGAATATAAGTTCATAACGATTACGTGAAATTTCCTTATATTCTAGCATCAAACTTATGCATGAAAACTAAGCGTGCACTCTTAATTAACATACACAAATAAGTTATCAATCAAATAGTTAAGCGAATTGAAATCACAAATTATTAAAGCACAACCACAAGTAATTAATTCATAATGCAAATGTAATCATGGCTTTGAATCCCCCTAGCAAAAGGGGGGGGGGGTTTAGTTCCTCATAATTGTAAAACAAAGGTAAATAGATTTATACATTGAAAATAAAAGAAAGAAAACACGTAAACGCTCCAACGATCCTCGTTGAGTGGCAAGCACGTCCAAACACTTTCCTTCCCTTCCTTTGCTACGGCACAATGGGTGGTTGTGGGTTGAAGGTTTGGTTGTATAGAGGAATGGATAGAGGGATGTATGGTGGTGTTTAGGATGGGTAGGTAGGGGTAAGGCTAGGATAGTTTAGGGAGTGTAGAATGGAAGTGTTGTGTGAATTGGTGTCTTTGGCCTTGATGGAGAAGCCTATTTATAGGCTTTGAGAATGAATCACTACCATCCATTTTCTTGGTGAGAATGAATCACCACCATCCATTTTTGGTGAGAATGAATCACTACCATCCATTTTGTTGGTGAGAATGAGTCACCACCATCCATTTTTATTGGTGAGAATGAATCACTACCATCCATTTTGTTGGTGAGAATGAATCACAACCATCCATTTTTATGCTCCCTATGCATGCAATCCATTTCACCCCAAAATAGCTCCAAATTGCACCAAAATGCACTTCTTTGCTAACTTTGTTATTTAGAACCTACAAACACACGAAAATAGCTTAAAACATTCTAATAAGATGAAACTAATTAAGTAAATGCAAGGAAACAAACTAATAAAGTCACATAAATATGTTCCTATCAACACCTCAAGTATGGTAGGGTAAAACCTCGCTTGTAGAGTTGGTCATTAATGATCATGTCGCGGGTAGACTTGTATCGAATTTGCTTAGCTTGGACTTTATCATTTGGGAAGGTACCATGAGCAAGGAATTTATAAATCTCCCTCACCCCTTTGATGTAAAAATGTCCTGTGTAAAAAACAAAAACCAAAAGTATTACCAAACGATAAACACAAGTACATGGGGTTGTTTTTAAGTACGAGTAACGCATGGTGGAGTGCATAGAACTTACTTTGTGTTTATATATCAATCTCCAAACTAATTTCTTTCTTTGATTTTCAGTTAGTTTTTATTTAAGAAACCGACACTCACATCACATAATTGTTTTTCCTTTCCCACACTTCGTTATCTTAATTAATCACCTTCGTCCTGCATGCATACCAATTTTTCCTATTTTGTTGGTGGCACAATTGGTAAAAAGGGTAACTATCGTGTGGCAGTTTCAAAGACGGTTGATCAGTCCACTATAATTTAGTGATTGATATCGATATTGTTAATTTTGCTGTGTGTGATTTGGTTGGGATTGCATAGTGACTTGGGTTTCTTTGTAAATTAGGAGTGTGCATCATTCCTTCTCCTAATTTAGACTCTATATTTGGCAAGATTTTACAGAGAAGGAGATGTTATAGTGGTTCTGCTGATACACCAATCTAAATCATTTATATGAAAACAATAATAGATATGATTGTAACATCTAATAAATTCCTCTTTGAGAGATGAACATAAGACACAAATAAATCTATAAAAGAAATCCAATGGAACTCTTTTTCAAATAATCTAAACTACATATTTATATAATCATGTCTATCAACAAAAAAAACTAATGAAATTACTGTTACACCCTTTTATACCTAACTAAAAGAAAATATTAGAAAAGAAAAAAAATGGGACATTATAGTAATTTCGCACAAACAAGTTTTTATTTTTTTTACTGAACATCACAGTCATGGCACTTGGCAATACTTAAACTCATTCTCTCTCTCTCTCTCTCTCTCTCTCTCTCTCTCTCTCTCTCTCTCTCTCTCTCTCTCTCATTTGCACCCACCCAAGTCTATTTTGCCCCACTTTTCTAACTTCCCCAATCCACTAATTATAAATTTAATTTAATTCTTTTTAAAATTTTAAATCACACATATAGTGTGTGTACTACATCTAATAATAATAAAAATCAAATAGTGTTGTAAAAGTTGTGGAAATGAATGC
Organism: Crataegus laevigata; assembly: GCA_963580275.1. Taxonomy (NCBI): domain Eukaryota; kingdom Viridiplantae; phylum Streptophyta; class Magnoliopsida; order Rosales; family Rosaceae; genus Crataegus; species Crataegus laevigata. The sequence goes on from OY756946.1 coordinate 12,922,683, forward strand.
TCACATGCTTTAACTAAAAGTGAGGAAGACTTGAGAATAGTTGTGTAATTGTTGTTATGTGATGTTTTCAAAAGGGCTATCATTTCGCTTTTTGGTTTGTCACGAATGTGGCTTTATATAAAGAACACTCCGTGTGTGATCACAATACATAGAAAAGAAAAAAAGTGAAAGTAATAATATCAATATCCCTCTTTTCCTTTTTTACCTGCAATCTTTTTTGTGTCAGAGTTATGAAACTAAACAGTGTGATACGTTGCACCCACTTCGCTCCTGTCCCTAGCAAAGTTTACATCTCTAACTTTTGCCTATTTATAACACATTATCAACACGACTCTCTAACCCTAACCAGTTCTCATTTCCCTTTCCAAAAAACAAAAAAAAAAAAAGATTCCTCCAAGAATTTTACTGTTCTTCTTCCTCCTCTGCCTCACCTGCTTGATGTACCTTACTAAGATCTGCTAGCACCGTGCCTGCTCCTAGTTCTCAATATAACAATTACTTATATGTTTGATTTCTTGTTTGGTGTAGCTTCTGATTACTAACCTAGTATTTATTTATGTTAATTTTACTGCGATCAAAGATGGTGCTGTACAATTGCCCATCTTGAACTACAAATTTAATTTTACTGCATTTTTAGATGGTGTGGTATAATCGTCTACTCAGCTCTGCATATTTAATTTTTCTGCTACTTGAGTGGTGCGGTATAATCGCCCATCTTACGCTATATTATTTCAATGAGAGTGGTGTGGTAAAATCGCCTTCCTCATTAATTATGTAAATCTCGAGCCCGAAGTTTTGAGTGCTTATCATTTTGGCCTGAAGATCAAAATGAAAAATTTGTAAGAACCATTAGTTCTAACACTACATTCCTCCAGAGTACATATTATTCCAAGTTTTTACACATCTCATTTTTCTTTCAGAAAATGAAAATGGCGAACTTGCCAAAGCTTGATTTTGTTGCCCTGGATATTACTGAGAAGAACTACGTTACATGGGTAGTGGATACCAAGATCCATCTGGAGGCAAGAAATCTTGGAGAAACCATCAAAGAGGAAAACAGTGCATCCTCTCAAGATCGAGCGAAGGCCATGATCTTTATCTGTTGCCACCTTGACGAAGGATTGAAGAGCGAGTACCTAACGGTTGAAGATCCATTAGCCCTCTGGAAGGATACAATCACCAGAACACAATGATTCTTCCAAGGGATCGTTATGAGTGGGCACACCTGAGAATCCATGATTTCAAGTTAGTTGCCGAGTACAACTCTACAATGTTCAGAATTAGCTCCTAGATGAAGCTTTGTGGGGAGACCATTACTAAGGAAGATATGTTGGAAAATACTTTCAGCACCTTTCATGCCTCAAACGTGCTCATGCAGTAGTAATATAGAGAGCAATGCTTTACTGAGTACAACTAGCTAATATCGATGCTCTTTAAGGTTGAACAAAATAATGAGCTCCTGATAAAAAATCATCAGTCATGACCTACTGGATTGGTGCCATTCCCAGAAGTGAATGTTGCTTCTCTTGAAGTGGACACCACATCCTCTCATGGCAATAATTACAAACGAGGACGTGGCCACATGCAAGGCTGGTGGAACGGGAAAGGCAAGAATCATGGTGTCCAGTTTGACAACTAGGGTGCAAGGCATAATTCAGGCACGAGCTTCAAAAATGTAAATCACCACAAAGGTAAAGCTCATATGAATAACACTCCTAGAAATCCTAAAAGAGCCTGCCATAGGTGTGGTGGAAATGGGCACTGGGCACGTACCTGTTATACCCCAAAACATCTGGTAGACCTGTATCAAGCCTTCCTCAAGGAAAAAGGTGTCGAAACCAATTTCCTCGACCAAGCTAAACCAATGGATATACCTTATCCAGTGTTTGCTTTATCAGGGCAATTGAACACAACCCACCTGGATGTCTCAGACTTCATTGTTGAAAGAGGGAATGAAGTGTATCAGTCCGATTGAATCATTTTTGTTTGATGTAATCTTATTATCTAAACTTGTAGTTTAAAGCTCTCATTTCAATTCAATAAAAGTGGCATTTCAATTTCCCTTTTATTATGAATAAATTGTTTTTAATTATAATTCCCCTACTCAGAGAGTATGGATAAAAACTATGTTTATTTGTCTTGCAGACGGCGCAACCACGCATACAATACTTCGAGATTGAAAATATTTCTTAAGCTTGATGCTTACAAAAGTAAAGATAACAACAATATTAGGTCAATCATATGTAATTCAAGGCTTAGAAAAAGCTCAGATCATGTTACCAAATGGAATAATATTGTCCATACAAAATGCGTTGTACGCTACTCGATCTACTTAAAATTTGTTGAGTTTTAAAGACATACGTTTAAATGGATACCACATTGAAAGGAAAACTGTAGAAAATGTGGAATATCTATGCATTACCTCCAGTGATACCCATAAGCGTACATTGGAAAAGTTGTGTGATTTATCAAGTGGATTGTATTATATATACATAAAGACAATTGAAGCACATATTGTCATGAACCAAAAGTTCATTGATCCAAAAATTTACATGCCAAATGCTTTGGCATGACCGTCTAGGTCATACGGGATCCACCATGATGAGTAGAATCATTACCAACTCTACTGGACATCCATTATTGAGCAAACACATTGGAAGGCTAGAAACGAGGATCTACCATGATGAGTAGAATCATTACCAACTCTCATGACCCTTGCAAGGCTTGTTCTCATGGGAAGTTGGCAATTAGACCATCACAATTAAAGATTGATGTTGAATCCCCATCATTCTTGCAAAGAATTTAAGGGGATATTTGTGGGCCTATTCAACTACCTTGTGGACGATTTTGATATTTTATGGTTTTGGTTGATGCATCTACCCGATGGTCACATGTTTTCCTCTTGTATACTCGAAATGTAGCTTTTGTGAGACTTTTTGCTCAGATAATTAAGTTGCGAGCACAGTTCCCAAATTACCCTATTAAGTCAATCCGACTTGATAACGCTAGTGAATTTACGTCTCAAACCTTTGATGATTACTGCATGACACTAGGCATTGATGTTGAACACCCTGTTCCTTATGTCCATACTTAAAATGGTTTAACAGAAGCATTTATCAAGCGTCTTTAATTAATAGCTCGCACTATGCTCATGAAAACAAAATTGCTAGTTTCTTTTAAGCATTCATAGGATAAAACGAGTGTGCGTTTGACACCCCTTGGAACATAAGCAAATAAACAAATATAATACACTACTAAGACATTAAGAATGAGTACTCAAAATATCAAAAGCTTAATTTTTGTCAAAAGTACATTATTTTTCTATTTAAACTGTATTTGCACTGTTTTAAGCATTCATGGGATAAAACGAGCGTGCGTTTGACACTATTTGAAACTTAAGAAAAGAAACACATATAATACTCTACTAAGACATTAAGAATGAGTACTCAAAAGATAAAAATCTTAATTTGTGTCAAAAGTACACTATTTTTCTATTTGGAGTGTATTTGCACTGTTTTAAGAATTCATGGGATAAAAGGAGCGTGTGTTTAACACCATTTGGAACTTAAGAAAATAAACACATATAATACACTACTAAAATATTAAGAATTAGTACTCAAAATATTGAAAGCTTCATTTGTGTCAAAAGTGCACTGCTTTTCTATTTTGAATGTATTTGCATTGTTTTAAGCATTCAAAGCATAAAATGAGCGTGCATTTCACACCCTTTGAAACTTAAGAAAAGAAACGCATATAATAAGCTACTAAGACATTAAGAATGAGTACTCAAAAGATCAAAATCTTAATTTGTGTCAAAAGTACACTGCTTTTCTATTTGAAGTGTATTTGTACTGTTTTAAGCATTCATGGGATAAAACGAGTGTGCGTTTGACACCATTTGAAACTTAAGCAAATAAAAACATATAATATGCTACTAAGACATTAAGAATTAGTACTTAAAAGATCAAGAGCTTCATTTGTGTCAAAAGTACATTATTTTTCTGTTTTGACTGTATTTACACTGTTTTAAGCATTCATGGGATAAAACGAGTATGCATTTGAAACTCATCTTACATGCTGCATCATTGGTTTGATTGAGACCTATAGCCAACCACCAATACTCCTCAAAAGAACTCGTGTTTGGGCATCAACCAAACATTTCACATTTATGAGTTTTTGGTTGTGCTATTTATATGCCTATTACACTGCCATAACGCACTAAAATGGGACCTCAGCGCAGACTAGAACTTATGTGGGTTTTGATTCACTATCTATCATTAGATATGTGGAAAGTTTTGACATGCCCAACCCTGATATTCTCCAAATACTCAAGATAGGCACGTGTTGGCTGACACCCAGTGGTGACGAAGCCATACTAACATGCATGCAAAGTAATGAACATAAATAAAACTTAAAAATTTAAATACAATGATTATGCAACTTAGGAACTTGTTCAGAGCATACAAGCTAACTAGAACACTAAATGGAAGAATATAAAATTGAATGAATAAAAGAATGGGTCCTACTCCGAAAGGACTTGAAGATGCAAATTCGGAAGTGCCTATATATATATATATAATACTAAAACAGTTATTCATCAACATACTAACCCCCATATATATATATATATAAAATACTAAAACAGTTATTCATCAACATATTAAGCCCCATATATATAATACTAAAATAGCTATTCATCAACATACTAACCCCCAAAGTTTTATGAAAACTCATATAGCATAATAAGTAGTACATTTTCCGAAAACCCTAGCATGCCATAAAACTTCATAAAACATATATCATATATAATGTTCTAACTAGTGGTATCATAATCGACCCATAGGCCAAAATATATGAATATCTTCCGACCCGTAGGCCCCTACATCACCCGACCTGTAGGCCAATATAAATATCTTCCGACCCGTCCCTACATCACCCGACCCGTAGACCAATATGAATATCTTCCGACCCGTAGGCCAATAAGTATCATCGTCCGTAGGCAAAACAGTGACCACTAGATAAGCACAAAATATTGAATATAATATTTCCAACATACATACATATATCTCAAAACATCTCCATAGTATATAGTCATCCATCATATATACTACAAAGAACATAAATTCGATAAAGTATGGTATTCCAAAATATTCTCAATAAAGCATGATAATCATAAAGTGTATGTCTAATTTACTCATAAAACGTAACCATTAAATCATGCTTTTCACTTAAGCATTTCTAATAGAAAAATTATGCATTTTGGAAAGGATCCACTCACGGATACTTCTCTGTTGAAGAGCCATGCAAACTAGCAAAGACGGAAACGCCACACACAAGTGCCTCTAAGCACATAAAGGGTCCAATTAATAAAACTATTCAAAATATTGAATTTGGGAAAATAAACATAAAAAAAGGATTTAGGACGTCGAATTACCCTAAGAAGGGTCTCGGTTAAATTTCGAAAAAGTTAACAAAAGAATATTTTAGAGAATATTCCACCGGGTTGGGCTAGGTTTGCTTCTAAGCTTGGTAGCCTAGGCTAAAGGGTATTGGGTTGGGTTAGATAAAAGGGCCTGGGCCCAGGTTTGTCCAATTAGATTTAGGGTTAAAGGGACATGGGTTTGCGTCTGGGGTAAATAAGGTTGCGCTGGCCAATTGGGCCGCTTCTGTGGCCCGGGGCCAAACAAGGGTTGTGGGTCGGGTTTTGACCTTTTTCTAGGCTGGGTTGGCTAGGTTTCGAAGAAGAAGAAAGCCATAGCTTCTCATGCTCTAGTCAACCTCAAAACTACACCAAAACATGTCAAATAATATACCAAAGAAGAGATTCGTACCATTGAGAGGTCGAGAGGTGGCTGGAGCAACCCTGCAAACCTTCGGTCTTTATCGAAAAAACTGGAAATGCTTCCCTCAAAGCATTTTCTGCTTTCAAACGTTCCAAGTTTCTCAAAAACAATCCAATCTAACCTATAACAACAATCAAAAGGTTATGAGGATTACCTATGTCCAGGGTTTGCCGGAGCATACTTTGAACAGTGAAAGTGTTACTGTTCTGTGAGAGGGGAAGGAGGAGGAAAGCCATGGTGGTCTGGGGTCACGATGGGGAGGTCCAAGTGGTGATTGATGTTGCTCGCCGGAGAAAAATGGGTGCATGCACGTGTGTGTTCTCACCGGAGATGAGATCGAGAGAGAGAGAGAGAGAGAGAGAGAGAGAGAGAGAGAGAGAGTTGTGAGAGTGAGAGAAAGTGCTATAGGAAAAATAAGAAAGAGAGGGAGAGGGAAAAATGAGTCTGGGACAAGAATCAATGGGGGGCCCTTTGGGCACACCAGTTAAGACCAAAGAGAAAACCCAAAACAAAAATATCCCATTTTTATGAAATTACATAAATGTCCTCCCGATTCAAAATCCGTTAAATAATCGGGACCGGGTTGTTACACCCTTGACAAGTGATATTTTTATTTTATTTTATTTTTTGCAGATTGTCACTTTAATGAGACAGTCTTCCCATCATTAGGAGGAGAAAATACCGTTCCAGAAGAACAGCAAGAGTTGACATGGGTTGTACCCATCTTATCTCATTTTGATCCACAAAACACTCAATGTGAAAACGAAGTGAAAAGGATCGTTTATCTTCAAAATATTGCTAATCAAATGCCAGATGATTTTAATGATGCTACGAAAGTGACGAAATCACATATACCAGCTGCAAATGCGCCCGCAAGACTTGATGTCCCTATTGGACAAAATAAAGTGGCAGCGAATGATTCATTCGGTGCACGCCTGAAGCTTGGTAGACCCTGAGGTTTAAAAGATTCAGCCTCTCAAAAGAGATAGATAAGGGCATAGCTGAATCCAAATGAAATCATTCAAGAAAAGAAAATGAATGACAAATCCACAATTCTTGATTCTGTACTTCTAGAAAAAGAAAATGTCCTTGATTAGACACATGCCCCTGAAGAGGTAGAAGTACATGAAAGCAAAGAAATTTTTATAAATTGTGCATGTACTAATGAATTGTGGGATCGAAATGAAATAATCATCGACGACATGTTCGTATTTGCAGTAGCCACTGAAATCACATTAAGCGATGATATTGAGCCCTACTCTATTGATGAATGCAAATAGAGACAAGATTGGCCTAAGTGGAAGATGCAATCTAGGCATAATTAAATTCCTTGGAAAGACAAAGTGTTTTTGGACCGGTAGTCTAAACCTCACCTGGTGTAAACCTTGTGGGTTACAAACGGGTATTCACAAGAAAGCGAAATGAGAAAAACGAGATTGCAAGACATAAAACGCGACTCATTGCACAAGTTTTTTCACAAAGATTGGAATTGATTATGAGGAGATATACTCTCCTATAATGGACACAATTATGTTTCGTTACTTAATAAGTTACTTGGTTTCAAAAAACTTGACATACGACTCACAAATGTCATCATTGTATATCTATATGGAGAATTAGATACTGACATATATGTGAAGGTCCCAGAAGGACTTAAGTTTCCTAAAACGACTAACAAACCACAATGTATGCTCTCAATCAAATTAAGGTGATCATTATATGGGTTGAAACAATCTGGTCGAATTTGATATAATCGTCTGAATGAGTATTTGATCAAAGAAGGATATACTAACAATGTCATTTGCCCTTGTGTGTTCATTAAGAAATCAAATTCTGAATTTGCTATAGTGGCAGTATATGCGATGATATGAACTTAGTTGGAACCCCTGAAGAGCTTAACAAAACTGCTGAATATCTTAAAATTGAATTTGAAATGAAAGGGAAAATAAAATATTGTCTCGGATTGGAGATCGTGCATTGTGCTAATGGAATTTTGGTCCATCAATCATCTTGCATTCAAAATTCTGAAGCAATTTGGCATGGACAATGCTTATCCACTCAGCACGCTAATGGTCTTTCGCTCTCTAGACATTAAGAAATATCCATTTCGTCCAAAAGAAGATGATGAAAGGGTCCCTTGTCCAAAAATACCATATTTGAGTGTAATAGGTGCTTTATTGTATTTAGCACAATGTACTAGACCAGATATAAGATTTTCAGTCAACTTGTTAGCAAGGTATGGCTCTGCTCCAGCAATTCATTATTAGAAGGGAGTCAAATATGTTTTACGGTACCTTTGTGGGATAACAGACATGGGCCTCTTCTACTCTGAGAAATCCACAAATGACCAGAGCCTTGTTGGATATGCAAATGCTAGTTTCCTCTCTGATCTGCATAAAGTCCGCTCACAAACTGGATATGTGTTCAATTATGGAAATATAACAATTTCATGGCGCTCAACAAATCAAACATTAGTTGCTACATCTTCCAATCACTCGGAAATACTTGCTCTACATGAAGCCAGTCATGAATGTTCTTGGTTAAGATCAATGATCCACCATATTCGGAATTCATGTGATCTACCTTTAAAGACAGACACTCTAACTGTCATTCATAAAGATAATACAGCATGTGTTGCCCAAATGAAGGAATGATTCATCAAGGGTAATAAGACTAAACACATATCTCCCATGTTTTTTAGTGCACATGAGCTTTAGAAGGCTAAAGTTATTGAAGTCAAACAAATCCGTCCCAATGAAAATCTGGTAGACCTATTCACCAAATCTCTACCAAAGTGCACGTTTCAGAAGTTAGTGCATGGTATCGGATTACGTTGGCTTGCCAATCAGTTAAATTTGAAGAATGTGGAATCAAGGGGAGATACATATCAGGGGGAGCATCCATTATACATGCATGTTGTACTCTTTTTCCTTCGAATAAGATTTTTCCCACTAGTTTTTTCCTATCAAGGTTTCAACGAGGCAACATACTTAACACTATATTCACCCAAAAAAAAAAAAACAATCCAAGCAAAGTTGTACTCTGTTTCCTTCTCCACATTTTTTATCCCAATGGGTTTTTCCGAGCAAGGTTTTAATGAGGCAACTGATGTTGATATGTGGGCATCCAAGGAGGAGTGTTGTAGGAATGAATGCCCACATGCTTTATCTAAAAGTGAGGAAGACTTGAGAATAGTAGTGTAAATATTGTTGTTGTGTGATGTTTTCAAAAGCGCAATCATTTCACTTTTTGGTTTGTCACGAATGTGGCTCTATATAAAGAGCACTTTGTGTGTGATCATAATACACATAAAAGAAAAGAGGTGAAAGCAATACTATCAGTATCCCTCTCTTCTTCTGTTTACCCGCAATCCTTTTGTGTCAGAGTTACAAAACTAAACAGTGTGATACATTGCACCCGCTTCGCTCTTGTCTCTAGCAATGGCTACCTCTCTAACTTTTGCCTTTTTATAACAAATAGATATTTTTAAAATATGAGGTTTCACAGAATTTTCACTCAAACATCCCAACAATTACGCACTAGATCGAGCTGCTTAATTAAGAGGTCCAACCATCTCTATCAGCCAAATTTTACTGCATGCCTTTCCCTCGCAACCCTCCATATATATACCTAACTTCTTGATGTGACGGCAGTGACATTCTCACTTCACCCAACAATTTGCAGATACTGCTGCAAATAAATGAAAATAGAAATAAAAATAAAAACTTGTAGGGTATCATCAGCCTTACCTACCTTATACTCGTGGGAACCAAGAGCAGATCCTAATAAGTAAAAAGCTCAAATTCTTTTTACCTTTCTTAGAAGAATAATGGAATACAAATTCAGATTCATCTTGTAAGAAGCTAAGAGCTGTGAGCCCTTTGCTCATTCATCTGGAACTCAGTTTCAGAGTCCTCAAATATTACCTAGTATGATACTCAGAGAAATTCTTGAAGGTGGTCTTAACATTTGCTCAATTCTAATTAAGAGAAAAGGCTATTATGCCAATTCCATCCTAACTTTGTATCTCACTATCAATTTGCTCTCTAAACTTTTATTTTGGTCAATTTTCAGTCTACAGATATGTTTTTTTTTCTTTTTTTTGGGTGAAAGAAACCTACTGGTATGTTTACCCACATTCCGTATAACCTTTCGTTAAAATTTTCACATTTCAGGCATTACCAAACGAACTTTATTTTGGTATCACATTATCTTGCTTCTTTTGGGAAGAGCATACTCGAAAGGATGTAAACTAAAGCAGTGATTTATCTATAATTAATGGTAAACCTCTGAGGGGCATTATATCCAATTCTCTACTTATACTAGTATTGCAATCATATAAACATATGCTATATAGACATTTGTTGGATGAGATGTTCGTAGGGACACTTAAGGAAAAAAAGGCCTTAAAAGGACTCTGAATCATTTCCTATGCCCCTATAGGACTTGGAAGCCCCTTCTATTACGGCTAATTCTTCCACTACTGTAATATCAATGTGCCTAAAAAATATACTAATTAGTAATTAGACAGAGTCAATGTTCTTTCATACTTGGAAAGAAAATTGCTTGGGGTTTAGGGAAAAGGGATTACTTGTTGAATCCGATCATGAATGTTGCGGTTGCAATATTTCCTTTGACTGATTTACGCATATCAACATTCATGTTGTAGTTTGACACATTGACGAAAGAGTAATGCCAGGAAAACGGAGGAATGGTCCTTGATAGTTATATAACTTATATGTGATGAGTCAAGTATTTTTTTTATGTTGTTAAAATTTCCTGTGGCTTGTTTAAAAGATGTTAGTAGCTTTTAAAGTAAAAGGGAAATGATAACCACACACATTTTTCTCTTCTTACACAACTCTTTATCTTTGACCATCATATAGAATAATTCGAATGAGAACAATAGAAATAATTAAAAAAATTAGTGTCCGTTTATCATTTTCCATGTAAAACTGTGTATTTTCCGTTCTTTGGTGCACTTGGAGTTGAAGATATGCTGATTCAAATCCAATGATGGATGCACATTCCTTTACCTGGTCAAAAATGGAAGGGAATTCTGAGTTGGGCCAGTCTCATCAACCAAAAGCCATATTGCTTATGGTGTTGGTAATCAAAGTCGGCAGGGGCTAAGCTTTGGCAACAAAACAGTAAAGATAAAGCATTGTAAAAGCTGGAGCCTTTGGAGTACTTCCAATGTTTCCCCTGGCAGGCTGCACACCGTCTCCCATTTCTCTTGAATATTGTTTATATTTTATACCCTTCACGTATCTTAGGCTTCCCTGCTAATTAAAAAGAAAAAGCATAAAGCATATCTAGGCCTAAGCTCTAATCCCCTCCTAGAGTGATTGGCTACTAGAATTATGATGTTCTTCCCTTTGATTATGCATGGTGAAATGTACGATTCAATTGCATATAGGATGGCAACGGGGCGAGGTGGGGTTGTGTTATCTTTCTTGTTGTGCTCTCATCATTAAAGATAGGTTTACATATTTGGAAGGAGTATATATTGAAATAGTATGATTAATGTAGTCTTCTGTGTTTATTAATACATAAGTATTAAAATTATTCTGATCCTTGACTAATCATATGTTTACTAAGATACATGAAATAAATAAGAAAAATGCATGGCTTCTATATTGTAATCGGTAATCTAATACTTGAAAATGAAGAATTTGATTGAATATGGGGAAGTAGTTGATGGAATTGCCTTTTGTTCTCTTGTCTAATTATGGCAACCATCCAAAATAAGTAAACATGTCATAAATAATTTACAGGTACTTCACTAGTGAAATGCACGACTTAAATTGTAGATAAGAGGTGTTTGTCTATAAAATCAGTTGTCACTTTATGTCATTTTATGACAAAATACTTTGCATGTGCTTCTTAAATAACTTAAATGGTTTTAGAGAGAATCACCTTTCATGTGGTTTCTTTTAAAAAATGATTATAGCTCTCCCAAAATTACTATCAAGAGTTAATTAAGTTTTCAATATTGGAGTTACTTTCCCAGAAAATATAATATTTGGGGCCAATGTTTTTTTCTATTAAGATTTTTGGATAAATATTAGAAAAGCAAAAGATCTTACGTTTAAATTTTATAAATGGTGAATTTGATGCCTAGTTATTTTCTGAAATATAAATATATCGTAATATATAAAATATATGTATACTTCATTCATAATCAGTTAATCAGCACCATTTGATTAAAGGAGGCAGATTCTCTGCCTTCTCACTTTTCATGCACTCACATCTCCTCCTATTTGTGTGGTCACGGTTAAACCACGTCAACATTTTATATTATTATTATTTTTTGTCTTATTATCTCTATAAAAAAATTAATATAAAATGTTGACGTGGCTTAACAGTAACCAAACAAAACAAGAGGGGATAAGAGTGTATAAAAAGTAGGAGGGCAGAGAACCTGCCTCCTTGGTTAAAAGGCTGTCAACTCTTATTGAGTAGTTTCTGTTGCCGACAAGATTTATTATATTCTAATTCTTTAACTAACTACTTCAAGGTCAGCTTAACTTTGCTTTATCTCGTAATTACTGCAATTAATCATACTATTTGACTTCAATATAAAGTGGCATTCCAAGCATATTAGCAACACATGGAACACTGATTTGCTGTTAAACTTTTGGTCTGATTTTTCTTTTAGAAATATATATTTAATTTGATTCGACCTGGATACTGGCTAGCAAATTGTAGATGCCCACATATATGGTATTGATGAGTTCGAAATGTGATTAGTGGAAATTAGAACTTTTAGTCCCCTCCTTTTAACTTTATGGCATTGTGTGTACGTACGCATGAGGGTACTAAAGATTCATACAATGAAAAAGAATATGATCGAAAAGATACTTGAATATGTGGAAGATGGCAACACGACCATAATAGAACTGGCTGGATTTGCCTTAATTATCTTATAAACATTGTTTATACACATTAGATTTGTTCCTAATCTCTTAAGCCACGGGTACAAACTTAAAACTGGTTGGATTCTCTTAGGGTATTGTTGGGTGATGAGCTTTCAAATTTGATGGGATTTTTATGACAAACGTAGCGAATTAAATTATTAAATGTTAGCGGGGAGGATTTAGAACCTAAATTCTATGGATTTTGGGCAAAGTAATAAAGAAATGGATTACAAAAATTTAGATAGTAGGAAGTAGAAATTCTTTACATAAGCATTACAATAGACATGTGAGGGGATTTGCAAATGACTACTTAAGATGAGTCATTTGCAAATCCCACTCAGTCTTAGATATGGCACATTTCTAGTTACTCTTATCTAATTTTTTATAATCCATTTTGCATCACTTTGCTCAAATCCCAAGAAATTTGAAAGTTCCTCACCCCAAACATTCCTTTGAGTTACAAACATGAAAAATATCATTTCTAGCGTTCAGGGTACTTTTAGGTCAGATATATTATTTTGATTAATTAATTCATATTTTAGTATTTTTGTGCAATTTTGAATGTTTGGTTTTAACTTATTTTTGGAGTTGGGGTTTGGTAGGAGTATATATATACAGACCTTTTATATAAAGGGATCTCCATTTTTTTCAAAAAATGTGGATTAGGTGTGGTGCTCACTCCACATGGAATTTTACCGATCTAAACCGTCTATTTTGTAAGTTTGGATTCATAGTTCATCCTTGCAAAAATTCAATTTAATCCAAAATTATTTGCCTATTTAATTATCAAGATAAAATTTCATTGTTTCTAATATAACAAAATATTCGTTAATTTCTTTCAACCCAATAAGATGTCTTAAACATTTCCGATTTGGCTAATATTTTGTAAAGATGATCTATAAGGTACAACTTGAAAAATAAATGGTTCGGATTGTTAGCATTCGACATAGTATGGACCTCACAACTAATCTCTATTTTTAATAAAAGAAAAATGAGGATCCATTCTCTTAAAGATTTCCCATATATATAAAACTTTTGGAAGTTGCGGTCAAATTTAGAGTTTTCTAATATCTGGTGGATTCTTAGATTGTGCTCTAGGATATACGTGACGCTAGTTAATTAGCCCTTATTTTGTTACCTTTGGTGCGTTATCTCGCCACCATAATTAAGCTTAGCTATTTCAGAAGGACTAATCACTAATGAGGTTCCTAGCTAATAAATAAGAGATTATGCCACATGCTTCTGCATCCAGTGAGATTCCTGATAAATGATTAGTCAAAACCTCTTGAGATTTATCTACAGTTAGATTGATAAAAGAGATCATTCGAATAAGCTTATTTGAGAGATTTTTTGTGGGGTTCACTCTACCTCATATTTTAATGATCCAACAATTTATCTTATAGGTATTCCCTCAAAGGTCATCTCTACAAAATTCACCTAAATTTGAAACCATTTGAGTGTTTGATTAAATGGTAATCATATTAGTGTTTCTTTTTCGTCTATTCTTCACTACAATTGAATGTATAATAGTTTTGAATTTGTCTAATTTTTTACAAATCTGATCTATGAATGATGTATTAAAATATAGATGAGTTGGATCCTTAAAAAAAAGTTACAAAATGAGCACGTGTTGACCCTAAAAATTACAAAGCCTACATGGCACACAAGTCGAGTGGCTATGACTTAACTACGCCCTTTTTGTGAATGCGAGCATGCCAATTAGCATTCGAGCTCGATCGAGCAAGTAGATAAATGTGATAGCGGTGTTGAATGCACTACTAACTTTTGCACTTGAGCGACTATGACTGAGGAAAGAACGCGTCTCAACCTTGGGTTATAGGACCTGTAGAAAAAATTGCTAGATCACCACAAAGTTCAATAAATAGTTTGGATTTCAAAATGCCGAACACGAAGTAATAGGTAACACCTCACTTCATTGATTGCATTAGGCCATCTCCAACTGAAGGGTCTAGAGGTCCAGAGGGCCAGAGGGCCGAAAATAGCCTAAAAACCGTCTCCAACCAAGGGTTAGGGCAGAGGGCTGTGGAATCTGGGAGGGCCCCACAGAATCAGAGAGGGTTGGAGGGCTAAAGGGTTGGCCACTTCCAACCAGCCAGCCAGCCCCGGGCTGGCCAGAATTTTTTTAAAAGTGTAACCGACAGGAATACATTTATACTAAATAATATGAATGTATTCCTGTCGATTATAACCAACATGAATGCTTTGAATTTTTTTAACAGTTTTATTATTATTTTTTATTTACAAAATTTTTCCTATAACTTCTATTTTTCATGTTTTTTTTTTAAATTCTATTTTTTTCCTATAACTTTGATTTTACAAAATTTGTTTCATATTTTTTTAAGTTCCATTTTTTCTTATAACTTCTATTTCACAAAATTTGTTTCATTTCATTTTAAATTCTATTTTTTTCCTATAGCTTCTATTTCACAAAATTTGTTTCGTATTTTTTTTTTAATTCTATTTTTTTCCTATAACTTCCTAAGCCATTTACAATATTAAATTAAATTAAGTAACATGAAACAACATTAAACAATATGGAACAATATTAAATAACATTAACAAACATAAAAAAAAAAAACATTTAACATGAAACTTAAACAACATTTAAGTTGTAGTTTTTAAATAATAAATTATGTTTAGCCCTATGGCCTTTGGCTCTCAGTTGGAGACGGTTTTTTGTGACAGGGCTAAAACAAGCCCTCTGGCTCTCGGTTGGAGACGGAGGCAAATATGGCCCTGTAATGTTCATTAAAATATTAATATCTTGGAGAATCTTGGAGGGCCAGATGGCTCTCGTTTTAGCCCTCTGGCCCTCCAAGATTCACCAAGATATTAATATTTTAATGAACAGTACAGGGCCATATTTGCCTCCGTCTCCAACCGAGGGCCAGAGGGCTCGTTTTAGCTCTGTCACAAAAAACCGTCTCCAACCGAGGGCCAAAGGGCCATAGGGCCAAGCATAATTTATTATTTTAATTTAAAAATTACAACAACTTAAATTTAAAAACTACAAATTAAATTTAAAAACAACATTAATTTAAATGTTAAAACTACAACAACTTAAATTTAATATCGATAATCAACATTATCTTCATCATCCGCCATTGTATGAAATATTGAAGGAAATTATTGAAAAAATATTGAAGGAATTTATTGAAAAATTTGAAGAAATATTGCATATGAAGGAAATATTGAAAAAATATTGAAGGAAATATTGCATATGAAGGAAATATTGAAAATGAAGGAAATATTGCAAATGAAGTGAAGAATTGAAAGAGATTCACCATATTTATAGAAGGAAAAAAAAGGTTTAAATTATAAAAAAAAAAAATTGCAACAACTAGTTGCTTTACATTAAAAAAAAAATAATGCAACGGCTAGTTGCTTTAAATTCAATTTCAAATTATTAGTGTCGGTTATAACTGACACTATTGTAATTCAAATTACTATTAGTGTCGGTTATAACTGACACTAATAGTAATTAATAAAAAAACGTTTGAGGCTCAAGGCTAGTTTAAAACAGTGTTAGTGTCGGTTATAACCGACACTATTTCTGCTCTCTAAATTATTCCTGTCGGTTATAACCGACAGGAATTCCGACAATTTAAAAAAAAATAGCCAGCCTGGGGCTGGCTGGCTGGAAGTGGCCAGCCCTCTAGCCCTCCAGCCTTCTCCAATTCAGTGGGGCCTCCCAGATTCCACAGCCCTCTGGCCTAGCCCTCGGTTGGAGACTGTTTTTGGGTTATTTTCGGCCCTCTGGCCCTCTGGACCCTTCGGTTGGAGATGGTCTTAGGACTCGACCGAACTATACACCTGCACTTAATCCTCTCACAGTCCTACCTTCATAAGGACTTGGTCGAATCAGCTCTTCTTGGGCTATAACCCCAGTGGCTTGAGAAATCTTTACTGAGCCGAGGGTTGTAGTTTTTCAGCTCGGAGTAACCCATCTCAGGCCAAACTGTCATTTGCAACAAGGTGTCCCTTAAATAAAATTATTTTAGAAGTCCCTCAAAGAAAGGGGACTGATACGTATATCCATACATCTCGTCAATCATCTGAGGTTTTCACGCTCGAACTTCTGCATATAGAACTCTTCATTTCCTTCCAAATCTCTAATCTTTCCCAAATCAGCACAGTACATTAGCGACATGGATTGACATTTGTACACAACTGATGGTGTATCTTGCAGCCCAAATATTAATTGTACGCCATCACTGTTGAAATAGCACTAATGAATTCTATTGCATGAAGAAAAGTTGAATTCTATTGGCTAGTATAAAAAACTTTGATTTGTTTATGCGTGCGGTTAAAAAACCTAATTAAGTGGTTCCAATTATGAACTTGTTTTTTTCTTTTGGGTCAATTGTTCCGATCATGAATCATTTCATATAGGGTTTTCTTCCTTTTGCCAATGAATTTTTTAAAAGTGTTTAGACTGCCCGATCACCGCATAATTAACTACCAGAGAGCTCTGTTCGATAAATAATTAGTAGCTCACTCAATTGCAGTTCCAGATATCTTCCTTCTAGAAGGTGATTATGTGTCCTCTTCAAGTTTACAGGGCTCTGGCATTTAACTTATGGGTGGTGATTTTCACACACCTTATTTTACTTGTTTGTTCTTTTCCAATTGTTTAATAGCTTTTTAGAAAGTGTGAGGTTAAAATGGAGTGATTTGAAAATGTGTGTAAAGCAAATAGGGTGTGTGAAAATCACCAACCTAACTTATAATTTGCACTTTTGGTTTTCTAATTTACCACAACGCAACTGTTTTTATTTAAAGCAATGCAATTATATCATATTTGCTAACCACTTTGGTGATCATCTCTTTAATAGAGACCTACACATTTATGATCCATTTGTATTAGAGTGATGATCAATAAAATAGCCATACAAGTGGTTCAAATAGCAGCACTTAACTTTTTATTTAAAAACTATATGTAGCGTAGAGTAATTAAAGTAAAATCGTCACAACTATATGTATTCTTTTACATTTATTCGTCACAACTATATAAGTGTAAAGTTTTAAGTTCGATTTTTATGAATGACGAGTTCGATAGAAATTTATGTGACACCTCCTTCCCTGAATATTGTTGTATAGAAAAAAAAAACATCAAATCGGCATGCCCAGAAGGCAATATATACAATATATATGTGTGTGTATATATATATATATATATGTTGGAGTTTTGAGACTATTGTCCCACATCGGGAAACACTAAAGGTGCAATAACCTTTATATAGATTTAGTGTTTTAGTCTAGTAATTAGAACATGGACCATTTGGAAATGAATTGAAGGCTTGGGCCTTATGGTTGTGTGGATTAGACTTGTATAATATAGCCTAAATATAATTAATATTAATTAATCAAGACAAGGGCAAGGCCCTTGGAATTTAAAATTAATCAGATTTATTAATTTTAATTTCGGATTAAGTTTTTAATTAATTTATTAATTAAAAATGTTTTGATTAAAGAACACAGCTCTTAGAAAGAGTTGTGCACTTTCAAATACGCTGAACAGGTATTTGAAAGGGTGTGAAACAGCCTATATCTTTGCAACCACAGTATCCAAATGAGATCATCTTTCTTACTTCTTTTCTTCCATACGAAATTCCTAGAGAGTAAACACACAAACGCAATTCGCTAGAATTCAATAATCGAGTGGGGGTTGCAGAATTAGGTAGTTGAATCCTGGTTGAGCAGACGTTGTAGAACCACAAGCACAAGAGTGGGACATAAATACTGTTCGAAGGACATAGCATATGCGCTAGCCTCTACCTATTGTAATCAAGTTAGTGTAATTATTATTCTTGTATTCATTTCTGTATTTCATTCTGCACAGCAAGTATTTTTGGTTAATAAAATATTAGAATTTCGAGTTCTGTTCTTTCTATTATTTTTGTTTATTTATGAATTGTTCTCCAACAATATATGTATATATTGTAGGTCTATTTGACTGAACTATTCTAAGGGAATAAAGAGGGGGAGGCCGACGGCAATAAGAGAGAGAAGAGAAAGATTTAATTGTGCCTTTATTTATAGTAGTAGGATAGGTTAAATCCTTACCCTAATAGGATTACAACTCTAATAGGAATTTAACTACTAAAGGGAATATTCAAAGATATCCCTAGATACACTAGGATTTACACAATCACAATCACATTCTAAATATGACTGCAACACTTCACTTGAATGTGTAAATACTCAAACAAAAAATCAGATCTTCAGCAGATAAGGTAGAATTGTTGATGAAGTCAGTGGCACAACGGGCGAATGCAAGTCTCTAATATAAAGAAAGTGCATTGATAGTAAAACTCACAAAACCTTGTTATGGTAAAACCTAAGGCAGATGAAAACCCATAGACTAAGGAGAAAGTGAGAAGTATGCATAATATGTCTAAAACAAACGTCAAACGGGACGAAAGTAGTAAACTCAACGAAGTATGATCATCCTAGGATGGGTGCCTCATCAAAACCTCATTAGGTAGCAAAAACTAAGTGAGAAAAATGCTCCTAATTGTAGAAAAAGAGTACATAAAGATCAAGTGAGTATGTTTCAGGATGTTCCCCCTAAGTTAGTCATAACTTCCAAATAAGAGAACTACAAGCAATTCAATTTAGATAATTTATGCATACTGATTCCTTGGACGAGCTTCTGAAAAGTAAACTTGGGCAATGACTTAGTAAAGAGATCGACCAGATTGTCCTGGGAACGGATTTGCTTGACTTCAATGTTTTGATGTTGTTGTTGTTGGTGAGAATAAAAGAACTTCAGTGCTATATGCTTGGCGTTGTCTCCCTTGATGTATCCTTTCTTTAACTGCTCGATACATGCTGCATTGTCTTCAAAGATTGTCGTAGGAATGTCAACGATGGAAGTAAGACCACTAGTGCTTTGAATATGTTCCATGACTGCTCTCTACCAAAAGCACTCACATGATGCTTCATGCAGGGCTAGGATCTCAGCATGGTTCAAAGAAGTCGCAACTAGCGTTTGCTTGGTAGACCTCCAAGATATAGCGGCGTCTCCAATGGTAAAGACATAGCCCATTTGAGAACGTGCCTTATAGCGATGTCTCCAAAATCTCTTCATCATCTTCCTTGGGACGGAAGGGATCTCGTTTAGCATCTAGAGTCCAAATGACCATAGGAGTACTCGAAGGCTTCGCTTTATCCTTATTAAAATGTCACAACACATTTTGGTTGTAGTTTGATTGATGTACTAGGATTCCATTCGAACAATGTTTGATATCCAGGCCGAGACAATATTGAGTTTTCCCAAGATCTTTCATTGATTTCAAGTAAACGACAATTTCCTCAAGCTTTGCATGAGTTCCGATGAGGTTCATGTCGTCGACATAAATTGCAATGATTGAAAATCCAGAATATGGCTTCTTTATGAACATGCATAGGTAAAATTAGTTATTCACATAACCCTGACTTGTCAAATATTCACTTAAACGATTATACCAAATCTGTCCGGATTATTTCAATTCGTAGACTGATCTCTTCAATTTAATAGAGAGAGTGTTCCATGGTCTAGAACTATTTGAAACAGTCAATGGAAGTCCTTCTAGAACTCCATGTAGATTTCCATATCTAGATCCCCATAGAGATACGCGATTACCACATCCATAAGCTACATATTCAGTTTTTCAGAAACTACCAAACTAATAAGGTTGTGGAACGTTATGATGTTCATTATAGGAGAATACGTCTCCTCATAAGCAATTCTAAGGCGTTGAGAAAATCCTTATGCTACAAGGCATGCTTTGTTTCGCACTATTTCATTCTTCTCATTACGCTTTCTCACGGAAACCCACTTGTAGCCCACGGGTTTCACATGTTGGGGGGGGGGGTAGGAGTTATAAGTCCAAACACCTTACATTTCGCAAGTGAATCGAGTTCGACCTGGATTGATTGTTTTCAGTTTGACCAATTCGTTCTACGTCGGCATTCATTAACGGAACATGGTTCAATGTCATCGCTAAGCATGATGTCAGTAGCTACTGTGTATGCAAATGCATCGTAGACGATCATCTCATTTTGATTCCAAACCTTATCTAATACTGTGTAGTGGACCAAAATCTCGCGATTCTCGAGAGGTAGAGTTGTCTCATCTAAGACATCACCGTAATTTAGAATAATCGAATGCGTTGGAACAGATGAGTGTGCTATGGTCGCATTCAGACTAGGGTCACTAGTTTGTGCCATTTCCTCTTATGAGGTTGTGAATCTTTTGAACCAAGGGGTCTGCCACACTTCAGGGTCGGAGCAAATGATTGGCTAGCTACCAATGTACTAGGACGCATGGAAGATGCGACCTCCCCACCTTTGGGGACAGTTCGGCCTTCCCAGGCGGTATTACGGCGTATTGAGGTACGTCTATACTTGCAGGTGCGTTTGCAGCAGGTATATGTGATCTTGTCACCTTAGCTAGATTAGTAAAAGCATCCGGCGTGCTTTGAGAAATGATCTGAAGATCTATAATTTGTCGCACTTCAGTTTAAGATTGGGCAGTGCGGGGATCTAAATGAGACATAGTGGGAGCATACCACGATAATTCGCGGCGTTCTCTAGGAACGTTAGCATGCTTATCTCTTCCTAACGACGAGAAGAGTTTCTCATCAAAATGACAATCCGCAAAACGTGCGATAAAGAGATCTCCTGTCAATGGCTCTAAATAGCGAATAATTGATGGCGAATCATAACCGATATAGATTCCCATTTTTCTTTGGGGACCCATTTTGGTATGTAATGGCGGTGCTATTGGCACATAGACTGCGCACCCAAACACACATAAATGCGAGATGTTAGGCTCGTATCTAGTAACCAACTGTAACGGTGAATGAGGTTGGGTAGCGGTGGGCCTTAGGCAGACCAGTATAGTTGCATGCACTATTGCATAGCCTTAGACAGATACTGGTATTTTGGGTGTGAACATGGGTTACATGATGTTCGACTTCAATCCCAACTGACATGCAATAGTTGTCAAAGGTCTGTGATGTAAACTCTCCAATGTTATCCAGCCAAATCGACTTGATCGAATAATCATGGTGGTGAGCCCTAATCTTAATAATTTGTGCTAGGAGTTTTGCAAATGCAGCATTGTGTGTGGACAATAAGCAGACTTGTGACAAACGTGTCGATGCAGTAACCAACTGATAGGAGCATATTTATGCACCTTAGTTAGCTAGTTCTTATGCATTTATGTTATGTTTCTTACTTAATTTAGTGTTTAAAGTCATTTTTATTGTGTTTGTAGGTTTATATGTCAAAGTATGCAAAAAGAAGCAATTTGGAGCATTCTAGAGCATTTTTGGGCCAAGATTGGATAGTACAAACATGGAGGCATGAGGATGGACGAATTTGATGGAAAGAAGCCCAAGAATTTGATGCAAAGAAGCCCAAAAATCTGTTGCAATGGGCTTAAAAATATGTTGTAATGCTTAGCTCATCATGACATTTGAGTGGATGATGCAATGCTTAACTCACCATGACATGTGAGTGGATGATGCAATGCTTAGTTCACCATGACATGTGAAGTGGATGACTCAAAACCTACCACCACCAATAAATCCCACTCTTGCCGTGAGTTTTAGGTGTTCCCACCAGAAATTGTGCTTAAACAAAGTCCATCATTCTCCTATAAATACCCATGGTAGCAACCTCATTCAAATCATCCAAGAATAAACCATTCTACAAGCCTTTCCTTGCCTCTCCCTACATATCTAAACTTCCTCCATCCATTCCTCCATAAAACCAATCCTTCAACATCATTCAAAGCCTTGTGCCGCAACAAAGAGAAGAAAAGGAAAGTCCTTGGATGCGCTTGGATCGTTGGAACGTTTAGGTGTTTTCTTTCTTTTGTTTTTCTTCCAATGTTTAATTTAAATTGTTGTTCAATTATATTAAACATGTGGAACTAATTTCTTTTTAGTTAGAGGCAAATTTGAAACCATGGACATATGTTGGTTATGATTTGATTTACTCCAGTTATGAATTCATAAACTTTAGATGTGGTTTACTTTTCTGTTTTGATAAAAGACTTGTTTATGTATGTGGGTTAAGGGTCGACACTTAATTTGCATGCCTAAACTTGATGCTAGGATATAAGGGAATTTCACCTAATCGTTATGAACTTATATTCATAAGTAGTAAAGATCGCTAGTCACGATTGTGTTAAGTAAATCCTTGGCAAGAGTAACATGCGTATTCCATAGTTATGAATGCCTAGTCAATGTTTATGATTTCCGTTGAACTTAATGATCTTTGTTAAATGTCTCTATCATGCGTATTCCATAGTTAGGGACTTTGATAAGGAATAATTTGGTTGTGATGCGTATTCCGTCCAATTCAATGAATCTAGGGAAATCTAAGAGTTAATTTAAGCAAACCTAATTAACTTGGAACATTGTCATTTATCGTTTGTTGAAGTCATAACTGGGAATCAAATTATATGCATATGTTCATGTGTGGATAAGGAACCCTCTAACTAGTTTCTCATCATTCTATTTCATCACAATCTATTTTGCTTTAAGTTTGTTTTCAAAGTTTAAGTTTTAATTGTTCAATTTCACCAATCCCAAATCCCCCTTTTACTTTCTTGTTTTAAAATCTTTTGTTTACATTTTTAACTTTGTTTTTATATTTTTGAGTCTTATATTTATTGATTAGCATCCCTAGTTAATCCCCGGTCTAGAACGATCCCTACTTGCATCATTACTACAATTGTCATCAATAGGGTTTAATTTGTGTGTCAAGTAATTCTCGCATCAAATTTTGGCGCCGTTGCCGGGGATTAGCGAAATTGCTAATCCCTTGTGTTTTTGCCGTGTGTTTTTAGTGTAATTTACCTAGTTTTCTTATTTTGTTTTGTTTTCTTGGTTTAGGTACTAATGCATGACGCGGAGTTCTCAAACTGTGCATATCTTGGACTTTAACGCCGATTTTGAACGTGATTTGAGAAGAAAGAGGAGGCATCCCGAACCTAGCGAACCTAGTGAACCTAGTTCAAGTTCAGAGGACGAATCTGAGTTTGAAGAAGTAAAAGAAGAAGTTATGGCAGCGGACAATCGGACCATTAAAGAGCTCTCGGCCTCGGGGTTGACCAATGCCGCACCATTATGCATTCAATACCCCGCGGCTGCCCTAGGCAAGACTGCTGAGTTCGAGTTGAAATCAAGCTTGTTGCACCACATTCCAAAATACCATGGGCTGTCCATGGAAGATCCCAACAAGCATCTCAAGGAGTTCGAGGTGGTTTGTTCGAGCATGACACCCGTCAATGTCGATGGGAACATTCTGATGATGAAGTCATTTCCATTAGCACCCGGAACGGTTACATCTTGGGATAGTATGAAAAGAGCTTTCTTGGAGAAGTTTTTCCCAACTTCAAGAGTCATTCTCTTGAGGAAACGGATTAGTGGCATCCAACAAAATCAAGGTGAATCGTTTCCTTCTTATTATGAACGTTTTAAATCACTTGTTGCATCATGTCCACAGCATCAAATGAAGGAGGAGCTGCTCATTCAATATTTCTACGAAGGACTCCTTCCCATGGAACGCCAAATGCTTGATGCCGCGGCAGGAGGTGCATTGGTGGATAAGACTCCGGGGGCTGCAAAAGTTCTAATTGCCAACCGAGCTCATAATGCACAACAATACGAAGGTGTTGGGCAAAGAGACCCCCCACGGCCACAAGTGAATGAGGTAAGTTCTTCGTCCGACATTCAATCCCAATTAACTAACCTTACTTCTATTGTTTCTCAGTTGGCCGAGGGAATGAAGATTCATGGACCAAATGTGTGTGGCGTGTGCTCTATGCAAGGACATGCCAACGATCAATGTCCTCAATTGATTGAGAACGGCGGGTGGGAATCTGCTAATTCCATTGGATTCCAAAATCAAAACCAACCGAGAAATGATCCATATTCAAACACATATAATCCCGGTTGGAGAGACCACCCAAATTTCAAGTGGAGGGAGCCCCAACAACCTCAAAACCAAGGAGGCTTTAGGCAACAACCCCCGGGGTTCTTTACCAAGCCATACGGCCAACCTCAAAACCAACCCCAATCTGCCTCAAACTCTTCAGGTACGTCTCTTGACAATGATACACTCCTTAAGTTACTAACTAAATTGTCTCTTGGGCAGGAAGATCAAGCTAAGGCTATGCAAAACCGAGACAAAATAGTGGATCATTTGGAGAAACAAATTGGGCAAATGGCCGAGTTTATGGGGCAGTTTCGTGAGCAAGGCAAGTTACCAAGCAATACCGTAGTGAATCCAAAGGGTGGGTTCGAAACCGCAAATGCAATCATGCTAAGGAGTGGAAAAGAAGTAGGGGCAGGTCCTACACCACCAACATTCGGACCTAAAGAGGAGGAAAAGTTGAAATCTGAAGAGGAGACACCAAGTCCACCCACGGCAAAGGTGGGGCAACCTTTGCCGCAAGCATCCATGGCTCATAAGCCTTCCAATTCATCCCCCCTAGGTAAGATGAGTCCAAGTTTGGTTAATTCTAATTTTATTCCACCCAATGTGCCCTTTCCTAGCAGGTTTTTGCAATCCAAGAAAGAAGAGGAGGAAAAAGATGTTCTAGAGACATTTAGGAAGGTTCAAGTTAACATACCTCTCTTGGATGCAATCAAGCAAATCCCGAAGTACGCCAAGTATTTGAAGAAGCTTTGTACAACAAGAAAACGTTTTCGGGAGAAAGAGGTGGTGCATGTAAGTGAGAATGTCTCTGCGATGTTGCAAAGGAAGCTGCCACCTAAATGCAAGGATCCGGGTAGTTTCACTATCCCTTGTGTAATTGGTAATACTAGGTTCAAATCTGCCATGTTAGACTTAGGTGCATCTATAAATGTTATGCCATATTCCGTTTATGCATCTATGAATCTAGGAGTGTTGAAAAATGATGGTGTAATTATACAATTGGCCGATAGATCTAATGCCTATCCAAAGGGAGTTGTGGAAGATGTTTTGGTACAGGTTAATCATTTGATCTTTCCGGCGGATTTCTATGTTCTTGAGATGGATGAATCGGATCATGCTCATTCATTGCCTATTCTCCTTGGACGGCCTTTCATGAAAACGGCTCAAACCAAGATTGATGTAGCCAAAGGAGAAGTAACTATGGCATTTGGTGGTGATATGATTTGTTTTAAAATTTCTGAATCCATTGAGACTCCTAACGTTGTTCATTCTTGTTGTGCTATGAATGTAATTGAAAATATAGGGCAGGAATGTTCAACGCTAGTCAAGAAGAATGCGCCTCAACCCACCATCGAGGAAGGAATTGGAGTGCACAACAAGGAGTGCACGGCCCTAACTTTACAATTACCAAATCTGGCCGAGACCACCCCTTGTGCAGTTGTCCATTGTGCTACCACTTCCTTGCTGTACAAAGGTAAGCCACCTATTCCAATTTCGATTCCCATTTCAACTAAAATGTTGTTGCCTTCTGTGGTGCAGGTACCAAATCGAATGCATGAGAGTGGGAGTGCTTACATTGACTTTGGGAGGCTCTACGGCACAATCTGGGACCATCATTATCCAATGCCATACATAGACCCAATGCATGAGTATTTCAAGGAGCATGTCGTGGAGGATGTAGCCCTCCCTGCTGTGGACCCTGGGGGAGCTTAAACGGAGGTACCGTCCGGCTGGAAGACGTTAAAGCAAGCGCTTCTTGGGAGGCAACCCATGTGTTGAAACAAGAGAGGAAGGAACTTTCACTCGAAACCCAGATTTGCGTCCCTAACCTGTCTCTTTATTGCTATTACTTTGCCATTTGTGTTATGTTTGCGAGTTGTGTTAGTTGATTGTTTTTGTGTTAATATATGTTTGAAACATTGAGGACAATGTTTGGTTTAAGTGTGGGGGGGTAAACAAGCTATTTTTGCATGAAATTCATGGGATTTTATCACCTATCACTTCACATGTTGTTTCTCACTGTTTTTAAAATGTTTTTAGTGTGTTTTAGTGTTATATAACAGAAAATCCCATAAAAGTTTAAAAAAAATTGTTTTAAAAACCCAAAAAGAGTTGTTTTTGTGTGTTTGTTTGTGTCTTAGGATACCTTCCAACACAATGATGAGGATTCGGTTTGTAATTGCATGACGGTTAAAGAAAGTTATAAACATGGATAAAAGTTTGATTTACTCTTTGGTTTATGCTTGGTTGTGGTTGTAACTTATGAATTCACATGTAATCATAAAGGAAAAAATTAGTTTTTGTAACATGCTTGAAGGAAGTAACTCAAACCAACGCTACAACCTTGTGAGACTTGAGCCTAAACGTTTATTTGGAGAGTTAATAATCTGTGAACTTGTTTCTTTTCTAAATCGTTGCATGATCTCATTATTCTTTGCTTGATTGCTACTTAGAAGGCGTTTCATCGTTTAGTTCCAAATGCTAGAACTCATGCCCAATTCATTCAAAGCATGCTATTGATTTGCATATCACATATTCAAGAAGAAGTTGTGTAGTGACCACCACTTTAGCCAAAATGCCATGTGCCCTACTCTATTTTATGTTTAAGTTAACCCCGTTGAGCCTTGTTAGCCTATGTTCTTTGTTAACCCATGTTTTCCTCACTTAGCCTAGATTAGGATTATCCATACCCTCGTTCTTAAAGTATAGTAAGCATGATTCAAATTGAATTCCTTTGTGGCAGAAATCAAGTGTGGGGGAAGTTTTTATTTTGTGAATTGTGTGCCTTAGGCACGGATAATAATTTAAAAAAAAAAAAAAAAAAAAAAAAAAAAGAAAGTTGAAAAGATGACCAAAGTATTGTTTGTTGAAGTAAGGGTCCAAAACAATGAATTCGGCCCTAAAGAGTTATCTAAGTTTTCCCCTTGTGTTTTCAAGTGAAATTCCACAATCTAAGTGAATTCTAAGTCTTAATTTCATTACTTTGCTTACTATTGCTTGAAGAACGTTTGTTTTACCTATCCTTTCTTTGTTAACCAATACCCCAAGCCCCGTTGCAACCCTTAACTTCTTCTTGAGTGATATGTGTTTCAATTTGTGGAGTTTGAATTTGGTATGAGCATATGGTGTTATTGGTTCTCGCATCTAAGTAGTAGTATTCCATTCATGAGATCATATCTAAACATGCTTATTAACTCCGGAAATTACGTCCTTTGTGATACATATATGTGAGCATTCATTTTTATACATCAATTCTCTCACATATAACTAGTATAGGGTGTGTAGTTAGAAAATCTGAGTGAAAATAGAGTGCATATCTTGTAAGGATTGAGGGAATTCTCTAAAGGCATGTTACTACATTCAAAACATTGTTTTAATTGGTTCATTGTGAACTAGTAAGTAATGACTATGATTAAGTATGTGCTTAAGTGTTAAATTGACTCAAATATGTGGGAATGATAATCTTTAACATGTCATGTGCATTGGAAATCCCTGAGGCAAACGTTGGAAGGTTTAGGTTATGTTTGTTTATTTGTTTTGTTTTATTTCTTTGTTTTGCTCGAGGACTAGCAAAAGCTAAGTGTGGGGGAATTTGATAGGAGCATATTTATGCACCTTAGTTAGCTAGTTCTTATGCATTTATGTTATGTTTCTTACTTAATTTAGTGTTTAAAGTCATTTTTATTGTGTTTGTAGGTTTATATGTCAAAGTATGCAAAAAGAAGCAATTTGGAGCATTCTAGAGCATTTTTGGGCCAAGATTGGATAGTGCAAACATGGAGGCATGAGGATGGACGAATTTGATGGAAAGAAGCCCAAGAATTTGATGCAAAGAAGCCCAAAAATCTGTTGCAATGGGCTTAAAAATATGTTGTAATGCTTAGCTCATCATGACATTTGAGTGGATGATGCAATGCTTAACTCACCATGACATGTGAGTGGATGGTGCAATGCTTAGTTCACCATGACATGTGAAGTGGATGACTCAAAACCTACCACCACCAATAAATCCCACTCTTGCCGTGAGTTTTAGGTGTTCCCACCAGAAATTGTGCTTAAACAAAGTCCATCATTCTCCTATAAATACCCATGGTAGCAACCTCATTCAAATCATCCAAGAATAAACCATTCTACAAGCCTTTCCTTGCCTCTCCCTACATATCTAAACTTCCTCCATCCATTCCTCCATAAAACCAATCCTTCAACATCATTCAAAGCCTTGTGCCGCAACAAAGAGAAGAAAAGGAAAGTCCTTGGATGCGCTTGGATCGTTGGAACGTTTAGGTGTTTTCTTTCTTTTGTTTTTCTTCCAATGTTTAATTTAAATTGTTGTTCAATTATATTAAACATGTGGAACTAATTTCTTTTTAGTTAGAGGCAAATTTGAAACCATGGACATATGTTGGTTATGATTTGATTTACTCCAGTTATGAATTCATAAACTTTAGATGTGGTTTACTTTTCTGTTTTGATAAAAGACTTGTTTATGTATGTGGGTTAAGGGTCGACACTTAATTTGCATGCCTAAACTTGATGCTAGGATATAAGGGAATTTCACCTAATCGTTATGAACTTATATTCATAAGTAGTAAAGATCGCTAGTCACGATTGTGTTAAGTAAATCCTTGGCAAGAGTAACATGCGTATTCCATAGTTATGAATGCCTAGTCAATGTTTATGATTTCCGTTGAACTTAATGATCTTTGTTAAATGTCTCTATCATGCGTATTCCATAGTTAGGGACTTTGATAAGGAATAATTTGGTTGTGATGCGTATTCCGTCCAATTCAATGAATCTAGGGAAATCTAAGAGTTAATTTAAGCAAACCTAATTAACTTGGAACATTGTCATTTATCGTTTGTTGAAGTCATAACTGGGAATCAAATTATATGCATATGTTCATGTGTGGATAAGGAACCCTCTAACTAGTTTCTCATCATTCTATTTCATCACAATCTATTTTGCTTTAAGTTTGTTTTCAAAGTTTAAGTTTTAATTGTTCAATTTCACCAATCCCAAATCCCCCTTTTACTTTCTTGTTTTAAAATCTTTTGTTTACATTTTTAACTTTGTTTTTATATTTTTGAGTCTTATATTTATTGATTAGCATCCCTAGTTAATCCCCGGTCTAGAACGATCCCTACTTGCATCATTACTACAATTGTCATCAATAGGGTTTAATTTGTGTGTCAAGTAATTCTCACATCACCAACACCATAAAGTATCTAAATGGTCCACATGTTGGTTGGATATGTCCACAAATATCCCCTTGAATCCTCTGAAGAAACTTAGGAGGGTTGTGAATAATCTTTGTAATTGAGGGTTGAGTATTCAACTTTCCCAAAGAACAAGCTTTATATGGCGAGAATCCAACATAGGGAGGTAAATGATGACCATGTGATGATTTGGGGATACGGCGCATCATATCACGTCCGGGATGTCCCATACGGTCATGATAAAGCAACAAAGTGCTTTGGAACTCAGGCACAGGGTTGGCCACATGGTGGGCTTCTATGTCTCAAATGGTTATGATGTACAACCCACTTGAGAGACGTTTCAACTTCTCGTGAATATGCTTCTAGCCATACTTGTAAGAAGTGATACACAGAAATTCAGAACCATTCTCATAAGTGGTTTCAATATGATATTGATTATCTCGAATGTCTTTAAAACTCAACAACATTCTTCTGAAATGTGGAGAATAAAGGGCCCCTTTAATGGTTAAAATAGTACCATTAGACAATATGAGACGGGCTTTTCTGTATCCTTCAATCAGGTTGGATGAGCCTTTGAGAGTTCTTAGAGGTGCTTTCTTAGGTACAAAGTTAGTAAAATAATGTCGCTCACATAGTAAAATAATGTCGCTCACGCAATATGGTATGCGTAGTAGCATTATCAGTCAGGCAACTAACTTCCCTACTAGACATACCTAGAAATAAATTGATTGAATTTGTCACATGCATAAATATCATTCCATTTATTCAATTAATCAATTCGAGAAATAATATCCATAAAATAATTATCCATAATTCAAAACAAAATCAAACAAATTATTCCAAATACTTAGAAAAATTGTCCAAAAAATAAACCATAAACCTAAAAATTAGAGAGGGTCCTGCCACTCCTAATGGGTTTGGCCACTAGGGGTAAAAAAAAACCCCTAAAAAAAGTCTAAGAAGAATAAAACTTATTGGTCCATAGAAGTTGATGCCTCCTAAAAATTTGATATCTCCATGGATGTAGTAGCATTTTCGGGATGTTCCACATGGGCAAAGTTATACTCAGAACGGAAATGATACTTGGCAATTGCCTTAGGGGTAGCTCTACATACGCGTGACCAATGATCCTTTGATCCACAACGGTAACACAATCCATTTTAGTGGAAGCCGATTGAACGGTCGCTTTTCCCATGTTCTTGAAGTTTGGGGCCTTAGGTGCAAGGGGTTGGCGTTTCTGGGTAAAATTTTCTCCTTTGGGTGGGCCTTGGTTTTTGACCTTGGGCCCATGGTTGGGCTTGCTACCCATGACGACAGCCATGATGATTTTTATTTTTTTTTTGTCATTTGTGGCTGCTAGAATTAATCGCATGCGCTTCAGGCATAGCTTTCAAGCCAGTGGGTAGAGCTTGATGATTCTTCATTAAATGTTGGTTCTGCTTTTCAATGAGAAGTAAAACAGAGATCAAACCCAAAAATTTGGTGAACTTATGTGCCTTATATTGTTGCTACAAGACAATATTAGTGGCATGGAAGGTCAAATAGGTCTTCTCCAGGAGATTTGCATATGTTAAATCAACTTTACAGAACTTAAGCAGTGATCGGATTCTACATACTTCAGAGTTGTATTCATTCACGGACTTAAAGTCTTGGAAGTGTAGATGCTATTAGTTGTGTCTTGCTTTAGGCAAGTAAATGTCTTTCTGGTGATCCAAACGGTCGACCAGAGCAAGCCAGAGGGTGCGTGGGTCCTCCTCAGCGAGGTACTCGGTCAGTAGTGCATCATGGATATGTCTTCAAATGAAGATCATTGCAGTAGCTTTATCGACAGGGTTGGCATTAATACGTGCCTTGATGGTGGCTCTAATACTCTTTGCAATAAGATGGAGCTTCATGTCTTAAACCCACTTCAAGTAGTTTCTTCCAGATGCTTCCAAAGCGGTGAAATCAAGCTTGTTCAAGTTTGACATGCCCCTAAAATGGAGGGTACAACAAAGCGTAGTTAGTCATATGGTGATCCATAGACATACATTGTTAAAACATTCGGGTTCTATAGACATGTATTGGTTTAATTTAAACATGAAAGCTACAAGTTTCATGTGGTAAGTTTTGAATGAAAACTTCGGGTTTCAAAGGCACTAAATATGAAACTATAGGTTCAATTTAGTTTTATGAACCATAAGTTCATAAAGGAGAGGTTCTTGCAAGAACATAGAATGCAATATGCTGATTGAAGTGTAGTGGATTTGATTTGCTTAGGGAACTCAAATGTGAGAGCTTCAGGACAATGAAAGGATGTCAACGGTTCAAAGTATAAAAATAAATTATTGATGTTGTTAATGTCCAAAAGTGATCTTTAGGTCAATAATTTTAGATTAATTATCAGATTAATGGATTACATGTTACTTTTAATTAATTCAATAGATTGGGACCAAACGGGATCGATCGTGGAAGCAAAATAATGAAAGACGGGTCATATTAGCTTCAATTGGTGATAAACGAACTGATAATTAATTTAGAATTAATTAGCGTAAACCAAAGTACCAAAAAAATATATTTCTGTATGATTTATAACGCAAGGATGCCAAAAATTGGCATTGGGTCAAAAAAATAACGTGGGACTAAGCCTTACATTTCGGCTGCAGGCTTATTGGGCCACGGTGAGGACTGCAGGCCTTTGGGTCGTGTGGTCTGGGTAAGCCCAGCAGCAAAAGCTGTTGGCTTTGGGCCAAAAACTAGACACGGGTGCAGGCCCATAGTGTACTGGCCTGTCGTTTGGTGCGGGAAAGCTCAGCCAAAGCTAAGTTTCGGGTTTTTGGATCGGGGCAAGTCAAACCCAGCAAAAGCTGCGGGCGAATAAGCTGAAGGCTGAAGCGAAGCCCAACAAGCAATAAGCTGCTGTGGGCAGGCCTGGTCAAGGGTCAAGGGATACCCAAAGCTCGCTACTAGAGATGGGCCAGGGACACGAGGGACAGGGCAAAGAAAGTTGCAGGCATCTCGGATTGGGTTGGGGGGCTTCAGGCCCGTGTAACCCTTATCAGGCCTATGGCCTGGGTTGTCTGGCGTGAGCAGCAAAGCCCAAAGGGCTGCTGCCGTGTGGTCCAAGGCATCAAACAACGTCATTCCATGATTTGCTCCACGCGGCTGAGCTGCAGGCCAGTTTCAGTCGTCGACGGTGGTGCCATGGTGGTGTGGCGGTAGTGCCGCATAATTCCCATATTTTTTCTTTTTTCCGACATCTCTAGGGTTTGAAAAACCCTAAATTGCTTCTAATTTATTGATATGCTTTGACTCACAAATTCCACATAGCAAAATAATTGCGTAATGCATGAAACGTATATATATATATATATAAGGAAAATATAAATATAGGGGGTTCATGCATCATGAGGAATGTTTTCATACTTCGTGGACGTTTCAAATATCTTACTTTATTTTAAGCGTACCTAATTGGCATAAAACAAATAAAAGCCTTTGAATTTTGTAGAAGAGAGCCTTCTCCTACAATCCTTAAGTTCCTTAGCATCTGGCAAGAGCATGCTGATAACGTATTGTAAGCCTATTTGACTGAACTATTCTAAGGGAATAGAGAGGGGGAGGCCAGCGGCAATAAGAGAGAGAAAAAAGAGATTTAATTGTGAGGTGTGTATTATATCACCCCATTATGTATTTATTTATAGTAGTAGGATAGGTTAAATCTTTACCCTAATAGGATTACAACTCGAATAGGAATTTAACAACTAAAGGGAATATTCAAAGATATCCATAGATACACTAAGATTTACACAATCACATTTATATTCTAAATATGACTGCAACAATATATATTATATAATATGTGTGTGTGTGTGTATTATATATATTTCTTGCTAAGAGAAAAATTAGTAAAGAAATGTGCAAGCATGCAATATATGTTGCTTCTAAAAGATGTTCTTATAAGTCAAATGATCTGTTGCAATATATCAAATCAAAACTGCCAATTTAAGGCATAAGAGACTGGCTTGCTTGAATTCTAATCCATTATTTGAATATTTATGCTGAACCATTTAAATTATTGTAGCTTTAGAATATAATTAAACTAGAAAACCCAATCCATGGTATCCACGCATGGAACCTGTGTACAAGTGGCTGAAACTAACTAATCAATTAAATACTGAAAAATATCAAGGCGCACAGTAACGTAAATATAATTGGTTCTTCAAGATTTGGATAGATTGCATACGAACAATCTAGAGTGAGTGCTCAACTGGGTGTTGATCAATCGCAGACTTGAAGGACTGGCAGAAAAACCAAAGGCGCTTTGCTGCCCTCTTTCCAGAAGAAGCTCGGTTCATAAGGTGTCCCTCTCGCCATAGGGTTCAAATCCTCGACCCGCGGGTAGACCCATAGACTCAATAGAAAAGGTCTTAAGGAGCCGCTTTGAGCTTATGATTGTAAAGCAAACGATCTAAATTATTTTATTTTATGTTGCTAAATGATAAATTTATAGAATTGACACAATATTAATATCTTATGTTGATAGGCTGTCTGGTAAGAATGTATTTTCTGACAATTATGTGTTTTTCTGTGTATGAATAAATTATCTCTAATAGTGATCCAAACTGTGACGACCCGTTCCGATATTTTATTAATTAATAGTGAAATGACAGAATTACCCCTTCGGGGTTATGTATGTGTGCATGTGTGTTGTGTGAGGACCAATAATTGGTGGCCCTCAATTATTGGATGTTTGAGGCATTATTGTGTTAGATAGTTTGGACACACACACACATCAACCTCACCCTCACTCCCGTCACTCTCTCTCTGTCCACTACCCATTAGTGACCCTCACTCACCGACACACTCTCTCTCTCTCTCACTCGAAAACACTCACGTGACGGCCAGCACGCCCTACTTTCGGGTACGGGTGTGTCAGTTTGGTATCAGAGCCCTAGGTTGCAGTCTTGCAAATTTTATGAAATTTCTAATGACTTGATGTCTTCTGTCAGAACTATGCCACTTCGTCGAGAGCCTCGTCATGTTGGGGACCCTAGTTTCCCTAGTGTAGCAGAGATAGGGGAGTATACAATCACCTTAGGAGCTTAGATTTTAGAATGTAAATAATCTCGAATTATGATCTCTCAAAATCCTAGTCTTAAACTCTGGATTTTGAATCGATTAACCCTAAAACCCTCATCATTGACCAGTAGGCATTCTAACGGAACCCTAATTTAAAATAATAGGATGCATGCTATATGCAAATAGTATATTAACTTGTTTTAACAGTTTCAGAATTCAACAGATTGATTGTGAAATCTCCAAATCACTTCTTTTGTCACCTCTCTCATATGAGAATATAATTTAAGGATAAATTGACCACACACTGGAGTCTTTTCTACTTCTTTTTCTATATTCAATTCATGTATACATATGAAGCTTAAACATGTATTGACCAAAAAAAAAAGAAGCTTTAAAATGTGGATCTCATGGCCAATCAACATTGAAGCTGGATGAACTGGATCAATAAGTGCACAGCATGCATATTCTTGATTATCTTATTCTTTATCTTCAACTACACGTGTGGAGAGAGAGAGAGAGAGAGAGAGAGAGAGAGAGAGATTATGTGAAGTGGAAGCAAATTTATATGTTGGCTTGGTTCCAAAAAGAAAAGAAAAATTCTTTGATGCTTTTATATGATTCACATAATATTATGATTACCTTGAGAATGAAGAAAATAGGTTTAGGAAAAAGGACAAAGGTCATGGAGTCAAAGACAAGACGACCACCTATCTCTCTCATACCAGGTCCCTCTCCAAACCGTTTTCTACCCAGACCCATCAACCAACCTCTCTCTCTCTCTCTCTCTCTCTCTCTCTCTCTCTCTCTTCCCTATATTGTAAGCAACCCCACAACCATCACCATCATCATTATCATCATCATTCCCACCATATGAAGCCTTGTATCTCTCTTTTTCTCTATAAATTCATCACATATTTTCATCAAACCAGTTGGGAGAGAATAAGACATCCAAAAACACTACTTCTCAATTAGCTCTCTCCTTTCACCCATCACTTTCTTGTCACAATGAGGAAGCCAGAACCCTCCTCTGCACCAGCAGGCAAGAATAACAAAGAAAACAACTCTAACAGTAAGCTCCGAAAGGGTTTGTGGTCGCCGGAGGAGGATGACAAGCTGATGAGCTATATGATCAACAATGGTCAAGGTTGTTGGAGTGACGTGGCAAGAAATGCTGGACTGCAGAGGTGCGGCAAGAGTTGCAGATTGCGCTGGATCAATTACTTGAGGCCGGACCTTAAGCGAGGCGCCTTTTCGCCCCAAGAAGAAGAGCTCATTATCCATTTACATTCTCTCCTTGGAAACAGGTTTTTATCAATTGACACTTTTTACTACTTACATGTTTGATTTTTGAATATTCATGCGAAAAAGAAAGCACTTTTCGTTTTGTTGGCATCACTTTCCAGAAGTGATCACTTCCGATTTGTGAAATGTTGTGCATCTGCATGCTGTTGTGATTAGTAAATTCAGATGCACAAGAAGTTACTAATTAATTGGCTAAATATTTGTCCAATGAAACGCACTTTATACAGGATAAGAGGGCATTCTTTTATATTACAGCTTTGGTGTGGAAGAGTAAATTTTAAGAAAAAAAATGAGGTCAAACAATAATGAGAAGGCTGATGTGACAAGATTTATAATACGATGGAATAGTTTTGAGAATATACAATCCCCATTCTAAGTCATTGAAATTTTGGGGTCTCTCTACACTCTTTGTTGACTGTTTGACAATTGAGTTTGATCAGGATAGACTCCAAAATTGACATGCCATGTGTCTTGCCATGTGTCTTTCAAAAGATGTCATCTACTACATCTTTTGTTTAAACGAATACAAATTTATTATCAATGAAAAGAAACACCACTAGTTCAAGAGGTTGTTAAATACAATTTAGTATCTTTGGTGCTAATCCACTTACAAAGGATATTCAAAGTATAACTATATCTTTGAACAAAAATACATACACATACAGGAGGTTTTTAAGTAAAAAGATTTTTTTTAAAGAGGATTAGTTGTGGAGCCCACACCACATTGAACATTAATGATTTGAGCCGTCTATTTTTTAAGGTGCACTTCATAGATCATCCTTACAAAATATTATCCACATATTTGATGCATCTAATTGAATTCAAAGAAATTGACGAACATTTTGTTACAAGAAAACATAAAAATTTAATCATGATAATTAAATAGGTAAATAGTTTCGGATTGAATTGAATTTTTGTGAGAATGATCTATGAATCGAGACTTACAAAATAGACTATCCGGGTCTTTAAAGCTCGATGTGGAGTGGTTCCCATAACCAATCTCCATTTTTTGAATAAAATGGAGATCCCTACCCTTAAAGGGCTTGCACACATATATACCTTAGACGGCATATGTATACATCCATATATATACGAAAATACTTTTTTTCCTTTCTCTTAATACTGATCATATATACACATAAAGAACTAGTTGGTTGAATATATTTATTTATTGTTTTGGGATGAGTTCGCCAATATTGACTATAATCACAAATATTGAGCCTCAATTATTAATTTTTTTTTTAATATATGAAAGTGAAAAAGGGTTGGTATCTTATATATATGGTTATATGCTCCTTTGAGTTAAAAGTTATATGCACTAAATTACAAAGAGATGAGGATTTGAACTTAGTACGTAGTGTTTTGAAAATGAATATCCTATTTATTAGAACAATTCACGATTTGCTATTCCCCTATTGTTTTAAGAATAACGCCTCCCCTATTGTTTTAAGAATAATGCTATTAGTGCTACAAATTTCAATTTCAATATTATGTGAGACTCGCTTCCATGCAAATTAACCATGAATATTGTTAAATGTATAATTCACTTTGGTTTCTTCAATGTTTCCTACGGCATTGGCTGCCAAAAGCTATAGTTGAATAATAAAGAAATTGATACCGTAATGTGATATCTATTATCAACGTGTTTGGCTTGAAAAATTGCTACATGTGAGAAGGCGTGTGAAGATGTGAAAATAAAAGAGTCTTACATCTCTAACTTTTGAGTCAAAGGCAGTCAAAATCTTTATGTGTTTTACGATTGGAAGGCATGCAAGTTATGCATTTAGGAAGCGAATATTAGACTACATAGTTTCTTGTTGGTCAATAATGAAACTCTCTTGCTGTTGGGGCAAAAAGAAATCAAACATTTAAATATTTTCTTGTTGGTCAAGAATGAAACACTCTTGTTAAAACCAACTCTTTTAATTAATGATATATGGCTCATTAAATTCTTAATTATTTTGTTTTTATACGTGTAGGTGGTCTCAAATTGCAGCACGCTTGCCTGGGAGAACTGACAATGAAATAAAGAATTTCTGGAATTCAACAATAAAGAAAAGGTTAAAGAATTTGTCATCCTCCAATGGCTCACCAAACGCAAGCGATTCATCCTCAGAGCCTAAGGATCATTGTGTGATGGTGACCGGAGGGTTCATTAGTCCCGGGCAAGAAAATGGCATGTTGCCAATTTACATGGACTCAACACTATCGTTCATGCAATCTACGGTCCTCAACCACATGTTTGATCCATTGCCTATGCTCGATATAAATCATGGCGGCCTAACCTTTCCCGGCGCAGGTGGATACCACAATGCCAACCCATGCATAACACAAAGGGAGATTGAAGTTGTTGTTGGTGGTGTTGGTGATTGTTATAACTTTGGAGAAAATGGAGTGTTTGGGAGTGGGGATGTTGATATTGGGGTAGAAGGAGAGATATTTGTCCCTCCTCTTGAGAGTGTGAGCACTGAAGATCAAAATATTAAAACTGAAACCATCTATGGGGATCATAGAAACCCTAGTAGTAGTAATAATAATAATTACTACAATAATATAAATGGCATCCTCACCTGCAATAAAAGTATTAAAGGTGAGAGCATAACTGGGGTTGGGAATTACTTTGATGATGATCAGGAAGAGCTCACCATGGGGGACTGGGACTTGGAGGATTTGATGAAAGATGTTTCATCTTCCTCATTTCCTTTTCTTGACTACCAAAGTTGAATAAGCCTTCAAATATTCCTCCATCTTTCTCCTTTTCTTTTTAATTTTCTTCACATACTTAAATCTCGATCTCTTTTTCTTTCTTTTTATCTTTTTCATTGAGGATCCCTGCTTTATTCCTGAAGGTTGGTAGAAAATTGTTCCTAGTCATAGACTGCAGAAGTAGAAAAACAGCGTTTATTCTACTTTTATATTACCATATATGGTATCAGAAGGCAAGAGTTCAAGGGTAGCTCAGATGAAGTGGGACATGGTGGTTGAAATAAAGGTCAAGTATATATAAAGTGACAATGAAGAGTAGTCTTGTATGCATCTGCTTTTTTCATGGCGCTCAGAGGCTTCAAAGAGTGTCATATACTTTGTGAAGGAAGATGTGAATAGCTACATAAAAATGTAGGGAGAGATACATATCAAGGTTAATAATAATAATAACTAGTTGGTATATATATCGATTGTAGTTATTATGAGATGTACAAAAAGAATAATGCATGGTGGGTGGAATTTTGTTATCAGTGGGAGATAAGTAGGTTGTACTGCACATTTGATGAAGATATATAATATATTTTTGTCCCCTCTCTTTTCTCTGTTTTTCTGTTTCTCGAAATATTATCTTGAGTTATAAAGAAATTGTAACACTCTCTTCTCTAATGAAATTAAACAAGGAAAGAACACACTTTTTTTTAAGCATTAGTAACAATTCTCATTTACTCGAGTGGTTATCCTTACTAAATTGATCTAAACTATATACATAACAATAATCTTTTATATTTATCATTCTCCTTCCAAAGAAAATAGCAACATATATAAATGATCATAGCTTCTCTAATAGGTTTTTGTCACTTCAATTGTTGTCATGTCCACTTGTTAATAGTTATAACAAAGTTCGACATCAATGAAAGAGCAATATATAGTCAGCTTAAGCTCTCATTGAAGCATGGACTTATTTATTATTAAATTAGTTAGTTAGGCTATATGGTTGTTCAAAGAGCAATTATCATAGTTTACCATTCCAAAGGGGCACAAATACAATTAGTGCACCTAAATTATAATCAATTCATAGATAGATTATGGCCAAATATTCAAGAAGTGAATAGAAAGCAACTTTGGAATGTGATGATGGCATTACACATTTAGTTATGCAAAACAAGACAAGGTGCCCATTTTCACTTCAAATGACAGATGATGGGAGTGCTTCTACTTAATTGCTATCATTTGCCTTTAGATTTTTATCGTACCATATTCATAACTGACATGTGTTTCTATGAATTATCATGAACCTTGTTTTTCTCGAGAGTTGAGAGTTGAGACTGACATCTATATGACCGATGATTACGCCTAAGTTTAATCTCTATGATTAAAAAAGAGATCAAACAGTTTCACATTCTACGAAAAAAGGTAAATATTCCTTTTGTAGTATGAGCTCCACATGTTATTTATACTTCAATTTGTTCAATAGAAAACGTAATCTACGAAGAAAATCCTCTAAAACAACCCCTACGCGAAGGAAACTCCTCAACTTGAAATGTTCACCGTAAACAGATAAACTCGGCTCTCTCCCCAAGGTATTTATGTGGAGAGCTATAGGTAAACCCGACAGTTTTTGACACGATACAGTGACACGACATAAAAAAGACACGAAAATAACGAGTTTCGAGTCAACACGGTAATTAATCGGGTCATTATCGGGTAACCCATTAATAACGGGTATACACGTGAATAACATGTGGGTAACCCTCTTCGACCCCTTAAGAAAAAAATTATTTTGATAATTTTAAAGTTTAATTACTAAAAGATTTATATAAAATACAATAGCCATATTAATATATACAATATATTCTATATTAAATATATAGTTTTGTATTATTATTCTATATAAGTTTTAAAAAAAATAGTCATTATTTATTTTTATTATGAGATTTCCTTATTGTCATTACTGTGATAAATTTTACTTAACATGTTGTTGTCCAAAATTAAAATAAACTAATATAGTATTTGTATAGGCAAGAACTAAGAAGACATACATACAAGTATGAAAAATGTGAAAGAATATATAAACACTCGTGCTTCATCATTATTCTTCCAACGTAGATAATGGTTACAATTACATTATCGTTCAAATTTTTAAAATCCTCTAAACCCTCATGACTAATGTTTTTTATTTTAGGGGCAAAATTAATAAAATTATTGTAGAAGTGTAAAAAAATGTAATATATATACACACCACACACAATCACTCATAGTGACAAGCTTTACAACTTTCATTAAGGGGTCAGCTTCAAAATCCAACACTATAATCCACAAACCTTAAATTTATATTTAACCATCGATTGTCATTTATGCTTTACTCTTCTTACTGAATTTCATTTTTTAAAATTTTCTTTTTTGAAAACATGATCATCTGGTGGATGTATGAAGATGGACGGTTCAGATCTTTGATATCGTGTTTCGATATTTACGGTTAACTGAAATATAAGTCGATGTCATATAGTTTGTAGAAACTTTATAAATATCAAGCAATATTTTTACAAACCGTAAAACTCTGAATATAATATCAACGATCCAAACCGTTCATCTTCATACATCCTCTAATAGATCATGTTGTCAAAAAACAAAATCTGAAAAAACAAAATTTGATGAGAAAAATGAAGCGTAAATGTAAACAACAATCAACAGTTAAATTTTGATCTATGATTTATATGATTATAGTGGCGAATTTCAAAGTTAAGCTCTTCACAAAAGTTGTAAAGCTTGTCATTAAGAGCGTTTATATATTTTTTTTTCTATATTTTTTACACTTCTACTTTAATTAAAAAATTATTAAAGACTTTACTTAAATAACAGCCATAAGATAAATGAGAGTAAATCTGTAACAGCCCGCCCCGAATTATTTTTATCATTGGTATGAAAAGACCATAAGACCCTTAGACGTTATATGGATGTTCGTTTAAGTTGAAATTTTTGCCTAATTATTATTTTTCCTAAGTTTTTGGAGACATTTTTTTTGGAACTGAGTTAGATATTTGTTGTGATTGGTTGGTGACAATTTTGGACCACACACAACACTTTCTCTCTCTCACTCCCGTGCTATCTCTCTCTCTCTCAGAATCTCTCTATCCTCCTCTTTCGTACGGCAAACACAAAACCCTCCCAAACTTTGCAGACTGAAGGTTCTAAGACCACCATCGTACTCCTGAGGTTCATACGAATTGGTTGGTACCATTTTCAGGTAAGAACAGCTTCGAAATCACGTGAAAACCTTAGTCTCCGATTCATGCATTGTTCATACAATCATAACTATGGATATTTCAGGGAATTTCAAGCTCATAGAGAGCTTTAGATCATCTCCACGAAGCTCGGAGAAGAACAACGAGGTGTTTTGGACATCGGGTTAGCAAGATTAACGAGTTTGAAGTTTTGGCCGAAATTTCGAGG
This sequence comes from Crataegus laevigata, assembly GCA_963580275.1. Taxonomy (NCBI): domain Eukaryota; kingdom Viridiplantae; phylum Streptophyta; class Magnoliopsida; order Rosales; family Rosaceae; genus Crataegus; species Crataegus laevigata. The sequence goes on from OY756946.1 coordinate 12,965,140, forward strand.
GTTCTCAGGTAAAATCCCGTGGATTTCAAGGCTTGAAATTGGTAAGACTTTGTTCTCCTAGTTATAAGCTTCATTTTGGTGAAACTTTCGTGAGTTTTAGTGAAGAAATGGCGAAGATATAAGGTTTTAAAGTTTTTCCAGTTTTCCAGCGACCGTCGCCGTTGCCAGAGTCCAGAGGTTGAAGGTGACGGAATATTCCGTCAAGTCTGACGGAATATTCTGACGCCGTCAGTTAGTTTTAACTGTTACCGTTAGGATTTGACTGAATATTCCTGACGGCGTTAATTGATGCCGTCAGTGTGCCTGGCACGTGGCCGCGCGTCTGGCCGTGCCTTCGACAGCGCGTGGGTGGTCGAAAATTTTTTCTAAAAATATGGGGATGTTCCTGAGGTTGTGTAGATCACGTTGGTATATTCAAATACCAAAATTGAGCTTTGTATGAGAAGTTATTTTCAAGTTTCGTTTATGTGCTTTAAAATAATATTTTTATAGTTGCTTCTTATATAGGCGAGGCTAGGCGCGAGGGTTACGACCCGGCTACATATTAGTGAGTGGGCTTTTGATTTTCCGTATATACCTATATATTTGCTATTTTTCCTAGAAAATGAATTTGATTCATTATACGTTTTGAAATGCCATGCAAAGTATCTGCCTATTTTATTTATGCATTAATTATTCCATATATTTATGATTGGTGCTGCGGACACATAAGTAAGTGTCTGGTAAGTTCATAGGGTTAAGTTATGGCACAGTCCTTAGTGCTCTTGCCCAAAGTTAGGGCACAGTCCTTCAGTGATGTTCACTTCCCGCACCATATGCTCGCCTTGGATCCAAGTTAGGTGCATAGTCCTGTCGTATAGACCACTATAAGTGGGTTCGACTCGTAGGTGACCTGTGATTATTCACACAGTCTTCACGTGATCGTAGCACTAGAGTATATTTATTCTATACTCAGTTATGTTGTGCAGACCACTAGAGGTGGTGTTGATTTGTGTGCAGGATATTTGATATGATTGACATTGGTTATAAGCTATAGATTCAGCCGAGGGCTGATTTGATACCTGGCATTCATACTTATGCATTGAGTTACGATTTGGCATTCAGTTGAGATATTTTGGCATGGCATACTCATGGCATGATTTAAAAAAAAAAAAATATATATATATATATATATATATGTAAATGAGTATATACTTTATTTCTGAGAAATTATACAAGTTTTACGGAGAGGGGTTGGAACTTTTGAGAAATGAAATGGTTTTGAAAAGCTTTGTTTTTGCCCACTCACGCTTTCTGTTTTTCGCCCCTCCAAGTTTTAGGTAGTGTTCGTTGGTGACTTACGAGGATCCCAGCGAAAGTTCTGACAGAGCATCACTCATGTAGGACACCCTTGGGTGTTATTTGAATTTAGTACTTTCCTGCTTGACTGCTCTAGACTATTTATGCTCTGGTTGTGTAATCACACTTAATTCTCACACTAGCATGTTATCTTAGCTTGGACTGCTAGTTGCATGGTTTTAATTCGTTCATATTTCTCTTTAAATTTTGGCTTCCGCACTGTGCACATGGTTACGTCACCCTCACATGATGGCCAGCATGCCTCGATTTAGGTCGAGGTGTGTCAGTTTGGTATCAGAGCATTAGGTTGCAGTCCCGTTTATCTCGTGAACTTTCTAATGATTTGGTGTCTTCTGTTAGATTCTGTTAGAACTATGCCACCTTGTAGAGAGCCACGTCCTTCTGATAAGCCTAGTTTCCCTAATATTGCCCAGTTGTGGGAAGCTATTGCTAGTGCCATTCAGTCTATAATCCACCCTCCTCAGTGGACTCCTTTGGAGTCAGTGTATAATCTTAAGTTGCTGATTTTCAAAGGTAAAGAGGGCCATGATGTGAGCGTTGGCTCAATCAGTTTGAGAAGACGTTTTGGGTTATGAAGAGTGAGGGAGTCTTTCCGATGATAAGTGGGTAGAGACCACTTCTTGGTTTTTGGACGAAGAACCTGCATCCTGGTGGAGACAGGAAACTTACAAGTGGACACCCGATGAGGTTGCAAACTGGGAGAATTTTAAGCGGTCATTTTATAAGAGATTCATACCTCCAGCATATTTAGATCGTAAGAAGCAGAAGTTCATGGGTCTGAAACAGACGAAGTTGACTGCGAATGAGTATTACAAGAAGTTCACTGATTTGTCTTGCTATGATCCAGAAGTTGCTGCTAATCCAGTTGAGATGGTTCGACGCTTTAAGCTGGGTACTAAAAAAAAGTGGCGTTCGATGGTGACTATCTATCCTTGTGACACTTATCAGGAGTTCTATGAGATTTTGTTAAGGATTGAGGACTTAGAGAATATACCCAGTGAGAGTGAGGAAGAAGAAGAAAAAGATGGAAATTAGAAGAGGGATAATAAAGGTAAGGGTCAATCATCACAGAGACCTTGCCAGACTTAGAGTTTTAAGCGAAGTAGGGCTAGTTCTAGTTCTTCCAGTGGAGGTTTTAGTTCTACTGGTCAGTCAAGAGGTGGTAGGTTTTCAGGAGGTTCCAGAGGCAGGGAAATTCTAGTAGGGGTAGTGCCTCCTTGTGTCGTAGGTGCAATAATCGACATTTTGGAGAGTGTCGACAAGGTAGTAATGGGTTTTATACCTGTGGTCAGGTGGGACATCTGGCTAAGTATTGTCCTCAAGGTCAGCAGAGGCCTCAGCAGCCTTCCCTACCACGGCTAGCTTCGACTTAACAGTTTTCAGGACCGAGTGGTTACATTCAGGCGGGTCGTGGTGGTGCTTACCATTATCAGGGGGATTCGGTTCCTTATTCTTCAGAGCAGTATCAGTACCCTCAGGATCCTTATTAGCAGGGTGGTTATGGTCAGTATTCGGGATGATATATGCCTCAATAGCAGTATTCGGGAGGATATATGCCTCAACAACAGTATTCAGCTGGTGGATCACAGTGGTATTTCGGAGGATAGCCTCAGCAGGTTGATGTTACTACCAGTGGCATTGGGTCGTCGAGGCAGCCCAGCCAGTCAGGTCAGGGATGTAATTCGCAGGGACGAAGAGTTCATGCCAACAGAGGTTGAGGAGGAAAACAACAGGCACAGGGACGTATCCATAACCTCTCGCTGCAGGATGCTCAGAATAACCCGGACTTAATCATAGGTACGTTAAATATTCTTGGTCATTATGCTAAAGTGTTGATTGACTGTGGTGCTACACATTCTGTAATTTCTCATACATTTGCTCAGTTGACACAACCTCAATCTTCACCCCTTGGGTATGAGTTGGAATTTGCAATGCCTAGAGGGGAAAAATGTTATGTAGATTATGTATATCCAGGATGTCCCGTATTAATGGAGGATGTGGTTATGCCAGCTAACCTCACTCCATTAGACATTGTTGATTTTGATGTCATTTTAGGCACAGATTGGTTGCATTACAATCGTGCCAATATTGACTATTACGGGAAAACAACGACTTTCCATCGTCCTGGATTCCCTGACGTTACTTTTGTTAGAGAACATAGTGGGGTGAGACATAGAGTTATTTCGGCTATGAGAGCCAAAAAGTTGTTAAAGAAAGGTTGTCAAGGGTACTTGGCTTACGTGGTATTAAATGATGATACTCCTGTTAGCTTGGAGAATGTTCGGGTGGTCAAACATTTTTCTAACATCTTCCCTGATGATTTGCTTGGATTGCCACCAGATCGTGATGTGGAGTTTGCCATTGATTTACTACTAGATACTGATCCTATTTCTCTAACTCTCTATCGAATGGCTTCTATTGAGTTGAGAGAATTGAAGATCTAGTTACAAGAGTTACTTGATAAAGGTTTCATTCAGCCTAGTACTTCACCCTAGGGAGCCCCAGCCTTATTTGTTCGGAAGAAAGACGGTACCTTGAGGTTATCCATTGATTACAGGCAAGGATTTAAATATTGGTAATATCGGAAATATCGGTAGTCCGAAAACACGGAAATATCGACGGAAATATCGATAAAATATCGATATCGATAAAAATTACATGGAAACCACGGAAATTGTAAGAAAAACTTGGAAATTTTTATTGAAACTTTGTAGGATGTTTATTTAGTCAATTATCTATTAGTTTATCACAAAAAATTGGAAGGAAATGCATTGCATGATGGATTTAACTGATTTAAGTTGATTATATAGCGAGCTGGCAAACATTGTGAGTGTAGAAAATATGTAGTAATTAATGAAAGAAGTTTAAACACACCATAATCATTTATATATAATGAATTAGTACAATATTTTACACTCATTTAAACAAGAGATTAAGCAATGTGAGCTGTTGCTCCAAACCAATAACAATTGCGCCGAACCAATTACAATAATTTATATATAATGAATTAGTAAATAATTATTGAATAATATGTTATTTCTTATAAAAAAAAACATACATATGTGAATGTTTTATGTACATATCTAATATGCTTGCATAAAAAAAAATCTAATAATTTATAATTATATAACATTTATAATTATAACTTAAAACAAAGAGAGAAATGGATGTTTATCCAAAATCCTAATCAATGTTTAACGCGCTTGATTGAAACTTAGTAACTCATGTTCATCATAATTGAAAAGCAAATTAAGTGATCCAAACATGAAAGGGAGAAAGAACCCAGAAAAGCAAACATGAAAGAGGCGGTGCTCGTCGGAAAACTGGGTTTGGGGCCGAAGGTTTGGGCAATTTTCAAAGCTTTGTAACTTCTTTGTTTCTTAACCAAATTAAGTGATTCAAAAGCTAAAATGTAGTTAGGAATGTGGAGAAGAGGTTCATACCAAGTGAGGACCGAGTGGTGGCCGGTGTTGACCGGAAAATGACCTGAAAGATGGCCAAACGACCACAGTTTATGAGTTCGGCCGGAATTCTACCCTAACTTTGAACGTCCATAACTTCTTCGTTTCTTAACCAAATTGAGTGATTCAAAAGCTAACATGTAGTTAGGAATGTGGATAAGAGGTTAATATCAAGTGAGGACCGAGTGGTGGTCGGTGTTGACCGGAAAATGACCTGAAAGATGGCCAAACGACCACGGTTTATGAGTTCGGCCGGAATTCTACCCTAACTTTGAACGTCCATAACTTCTTCGTTACTCAACCAAATTAAGTGATCCAAACATGAAAGTTGTAGTACTCGACAAGATGAAGAGATTGATACCCTGCACGCCGGCCAACACGCCGTGGTTTGGCCGGAAAACGCCTCGAAAGGGGCGGTGCTGCCCAAACGGCCGGAATTCTACCCTAACTTTGAACATCCATAACTTCTTCGTTACTCAACCAAATTAAGTGATCCAAACATGAAAGTTGTAGTACTCGACGAGATGAAGAGATTGATACCTTGCACGCCGGCCAACTTGCCGTGGTTTGGCCGGAAAACCCCTCGAAAGGGGCGGTGCTGCCCAAACAGCCGGAATTCTACCCTAACTTTGAACGTCCATAACTTCTTCGTTACTCAACCAAATTAAGTAATCCAAACATGAAAGTTGTAGTACTCGACGAGATGAAGAGATTGATACCTTGCACACCGGCCAACTCACCGTGGTTTGGCCGGAAAACCTCTCGAAAGGGGCGGTGCTGCCCAAACGGCCGGAATTCTACCCTAACTTTGAACGTCCATAACTTCTTTGTTACTCAACCAAAGTAAGTGATTTAAACATGAAAGTTGTAGTACTCGACGAGATGAAGAGATTGATACCCTGCACGCCGGCCAACTCGCCGTGGTTTGGCCGAAAAAAGCCTCGAAAGGGGCGGTGGTCGTCAGAAAACTGGGTTTGCTTCTTGGAGTTTGTCCCACATCGGCTGTGGGAATGAAGTTTGGATGGTAACAGGCCTATAAATATAAGGCCACGTTCTGATGTTTATTGGGTTAAGCCATTCTTGCCCTTTTGGCTGAGATGTGGCTTAGTATATTTTTTTATTAATTTAATATGTCGATATTATAAGAAATATCTCGATATTTTAAGAAATATTGCGATATTAACGAAAATATCGATATTATCGCGATATTATAACGAAATCTTAATGGATAACAAAAAAAATATCGCTTAGTGATAAAAACGATATTATCGGCGATATTTCGCCGATAATATCGATATTTTATTCCTTGATTACAGGTAATTAAATCGGGTAACGATTAAAACCTGTTATCCGTTGCCGTGTATAAATGATCTCTTTGATCAACTTCGAGGTGCCTATGTGTTTTCTAAAATTGATCTGAGGTCTGGCTACTATCAATTGAAAATTAAGAGTGACGACGTTCCTAAAACTTCTTTTAGAACTCGTTATGGTCATTATGAGTTTCTCGTGATGCCATTCGGATTAACTAATGCACTAGCAGCTTTTATGAGTTTGATGAATAAGGTGTTTTAGCAGTATTTGGATAGATTTTTCATTGTCTTTATTGATGACATTCTGGTGTATTATAAGTCTAAAGCAAACCATGTTCGACATCTTACCTTGGTATTGAAGAAGCTGAGGGAACATCGATTGTATGTTAAGTTCAGCAAATGTCAATTCTAGTTGGATCAAGTTGCATTCTTGGGGAGTGTTGTTTCCGCTCAAGGTATCTAGGTATACCTTCAGAAGATAGCAGCTGTGGAGAATTGGGAGCAGCCACGAACCGTCACCGAGGTACAAAGTTTTCTTGGCTTAGCAGGTTATTATCGATGGTTAAAGACTTTTCTGTCATGGCTATACCACTAACAAGGCTGACCATAAAGGATGTTCAGTTTGAGTGGGATGATAATTGTGAGCGGAGTTTCCAGCGGTTGAAGTATTGTCTCACTCATGCTCTTGTTTTAGCTTTTCCTGATGATAATGGTAACTTCGAGATTTATAGTGATGCTTCCTTGAATGGCCTGGGATACGTTTTGATGTAGCATGGTAAGGTAATTGCTTACACTTCACGTCAGTTAAAGCCTCATGAGATGAATTATCCTACACATGACCTGGAATTAGCGGCCATTATTTCTGCTTTAAAGATTTGGAGACATTATCTTTATGGTAAGAAATGTAGGATCTTCTCGGATCACAAGAGTCTTCAGTACCTGTTTACTCAGAAAAATCTGAACCTTCGTCAGCGATGGTGGATTAAGTTGTTGAGCGACTACGACTGTACGATTAAGTATCACCCGGGTCGTGCAAATGTGGTGGCTGACGCTCTTAGTAGGAAATCTCAGGGCAGGGTTAATGCTTTTTATGCAAGTTGTGTTCCTCATCTTGCAGAGCTGAGATCAACTGGAGTGTAGTTAGAGGTAGAGAATTTCGAAGTAGAAGATCGAGATGAAGCCTTGTTTGCCAATTTCCAAGTCAGGCCAATCTTAATTGATAGAATACTCCAGGCCCAGATTAATGATGAAGAAACTCAGGAACTTATTCGGTTAAGAAATCAAGGGAAAAAGAAAGACCTCCGAATTAGAGAATCAGACGACATGCTCATGCAAGAAGGTAGGATGTACGTACCAGACAATGCAGAGTTGAAAAAGGTTATTTTGGATGAAGCACATAATTCAGCCTATGCAATGCATCCCGGAGGCACAAAGATGTATCATACCATTCGACCGCTTTATTATTGGCCGGGTATGAAAAGGGAAATTACTGAATATGTAAGCAAATGTGTCATATGTCAGCAAGTTAAAGCTGAAAGGAAGAAGCCGTTTGGATTGATGCAGCCACTTCCCGTTCCACAGTGGAAATGGGAAGATATTACTATGGATTTCGTGTACAAGCTTCCTTGTACACAGAATGGCCATGATGAAATCTGGGTGATTGTTGATCGGCTTACTAAGTTAGCCCATTTTATTCCTGTGAGGGAAAAGTTTTCTTTGAGCCAATTAGATGAGTTGTTTATATCGAAGATTGTGAAGTACCATGGAGTTCCAGTTAGTATTATCTCGGATCGTGATCCTAGATTCACTTCCAAGTTCTAGGTAGCATTTCAAGAAGCTCTTAGTGCGGGATTACGTTATAGTACGGCATATCATCCTCAAACAGATGGATAATCTGAGAGGACGATTCAAACGTTGGAGGATATGCTAAGATTTTCGGAATTGCAGTTTGGTGACTTGTGGCATCATCGTTTGGATTTGATGGAGTTCGCCTACAATAACAGCTTTCACTCAAGCATTGGTATGGCACCATTCGAGGCACTTTATGGGAAACCTTGTTGTACACCCTTGTGTTGGTCAGAAGTTGGCGAAAGAGTTTTAGAGGGCCCTAAGATAGTAGAGGAGACTACTCAGAATGTTCATGTTATTAAGTTTAACTCGAAAGTGGCCCAAGATCGCCAGAAAAGTTTAGCACTGGGTGTTTCTAAAGTTATCACCGTAGAGAGGTGTGGTACGATTCAGAAAGAAAGGCAAGTTAAGTCCTAGGTACATTGAATCTTATCAAATCACCGAGAGAGTCGGTGAAGTGGCGTACAGGCTTGAGTTGCCTCCAGAGCTATCTAGAATGAACAATGTGTTTCATGTTTCTATGCTTTGACACTATGTCTCAGATCTGTCACATGTGATTCATCCGTAACCCTTAGAGATTAATCTAGATTTGACTTACGATGAGGAGCCGGCGACGATAATAGATTGGACCGTGATGCGATTAATAAGCAAACACACAAATTAAACCCTTTTGTTGACAATTGTAGTATATATGCAAGTAGGGATCGTTCTAAACCGGGGATTAGGAGGGATTGCTAATCTATATAAAATAAACTTAGAAACACTAAATAAAACTTTAAAAACACAAATATAAAATCAAAACACTTCGCTAGATTCAAATGATTTCAACTAAACTAGAATAACTCAAATTAAAAGTAACAAATAAACTAAAACAGATTCTAGGGATGCTTTAGGACGTGAATTGAATTTAAAAGATTCAAATTATGAAAATTAACCAACTCTAAACTAAATTAATTCAAAGAACTCAAAAGAAATCAAATAAAGTAGATTCAAATCAAAGGACATAAATTGTAAAAGGTGGATTCGGTTTTGATGAGAATAACTTGAAAATAAACAAATTATAAACTAGACAAATTTAGACACAAAATATGGTTGTTTGAATGGATGATGGATTAGCTAGAGGGTTCTCCTCTACACATGATACACTTGTACATAAACCAATTTTTAATTGTTCTTTTGATAACTTATGAAACTCAATACTCCGGGTTAACCGTGATAGCACTTTTTTAACCTTCAAGTTCTCCTTAAGTTAATGAATTGAATGGGAAAGCGCATATAACAATTCAAAACATTCTTCAAAAGTTCCATACGTGAAAAGCACAATAGAGATACAATCAAAGATCATTAAGATTCATGAGAACTATAAGTATTGATGAGGCATTCGTAACTATGAAAAGCATGATACTCTTGCCAAGAATTCACTTAACACGATTGTGGATAGCAACCTTCACTACTCATGAATATAAGTTCATAACGATTAGGTGAAATTTCCTTATATTCTAGCATCAAACTTATGCATGAAAACTAAGCGTGCACTCTTAATTAACATACACAAATAAGTTATCAATCAAATAGTTAAGCGAATTGAAATCACAAATTATTAAAGCACAACCAAAAGTAATTAATTCATAATGCAAATGTAATCATGGCTTTGAATCCCCCCTAGAAAAAGGGGGGGTTTAGTTCCTCGTAATTGTAAAACAAAGGTAAATAGATTTATACATTGAAAATAAAAGAAAGAAAACACCTAAACACTCCAATGATCCTCGTTGAGTGGTAAGCACGTCCAAGCACTTTCCTTCCCTTCATTTGCTACGGCACAAGGGGTGGTTGTGGGTTGAAGGTTTGGTTGTATGGAGGAATGGATAGGAGGATGTATGGTGGTATTTAGGATGGTTGAGGGGTGTGGCAATGGTGTTTATGGGCAGATTTTTGTGGAGGGTTTTAGGGAATAGGTGCGGCTGTTTTTGGAGAGAATGAATGGATGTGTAGAAGGAAGTTGTTGTATGAATTGGTGAGTTTTAAGCCTTGCAAGAAGGCCTATTTATAGGTGCTCAAAAGTAAAGAACCACACAAGTTGTTTTAATAAACAATACAAAGCAAGAATTAATCATCAAAAACCGCTAGCACACATGCATCTTTGCAGAAATTTCATGATGAAACAACTTGCATTCATCCTCCTTGGTTCATGCCTTTGGTCCCTCTTGGTCTTCTCATGATGAATCAGCTAGTACACTTGCAAAACAGCTAGCACACTTGTATTTCATGATTAAATAAGCTAGCACACTTGCAAAACATGATTATCCATCTATGTTGTGATTTTTCCTTGCAAAAACAACTTGCACACTTATGTTTTCATGATTAAAACAGCTAGCAGCACACATGCTTGGTCTTTGCAAGGTATCTTCTTCATTTTGATCAGATTTTAGCATGTGTTTGAAGCCCTTTCATGCACCAAAACGTCCATCCTTTTGCTGCATGCATGTGCTTTGCTCATTGCAGTTACAAACTGCTCAGCCGCTTTGGAACCTTTCAATGTTAAAATGCCCATAACGTCTTCTAGCAAAATGATCTTAATAATCCGCAAAATGCTCCAGAAAATAGACATCCGTAGCATTCCAAACATATAAGGCTCATTCACTAGTTCATTTTGAGCAGTTCGCAAATTGCTTTCAAAGTCAGCTGATCTGCACAGGCAGTTTTGACGAATTTATTACTTAAAATCTTACTTGTTCTATTTTTCTTTTCTTTGCTTGACAACTTCTATAAAACACAAAAACAAAGTAAATAGCTCAAAAATATAAGGACCTAACTAAGAAAAGATAAGTGAATTTGATGTAAAATATATATAAATATGAGCTTATCAGAAAGATAATGACACGCCCCGACCCTGATATTCCCCGAATACCAGGATAGGCACGTGCTGGCCGACACCCAAGGGTGACGAAAGCCATTAATTGATACAAGGACTTAAATTTAGAAGTAAATACGGGTTATTATAATTTAAAACCAATGAGTTAACAATTTAGGAACGTGTTCAGAGCATACAGCTAAACCTAATCACTAAAAGAATTTGGATAAAATTAAATGAATACAGGGGTGGGTCCTACTTCGGGAGGACTCGATGGAGCCAATGCGAAAGTGCCTTAATGCTGGGATTTTATGCCTCGATTCGAATACCTGAATGGGGGCGCAAAACAAGGGTGAGTGGACCAGAGTTATATACATAATATGAAAACATTTCGGAACATAATAATTCCCCCACCAGTTTGAAAACCAAAAATATGCTTATATACTACGTAATAGGTTTTCTAAACCACTAGCATGCCAATAAAATTATTAATCCAATAATTCCAATGTTTCGAATCAACTCATATTTCAAATTCTCTTCTCAATAAAGTCATAAGACACAATATAATATCAATCTCAAATAAAACTCAGGAAGCATCACGAGTTGTGCTGCTAGTGAGTACACCGAATTAGTAACACTTCCGGCCCAATGCCTGCACCTGAATCTCTATGGCCATCACCATGAGATAACTCCCTCCCGGCCCGATGCCAGACTCCGTGGTCCCTCAGCCTTCCGCTAGGGATTATTTCTTCAGGCCTTTGCCAACTACAAACCTCGCCCTCGGCGGCATGGTGTTCACTAATTTGCACAAAACATATTTCTAAAATACAACTTCGTAGCAAGAGTTCATCCATCCCCCGTACTACGAAGAGGTGTTCTAAAATAATCTAAAACACATTCTTAGCATCCTATCGTCATCGATCGGATAGTCTACCAGAATGTGGGTTATATCGGAAAACAGTTCAATAAAATCATTCTATATCTCAAGAACATTCAAATCACAATTATCAAATATGCTTCATGTTCACAATTCATAATTTCCAAGTAAAATCAAGGCATGCTATATAAATATGTAAATCTTCATGTCATATCATAAATCATGTATTTATTTTTAGAAGGTGGTCCACTCACAGTACTTCGCCGCAGTAGCGTTATGCAAGCGAGAATTATGCACGTCCTCCCTAACCACTTCACCTAAGCACAAGATGAAATAGATAGATAAGAGATTTGATTTGAATTGAATGGAATAAGAACTTTGGTTTTGGGACCCCGGGTTTTTGGTTTAGGCTTGGAATGGGTTGAATTTAGGATTTCTAAGGTTTTTGGTTTAGGAGGGTTTAGGGTGAAAAGGATGGTTTGGGCCTAAACCCAAACCCACTCAACACACACACCCACCCACGGCAGCACACACACCTACACGTTATACATACATATATATATATATATATATACACACACACTCACACACAATTCTTTTATATATATACAGTACACACACCCAATGTATCACACACACACACCCACACGGCACCTCCATTTGAATATGCATACCTACGCAGACACTGCACATATATATACACAGCCTGTACAAACCTGCACTCACACACATGCACCATACACGCATATTTACACCCACACGCATACGCTATACATATACATATATATACATTCAACTTACATATATATATATATAACTCACACGGCATATATTACACACTGCACACCTACATATACACACACACACGCATATGCCACGTCCACACACATACTGCAAACTGCATGCACATTCACCAACCTCATATGCTCACTCATGCAGTTCGACCTTCGTATCGACATCAACCCCACGCCCTTGATACTTACACACACTCACAGTCTAACAGTCAAACATAAACCCACATATGGATATACATACACACACACACAGCACATACTCACGACATACACACAGTTTCATCTAACACTCATCACAATCCATAGATATATATATATATATATATATATATATATATATATATATATATATAGGTACCTCCATACCTTTGAATATGCAATACATACACCCTCACGCATACATACATATACACATAACCCACAGACACACGTACATGACTTTGCATACAAAACACATAACTCCACACCTAAACAAAACAGTATGCATGCTTCCTTACCTACAGATATATATATATATATATATATATATAGTTACACACAACTTTATATACACACACAAGTAGTCTCTCCTTTATATTTATATGTATATCCGCATCACAGTACACTTATATATATACTTATTTATACATTTACACCACTACACACTGACAGTTCACATTCGAAAACAAACTACACGCACAACACCAATCTTTCTACCCTTTATGCTGGCGCACACACACACGGTTCACACATACATACATACATACGGACTCACACACATATACGCACATACATATACACAAGGCATACATAATTATATCTGTACAACTACACAACCTGCACACACACGCAATATACACACGCACCCACACTTGCTTGTGCAGCACACCCACACACACACGGGATATATACAACACACACACTCAATTTCCAGTCTTGCAATCACACACACACTTCCACTTATATATACTTACACACATATATTTATATACATACACATACTGCACAACTCAGTTCTAATTTCAAATTCCAATAAGGTTGAAGTAGAGATTAGAGGCACCGCAAGTAATCGCCAACCTCAAACTCAACGGCAAAATGCCGAAATTCGATGTCGGAGACAAACATGCAAGCACAGATGATTCGCAGAGGTTTAAGCCCCCAAATTTCATTACAAACTAACTCCAGACAAGATTTAACCCAAAACTATAAAAGATAAACGAGAAATCTCACCTGGTATTCAAGAATAGAGCTCAAGGCTCTCGGCTTTAATGGTGAAACACCCTACAATGCTCCGATGATGCATGCAAGACCATCACTAGGTTCCTTGAGTCCCATTGATCTCAAATATGTGATTTTGGAGTTGGATTGGTGAGAGAATTGAAGTGGAAGCAGGGGTAAAGCTCTCAGAGCTTAGAGAGAGGAGGAGAGCTTTCGAGAGTTTTAGAGAGAGTGAGGTTTTGCAGAAAAACAAAGAAAGAAGAAGACAATTTGGGTTTGGATAGCAATTAAAACAATTGGGTCGGTTTTGGGTTTAAACATTTTAAAAATAATTTGGGCCTTAAGCCTTATTTGAGGAAACCAACTTAAACCCAATGTAAATTTGATAAATTGGGTTCAGGGATGTTAAAATCTACCCCCTTAAAGAAAATTTCGTCCCCGAAATTGAAAATCATTTCTTGGTCTGAAATACTCGAAAACAGGAAGAAGATTATAAAATATATAATAATAGATACGTAATGAAGAAATCAAGTCAGAGCGGTTGCACAAAAAGGAAGATGCCATCCCGTCGCGATCGGGTTGCAATGATTCCATCTTTGGTGCCTCCAGGCTCATACTTTCTTTCCCCCATCAACGTCAGGGTAAAAACATACTTTATAGGAATATAATGTCAAAGACATAAAATAGCTTAAGATTAAAATACACACGTAAAATACAATAACGTCAAAATGAATATATATATATATATATATATATGTATATATATATATATATAGGTCGAAAATTCGAACCAACTTAAAATTGAAAGGAAAATATTTTCTCCCAAACATTTGTAACGACAAAAACAATTAACTAGTAACGTAAATTAAAATACATTTATTGGAAATCAGAACTGAGAATGGAAATGGATCTTGCCAGAGCATGTGAAACATCACGTACTCAGAGATTAGATGTGTTTTTTTTTTTTGGGTCAAGTCCCAAGGATAACGATTCTGAATCCGTATCAGCTACCGTAAACGAATCTTCTTGCCCGCTTGCTTAACGAACCCAACAAATGAGTTATCGATATTACAGTCTGCAGCCTGCCATATCGACCTCACATTTGTTGTCTCGGTAAGCAAGTAGTGGTTTCCCGAAGGTGCACATCCTCCGAATATCAGTTTCCGATAATCTGTTGTCACCCGATGTTACCGGTACCACCCTTCGTACCATGTCGCAAAAGTGTCATACCCAAACCGAACGAAACAAAAACGGTCGTTGTCAAAACTCTAACCAGCACCAAGGATTCTATTCGTTTCAGTTTCTCCAAATGTGACCAACTATTCCAACAAATTGAAAATTGTACCTTGGAATTTAAGAGAAGGGGCTACCATGTTAATAGTAAACCCAACACTTAAATCAAACAGGCAGAAAACGAGAAGTCACTTTTCCCAATAAGCAGTACATTTGGGAATTGTTATAGTGATCAATCTATCTATACATTCCAAGAAAGCCCACATTTTTCAAGAGAAAAGTGAAGACTATCTGATTCTCGCTTTGGCTACGTTGTGATGCCATCCCAGAGTGTAGCAAACCAATATGCTAGCAGCGTTTCCACAACCACGAACAACCAAAGAGTCTTGGAATAAAGTAGTGAAAAGATACGTTGAGGTGAACTCACGTCGTTGGAAAATAACTATTAGAGTACGATATGATGGTTATGAATTGTAGCAAGAAAATGATTGGTGATTGAACATTCTTGCGTGAAGATAGTGATTAGTAATACAATTCATTAACTACCAGTACTACGACCTTCACCAACTTTTACTAAGAGACGGCTCAAACTTTCAGCCAAAAGAAAAATCTTTTTGATAAGGCTGGCAAGCTTGTGGAAAGGGTTATGCTTCTAACATTCATGTCCAAAACGATAAGAATTTGGGTGCACACTTCCGCCGAATTAATCGATCGTGAATTCCTCACTGATTGAGTGGGGAACCCTGTCGAGAAGGCTGAAAGAACACTCTAGGATTTGAGGGTCAAAACAAGTTTATTAGATCTAGAGTACCAGATATCCAGATTGAATACACACTTTGAAGCTTTAAAGCGTGTAAGTATCTAATTTGATCTGGTGTTAGAAATTTGAAATAATCAAACACCAATTCTACTTGAATAGTACTCTAATGGAACTGACGAGTGGAAACATAGATTTTCCTTCAATTCAAAATTTATGACGATTTGCTACAACGGTAGCTCCAGAAATATTAACTCACAAATGATGAAGATGATCTCAATAGAGTGTTGTTTAGGTGATCAAAGAACTAATGATTCTCAACTAAAAACTTCGACATCTGAGTGATCTTCCTGGTCAGTCCGTCTACTTCAGAAATGATACAAAATACATAGGAGTAACTCAAGATTGACTAAAACATCTTTTTGTACTAGGAGGTGAGTCTGGGATTACGAATAAAGCCGATGCAGACAAGATGTTTGAATGTCTGATAACCTTTAAAATGCGGAATTAGGCTGAAATACTCATTAATTCCTTTGTTCTCTCAGGCCACAGGTAGAAAGTTGAACTTAAGAATTAGCTGGCAAGGTTCCTTGATGATCAAAAGTAACGTCATAAAAGTATTCGAGGTTCTGCATAAGTGAAATAGAATTGACTGAAGAGCATTCAATACCTAAGTGTTTATCTGTGGTAGTCGTCGGTAATTACAATTGCACAATTGAGATGGCACATGATGGTGCAATCGTAGTCATTGATACATCTTCAACGTCACCACTCCCTGAGAATTGGCAATTTTTGAGTGAAGCTAACCAAGAAGTGTGCGAGGTTGATAAGGATCCTACATATCCCTGCACGGTAAGAGTATCCCTAAATTTTCGAGTCATAACAATAACTGTAGACTCTAGGTTGAAAATATGACAGCTTACAACATGTGGTCAAGGCGCTTGAGTTTACCACTGAATGCCAGACTCAGGTAAAATTCAAAGGAATCTGTTTATCCAAACAAGACTGGATCTTCATCCTCTGAGTCCAACTACAATTATAACACAAATCGCAACTCCGTTGAGAAATTGATGAGGATAGCATCTGCTATCAAGGAGTTTCTCAAGAAAAGCAATTAATGAAGACAAAGTCAACACTCGAAGAATTTGGTATAAAGCCGATGGTCAAAAGTTAAGGAACTTAACTTCGCCGTTGGAATAAGCTTGAAAGTTATCGATAGAACAATCGTCGAGAATTGTTCTAAAGATCCACACAAACTTCCTTCAATGGTAATGAGTTTGAGAACATTGATTCGACCCCACCAATTACCACGTGTTTATCTCTTGCAACACAAACTTCGATGGTTTCGAGTAATTACCACTTTAGGACATAGCTCCGCTCACCATTTCTTGGGAACGCATGTCACAGGGTGACATCATCAATTCTGAATTCCAGTGGGTCTTAACCAATTCGTTTCCTATGAGGCACAATCCCGACCAAAATTCTTGTATTTCAACCAGAGGGTGACACTTCAAACAGATATGGATTTGCACAACTGCGCCGAATGGCACCAATTTCGGAAGTCGTGACATCCAAATGACGTCATGACTGACACAATACTATAGTGATAGAAGATCCTAAGTATGCTCTGAACAAAACCTAAGCTCTGATACCAATCTGACACGCCCCGACCCTGATATTCCCTGAATACCAGGATAGGCACGTGTTGGCCGACACCCAAGGGTGACGAAAGCCATTAATTGATACAAGGACTAAAATTTAGAAGTAAATACGGGTTATTATAATTTAAAACCAATGAGTTAACAATTTAGAAACGTGTTCAGAGCATACAGCTAAACCTAATCACTAAAAGAATTTGGATAAAATTAAATGAATACAGGGGTGGGTCCTACTTCGGGAGGACTCGATGGCGCCAATACGGAAGTGCCTTAATGCTGGGATTTTATGCCTCGATTCGAATACCTGAATGGGGGCGCAAAACAAGGGTGAGTGGACCAGAGTTATATACATAATATGAAAACATTTCGGAACATAATAATTCCCCCACCAGTTTGAAAACCAAAAATATGCTCATATACTACGTAATAGGTTTTCTAAACCACTAGCATGCCAATAAAATTATTAATCCAATAATTCCAATGTTTCGAATCAACTCATATTTCAAATTCTCTTCTCAATAAAGTCATAAGACACAATATAATATCAATCTCAAATAAAACTCAGGATGCATCACGAGTTGTGCTGCTAGTGAGTACACCGAATTAGTAACACTTCCGGCCCAATGCCTGCACCTGAATCTCTATGGCCATCACCATGAGATAACTCCCTCCCGGCCCGATGCCAGACTCCGTGGTCCCTCAGCCTTCCGCTAGGGATTATTTCTTCAGGCCTTTGCCAACTACAAACCTCGCCCTCGGCGGCATGGTGTTCACTAATTTGCACAAAACATATTTCTAAAATACAACTTCGTAGCAAGAGTTCATCCATCCCCCGTACTACGAAGAGGTGTTCTAAAATAATCTAAAACACATTCTTAGCATCCTATCGTCATCGATCGGATAGTCTACCAGAATGTGGGTTATATCGGAAAACAGTTCAATAAAATCATTTTATATCTCAAGAACATTCAAATCACAATTATCAAATATGCTTCATGTTCACAATTCATAATTTCCAAGTAAAATCAAGGCATGCTATATAAATATGTAAATCTTCATGTCATATCATAAATCATGTATTTATTTTTAGAAGGTGGTCCACTCACAGTACTTCGCCGCAGTAGCGTTATGCAAGCGAGAATTATGCACGTCCTCCCTAACCACTTCACCTAAGCACAAGATGAAATAGATAGATAAGAGATTTGATTTGAATTGAATGGAATAAGAACTTTGGTTTTGGGACCCCGGGTTTTTGGTTTAGGCTTGGAATGGGTTGAATTTAGGATTTCTAAGGTTTTTGGTTTAGGAGGGTTTAGGGTGAAAAGGATGGTTTGGGCCTAAACCCAAACCCACTCAACACACACACCCACCCACGGCAGCACACACACCTACACGTTATACATACATATATATATATATATATATACACACACACTCACACACAATTCTTTTATATATATACAGTACACACACCCAATGTATCACACACACACACCCACACGGCACCTCCATTTGAATATGCATACCTACGCAGACACTGCACATATATATACACAGCCTGTACAAACCTGCACTCACACACATGCACCATACACGCATATTTACACCCACACGCATACGCTATACATATACATATATATACATTCAACTTACATATATATATATATAACTCACACGGCATATATTACACACTGCACACCTACATATACACACACACACGCATATGCCACGTCCACACACATACTGCAAACTGCATGCACATTCACCAACCTCATATGCTCACTCATGCAGTTCGACCTTCGTATCGACATCAACCCCACGCCCTTGATACTTACACACACTCACAGTCTAACAGTCAAACATAAACCCACATATGGATATACATACACACACACACAGCACATACTCACGACATACACACAGTTTCATCTAACACTCATCACAATCCATAGATATATATATATATATATATATATATATATATATATATATATATATATATATATATATATATATATAGGTACCTCCATACCTTTGAATATGCAATACATACACCCTCACGCATACATACATATACACATAACCCACAGACACACGTACATGACTTTGCATACAAAACACATAACTCCACACCTAAACAAAACAGTATGCATGCTTCCTTACCTACAGATATATATATATATATATATAGTTACACACAACTTTATATACACACACAAGTAGTCTCTCCTTTATATTTATATGTATATCCGCATCACAGTACACTTATATATATACTTATTTATACATTTACACCACTACACACTGACAGTTCACATTCGAAAACAAACTACACGCACAACACCAATCTTTCTACCCTTTATGCTGGCGCACACACACACGGTTCACACATACATACATACATACGGACTCACACACATATACGCACATACATATACACAAGGCATACATAATTATATCTGTACAACTACACAACCTGCACACACACGCAATATACACACGCACCCACACTTGCTTGTGCAGCACACCCACACACACACGGGATAGATACAACACACACACTCAATTTCCAGTCTTGCAATCACACACACACTTCCACTTATATATACTTACACACATATATTTATATACATACACATACTGCACAACTCAGTTCTAATTTCAAATTCCAATAAGGTTGAAGTAGAGATTAGAGGCACCGCAAGTAATCGCCAACCTCAAACTCAACGGCAAAATGCCGAAATTCGATGTCGGAGACAAACATGCAAGCACAGATGATTCGCAGAGGTTTAAGCCCCCAAATTTCATTACAAACTAACTCCAGACAAGATTTAACCCAAAACTATAAAAGATAAACGAGAAATCTCACCTGGTATTCAAGAATAGAGCTCAAGGCTCTCGGCTTTAATGGTGAAACACCCTACAATGCTCCGATGATGCATGCAAGACCATCACTAGGTTCCTTGAGTCCCATTGATCTCAAATATGTGATTTTGGAGTTGGATTGGTGAGGGAATCGAAGTGGAAGCAGGGGTAAAGCTCTCAGAGCTTAGAGAGAGGAGGAGAGCTTTCGAGAGTTTTAGAGAGAGTGAGGTTTTGCAGAAAAACAAAGAAAGAAGAAGACAATTTGGGTTTGGATAGCAATTAAAACAATTGGGTCGGTTTTGGGTTTAAACATTTTAAAAATAATTTGGGCCTTAAGCCTTATTTGAGGAAACCAACTTAAATCCAATGTAAATTTGATAAATTGGGTTCAGGGATGTTAAAGATAAAGTGCTCAGGAACAAGACAGTGCATTTGGTGAAAGTCTTATGGAGAAATCATTCAGTGGAAGAGGCTACTTGGGAGACAGAAGATAGGATGAGGGAGATGTATCCGCGGTTGTTTTATGGATACTAGCAGTTGTACTTGTATTAAATTTCGTGATGAAATTTTATTAAGGTTGGTAGATTGTAACAGCCCGTCTCGAATTGTTTTTATCGTTAGTATGAAAAGACTATAAAACCCTTGGACGTTATATGGATGTTCGTTTAAGTTGGAATTTTTGCCTAATTATTATTTTTCCTAAGTTTTTGGAGACATTTTTCTTAACTAAGTTAGATATTTGTTGTGATTGGTTGGTGACAATTTTGGACCACACACAACACTTTCTCTCTCTCACTCCCGTGCTCTCTCTCTCTCTCTTCCTCTTTTGTATGGCAAACACCGAAACCCTCCCAAACTTTGCAGATCGAAGGTTCTAAGACCACCATCGAACTCCTGAGGTTCATACGAATGAGGTGTTACAGATTACTGAACTCGACACACTGGAAGCCGAGTTTGATTTATGATTGGATACTCGCAAGTAAGTTTCAAGTTCGGCATTCTAACGGCCGAATCATATCCACGGTCAAGACCTTTATTTATTTCGAGTATTTGTGTCCCTATAGTTTGGAGTCGGTTTGACGTGCTTATACTTTCATGAATATAATCACTGTGATCGAACCTGGCGTCGACGATTTGTGAACTTCGCAGAACTAGCAACCTTGTCTTCAGGCTCTAGATGCCAGAAGGCTAAGACATGAACTTCGCAGAACTAGCAGCCTTTTCTTCAAGCTAAACGCCACACAACACATTTTACTCCCCGGCCAAGCTCGGCCGACGGATTGGCGCTCCCCGCACACAACTGAGGGACGTAGTTAGCTCATTAGTTACTCGACTTACGCGCCACGTAGGCTTGGTAGTTTTTAGGGTCAACATTTTGGCACGCCCAATGGGACCCAGTGCTAAAGCTACGAAGTTCATAACCATTTAGACACAGTTAGTGAAAAAGAAAATAGGAATGTGTAAATCAGCGACTAACCTTCCATATACAGTCCAAAGCCCAGATCATAATGGCTTGCCATAAACATAAAATCCTCTTGTTGCCATCATACCCAAAGCCACAAGTGCGACATGCCAAGAAAGGAAAATCAATGTCAGCAGATAGGCTCGTGATGCAGAGATCACCACCAGAGCAACAAAAGGAATTTTGGTTAAAGGAATAGTAGAAAATTGTGACGAGGACGATGGTGAAGCCTCTGATCCACCAACCAGATCGTTTCTTCGAAGACGACTTGAGGAACAATCTCGGCAGTTTGAGCAAACGTTTAGCCATAAAATAAAAGGGATACTCGAGGAAGTGTGTGGTTATAATGCCATGCACACTAGATTTCTCGAGGTTCTTGTTAGCCATACCCAGAATATTGGACTTGTCGATCGATCCAGACAGTCTATTCCCAAGAACAATCTAATACCAGCATCATTGGCCGAGACAACATCTACTGGCTGAGACAGCATCCATCGATTTGGTTGAGTCCAAAGAATGATCGATTCGGCCTTAAAAAGGGGCCGAAATTCCCGAAATTCATCCATCCATACCCAGCTTATGTGGAGAAGTTCGAATATCCTAAAGGCTTTAAAATCCCAAACTTCAGCCTTTTTATTGGAGAATCATCCTTATCCTCATTAGAACATGTGGCTCCGTAATAGTGACTTCTATAAACTACGGCTTTTCAACTTTTCGTTAATGGGCTCAGCATTCGCTTGGTACATCAACCTTCTACCTAACTCTATCTAAAGTTAGGAGGAACTAGTCAAAAAATTCCATGAGCAATTCTATCGGCCGAGAATGGAAATATCAATTTCGTCATTAGCCAAGATGGCTCAAGCATTTGATGAGTCGCCAATGAAATATCTAGCAACGTTCAAGTTGGCTAGAATTTGGTGCCAAGTACCTCTTCCTGAAGTCGAGTTAGTTAGAATTGCTTTGAACGACTTAGACGTGGAATACAAAAAGAAATCTTAGGGGCAAACTTTCGAGATATGTACGAACTGGCCCAACATGTCGAGCAATACGTTTATCTACTCCAAGAAGAAAAGGTCTCAAAGTCTCCACCCCGAGGAACAATTTACAAGAATCCCATGGGCAGTTATGCATCGGCCAAAGGCGAAGATTCCCAATATGCCAGTGTGGATGTGGCCGAAATAGTAATTGATAAACCATACATCTGCAAGGTATTGACTCATATCAACTCCAAGGATACCAAAACTCACTCGTCCTTTGAAGAAACAATTAAAACATCAAAAGTGTAAACTTTTGATATCACCAAGGCCGATGCAATTTTTGACGAGTTTTTGCTAGCAAAGATTATCAAACTTCGGCCAGGGCATAACAGTATTACGTTTTAATCAGGCTCTTGACGCACCCCCTCTCTTCCTGGCCTCCGTAATTATTCAATAAATTATGCCTACAACATGTTATTAACACGCTCTTGACGCTGCGCTAAAGAGAATTTATTCTTCAATCAGGGGAATATTACGTTTGAATCATTCTTTTTATGATTAATTTATTATTTTATTGAATTGATCTACATGCTATTGATTCAATTTAATTTTTCTGTGTTAAACGTGATACAACACATTGGAGATGCAATTCTGGCTTTCAGAGAATAATCTTCTACAAAATTCAAAGGCTTTTATTGTTTTCTGTCAATCAAGTACGCTTAAAATAAAAGAAGATGTTTGAAACTACCATAAAACATGAAAACATTCTCCATGATGAATGAACCCCCTATATTTATATTTTCCTTCCGATATATATTGTATATATATATATATATATATATATATATATATATATATATATATATATATTCATGCATACGCAATTATAAATTCATTATGTGGAATTTGTGAGTCAAAGAATCTAAACAAAATAGAAGCATGATATTTTTTAAGGGTAAATTACACAAAACTACCTCAACTATGGGTCAAACAACACTTTCATACCTCATCTTATGAATTTGTGACAATGTCAGACCACCGTTAGTTTTTCTGTTAATTTTTCTGTTAAATGCTGATGTGGCTTGAGACAAAACCCACTTCCTAGCCAAGTGGATAAAATTATTAATTAAATATTAATAAATTAAAAATAAATTATTTAAATATTTTTATTTTAAAACATGTGGGACCCACCCCTATAATTGTCTCCCTTTCTCCCATTTTTCTTCCTGATCCGTTCTAACCCGCTATATTGCCTCTCTCTCTTCTCTCACTCTTAGGCACCTACATCCCCAAAATCCCATCTGTAATTCTCCCTCGCAGTCCTCAACAACACTCATCCCCAACACTCACTTTTTCCTGCCCCTACCTTTGTCCCTCTTTCTGTTCCAGAACCCCCTCCCTTTCGAAGATCTTCGACCTAAACCCTAACCCTAACCCTAATTCCCCAATTTCAAACCGAAAACCCCAATCCCCCCCAAACCCAATCCTCTAAACTCACCCAAGAATCAAAATACATGTGGGACCCACCCCCTACAATTCTATCCCTTTCTCCCTTTTTTCTTCCTGATCCGAACCCATCTCTCACCCACCTCTGTTGCACCAAATCCTCCTCTAACGAGCCACCAAACCATTCCCTACCCGTCCCCCCAACCTTCCTCCACCATCCTTTCTCTCCTCTCTATCTGGCAACTGCAATATGCAATTTAAAACTTTTTTAAAAAAAAGTAAGGTCGAAGCCCGAAGGGGGAGGGAGAAAGGGTCGAAGCCGCGCGTGGAGTTTGGGGCTTCCTTTGCCGCTGCAAAAAAAAAAACAAATCTGGGTTTGTTTTTTTTTCCAAATTTTTTTCAAATAGAAAAGTGAAGAATGGATGAAGGAAGAAGGTAAAATTGGAGGTGAAGAATGGATGAAGGTGAGGGTGAAGAATGAAGGTGAAGAGAGATTGGATGTGAGAGAGAGAGAGAGAGAGAGAGAGAGAGAGAGAGAGAGAGATGGAACGCATCAGGGGAGAAAGGGAAGAAGGGAGAGTTAGAACGGATCAGGAAGAAAAAGGGGAGAAAAAGGAGATAATTATAGGAGGTGGGTCCCACATGTTTTAAAATAATTTATTTTTAATTTATTAATATTTAATTAATATTTTTATCCACTTGGCTAGGAAATGGGTCTCGTCTCAAGCCACGTCAACATTTAACAAAAAAATTAACAGAAAAACTAACGGAGGTTTGACATTGTCACAAATTAATAAGATGAGGTATGACATTGTCACTTTTAAAAGATGAGGTAGGGGTGGGTTCGGTTCCGTTCGGTTCGATTTTTTGCCAAAACCGGAAACCAAACCGAAATCACTATTCGGGTCGGTTCGGTTCGGTTTTCTGTCAGTTTGTGTTCGGTTCGGTTTGTATTCGGTTCGGTTTTTTCGGTTCTGTTTCGGCTCAGTTCGGTTTTAGAATACCTATAAATATTATACTTGTACAATTATAACAGCACAAAGCCTCTTGTCAAGTTGGCTTGCGGCTGCTATTCCCAACCTAGAGGGAAGGGGTTCGAAACCATGCGGAGGGTTTTGTTGATTTCTCATAAAAATTGGAAAAAATTTCCAAAATCTGGGAGGCACGAGGAGGGTTCGAACCCATACCCTCTCACTTCGAAAGTTTAACTAAAACCAACTTGGCAACAACATCTGTTTTGTTATGATTGTATGACTAAACTATTTATAAACATTGAAAAAAATAATTAAATATATATATCGGTTCGGTTTCCGAACCTCAAAAACCGAAACCGAACTGGGCAGATTCGGTTCGGTTCGGTTTTTTTTTTCGGTTCGGTTTTTTCGGTCTCGGTCCGGTTCGGTTTTCAGTTTTTTTCGGTTTTCGATTTTTTGAACCCACCCCTAAGATGAGGTTTGAAAATGTCATTCGACCTATAGTTGAGGTAGTTTTGTGTAATTTATCATATTTTTTATTATTATTTTGGGGTTCTGAAAACCCTAAATAATAGAAAATCGAACCAAAAGAGCCGAGCCGGCTCTGTCCCAAAACCCAGATGCACAAAACCATTCTGAGGTTCAAGACGAAACTGTTTTGGTGTTTTGTCACCTGCATAGCTGGATTCGCCATATTTCCATGTGGAAATCTCGATGCCAACCATGGTTTAGGCCATGGCAGTAACATGGCAAATCATTCCAACGATTTTCGGCATATCTCATTGATGTTCGACGGGTTTTAAGAGATTCTAGAGGAATCTCTGAATTTTTAGACTTCTCCGACATCTTGATTGTTTTATGTCGATACTCTATGGATTCCGACCTTCTGTTTTGGACTGATATCGTCGCCGCTGTGGCAGCGCCACCTTTTCCCCCCAGTGACTTCCATACATCCAGTACTGCTGGGATTTGTTTGGAAACACCCATCGAGGCCTTAGGCCTCTCGATGCTCAACCCACGTGCGACCCAACCTACTGTTTGGGCTTGGGACTTGTTTTTCCAGAATGGCCCTTCAATTTTTGGGCTTACCTTGGATCAACATATAAGGGCTTGCAATATACCGATATTCCCAGCCCAATTTGGGGCTGGTTTTTCTCTTGTTTCAACCAGCATCCAGCCTAAAGCTGGGCTGCTGTCCCTCACAACCCAAAAATTATCTCTGGGTTATTTCCTTGCCTCGTCTCGCAACCCAACTTTGTCTGGGTTTGCAACTTATTCAACCTGAGCCCAATTTTGGGCTTGATTCTATATGTCTGGCCTACTGGCAACATTAAATCATCTAAGGGTCTAGAAAAATTTTATTTTTCCTTATACGATAGACCCTGAATGGTCCCGATCTATTGAAATAATTAAAAGTTACCAGCAGTCCATTAATCTGACAAGAAATCCAAAATTATTAGCCTGAAGCTTACTTTTGGAATTAACGATTCAATAATTTATTTTTCTTCTTTGAACCGTTGACATCATTTTGTAATCCCAAAGCACTCACACTTGAGTTCCCAAAGCAACTCAAATCCATTAAACGTTCATAAACTAAATTGAACATGTAGTTTCAAATTTAGTGCCTTTGAAACCCGAAGTTTTTTCTTAGAACAATACACCCATGAAAACCCGACGTTTTTCATGAAAACCATGTCTTAGAACTCGAATGTTCTAACTTTGATGCTTATGGATGATTCATTCCCATAGCATCAATCACAATCATGTTCCCTCCAATTCAGTGGATTGCCATACCGTAACAAGTTTTTTCCTAAATTGGATGCTTCTAATAGAAACCATTTTACATAGGGTACAAGACATGATTCTCCACTTGACTATCAAAAAGCTGAGAAACCATTGAAGCCAACAATGGCATGAAAGAGCTAAATAAGCCTCTGCCATAATCTTCATTCGAATATTTATGCTTGAAGCATTACAAACGGAAGTACCTCCCGAACGAGGATTCCATGGCTCTTTAGCTCGCTCTTACAGACTGTCTAATCATGAAAGATATTGCCTGAAGCACACCATGATTATATCCATGAATGAGTACAATTCTAAAGTTTATAAATCCAATCGAATTTTGACTAAAGAATACTTTTCTCGTCCTTCCTTGTTTCTAACTCGCTCTTGAAGCAGCAGTGTAGAAAATGAAAGTTTACAAAATTCTAGACTCTGATTACTACCACAAACGTGAAAGAAAGGTATAAACCCAAATTAAGCTGGAGTCTACAGAACGGTATAGACCCAGTTCGGCTAGAGTCTCTACCGAATAGCTCAACTCAGCTTTAGCTAGAGTCTACCGAATAGTGGTACCCTACCTCGGCAAGGATGCACCAAAGGGTATGCTCTGCTTTGGTAGAGATACATTAAACGGTATTCCTCTACTTCGGCAGAAGCCTATCGAATAGACCCCTTCAACTTTTGCTGGAACCTACTGAACCCAAGTCTGGGTCTGTCTCTCTCACGATTCAATTTTGAGTTTGTTTTTACAACATATGGTAGAATCAGGGCCTGCCAAGGTTTGGCATCATGCCGAAGCATGATCCTTGGCATCTAAGACCTAAAACTTCAAGAATAAGGGATATTGTTCCCAAACCTCAACCTTGTAGAATTTACTTCCTTCTTGATGGAATATATCATTGGTTATGCACTTGTTTGTGCCCCTACCAATGTTGTTAAGGAGTACCATTCTTGTCCTAAAAAATGAGTTAATTGAATCATGTTTCTTGTATACATGTGACCGAATTCAATTAAACATGTGATTAGGTATGAATGTGGGAAAGTTAGTTGTCTAGATGAATGCGAGACTACGCACACTAACTTTATACCCAAATCACATCTCTAGCAACGACTTCAGGTCTATCCAACCTGATTAAGAGTATTGGCACGCTCCTCATTGTATTAATGGTACTACATTACCATTTAAGAGACCTATCATTTTCACCATTCCGGAATAACATCATTGGGTTTTTAAGGATATTCGAGATGACAACGATCATAAATGAAACCACCCAAGAAAATAGAGTTGCATATCTTTGCACCACCCTTAAAAATGAGCCTAAAGCTTTGTTTTGGGACCAATGGGCTGCCTCCCGACTGGGAACACGCCACATATAGCCCGCCTGGAACCGGGTGATTCGAGCAGCTTACTTGTTTTAGCACGACCATTTGGGACACTTAGGTTAAACAATGATGCTACAACGCATCTCCTTACCCCGAAGTAAGGATTTTATGCCTACAAGCACATTTTGCCAAGCTTGCTGGTTATGGGAAATTGATTTTCTAAATCATTCCTAGCAAAGATACGAAACAACCCTCTTTTCATGGTGGATTCAAGGGAATATACATGGACTAATCCAACCAAAATGCGGATCATATAAATATTTATGGTTTTGGTTGATGAATCGACAAACTAGTCACATGTTTGTTACACACATTGCTGCTAAACCTCCTGCCGATTTTTAAGGGTTCACCACCCTACTTATCCCATAAAGTCTGGGAGACTGAATAATGCCAGAGAGTTTATATCAATGGTTTTTTAATAAAGTATTGCATGTCTTTTGGGTTTATAATTGAACATCTAATTCCCATGTTCACCCCAAAACAGCCTCGCAGAGCGATCATAAAGCGCAATTTAATTTATCGCACCAAGTTTTTTATTTTTGTCGAGGGCTATGCAATCTTGTATGCAGCTATGTTGGTCCACCTTGAGGCCAATTGTTACCCAACCTATTTGACGCTACAGTTGGTTACTGGGTAAAAACTTAATGTTTTTCGTATTTATGCATTTAGGTGTGCATTCTATGTGCCAAGTTGCGCCACCGCAACATACCAACATGGGTCCTCAAAGAAGGATGTGAATCTTCGTCGATTATGATTCTCCTTCACACTAGCTCTCTTAAAGCCCTTGCAATTGATCTCTTTACCACTCATTTATGAATTATCATTCAATGAGACAGTCTTCCCATCGTTTGGAGGAGATAAGAACTTCAACGTTCCTATAGAATGACGTAAATTTGCATGGACATTGCCCACTATGTCTCATCTCGATCCCCATAACGCATAAGTGTGACAACCAAGTGCGATGAATTTTAGCTTTTAGAATGCTGCTCCAGACGCATTCTTCTGATCTAGCTAAAGTGACAAGATCATATACCAGCTGTAAATATATTTGCAAGGATAGATGTACTTAAACGGACGTCGAGTCAACATCCTCGAAGGGTGTGTCGCCCATGTTGGACGGTCGGGTACAACAGCGAATTGCCAATCAATCTATCCTAGCCTAGAGCACGACAAATCACTCAGTTCATAGGATTCACTTCCCCATAAAAGGAAAATCACAGCACAAAATGAATCCATACTTGATCGATGTCTTAAATCATTTCCATCTCATGAGATTAAACCGAATTACTCCCGAGACTTGAAATTCTTGGTCCAGTATACTAGTTTGGATGGGAAAATAAAATTGAAATAGATTACCATAGATAATGTTTTCACTTATACAGTAGCTACCGACATAAATGAAAAAATGACGATATCAAACTGTGTTCCCTTGATTAAGTGACAACGTAGAACTAATTGAACAACCGAAATTACAATCCAAGTTAAAATTCCTTACCAAAGTGTGTCTTGGACCTATCATGCCTACACGGCCCAAGGTAACCCTGCTGTGTTACAAGTGGGAAACAAAGAGTATTAAGATGAATGAAATAATGTGATATGATGCACACCTTACGGCGTAAGGTTTCTATCAAATACCTTGTGATTGATAGTAGCATTATGAAATGTGGTTAGTGTTTCTCCATGAGGATATAGATATGGAGATTTACATGTAAGTTCCCGAAAAATTACATGGACTAGTTCAAATAGTTCCAAACCATTGAATACCCTCTTAACTTGTTAAAGGCGTTCACTTACGGATTGAAACAATCCAACGGATGTGGTATATCCGTCTAAGTGATTATTTGATCAGTTGGGGATATGAAGTAAGCCCTTGCATGTTAAACTATGAAGTCTTATTCCAAATTACTAGAGTTACAGTTTATGTCAAATGACATGAATCTCACTAAGACTCTGGAAGATCTTAAGAAACTGCCATGCACTTGAAGATGGAATTTGAGATGAAAGATCTTGGGGAAACTCATTTATGCCTTAACCTAAAGTTCAAAGCATTGTTCTGACGGTACTTTGGTCTACCAGCCGAACTACACCCCAAAGGTGTTACCTTTGGGTATACCTATGATCTTCCATACGCTATATACAAACGAGACCCTTGAAGAGGTTATGGAATCTGAAGTTCCATATCTGAGTTCAAGTTTACACTTGTTGTACTTAACTCATTGCAATTAGAAAGGACATCTCATTCACAGTTGATCTATTAGTAAAGATACAGCACTGCGCCTACATGCAACCATAGAATTGGTATTAAAGTCGTTTTTTGCTAATCTGAAGGAACTACGGATTTGTGCAAATCCCAACGCATCACGAGCTGATCCGACCTCCTAATCCTCGGAATGATGCTTGTCTTCTTTGTTATGCTGATGCTGGTTACTTATCAAACCCGCACAAGGCACATCCCCAAATGGTTATCTCTTTACCGTTAGGGACATCGTAATATCTTGGAGGTTCACGATATAACCTTAGTTGCAAAATCTTCAAATCATTCCAAGACTCACCTTATTTCACTATGCCACATGTGAGACATGGTTGAGAGCTCTTGTTGAGCATATTTGAAGTACTTGATGTTTTCATTCATCATTTAAGTCCCAACAACAATCCATGAAGACTATGCCGCATGTATCAACCCGACCAAGACATGATCCATCAACAAAGTCAACGCAAAGACATACTGCGCCTACATCTACATCAGCAATGCATCAGGAGATTGAAGTCATGCAAGCCAATCCCAGACAACCTTGTTGACCTCTACACAACGTCACTGCCGAATTCAACCTTCCAGAAACTTGTTCGAGGAATTGGTATGCCTAACTCTTCATGTGCAATGCTTGTAATTCTCATTTGGAAGTTCTGTCAAACTCAGGGGGAGTATCTAGAAGTATACTCACTTGATCTTAATCTACTCTTTTTCCCTACGATTAGGAGCATTTTCCTCACTGGGTTTTTGCTACCTAACTAGGTTTTAACGAGGCACCCATCCTGGGTTAGTCATACCCTTGTGAGCTCTTCTACTTGCTTCAAGAAGATGTATAGTTTTGACTTAATACAACTTCTCACTTTTCTTCTTAGTCTATGAGTTTTTTTCTCACCTTAGGTTTTACCATAGCGAGGTTTTTGTGAGTTTTACCTTTTATGCATTCTTCCGTTGATTTGAGACTCGCATTCGCTCATTGTGCCGATGACTTCATCAACTGAACTTACTTCATGGCTGAAGACCTGATGCGCCATTTGTTTGAGTATTTACACAACCAAGGGGCAGTGTTGCAAACCTATTATATTAGGAATGTGATTGTGCAAATCCGAACATATCTACGATATCCTTATGGGATTCTACCATATCTCTTAGACAAGATATTATCCTATTAGAGTTATAATCCTGTTAGGGTAAGGAATTAACCTTTCCTACTACTATAAATAAAGGCACAATGGGGTAGAATAGAACACACCTCACAATTATACATCTCTCTCTTCTCTCTACTACTGCCGCACCCCTTCTCTTTCCGGCCTCCATAATTATTCAATAAATTATGCCTACAACATTAATCACTTATTCATTGGTGTGATTTAATTAAAATGGTATAATATTATATTTCTTCCACCTTAAGTTGGATCGCAAGATTGAAGCTTATAATCATTTAGACTGGCTGGTGTAAATTCGAACACAAAGTTTGGCCCCAAGTTTTCATGAACTTTTGGCTCTTGCGATCTAAGTTTATGAAAACTTACAATTCGATGGCATGTTCTTACCTCCTAACCCAGAGGTCAAGGTGATACCTTAGAGGCTAGAGCTTTACCTTTCATCTTTAAAGCTAAGAGAATTGTTTCTGTTGGTGTGTCTTCTCCCTTTCCCAAAACCCTCTTTATATTGTGGTTGGGAGGAACGAAAGACAAGCCCATGAAAATCCCAAGAATACTTCTCTTTTAGTTTTCTTTGACTTTCTCTAACTATCAAAAAGAGGATTCAAAAGCCGACATATGGTTCTTTTTTAGACAATTATTTTTGCTGGTTCTCTAACTTATATATATATATATATACTTAGGGGTGGAATTTTTTGCCAAATTGCCATGCCAACCGAATTGCCAACTGCGCCATACCGATTTTGTGCCAAATTTTTTGTGCCAACGGTTATGGTACGGTATTGTACCGTACCGACATTTTGTGGTATGGTATTGGTAATAGATACCATTACCACGGTATTACCGTACCGTACCGAAAAATATAATATAATATAACACATATTTATAAATTATAATATAACACATATTTATAAACTTCAAATTTTTACCATTAGCCTCAAAACACTTGGATGGGATGATAGAAAGATAGCTTGGATGCTTATGGAGATTAAAAAATGCTTGCTTGATTTGTATAATGAGTATAGGAGAGGTTCTTCTACTACCATTGGGGCTCCATTGGGAGATGTGGAACTAAATGAGGAGTACATAATTCAAGCTTGTGGGGGTGATGAGAACAAAATTGAAATGATGAAGGAGCTTATACAAGAAAGGAGGGAGCAACGCCTTTTGGAGATATCTAATGAAGTTGATAAGTACTTTGCCGCTCCTTATATTAGCCTTGTTGTTGGTGGCTTTGATCTCTTGAATTGGTGGAAATCAAACACAAAAGAGCTCCCAATTCTTTCACAAATAGCTAAGGATATCTTTGCAATCCCCACTTCTACCGTTGCTAGTGAAAATGCATTTAGCCTAGGAAGGAGGGTTGTGGACCCTTTTAGGGCATCCTTGACTCTTAAAATGGTAGAGGCATTAGTGTGTACTAGTGATTGGCTTAGGGCGGATGAAGTAAACTTCTACAAGGAACCAACGGAAGATATGCTTCAATTTTACAAGGAAATGGAAGAAGTGGAAACAAGTAAGATATGCTTTAATTTTTTTAGTAAATTTGTTATTAAACTTTAATTCTTCTTCCTACTAATATGTATTCTTTGTTTGTAATTGTAGGCTTGACACAAACTCAATCTTCTACAACTTCAATGCCTCCTCCAAAAACTTCGACATCTTAAACTTGAAGAATTGATCCATGAATTTTACTTTTTGAAGTTTAGTTTCAATTTTCATTTGGTTTGAAACTATAATTTTTATTTGGATTGTTAACTTGTATTTGTTTTGGTTTGTAACTTATATTTGGATTGTAAGTTTAATTTTCATTATAAATCTTGATGCATTATTTGAATTATTTTGTGTGTTATTTTTCACTGTGAATCTTGATGTATTTTTGTGTATGAGATATCAGTAACTAAGGTGAGGTTTAAGTTAAAGAGGTGAATCTTGTGGTACAGGTACTACATTATGTTTCCAACTTTCCATTGAATAGTCAACTGGTACTATGTATGAATTTGATTTTGATTGTTCTCCATTCTTTGCTACTAATTCTTCTTCCTCAACATTTCATGCCGCTATAAATCTATATCCATTTGAAGGTGGAAATTCATTTGGGCACTTGTTATGAGAATTTTCTTCCATCTATGCATTTGGTTTATATAATGTTGAACAAAGTAAAAACATATTTTGTCCCAAAATAAAGTGGCAATTACCATTGGCATACCATGCCAATTGAACATTTGGCAATACCGAACTTTGGTATACTGAAAGTTTGGTATGGTAATGGTAATAAATTTTACCATACCGAAAGTTTGGTACGGTAATTGGTACGGTAACCGTACCGAACCCACCCCTATATATACTAAAACTCAAGTGAAAAAACACTGTTCACTAACAGTGCACGGGCGGAACTGCCCTCCGGTTCCTTTGTGTTCTAATTTTTCTTTACCAGTTTAGCCTTTTTCTTACAGTGTAGCGGCAGAAATACCTTTTGGTTCCTTTGTATTCTGAATTTTTTTTACCATTTTGCCGTTTCATTCCATGCGTCTGCCAGCCGTTTTCCTTTGCTTAAGTGCCGTCTTCATTGTCGTTGCTGTTTCCGCCTGTTTTGGTCTCTCTCAAACCCTGTGTTCTCTGCGTTTTAGATTTTCACATCGTTCTCATCTTTTTCATCAAAATTATGTCTAAATTTCTTGCGTTTAAAACCTCTGGAAAAGTTAATTGTTGCTGCAAATTTGTCTTCTTTAAGACCCTTGGGTCCGTACCCATTGGATTGGTTTTTTGATTTTCTTAGGGTGGATTTCTTACCTCCAAGGTTTGTTGGTGAGTTTTTAACCTTTTTTATTAGTTCTGTTTTAATTTTTTTTGGGTAGTTTTCGATGTTGAGGTGGGATTTATGCATGAATTTTTTGTTCTGATTATGGGTATTTTCTTTATATCGTTAGATCCGTTGTTTTGGCCTATAATTTGTTTGTGTTTTTCGTTTTAGAGGGTGATGTTCTATGTTTTTTTCAATTTAGTTTTTCTAATTTTGTGTGTTTTGTTTATATCCTTAGATCCGTTGTTTGATTGTGTGATTTGGTTCCATGTTTTATTTCAGGACAATTTGTGGTTCCTGTTTTGGGGCTTCTGTGAGCAGCTTTCAAGTCGTTTATACTCGAAGGTAAACAATTTCGATTTTTTCTTTTTAGCCTTTTTTGTAAGAACTTTTTTTTCCATATTGTGAAAGTTGCTTTTTCTTTAGTGTGAAAGTTGAATCTATGGGATTTTTTTTTTTTAATTTGGTGTATTTGTTGTGTTGCAATTTTTCACTAGCTCTTATGGTTTCTGCAAAAACCATTCGATTTTTCTCAATCTTTCGAGTTCAATTGCGCTTTCAAAGCCGTGGAGTGAGAAACGAGAATTGGTTCCTGTTTGGTAATTTCTGTAGGATTCCTCTGTGTTCAACTACATTAGCAATCCCCTGTGTTCAACTACATTAGCAATCTTTCCCCAATTGGGCCAGTGAAGTCTGCAGGAAATGATCATCGCACTTTCAATTCCCTAACTTTTGCATTTTTCCTTCTATTTTCACTTCATCGCAGAATCTCTCCATCCCCGAAACCGGATTCGTCTTTAGAAGGTAAGGTTTTAATCATATCTAAGAGCTAAAATCAGTGAAGAATATCATAGGTGATTCTTGTTTTTTGTGCACTCGCAACAAAGGAAATTTCATCATTGCAACCTTTATGGAACAACACTCGAGGCCACACGTCTAATCCGAAATGTCTTCACTACTTAAAAAGTCGAATTGTCATATGAATATAGAAAACTAAACGGTACGTATTCTAACTTACTCCTAAAGGCATGGTCTTTGGAGAACTATCCATCTTTAAGGGCAACAAGTTCCTTGGGATACATAGTTAGAGGAAATTATGGGACTATGATTTTTCAGGGTGGGAGTAAAATGGATTGGAATACAGTTACCTCAGAAGTCTAGTTATTCAACAGCTCCAAGTAGAGCTGGATTAACGGAGTAGTAGTGCCACCATCATCGTATTCCGGAGCAATGGGTGAAGTCTGAGGGACTTTGCTGAAAATGACCATGCTTGTTCCGCAAGACACGGGGTTCTAATCTAGTATGGAATCAACCATTCCTCTATAAGTCTTGGAGTTCCTACAATCTAGGAATTAGCATGCACCACAAGTAATCACACTCCTGAAGAAGATGCAATATCTACTTCTAAATATCCTTTAGGATTCTCTCGGTAGTATAAGGATTCTATACTAAAAAATCTCTCTCCCGAATGGTTTAAATACATCATTCCAGTGTTCATCTCTGCTAATGCAATCATCGCACTCTAATTCTCTTGCCTAGTGCTTGATTCTTATATTTGTTTACTAACTTGACTATCAAAGAGCCTTTGCCCCTCCCCTTCCAAGGATATTAGGCTTGCTCATGGTTATTTACTGTTTTACACGTTACTCGAATTTGTGCCTTCATTATCCATGCGGTGTGCGAATTTGGTTCCAACAACTATTGTTCGGTAATTGTTTTTTCTAACTCCAAACTGATCCTTCATAAATTCTGAAGGACACGATTGGGTTTATCAGGAGAAAAGAAAATCTTTGATTATGAGAATGTAACATCCATAATGACATAGGGTTTATGTGATGAAGGATGACAGCACTAGTAGCCTTTTTGTTGTGGAGCAAAGCCCAAAAAAAAAAAACATTTCACTGCACAAAGGTCAAGCTTGGAGCATTGATTATTGTAAAGGTGAACATACGCCACACACCCAAAAATATTAGGGGTGGGATTGAGGGAAGGAGTCAAGGACACATGATCTACTAACACAACTAGAGGAGTGCAAAAATCAAGCACTTTGGAGGGCACTCGGTTAATTGCGTAAACAACATATGTAATTGCATCAGCCCAATAAGATTGCAGAGCAAAGGTTTCAATGAGAAATGTCCTTGTTGTCTCACGAATATGTCAATTTTTCCATTCTACCACCCCATTCTGATGAGGTGTTTGAGGACAAGTGGTTTCGCGTATGATGCCTTGCCCAAGAGCCACATGTCGACATAATGCAACCCCCTTCTCTTAATACCATGCCCAATTATAGTCCGAGTTTGGGTATCCTGAAGCAAGTAATAAAGCAAAAAAATTAGTATGATATGATCCAGTTGTTTGATAACTTGACTGACTGATAAAAGATGATTTGATAATGCCAGAATAAGCAATGTTTTTTTGTAAGGATAAATATGCAGTGATTGTAATAGAATCAGCCTCTGTTACTTAGATAACCTCCATTGGCAGTGATGACGCTCTCTTTTGGAGGAGGAATCATGGATTGAAATAAAGACTTGTCATACGTCATGTGGTCAATAGCTCAGGATCAATAATCCAACTAAAGTCCCAATCTCTAGACGCATTTAAGACTTTTCCCGAATTTCCTGAATAATCATAATCATCAGAAAGGGATACTTGATCAACAAGAGATAAATTGTCTTCTTTCCCATGGTTGCAACAGATTGATGCTGTAGGCTTAGGTTTAAGATTTTTAGTGCCGCCTGCTAAGAACAAGACACGCACACGATGATCAAGATTTTTGTGCTGCTTAAAAAACACACGGTAAATTTTTTTGATTTTGGGTAGGATTGATTGTCCTAAACACAAGACAATTACAAGTTCTAGTTTTTTTTTTCTTCTGGGAAAGAGACAGGCCGAAACATACTTTGATGCCAAGAAAAACGTGTAAAACTATGAAAATTTTAGAGTTTGAATTGTTGTGTTGTATTCTTCTCTCAATAAGGAAATATATATACAAGTACAAGGATGTCTTGGTACATGGAAGTCCTATTCAAGGAGGAAATCCCTATCAATTACAAATCCATAATAAATAGGAAAGTTGATTCATGCCAACAGTTAGATCAAACCCTAATTCTCTGTTTGGATTTGGTTTCACACTTTACTTAGGAAACAAGGTTAGAACTTAATTATAATTATTCCTTGTGCACCAAGTTAAGTGATATACTCGAATTTAACTTGGTGCAATTAAGGGATTTTCTTGTGGGCTAAGAAACCCTCACAGGCTTTGATAGTACATTCATAGGCTATTAGGGTTTTATAAGATAGTTCATTTATGGGTATGACTTTATTAGGTTGAAGCCTATAAATAAGTAAGGTCCCTGCTCATTCTACAATCATCATAAACCCTAAGCTCTCCATATAGCTTTCGTGATTAAGGTGCAGGAGTGTTCTTTCTAGCGCAATTCATCATCCTTTGTCGAGTTCTTAAGGCGAGTTGATTCACTGGGTTTTAATGGCATGAGACTGATAAGGACTTAGTTAGTCATGCCCTGAGATTTATGGTATTTATCCGTAACCTAACATATAAGGTAAATGAATTTCAGGGCCCCTCCCACTTAGGGCCTTAGGTGGTCGCCTCTCCCGGCTACTTTCAGGGCCGGCCTTGGGACTAACAAATGGTGATTGTGAAAATGGTGTTGAGAAGGGTGGTTGTGCAGAATGCAGTGGGTTATAGTTTTGAAAAAAAATGAAGAAATGAAAAAATCAGATCGTGATTGTGAAAGCATATTTGGTTAATTAATATGAGTGTCATGAACTGGCATCAAGATAGTTTCAAACCTAGCGTTCATGTGCAACATATGCATGGCTTCTATCATACCAAATATATACTGTTGAAGGAATGAAGTGTGTCCCGATGGGTTTAGGGTTAGCTTTTAGGGTCAGCTATCATAGGTGTATCTCTAGGGTAAGCTTAAGCCCATATTGTTGTAAATCAGCTTTTCCTTAATTTAAGGGAAGTGACTGATTACGTTAAGTTGGTGAGCTCCAGTTGGCTGTGATAGACAGCCTTTTTTTCTTCTTTTCCAGTCAACAGCTAACCACCCGGACATACCCAGACATCTTCTCTCTCTCCTCTCTCATATATACCTTGTATCTTGTACATTTGAATATATAAAAATACATTGAAACTCAAAGCTAGAAAATCCACATATACCAAGCTATATTTGTTTTTTATCACTTGGTAGTCCAAACTAAGGATTAGAAGATTATTATTTGCCAAACTTAACAATGAAACTAGTGGTTTCAGCAGCAGATCATGGAAAGGGAAAAGTAAGAAGGAAATGGAAGGATTATTGTTCCAACGATCTACAACTTCGGGAGTGCACTTTGCTCTTTCATAACCTTCAGAAACCAATGTGTTACAAATATCAAACTTCAAGTGTGTAAAATATAACCTTTTTTCAAAAAATTATTGAATTACGTACCCTCAAATTTAATTTTTACCTACCGTCAACTTAATTAATGGAAGGATTGATGTTGCAAGGAT
The DNA here is from genome assembly GCA_963580275.1 of Crataegus laevigata. Classification (NCBI taxonomy): domain Eukaryota; kingdom Viridiplantae; phylum Streptophyta; class Magnoliopsida; order Rosales; family Rosaceae; genus Crataegus; species Crataegus laevigata. The sequence continues at coordinate 13,004,113 of OY756946.1, forward strand.
CTATAACTTTGAGCGTGCGCTTTGTTACTTTTTAAACTTCGCGAATCAATATGTTATATATATCAAACTCCGAGTAGGGATGGCAATGGTTTGGTTTGGGGACGGAAATGTTATATCCATCCCCATAACCATGAAAATTAATCATATTCATAACCCCAAATTAATCATCGGGATTATCCATAACCATATCCACCAGGTAAAGAATTTTCAATCGGTTATCGGTTATATCCATCTTCATCAAAAAAAAATTATATTCATCCAATTGTCGCATTATAAATTTTAGTATATACTAATTCCGTCATTAAATAGCAACATCCAATTACAAAAAAAACATAACAATATATTTGAAGTTGTTCATGATAACATACACCAATTTCTTGACAGTGAGACTCTTGAAAAGAGATGAATTTGATAAACTTGTAACATTTGATAATTGATATATAAAATGATTCAATGAATTAATTTGGTTAAGTATAACAATAAGAGTATTGAATTGATGAGGTTGTTGGTATGCCCCATGCATGATGTTTGGTGCCTAATAAAGATAGTAAAGGGTTTGATGCATGCATAATGAATTAGTATAGGGAGGGTTCGATAAATTAAATAAAATTATATTATTTATCAAATATATATATATATATAATATTCTGGTTGGATACGGATTGAGGACACCATATCCAAAACCATAACCAAATAAAGTTCACTATTTTTCCCCATATCCATACCATACTTGAATTTTCATATCCAAATTCAATCCATTCGGACGGTTATTCACGATTATCGAGTTTAACGGTTAGAATTACCATCCCTAACTCCGAGCATGTAAAATATAATTTGCTTAAAAAATTATACAATGAAATGAGGGAGATTAACAAATTTAGTCATCAACCTTTGCTTTGATTTTGGTTGTCATATCATGAGTTTGTAGTAGGGAATAGTCAAGGTTCTAAAAGATGCTAGGCGCTAGTCGGGTGGCAAGTTGGGCCTAGCACCTAGGAGGCTAGGCGGGGTCTAGGCGAGCGCCTAGGCGGACTAGACGGATTTAAGTAAATCTATTATATTTCGTGTAATAAGTGTCTATTTATACTTAAAATATATATAATTTCATCATAAACTACAAAATAGAATGACATATGTATTCTGAAGTATTGGAACATAATAAAAACACGGGGAACAAGCATATAGTGTGAACTCATTTAAGTATTCAACAAGTCTCTTACAATTTATTGAAAAAATTAAATGCAAATTGAAAGTTATCTATTTTCTGTCTAAGTGAGTTGCAACCTAGGCAAGTGCTTAGGCGTGTCTGGACAGACTAGGCGGGTGCCTAAGCGGTATAGGTGGGCGCCTCAGCTAGTTTGGACGCCTTTTCTTAATTTTCAAACCCCTAGGCATTAACCAGCCGCCTAGCACCTAGGAGGGGCCTAGGCGGCGCTAGGCGAGGATTTTTAGAACAATGGGAATAGTTGAGTAATTACAACAAGAAAGGTCCGGCCCAAAGAGAACAGAGAAACAAAGTAGGAAAAAAAAAATAAAAAGAATATCTATCGCCTGAGATATTCGAATTCTCGCATTGAAACTCTATATACTTGGAGAAATTTGATTTTTACTCTAAGAGTCGGAGTAGGTCTTAGCAAGTAGATGCCTTAATGACTCTGCCAAAGTGAAACTTCGATAACAATTCGCTTAAACTTTTTATTATAAATTATACATCGCGAGTCATTCACTCGTTCAAAAAATTATAGTTTTCTGATTATCCGATTTCCATTTTTCTGATAGTATGGTGGAAACTAGTAACCTAAGCTTAACTGTGATAGATAGGTTAATTACACTTAATTATCTAATTACCCGTTAAGCATTTGTACTATATGTTTATATGACAAGATCAAGGAAAAAAGTATTCGAACATATATGGTGGCGCAATGGTAAATGCTTAAAAGTTAAAAACTCGAACTACAAATTCTTTTCATATATTTTACAATTTTCCGTTTATTTAAAATGGGGGCGGAGGTGAGGAGGCATGGGAAGAACTAGGGCCTTGACAGTGACTAGGGCTGGGCTAGGCTGGGCTGGGTTGGATATTTGCCTGCCAATGGAAAATTTGAGCTGTGTGATTTGATTTTCACTGGTCTCTCCTTAATGCATGAAGTGTTGACAAACTTATGAGCTAACCACATATACGCAGAGACGAAGCCAGAGATTTGTGTTAGTGGGGGCATCCACAAACAACAAAGTCATAACCGACATAGATTCCCATTTTTCTCTGAGGACCCATTTTGGTACGTAGCGGCGACGCTATTGGCACATAAATGGCGCACCCAAACACCCGTAAATGCGAGACGTCAGGCTCGTATCCAGTGACCAACTGTAACGGTGAATGTGGTTGGGTAGCGGTGGGCCTCAGGCGGACCAACATGGCTGCGTGCAATATTGCATAGCCCCAGGCAGATACCGGCAGTTTGTTTCTCATAACCAAAGTCCGAGCTATCATTTGAAGGCGCTTTATGAAAGCTTCTGCCAGGCCGTTTTGGGTGTGAACATGGGGTACAGGATGTTCCACATCAATCCCTACTGACATGCAATAATCGTCAAAGGTCTGTGACGTAAACTCTCCAGCGTTATCCAATCGAATCGACTTAATTGGATAATCAGGGTGGTGAGCCCTTAGCTTAATAATTTGAGCTAGGAGTTTAGCAAACGCGGCGTTGCGTGTGGACAACAAGCAAACATGTGACCATCGTGTCGATGCATCAACCAACACCATAAAATATTTAAATGGTCCGCAAGTTGGTTGGATTGGTCCACAAATGTCCCCTTGAATCCTCTGAAGAAATTTAGGGGGGTTGTGAATAATCTTTGTATATGAGGGTTGAGTATTCAACTTCCTCAAAGAACACGCTTTGCATGGTGGGAGTCCAACATGAGGATGTAACTTGTGCCCGTGTGATGATTTGAGGATACGGCGCATCATGTCACGTCCGGGATGTCCCAAACGGTCATGCCAAAGCAACAAAGTGTCCTGGAACTCAAGCATAGGGTCGGCCACACTGTGGACTTCTATGCCCCGAATGGTTGTGATGTACAACCCATTCGGCAGACGTTCCAACTTCTCGTGAATACGCTTCTGGCCATATTCGTATGAAGTGATACAAAGAAATTCAGAACCATGATCTTCAGTGGTTTCAATATGATATTTATTATCTCGAATATCTCTAAAACTCAACAACGTTCTTCCGGAACGTGGAGAATAGAGTGCCTCCTTAATGGTCAAGATAGTACCATTAGACAACATGATACGTGCCTTTCCGTATCCTTCAACCAGGTCGGATGAACCTGCGAGGGTTGTCAAAGGAGATTTCTGGGGTATTAAGTTAGTAAAATAGTGATTTTCACGCAAGATGGTGTGCGTGGTTGCACTATCTGCCAGACAACTAACTTCCCCACTAGACATACCTAGAAATAAATTGATTGAATTGGTCACATGCATAAATATAAGTCCATTCATTCAATTAAGCAATTCGAGAAAATAATATCCATTCAAATAATAATCCATAATTCAAAACAAATCAAAACCAAACAAATTATTCCAAATACTTAGAAAAATTGTTCAAAAATTTAAACCATAAACCTAGATAAATAGGGGATAGGGCCGGCCACTCCTAGTGGGTTCGGCCACTAGGGGTAAACACCCTAAAAACATGTCTAAATTTATTCGTCCATAGGGGCTGACGCCTCCTGAAAATCTGATATCTCCATGGATGTGGTTGCATCTTCCGGACGATCCACAGCTGCAAAGTTAGACTCACGATGTGAATGATACTTGGCAATAGCCTCAGGGGAAGCTCGGCATACGCGTGACCAATGATCCTTTGATCCACAACGATAGCACATGTCCAGTTCAGTAGAAGCAGACTGACCGGGAGCTTTGCCCTTGTTCTTGAAGTTTGGGACCTTAGGGGCGAGTGGTGGACGCTGCTGGGTCACAATCCTTCCCTTAGGTGCGGCTCTCTGTTGACCTTAGGCTCGTGGTGGAGCTTGTTGCCTATTACCACGACCGGGACGATTCGTACGTCGTTTATGGCTGCTAGAATATATGGCATGTGCTTCAGGCACAGCATTCGAGCCAGTCGGTCGAGCTTGATGATTTCTCATCAAAAGCTGGTTCTGCTTTTCAGCGAGAAGTAAAACAGAGATTAGATCCGAAAACTTGGTGAATTTCTGTGCCCTATATTGTTGCTGCAGGACAATATTGGTGGCATGGAAGGTCGAATAGGTCTTCTCCAGGAGATCTGATTCGGTGAGTTCCACTTTGCAGAATTTCAACAAAGAACGGATTCTACAAACTTCAGAGTTGTATTCATTCACGGACTTAAAGTCCTGGAAGCGAAGATGCTGCCAATCGTGTCTTGCTTCAGGCAAGTAGATGTCTTTCTGGTGATCGAAACGGTCAGCCAGAGCAAGCCAGAGGGTGCGTGGGTCCTCCTCAGCGAGGGACTCGGTCTGCAGTGCATCATGGATGTGTCTTCGAATGAAGATCATTGCAGTAGCCTTCTGAGCTTCTTCAACAGGTTTGTCAGTGACGGGTGCCTCGATGGTGGCTCTAATACCCTTTGCAGTGAGATGGAGCTTCACGTCTTGAACCCACTTTAGATAGTTTCTTCCAGAGACTTCTAGAGCGGAGAAGTCGAGCTTGTTCAAGTTCGACATGTCCCTAAAACAGAGGGAGAAAAACGTGAGTAGTCATATGGTAAGCCATAGACATATATCGTAGAACATACAGGTTCTATTAGACATGTAGTGGTTTAAATCATGCATGAAAACTACAGGTTTCATGTGGTATGGTTTGAATGAAAACTTCAGGTTTCAAAGGCACTAAATTTGAAACTATATGTTCAATTTAGTTTTATGAACAATTAGTTCATAATGAGAGGTTCCTGCAAGAAACACAGAATACAATATACAAATATACATATAGTGGATTTGAGGTTCTTCGGGAACTCAAGTGTGAGAGCTTCGTTACTACGAAAGTATGTGACGGTTCAAAGTATAAAAATAAATTATTGAATCGTTAATGTCCAAAAAATGAGCTTCAGGTCAATAATTTTGGATTCATAATCAGATTAATGAACTGCAGGTCAATTTTAATTAATTTAATAAATCGGGCCATACGGGGCGATTGTAGAAGCAAAATAATATTAAAATAATATTATTGGGTCGAAAGTATAGCCCCAAAATAATTTGGGCTTAGTGCCGTGGGTAATGGGGCACGGTTTGGGTGTCTTAATCATAAGACAAGGCCCAAAATAATTGGGATGGTGGCTGCAGGCCACGGGTAGAGACAAAAAACCCCCAGCCGAGCTGGGTTGGGTTGATGGGCCTCATGGGGGGGGCACGGATATGGCCCAGCAAGAGCTGGCCGAGTGTGTGCTTTGGGACAGCCCAGCCGCAAGGCTGGCTGATGGCATGCAGGCCGAGAAGGCCAAAGCCCAGCCGCAAGGCTGGCAATTGGAGTGCATGCCGGTAAGGCCTTGGGTTGCAGGCCCGAGGAGAAAGTCCAGGCCGAAGCCTGGGTCCTGGCTGCACTGAGGTGGTGCTGTGCTGCACCGAATCATGCCCCCTCTTTTTTTTTTTTTTTCAAAACCTTTAGGGTTAGGGAAACCCTAATTTGCTTCTAATTTAATTTTATAATTTGACTCACAAATTCCACATAGCAATTTAATTTTGCAATGCATGAAACAAATATATATATTGACAAATATATGAACATATACAATATATATATCGAAAGGAAAATATAAACACAGAGGGGTTCATGCATCATGGGGAATGTTTTCATGCTTCGTGGACGTTTCAAATATCTTCTTTTATTTTAAGCGTACCTGATTAGCAGAAAACGAATAAGCCTTTGAATATTTGGTGGATGAAAGCCTCCTCCAACGATGCGTCAATTCCTTAGCGTCTGGCAAGAGCGTGCTGATAACGTGTTGTAGGCCTAATTGAGTGAGCGATCTAGGAAGAGAGAGAGAGGGGTGGTGCGGCAAGCTTTAGAGAGAAGAGAGATTGATTTGATTGTGAGGTGTGTTTTAATTCACCCCATTGTGCCTCTATTTATAGTGGTAGAAAGGCAAAACCTTTCCCATAAGGATTACAACATAGAATAGGTAAATAACTCCTAATAGGACTATAAGATACATTCCTATATCTCATAGGATTTACACAATCATATTCCTATACTAAATAGGACTGCAACATTTTCATATATTTTACAATTTTCCGTTTATTTAAAATGGGGGCGGAGGTGAGGAGGCATGGGAAGAACTAGGGCGTTGACAGTGACTAGGGCTGGGCTAGGCTAGGCTGGGCTGGGTTGGATATTTGCCTGCCAATGGAAAATTTGAGCTGTGTGATTTGATTTTCACTGGTCTCTCCTTAATGCATGAAGTGTTGACAAACTTATGAGCTAACCACATATACGCAGAGACAAAGCCAGAGATTTGTGTTAGTGGGGGCATCCACAAACAACAAAGTTATAGTTAAAAAAAATTTAAAAAATTTACTGAACAAAACATTTTTAATTCACAAAGTTTTTAACACAAAACACTTATAATCATTGTTGGCGAAGTCAATCATATTGATACCAAGAGAAATGCTAAGCAGACTTTCTCAAAGTGAGCTTTATGAACTCTCTGTCACCTCATGTTTTTTGCATAATGTTTTATAATGTTGGTACAAAAATTGCGCTAAAATTATGTGATGACGAAGAGTCCATGAAGAGGCCCTTTTAGAAGAATCTCCTTAGCATTTCCCTTGATAGGAAGAATTAACACATAAAAATTTATTGTATTGTATTTAGGGTTGGTCATTTGGATGCAAAACTGAACAGTTTTTTTTGTAGCACACCCAAACACACACACACACACACACAAAAAAACCTGAGTGGGGCATCCGCCCCCTCTGGGCCTATAGTGGCTCCGCCCATGCATATACACCTCAATGTTTAAGCCTTTAAGGGTAAATTTCAAAAAAAATGTACAATAAAATTTCAACTTTCTTCAGCTTCATTGAGAATCAAATTGATAACATAACAAGTGCGAGGTTAGTTTTCTAGGCTGACAAGAAAACCACACTTGCACTGCTTAAATAACAAATAGTCATCATAAAGTTTCGTCTTCATCTTAATCAACAGTTCATTGAACAAATCAAGACTACTCTTTTCCCATTTTTGTTCTCAATTCCTAATGCAAATGTGACTTTTATGTCGAAAGGGTGGTCTAACATTCATCACTAATCAATTTAACAAAGAATCATAAGTTCAAATAACCTGAAATGCATAGACATAATTTTAAAATCTCAGTGTAATGGAACATAATTAAAACCACTACCCCATTTTGAGAAGCAAGACCAAGACAAATTTACAAGCCCAATGATTTACCTAAGAATCCTCTCTGAATCCTCTTTGTGAGGATTTAGAGATCCTCATATTCTATTAGTTCACGGTACATTGTGCAGTCAGTTTTAATTAAGCACATTTGTGTTTAATTTTAAATAAAAAATTCAAAATAATTTTTGATCTCACAATGGCTGATAAACGAATAAGATGTGAGATTCCTATAAATCTTCTCAAGACTTCACCAAAAAGTTTTGGACTAAAAAGCCCCCCAAACAAAAAAAGTTAGAACTAACAACATCAAAAGGGTTATAATCTGCAAGGACATGTTGGTACAAAAACATATCAGATAATCAAAGGAAAAAAGATAAAAAAATTAGAAAAATTAAAAATTAAAAAAAAAGAAAAAAATAATAAATGTGGGAGGAAGAATCACCACGTTTTGCACGTTTAATTTTCAAACTGTATAGCAGTTCCCGTTTAGTTTTAAAACTCTCGCAACTTTTCATCATCAGTTCCCGTTCAAAATTAAAAGATTACAGGAAAAAGGAGATAATTGCCAGCAGAAACCAACCCACCCACATCTATCTTCTATATTCCCCATTTTCTGATCAAACTTCTTCCTGACACAAACCTCTCTATACAATCGATCATTCCAGAGACTCTGTAACCTCCCACAATTCCACATACTGCAGCCTACAACTCCATATTCTATCTTCTTCTTTCCCTACTCTTTCTCTACAGGTTTCAGTTCTCACCCATTTGCATGCTAAGAATGTACACAAATCGGTAAGTTTCTCTCCCACGCATAGTTTGGTTTTCTACAATTTGATAATTTTTGGTTTTTTATTTTATTGTAAAATGTAAAAATCTGATTTTGGGCGTTGAAATCTTTAAATTTGGTTGGGTGAAATTCTTCCAGTTTTGGCAAGGCAAGTTAATTTGAAACATTGAAGCGTCCCTCTTTTCCTGAGTTGCGAGTTAGATAAAATGGAGGAGGTTGCAAAAGGGAGTGTTTGGACTGGTGAGGATGTAGCTTCACGTGATTTAGTTGATGCTATTGCTTCTGATGTTGTTATTTTAAGAGAGAGAGATGAGAGGGAGAAAGTGAACGAAAGCTCAGAACGGAATCACAAAATCATAAGAAGAGTAATCGAAACAAATGGAGAAGACAACACCATGGAAGACTAGCGGAAAATACTATGTTCATGTCCATTTTTGTAAGATTATTTTTTTTAAATCTTGCACCGCACATATTATAAATTATAGCAAAGCATAATTTTTGGAATTTAGGAAAAAACTGTTGTAAACTTCTTCTGTTTGTTTCTCTATAAATGAGTTTGGTTTTTCTTGAGTTTAAAAAAACTTGATTTTTTTTTTCCACACGCATATTGCGTGAACATTTTGCTAAACAAATCGTTGCTAATGTTTGAAGTTTTAAATCCATTATTTGGCTTTTTAAATCTTTGCAAGGGTCAATTTTGCAAGTACTAAAAGAACTTAAAGATGTTTGAATTTCAAGGCCCAAAGAGTGTATGGTTCATCAGGGAACTTCCAGTTCTGTCTTCTGCAAACTATCCAACTACCATGCAAATCACATTCGAAATTGTTCTAGATGGAATAATGCATATCAAGACATTAAATTCTACTGTATGTGCTATGCTCATTAGGATGTTTTGTAGATTCGATGTTAATTTCAGCTTCACCGTAAATTTACACAAGTTTACTTTAGTTTATTCGTGTTGTTTCGATTTCAATATATTGGGATTACTAATATATTATGTGTTATAACTCGATTTGAGTATTTCATGTATCAGATAATATGAGGATTATGAACCCAATAGAGAGGAGATTTTTCAATTGGCCAAGAAAAAGGTGAACTGTCTATTTGTTAGGAAGGAAAACGGTTGATGCTTCATGCATGGATATCCACTGCATTTCACACGCATGAATGTGACTGCAAAACAAGAGGGCTGTTTTAATATTAGTCACTACCAAAGGTACCATTGCTATTTCTTTATTCCTAGCTCTACCAAAGGCATGCATATATTTGTTTTTTTTATATTTTGGATTTAAGGTTTGATCAAGTATTTTTTATCAAACATCTATAACAATATTTGAAGTTATATCAAACGTTTTTTCTTAGACAATGTTATTGCATCTTTCTTCTTCATGATAATTTTCCATCACTTCTTCCCACACCATCCCACTTAATTAATCATCTCTCTCTTTAACAAGTTTCAATGCTGAGGTGTTAATTTGAAAAGAAAAAAACAACAACCATATCTTTGCATTTTTAGATGTCTAACAATTCCTTAATTTAGTTTTTTTTTTTTGTTATAGTTTTTTGCAGATCAATACACAACAATTTGACTTTGATAAAACTCTTCATAAAAGCATTCGTTAGCAGAAAGTTTAGGACTCAAGTATTCTTCGATCTACATTCTGACTTAGATATAACTGCAAACATGAATGTACCACAATATATTGTAATTGTAAGGGTGAACAAACACTTTTTTTTCGGTTCTTCCAATTTCTTTTTTCATTGCTCGACAAAATGTATACAACATAATTGAAAACATTTTTAAAGTAAAGGAAGAAACAAAAATTGATATTGTGATTTGTTGTGAAATGGTAAAGTAAATTGTCTTCTTTTCATTTGTTCTAACATCTTATATATTATTTTCCTTCAACTGAAGACTCTTATCATTTTAGGCACTAGAAGAAATAAGAGCAGCAAATTCTAAAAAAAAAATGTAGTATGATGATGTTGATGATGTGCCATGTTCAATGACAACCCTAATGCCCTCATGATCTCAATCATTTGAATTTTTTTATAGCCCTCTCAACCAAATATATATTTTTAGGTAAATAAAAGGCCTTTAACAAAAAACAGAAATTGGTGGAGAAATTACGTATTATGAATTAATCTAAAATAAAGGATAAATGGACATAAAACAAGATTATAAATAAATGTCATATACTTAAAAGAATTTTAAGAAACACGTACCATTTTTTATTAATTAAATTCTGTATGCCGCACGTAGCACATAAGCTAGTGAGTAATAATACAAATCTCAATTCCCATAATAGAAGTTGGTTCCGCAGAAACACTCCGAACAGCGAGATCCACCCACGTGCACTTGTGTGGTGCCTAATAATTTCCACTCTTAGACTCTCAGTGGCATTGATGTCTTTTCATGTGCTTAAAAGTAGTGGCCCAGAGGCGTAGATCTCCTCTGCTGCTTCCAGCACCAGTCTCCCACTCTCCCTATCCTTGGCGCCATCTTCCTCAAACCGTCGGAAAGCCCTTTGTTCCCTTATCATTCCTCGCGACCAGACAAATACCACGGACCAATCCCTATGCGCCAAATCATTCTCCATCTCTCTCCTCTCCTTCTCCATCCCCATGTCATCAACAAGAAAAAGCTATAACATATCCACTCAGATCCTGCCACGTGGACTTTTCAAATGACACACTTGTCCCATAGTTGGGAAAGGGATCCCGGATCCCTCCTTCCTAATTTACTAAATCTAAAATTTTAAATTATTGAAATTTGATTAACGATTTAAGTTATTATAATTTTTAAAGTAGATTCTACATAGCCATTGGGTCAAATTTCAATAATCTAAATTTCTTATAGATTATAAAAAAAAAATCCATAAATGATCTCTTTTCCAGCAATTAAGGTCTATAAAAAAAATTTACATAAAACATATTCATCGTATTTTACGCCTGTGGTGATATTTTATCAGACGGTATTTTTAATACGGTCAAAAATCTCTTGTCAGAGACTTAAGAGGGACATTTCGATTCTCAAACTTAACTAGCAGTGGCTCTAAATTTTTTTTAGTGTGATCGATATACGAAATAATATATTATGCGTTATTATACAAATGACAGAATATATGTGTTAAAAATTTATTAATTTAAAAAATAAATTTTTTTACAACTTTTATCAAAACACGGGATGTTCTACTTCAGCTACTCCAGACGGCATTTCCAAAGTCGCAGTTTTAAAAGGTCGTACATTCCTAATCACCAATCCACTCCGTCAAATCCCGATCCAACGGCCCACATTACTGCCCTCCGTTGACTTAAATACCCCTCCCTCCTCAAGCCCCTCCATTTCGACCATTTCTGCTCCTAATAACACATGCTGCCGCTGCAGCTGCTTCTCTGAGCTCCGCCGCAGCAGATCCCAACCCCCACTCCGATGGCGTCGATAGCCCTCACTACCGCCGCCGCCGCCACCCCCACCTCCACCCTCCCCTCCCTCAGATCCCGCACTCCCTTCCCCAAATCTCTACTCCTAAAGCAGTTTCCCGCCTCCCAAACCCGCCGAAACTCCCTCAAAACCGCCGCCTTCGGTTTCAACAAAACCCTCTTCCCCCTCATTTCCTCGCCCAAACTCCCCAATTTAACCCGCGACTTCACTCCCTCCCGCCGTGGCTTCTCCGTCAAAGCCACTGTGGCCACCGGCGGGTCCTCCATCACTCCCGCCAAGGAACCATGGCAGGGCGCGGCGATGAAGCCTCTAATCGCGTCGATCGCGACGGGAGTTATCCTCTGGTTCGTCCCTACTCCAGCAGGAGTCACCAAAAACGCATGGCAGCTTCTCTCCATTTTCCTCGCTACCATCGTCGGTATCATTACTCAGCCCCTGCCTCTCGGAGCCGTTGCCTTGCTCGGCCTCGGCGCCTCCGTCCTCACGAAAACGCTGACTTTCGCCGCTGCGTTCTCCGCCTTCGGAGATCCGATCCCCTGGCTCATCGCCCTCGCCTTCTTCTTCGCCCGAGGCTTCATCAAGACCGGACTCGGAAATCGAATTGCGTACCAGTTCGTCTCCCTCTTCGGTAGCTCCTCTCTTGGGTTAGGGTACAGTCTGGTCTTCAGCGAGGCCTTGCTGGCCCCGGCGATCCCCTCCGTCTCCGCCCGAGCCGGAGGGATTTTCTTGCCGTTGGTGAAGTCCCTCTGCGTCGCCTGCGGCAGCAATGTCGGCGACGGGACCGAGGGTAAGTTGGGGTCGTGGTTGATGCTCACGTGCTTCCAGACTTCGGTGATTTCGTCGGCAATGTTCTTGACGGCCATGGCTGCTAACCCCTTGAGCGCCAACTTGGCATTAAACACGATTAAGCAGACGATTGGGTGGACCGATTGGGCCAAGGCGGCGATTGTGCCAGGTTTGGTATCGTTGATTGTGGTGCCTTTGCTGTTGTACATTATATACCCGCCGGAGGTGAAGAGCAGCCCGGACGCGCCAAAGCTTGCAAGGGAGAGGCTGGAGAAGATGGGGCCAATGTCTAAAAATGAGATTATCATGGCCGGGACTCTGTTTCTTACGGTACTCATCTCTTCTTTTTTGTTAAAATGCCTGCATTGCGTGCACTTTTCGGTTTTTCAAATTTGGGTATGTTTTAAAGTTGCTTTCTACGCTAAATTTGATAATAATTGGGTATGGTTAATAAATGTATGGATTGAATACCTGCAATAATTTGATTAGTTATCAGCGGCATGCTTGGTTTCAGTTCCGTTGATCTGCTTTGACAAATAAGCTGGATGTTCTAAGTTTGTACGTGCCTAACTTGATTGATTCGTCCTATCAATTGCTGTTGGCATTTGTCTGTTTTCCCTTTTCGACGATGCTACATAAAATACCATTCATTTCCATTTTTTGCTGAAGACTCCTATTTTCTATGATGCTGCGTAGAATGGCTACAAGTATTACCATCCATATTCAGTATACTAGAATGGTTCTTATATAGATGGTAGTTCCATTTGACATGATATGCATTCAGCACCTGCAAAGTTGACTTGTCTACTTTCAGGTTTTGTTGTGAGGTGCTTTGGGAACCGAGCATTATGTTGTTTGAAAACTTTACTGGCAAGGTTTCCCTCATCACCAAATAAGGGGAAGTAGTCTTGTGTAGGGTTCTTGTTTTTTAGTTGTTCAAATTATCTGCCAACTCAAGGTGTTGGGTAGGAACTTGTTTTGGCTGTTACTTGCTGCGTCTTTTGTAGGCGTCCTTCCCCTTCAGTTAAAAACGAGCGTTTAACTTTTCTTCGCCTGTCCTTTCAGAGTTTAGCATTTAACTTAAGCTTGATCATTGAATGCTGTTTATTCAAGTTGCTGGTGTTCCCCTTGATCATCGGTTACGGGTTATATATAATTCACACATTTATTTCTCCTATGCCATGAATTCTAGCAGTTTATCTTGAATTAGTATTCTAATAAATCACTTGATTGTGCTAAATTATTTCCCTTTACTAACACGTGTACACAACTGTTTTGGATGCATATGTAAATCTAGTGTGTTGTTTAAAATATTAATGCTTATAGTTTCCCTCCTTTTTTTCTGAACACATATCAGGTGGGGCTTTGGATTTTCGGAGGAATTTTAGGTGTGGATGCTGTAACTGCTGCTATTCTTGGATTATCTGTTCTCCTCGTTACTGGTGTTATTACATGGAAGGAGTGCTTAGCTGAATCAGTGGCCTGGGATACACTTACTTGGTTTGCTGCACTCATAGCAATGGCTGGGTATCTCAACAAATATGGTCTTATTTCTTGGTTTAGCCAGAGCGTAGTTAAGGTTAGGCTTTCTTTCCGCTTATTGGTCACATAGTTGTGCATGCTTCTGATATCACCACTACTAAAAGTTATAAATGTAGTTTGAAGTTTCGGTTAGCATTACATGTTTCTTTTGTTTGTTTCTGTTGTGAAAAACTTTAGTACAGAAACATAAAAGGGGATTCATCGTAACTTAATTTATGGTCCTTTCAGAGTTGTTATTTGCTGTTTTTTTATCTGTACGTAATTTCACTTTGGCAAGTTTTTAAGTTTAACTAATTTCGGGATGTTTTTGTTTACTGGCATAAAATACTGTATTTACAATTTGCTAGGTTATCTACTTCAGGTAAAGTATATGCATCGGTGAACCATTATTGTGTCTCCTGCTATATGACCTCAACCTCAATGAATCTTCTGACGAGAGGCTCAACCTCAATGTATCTGCTAAAGTACTGTATTTAATTTTGGTCATCATTAACAACGATTCTGCTCTTTTTACAGTTTGTTGGCGGATTGGGACTTTCATGGCAAGCGTCTTTTGGCATTCTGGTTCTTCTATATTTCTACTCTCACTACTTCTTTGCCAGTGGAGCTGCTCATATCGGTGCCATGTTTACAGCATTCTTGTCTGTTTCTACTGCCCTTGGTACTCCTCCATACTTTGGAGCGATGGTGCTTGCATTCCTCTCCAACCTCATGGGTGGTCTTACCCATTACGGCATTGGATCAGCACCTGTTTTCTATGGTGCTAACTACGTCCCACTTGCCAAGTGGTGGGGTTATGGATTCCTTATATCTGTGGTCAACATCATTATTTGGCTTGGAGTTGGAGGGGTTTGGTGGAAGTTCATCGGCTTGTGGTAAAAGTGGTTGGCCTTGAAAACCTGCCGACCTGAAATTCGGCATGGTTTTTTCTGTTTGTTCACTCAGATGCAGTTGTTTCACTTCTTTCCGGGGCACACTATGATCTTTCCCTTGAATTCTTTCACATGGAAATAGTCTTGAGACCTTTTGGTGAAAAAATGAGTATACATAGGAGGTCCATTTAGAGCAGAAATTATAAAATGTACCCCAAATTTTGAAGTAGCATGACAATACAATTTAAGAATCATCATTTGTTGATACTTGAATGTACCCTTGTCTTGTGCTGCATTTATTTTCTTAGTGGTGTATCAAGAACGAAGGGATCGTACCTTCGCCATAATTCTTTTAGTTTGAATGATTAACTGTGCATGGTACACCGCTAAGATGGCATCTTGTATCAATAAAATAAAGACGTGTTAGTTTTTGTTTACATGATCTTATTTTATTGGCACGGAACGTCGTGTGACGTTGCACCCATGTCACGTAAGTTCTTTTAAAAGAATTAAAGTTTGCTATTTAGTTACTCGGTCTTTGTGCCACGATGTCCAACTTAAGTAGGGATCGGCATTGGGTACTCGTGGGAGAAAGTTGTGCATTTTTGGTATTAAACACTTGTTTCTTTCTCGATCGAAGTCTCTTAGTGCAGAAGTCAACAGCATTCGCCCAACCGAGCTCATTTGCGAATTGAGACGCCCACATCAACAGAAAGATGTAATTAGCTCAGTAGTTACTTGACATGTTCATTACGTAGCTCTTGTAATTTCTAGGATCACAGAAACAAAGTTTCATTGCATATATAAGAGAAAATACACAGCAAAACACATACTTTTTTTTGTAAACTAAAACACAAGACATTATTCATATCGCAAGTAAGAAAAACATATTTTATTACAAGCGATATCATTATTCTAAACTACGCTAAGTAAATGGGAGAGTGAAAAAAGGTTTGAACCTGAGACATGTGCTGAAAAAGAAAATCACATCCACTAGGACAATTCACAACGTGCTGTTAGACAACTGCCATGCATACTTAGTCCATCCATCGGCTACAGAAAAGCATACCAAATATGAACACCTCCCAATGCATATCACGGGCTTTGCATTCCCCACTCCACTCGATTTGCTTTTGCCCAGTCATGGTGGCTTCCATCATTCCAACAGTCCAGTCATTTTCTAAATCAGCTCCACATGCACTACAATGTAGTTTTTGCTCACAGTACGGCAAGATGGTGCTGAAAACCATCTCCTTACTCACATATGGCATGCCTCCAACATACAACATATTCAGCCATTCTGTCCCTACATTCCTGTAAATTCGATGGACTAACTGCATCAGACATGATGTTTAGACCTGTTGGGACCTCGTCTCCTCCGTACATCACCAAAATCGAGCCATAAGCCAGGGATGCGCATGGATGCCCGCTGTTAGCTGCGCGCATGAGCCATTCTCGTCCCAGCGCGCTGCTGGTACTTCCTCTACCAAAGTAGTGATCCATTCCAAGTCGGAACAAAGCCTTTTTGTTCCCGTGCTCCCGGCAACGGTCCACGAGGTCCTGGTATCTGTTTCCATAAAAATCAACCTGAGGGAAGTCCGGAACATCTACCAGTGACATCTGCCGATATATTGACTCACTTTCGTCATTGTTATCTGTGTCGAAATTAGGCATTTTTTTTTTATAAGGTACTACTTGGATTGATTCACAAGTGACCGAATGTTTGCTTGCAAAATGAACATGGATAGACTCAACTCCAACTGCCTATTTATAATCTCCAATGCTATTTCGTAGTAAATACTTTTGTGCAATGTAAGCACCCTAATGTTGCAATTCAGTGTGGGAATTATCATATACATTCATCAAACAACTTAGAAAGTTATAATATATCTCTAAAAGTCTAGATTCGGATCGGATTTATTCCATCCAATATATAATCAGATTATTAGATTCGAATTATTGAATTTAACTTATAAATCCATATTCCCATAATTACTAGATACGTAATTGATATGATGATTATTTGGTTAATATTACTAGATACATCAATAAAATTATACTTGGAAAAGCACTTCAAACTCAATAATTTAGAAACACAGAAAGACTAATTTATTTTGTATTGAGAGAAGAAAACTAAAAAAAAACTTCAGGCTTACAAGTAGATAGATGATGAATTTTGTTTTTTATCTGAACTTTGAAAGTGTTTTTGTATAAATCGTGAGGTGTTTTTTTTCTTATTTACTAATCTTGTCAATATGAGACTAAAAAAAGAATGATGTTTTTGAGTCTTTAATTGATATGTATTAGTAATGAATGGACACTAAATTAAACTTTTTGATGACACGTCATATGATTTGTAAATTTGCTCTAAAAATTTGGTCAAAGTATTATTCTTTGTTGAATATTAGACTTGAATTGAAACAAATATTTAAAAATAACAACCCACATAGTTACTAGCTAGTAACTAAAAATAAATTAACTACCAAACAAAAATTTGTAAAAGTTGAAAAGAATAAACATGCACATAGCATTTCAAACTTAAGACATCTCGTTAATTTTAAACAACAAAAATCATTGCTTCTAATTAAACTTCTTGAACCTTTAACCACATGTGGTGTTTTGGACCCAAGACCTCCTCATTATTTTCAAATGATAAAACTACCTTAATAATTTTGGTGCCCCCAATTTTTTTGGGCTCCGGACGGTTGCCCTGCCCGCACTGGGCCTGGGCCAGCCCTGCTTAGACTAAACAAGATAAGAATAGTGAAGTATTTGGTGCAGTGTCAGACTAAACTATAGACAAAATATTTTTTAGGACCCAAATTATTATTTTTGATCCACACCTTTTAAATCATTTTTTATTTGTACCATTTATTCAATTTCTTCTCTCATTGTCTGCAAAACAAAACAAAACAAAAAGAAATTGCTCTGCTTCAAGACCCTTCACCCTTCTCCTACGTATTCAACCACTGACCCCTCACCCCTCACCCTTCTTTTTATTGAAATCGGAAGAACTCATTATTTCTTCTCGCGCAAATTGCAGATGAGGATATGGGAAGGGGAGCGGCAATTGGGATGAAGTGGTTCTGGGTGGTAATCGGATTAAGATTTTAGACTGCAGTCATTGGAGAAGATCTACTTGAGACGGTTAGATAAAGGCATTTAGAGCAGTTCTACCGTGGGCAATAGTCCAATGGACAGGCGCTTGGGGGATCGTTGGCTTGAGCGAGAGGCCCGTGGGGAATCGCTGGCTTAAGAGTCCGGAGTGGGCATGATGCGAGGCTGATGTCAGGGCAACGTTAGCCATGTTTAAATAAGGTTTGGATTTCCAATGGTAAAAAAAAAATTCAAACCTTATTTAATTTTAGCCGATCAATCTGAGATCAATGGTCCATGTTATTCGCCTTTATAAATTTAAAAAAAAAACAGTTTAAAATTCAGAAAACTTACCGTTGTGCTATGTGGCACAATTTGGAGTGTTGGAATTCAAATTTTTTAATCCAACAACAAAGATTAATTAGGTAAATAAAAAAAATTTAAAAATGTAAATTTTTTTAAAAAAAATCCAAAAAGAAGTTGATTTTACTTTTCTATAAATACCTTCTCATTATCTTCTACCTTACACCACAATTTCATATTTTCTCAACTACTTTCAACCACATTCTTATCTCTTTCTCTCAAAGTTTCAATTCAATTTCTTTCCAACAAAATGACTAATGATGCAGGTACGAATTGGACGCTTATTTACGTTGGGTACTAGCTGGGTTGACGTTAGTCATGATCCGATTATAGGTAACGAGATGCAGTTGCGAGAAATGTGGAGTCTTATTCATGCCAATTATCTTGAGAAAATTAGTGGGAAAAGAACCAAAGAATCGATGTCCAGTCGTTGGAGAATACTCATCCAATCGTTTAGTATGTGGAGAGACGCATTGACACAAGCTAGTGGTAATATTTGAAGTGAGGAAAATTTAGCAAATCAGGTAACAATATATTTATTTATTTATTTGTACTATACCCAAATTTACATTACCTACTTTGATTATAATTATTTCTTCTCCCGCATTGTGTAGACACTTCAAGCACAAGCTTGGCATAATGCCAAAACCAAAAGCAAAAACAAATCATTCTGTGAAATTCCGTTCATGGATTTGTCACATCCCGGCCCTGGCTCGACTCTGCCATAGCACGATGTGGTCCGCTTGGGGCCCCGATCACCCCCTCACGGTTTTGTTTCTAGGAACTTACACGAGAATTTCCTAGTGGGTCACCCTTCCTAGAATTGCTCTCGCGCGAACTCGCTTAACTTCAGAGTTCCGAAAAACTCCGAAGCCAGTGAGCTCCCAAAATGCCTTGTGCTATAAGGAGGGGAGCATGTACATATAAGGCTTATAGGATCCTCACCCCTGGGTGATGTGGGATCTTACAATCCACCCCCCTTAGGGGCCCGACGTCCTCATCGGCACACTACCGGCCAGGGAGTGGCTTTGATACCAAATTGTCACATCTCGGCCCGGGCTCGACCACTTCCTGGGCTCGACTCCGCCATAGCACGATATTGTCCGCTTTGGGCCCCGACCACGCCCTCATGGTTTTGTTTTTGGAAACTCACATGAGAACTTCCCAATGGGTCACCCATCATGGGGTTGCTCTCGCCCGAACTCGCTTAACTGAACTCCGAAGTCAGTGAGCTCCCAAAAGGCCTCTTGTTATATAGAGGGGAGGATGTACATATAAGGCTTACTCCTCACCCCTAGGCGATGTGGGATCTTACATGATTTCACTATTATAATCTACATATTTGTATTACTGAGGTTTTATATTATTTTTAGGAATTTATATTAATATTTGAATTTAGATTTTAATTAAACTAGTTACGAAAAGTGAAGTTTGGAAATTAATTATTTAAAATTTGAAGACCGTTTGAAGTCACAATTTATATTTTCGAATAGAGCTCGATGTCACGAACGCGTAGGCGCAAACTGTTCAGGAAACAAAGCTATAACGAAAAAATTAGAGACATTTTAGTAGTTAAAAAGAAAAAGAAAAAAAAAGTATTTAGAAGCTGCCAGATGGCAACTTGTGAGAGGGGAAAAAAGAGTTGCTGTAGAGAAGAAAGGTGGGGTGATGTGATATGAAAGTATGAGTTAATAAAAACCAAAATACCTAATTTACACTAGGAGCAAATATATAGGTGTGTGTGAAGGTGGTAATACACATATCAGAGCATATATGTCCTAGGAGCAGTCCAGCATCAAATATTAATTATACGGAACATTAAAGAAAGTTCCTACATATTTGTAGAGCTATTAGAATTGCTGTAAAGTCCTCGCGAGACACCAATCCAAATGTCTACCTAGAACCTGGAGGGGCGCAAAACAGAAAATGTGAGTGGGCAAAAACAAAGTTCGAAAACACATTTCTCTTTTCCAAATATAATAACCCCTCACCGTAAAACCCATATAATTTCTCAAAATATATATATATATATATATATATATATATATATATATATATATATATATATATATATATATATATACGTATCTATAAATCATGCTCGATAATGAAGAAAACCAAGAATATCTGACATGTCAAATATCTCATAAGCAAATATGTAAGTCAGATGATGTGATTTAATATGAAAGTGATATCTAAGCCAGAGTCACTTAACGTGACCTGTATGGCTGAATCTATTGCTCATAATATGTGTTCCCGCGCACGAGTCAGAACCACCTAACGTGGTCTGTACGACAGGTTTGGTGTAAATAAATACGCTCAAGTGCTACGATCACGTGAAGGCTGTGCGAAGTATTGCAAATCACCTATGAGTCGGAACCACCTAGTGTGGTTTGTAAGATAGGCTAGCACTCCCCCGGAATAGTACTAACACCGAGGTGCAGGATAATGAGCACTAACCATATATAAACATAACCATACTCACAACAATCTCTATCATCAACATGTACTCATTTGAAGCTTACCTGGGCGTCCGCAGCATCATACAATATTATGCATATCAACATTAATGCATAAACTAAAATATGATGCAATTGACATGGCATTTAAAATGTAAAACCATTTAAAACAATTTCTAGGAAATGTAAAGCATAAATACGTATATATAGGAAAACCAAAAACCCACTCATTGGTATGTAACAGGGTCGTAACCCTCAAGTCTTGCCTGGCTACGCTCGTCCCTTGGAAAGGTCTCACCTATATGTGAAACAACTAATTAAACACTAATTTGGAAGTACATAACCAAAACCTAGGATTAATTTCCCATATGTTGCTCAATTGGGGTATTTGAATATACCATCGTGGCCTACTCAACACCACGATCATTTCCATATTTTTAAAATAATTTTATGAGGTCCCACGCACCGCCAGACGCAGGGACGTGCCTGGCATAAGGACGGAATCCTTAACGCCGTTAGGGAATATTCTGTTAAATATCAGAATATACTGTTATATTTACTTGATGCCGTTAAGAATATTTCATCAACCTTGACGGAATATTCTTATTCCTTCTCCGATGAATTTCACTGGACTCCGTCGTCCTCCATCGCCGGCACTGCCATCTGTACTCGCCAGAAAACTAAGAAAATTTTAAACCTCGATATCTTGCTCATTTCAACACCAAATTTCACGAATTTTATATCACAATGAAGCCCTCAACTAGGAGAACAAGTCTTTACCTATTTGAAGGCCTAAAACCTTCGAGGAATGGATGAAAAATCCTTCGATACCTCCAACCAACTCTACAACTCGCTAAAATCAAGTGTCCTGACGTCCACTTCGTTCCAAAACTACTCTAAGGTCCCTAATAAGTTGTCTTAAAACCTTATGAAACTGCGACGATCACGTCAAAGCAAATTCAACCCTTCGCCGGAGCTCGGGTTCCTCGAGTACCTGACGTCCCTTCTTTAAACTAAGAGTATAGTTAGGTTCCTGAGCCTGTAAAGAACACAAAGGTAGCCTCCAATAGCTCGATCCGTGCTAGATGAGGGTGGTTTGTGGATGCGTGTACAGACTATACGGACGGGAAAGGGTTCGACATAAATGGTGAGGTTACGGACTTGCACATGTGGGTGTGGGTGTAAGTGTAAGGCCACATGTTGGCCATAAATAAAGGGAACAATGCCCTAATTGGGCTAAAAGATTTAGGGCATGACAAATGGATCCAAAAGAAAACAAAGTCCACTTAAACATTTTTAATTGCAAGAAATTAGGATAAAAGGTTATTGGTTTAGGTTTTAGTCTTATAATTCTGGCCCAATGACATTATAGCGTTCGTAACCTTTTCGTTACTAATCCCATTTTGCCCTAGTTCACGTCGGTGCACTCACAGCGATGCGTACTATTTAATTTCATCAGCGAGAAGAATAATTTAATTCTACATATGTGCATCCACGTCACCAAGCCCTTCTATCATTTTACATACTTGGGGATTAAAATATGTACAAATTCGAGATGGGATATTACAATCTGCCCCCTTAAGAAAATTTCATCCCCAAGATTTCTATACACAACTACGATAAATCAATGTCCATAAAATAGACGTGGATATAACTCGCTCATACAATCCTTTGTCTCCCAAATGGCCTCCTCAACTGAATGGTTCATCCACAAGACTTTTACCATTCATACAGTCTTGTTCCTAAGAACCTTGTCTTTCCAATCTAAAATTGTCCTTGGCTCCTCGTCGTATGTCAAGTCCAGATTAATCTCTAGTGGCTGATGAGGCATCACCTGTGACGGATCATCGACATAATGGTAAAGCATGGACACATGGAACACATCATGTACCTTTGACAGCTCCGGAGGCAACTCAAGTCTATAGGCGACTTCACCAACTCTCTCGGTGATCTGGTACAGTTCTATATAGCGAGGGCTTAGCTTACCTTTCTTTCCAAACCGTACTACACCTTTCCATGGAGATAGCTTCAGAAATACCCAATCTCCAACTTTATAGACCCTGTCAGTGGTGTGTTTATCAGCAAGGCTCTTCTGTAGATCATTGTCCACTTTCAAGTTAGCTTTAATCACTAGAATATTCTGTGTAGTCTCGTTTACGATCTCAAGGTCCACTAATACTCTCTCGCCGACCTCTGACTAACATAAAGGAGTGCGACAGGGTTTTCCATAAAGTGCCTCGAATGGTGACATACTGATGCTAGAGTGATAGCTGTTATTATAGACAAACTTAATCAAAGCCAAATGCTTATGCAAAGCATCGCCGAACTGCAGTACTGAAGATCTTAGCATATCCTCTAGCATCTAAATGGTTCTCTCGGATTGCCCATCTTTCTATGGATGATACGCCGTGCTGTAGATCAATCTTGAACCAAGAGTTTCCTAAAATGCCACCCAAAACTTAGAAGTGAACCTAGGATTCCAATCAGAGATGATACTAATCAGAACCCCATGGTATTTAACAATCTTTGAAATAAATAGATCAGTTAATTGGCTAAAGGAATAATTCTCTCGAACTGGCAAAAAGTGTACTAAGTTGGAAGCTTGTACACGAAATCCATAGTAATGTCTTCCTATTTCCACTGAGGAACGGGAAATGGTTGCAATAAATCGAAAGGTTTCTTCCGCTCAGCTTTGACTTGCTGACAAATTGCACATCGGCACACATATTCCGAGATCTCCATTTTCATAACAGGCCAATAGTACAAGGGTCAAATGGTATGGTACATCTTGGTACTCCCAAGATATATCGCATACGCCAAAATATCTGCCTCATCCAGTATATCTTTCTTCAATTTTGCTATATCTGGCATGTACATCCAGTTTCCCTGCATAAGCATGCCATCTGGTCTCCGAATTCTAAGATCTTTCTTTTTCTTTCATGACATAGCACCAATTAATTCTTGAAACTATGGATCCTCTACTTGAGCCTCGAGCATGTGATCTATCAAAATCGGTCTAACCTGGAAATTGGCAAGTAACGCTTGGTCCCGATCCTTAACCTCTAATTTCACTTATGTGGATCTCAATTCTGTAAGGAGAGGAACACGACTAGCATACAAAGCGTTAAGTCTGGCATGTGATTTCCTAATGAGCACGTCTGCCATTGAATTTGCACGATCTAGGTGATACTTAATCGTGCAATCATAATCACTAATTAGTTCTATCCACCTCCGATGCTGAAGGTTAAGATCTTTCTGGGTGAAAATATACCTGAGGCATTTATGGTCCGTAAAAATCTGGCATTTCTCTCCATACAAATAGTGCCTGCAAATCTTCAGGGCGAAAATAATGGCCGCTAACTCAAGGTCATGAATAGGGTAATTCATCTCGTGTGGCTTCAACTGTCGCGAAGCATATGCAATCATCTTACCATACTGCATCAATACACATCCCAAGCCATTTAGAGAAGCGTCGCTATAAATCTCGAAATTACCACTGTCGTCTGGAAGTGCTAAAATAGGTGTGTGAGTGAAATAATACTTTAGCTGCTGGAAGCTCCACTCAAAATCATCATCTCACTCGAATTTAACATCTTTCCTCGTCAATCTCATCAGTGGTAACGCTATAGCTAAAAAATCTTTAACAAACTGTTGATAATAACCTGTTAAGGAGAGGAAACTCTATACCTCGGTGACGGTCAATGGCTGCTCCTAATTCTCAACTGCAGCTACTTTCTGTGGGTCCACCAGTATACCTTGAGTTGATATGACGTGCCCTAAGAAAGACACCTGATCCAGCCAGAACTAACATTTGCTAAACTTAGCATATAACTGATGTTCCCTCAGTTTCTTCAAAACCAAAGTGAGATGTCGCGTGTGCTTTGCTTTATATTTAGAATACACCAAAATGTTATCAATGAAGACAATAACGAACCTGTCGAGATATGGTTGAAATACTCAATTCATCAAGTCCATAAATGCTACTTGTGCATTTATTAACCTGAATGGCATCACGAGGAACTCGTAATGACCATAGCGAGTCATAAATGCTGTCTTAGGGACATCTTCACTTATGATCTTCAACTGGTAGTACCCCGATCTCAAATCAATATTAGAGAATACGCAGGCACCTCGAAGCTGATCAAATAAATCATCTATACGTGGCAACGAATAACGGTTTTTAATCGTTACTCGATTCAGCTATTTATAATCGATGCACAGCCTCAAGGTTCTGTCTTTCTTCTGTACGAATAGAACTGGTACTCCCCAAGGTGAAGTACTAGGCTAAATGAAACCTTTACCCACTAATTCTTGCAACTGATTTTTTAATACCCTTAACTCTGAAGGAGCCATTCAAATAGAGTCTGTACCTGAAATCAAGTCAATGGTGAACTCAACCTCTCGATCTGGCGATAATCTAGGTAAATCATCAGGAAATATGTCAGGGAAGTGCCTGACAACTCGTACATCCTCCACACGAGTAGGCGTCTCCTTGTTCAATACCACATGAGCTAGATATCCCTGACATTCTTTCCTCAGCAGCTGTTTAGCTCTCACGATGGAGATAATGTCGTGTCTCACCCCACTACGCTCACTTACAATGGTAACCACAGGCAAACCTAGACCATAGAAGGTGGGTCTTCTGGTAGTAATCCAGCTAAGCACGGTTATAGTGTAACTAATCCATGACCCAAAATAACATCGAAATCCACAATATCTAGTAGCACAAGATTAGCTGGCATTACGACGCCCTCTACCAAAATAAGATATCCCTGGTATGCCCAGATAACATAACACGTCTCACCTCTAGGCATAGAAAACTCTAACTCGTAACCAAAAGGTGTAGGATAAGCTTGCGTCTTCTAAGCAAAGGTATGAGAAATAACATAGTGTGTAGCACTAGAATCAATCAATACTCTAGCAAAATATCTAAGGACGTTTAACTTACCTATAATGAGATTAGGATTACTCTGCGCATCCTGTAGTAATATGGTGAACACGGTCCTGTGTCTGCGTCTATTGCCGTCCTCCACGACCTCTGTTAACTTGGTTCCCACGTCCATGTAAACCATGTCCTTGACCAGGCTGGTTAGGCTGCCTCGATGATCCTACACTACTAGAAGAAACCTCAACACTCTAGGACTGCCCTCCTAGATACCACTGTGATCCACCACCCCGATATGGTGGATATCGTACGTAACCTTCTGAATACTGAAGGTAACCACCCTGATGATACGGATCATGCGGGTACTGATATGATCCTCCAGAATATAGGGCTATATCTCCCTGATAATGATACGCACCCTCATAACCCATTTGGGTGTAACAACTATGTACTAGAACCTGCTGAATAGGCACTGGTGGTGGTAATGCAGGTGGCTGAAGCTTCAGCTGGTTTTGTGGGCAATGATTAGCCCGGTGTCCCATCTGACCGCAAGCAAAGCATCATCTGTTGCCTTGTCTACACTCCCTAGTATGTTAACTGTTATACTTACGGCAGAATTAACCACTAGAACCGCCAAAATCTCTCTGTCTCTGGAAGTGAGAACCTCCTGAACAGCCACCCCTCCGTGGCACAGTGGAACTCGAGCCTCTACTAGAAGAACTGGAACTAGTTCTGCTCCACTTAAAAATCTACATCTGACGAGGTCCTTGTGATGACTGACCTTTGTCTTTATTATTTTTCTTCTGCTTATTATCTCTTTCTTCTTCTTCATCATTGTCACTAGGCATATTTTCTGAGTCTTCCACTTGAAGCAACACCTCGAAAATTCCTGATATGTAGTACAAGGGAGTTGAGGTCACCATTGAATGCAATTTCTTACGTGTACCCCTCTTGAATCATCTGAGCATTTCAGTTGGATTACGCACAATCTCTAGACAATAACGGGACAAATCTATAAATTTGCGATGGTAGTCAGTAACTGACATATTTCCTTACTTTAAATTCTAAAATTCTTCTCTCCTGTGATCCAAATACTCTGATGGGATGAATCTGGTCCAGAATATCCTAGTGAATATCCTAGTGAACACCTCTCAAAAATAATTACTAACGCCACCAAGATGCAGCCTCATAATGCAGAAACTAGGTGGTTGCCTCTACCCATCGACCATCTGCAAGTGTACCCTGACGCTGCATAACTCTAAAAGTCTTCTCTAAGTGATCGAGCCACATCTCGACTTTTTCAGCCTATTCATTAACCAAGAAATTGTTTATCTGAATGTGAGTTACAGTTTCTAAGGTAGTCCTATGAGGATGACACAATGAGGACTGTATGGCTTGAGCAATTGCATCCCATAACTGACGAAAATCAAGGCATGTTAGCCGTCACGTGGTTCTGACATAAGAGATCAAAATGATTAAAACACCAATAAAATATGGAGAACTGCCAAACCTAGGCTCTGATACCAAACTAACACACCTCGACCTTTACAAGGCATGTTGGCCATCACGTGAGGATGACGTAGCCATGTGCGCAGTGTGGAAGTGATGGTGATATGAAAGTATGAGTTAATAAAAACCAAAATACCTAATTTACACTATGAGCAAATATATAGGTGTGTGTGAAGGTGTTTAAGGTTGTAATACACATATCAAAGCATATATGTCTTAGGAGCAATCCAGCATCAAATATTAATTATACAAAACATGAAAGGAAGTTCTTACATATTTGCAGAGCTGCCAGAACTGCCGTGAAGTCCTTGTGAGCCACCAATCCGAACGTCTACCTAGAACCTGGAGGGGCGCAAAACAGAAAATGTGAGTGGGTAAAAACAAAGTTCGAAAACACATTTCTCTTTTCCAAGTATAATAACCCATCACCGTAAAACCTGTATAATTTCCCAAAAAATGAATATATATATATATATGTATATATATATATATATATATATATATATGTATCTAGAAATCATGCTCGATAATGAAGAAAACCAAGAATATATGCCATGTCGAATATCTCATAAACAAATATGTAAGCCAGGTGACGTGATTTAATATGAAAGTGATATATCAGCCGGAGTCACCTAACGTGACCCGTACGACTGAATCTATAGGTCATAAATATATGTTCCTGCACATGAGTCAGAACCATCTAGTGTGGTCTGTGCGACAGACTAGGTGTAAATAAATACGCTCAAGTGCTACAATCATGTGAAGGCTATGCGAAGTATCGTAAGTCACCTACGAGTCGGAACCACCTAGTGTGGTCTATACGACAGGCTAGCACCTGCCTTAGATTCAAAGTGAGTGTGTGTTGCGGGAGGTGAACGATCACGTGAAGGCTAGACCATGGCCCCAGGCAAAGCATTAACACCGAGGTACAGGATAATGAACACTAACCATATATAAACACAACCATACTCACAGCAATCTCTATCATCAACATGTACTCACCTGAAGCTTACCTAGGCGTTCGCAGAGTCATACAATATTATACATATCGACATTAGTGCATAACTAAAATATGATGCAATTAACATGGCATTTAAAATGTAAAACCATTTAAAACAATTTCTGGGAAATGTAAAGCATAAATACGTATATATTGGAAAACCAAAAGCCCACTCACTGGTATGTAGCAGGGTCGTAACCCCCGAGTCTTGCCTGATTACCCTCGTCCTTTGGAAATATCTCACCTATATGTAAAAAAACTAATTAAACGTTAATTCGGAAGTACATAAAAAAAACCTAAGATTAGTTTCTCATACGTTACTCAATTGGGGTATTTGAATATACGCAGCCTACTCAACACCATGATCATTCCCATATTTTAAAAATAATTTTTGGAGGTCCTACACGCCACCACGCATCGTCCAAGGCACGGCCACATGCGCCGACCATGCGCAGGCACATACCTGGCACACGGACGAAATCCCTAATGCCATTAGGGAATATTTCGTTAAATATCAGAATATACCGTTATATTTACCTGACGCCGTTAGAAATATTTCATCAACTTTGACGGAATATTCTCCTTCCTTTTCCGATGAACTTCACCGGACTCCGCGGTTTTCCGTCGCCGGTGCCGCCGTCTGTACTCGCCAGAAAATTAGAAATTTTTTAAACTTTGATATCTCACTCATTTCAACACGAAATTTTACAAATTTTATATCAAAATGAAGCCCTCAACTAGGAGAACAAGTCATTACCTATTTAAAGGCCTAAAACCTTCGAGGAATGGACAAAAAATCCTTCAATACCTCCGACCAACTTTACAACTCGCTAAATTCGAGTGTCCTGACGTCCACTTCATTCCAAAACTACTCTAAGGTCCTTAATAAGTTGTCTTAAAACCTTATGAAATTGCAACGATCATATCGAAGCAAATTCAACCCTTCGCCGTAGCTCTGGTTCCTCGAGTTCCTGACGTCCTTTCTTTGAACTAAGAGTATGGTTAGGTTCCTAAGCCTATAAGGAACACAAAGGTAGCCTCCAATAGCTCGATCCGTGCCTGATGAGGGTGGTTGGGTGGATGGGTGTACGGATTATATGGATGGGAAAGGGTTCGAGAGAAATGGTGAGGTTGTAGACTTGCACGTGTGTGTGTGGGTGTGAGTGTATGGCCATAGGTTGGCCAGAAATAAAGGGAATAATGCCCTAATTGGGTCCAAAATAAATTAGGATAAAAGGTTATTGGTTTAGGTTTTAGTCTTATAATTGAGTCCAAGAAAACAAAGTCCACCTAAACATTTTTAATTGGGTCCAAGAAATTAGGATAAAAGGTTATTGGTTTAGGTTTTAGTCTTATAATTCTGGCACAATGACATTATAGCGTTCATAACTTTTTCGTTACTAACCCCATTTTCCCCTAATTCACGGCGGTCCGCTCACAACGATGCATACTATTTAATTTTGTGAGCGAGAAAAAGAATTTAATTCTACATATGCGCATCCACGTCACCAAGCCTCGAGGGCATTTCTATCATTTTACATACTCGGGGATTAAAATATGTACATATTCGGGACGGGCTATTACATGGGGAGTGAACCAATAAGAAGGGAAAGATAGGAGGGGAAAGGAGAAAGGGGAAAGACATACAATCAAGACCCTTTTTCCCTTGACTTGATTCCAACCCATGACCCGATTGTATCTCTTCCTTTCGACATCCGTTCAGGGTGACTTTGGTGCCTATGGAAAGCTCTCAACGAGCCCAACATCCCTATGATATTATATTTCTCAATTTCTAACACAATTTTACAAACTGAAGCCATAAATCCACGGTTTTCTCATTTTTTTGGTGATTTTGACAACGAATACCAATGATCACCACCACTAATAGACTCCCATCAACCCCAAGAACAAAGCCCAAGCAGTGGTGGAGGCATCGGAGCTCGTATGGAAGCCGAATCGAAGCATTCCCTTTTCTAGAGGTTCCGGCAGGTTCATGACGAATTAAGGCTTTTTTAGGCCAAATTGTCCTTATTCACAGGCATGAAACTTGCTCTACTCGTTGAGATCTACATTTCTGTGAAATTTGGTAATTTTTTAAAATAGTTGAATTTTCCAGCAAGTCGGGGCGCCCGACTGTAGACCCGACAGTTTCTTACACGACACGAAAATAACGGGTTTCGGGTCAACACGATAACTAATCGGGTCATTATCAGGTGACCCGTTAAGAACCCGTTAACAGGTATACACACGGGTAACACGCAGGTAACCCGTTTCGACCCTGTTAAGAAAAATAAATTATAATTTTAAAGTTTAATTACTAAAAAATTTATTATAAAATACAATAGCCATAGTGTATATTCTAGTATATTCTATATTGAATATATATTTTTGTATTATTATTCTATATAAGTTAAAAAAAATTAAGTTTTATTCATTTATTTGTTTTTATTATGAGCGTTTCTTATTATCATTAATAAGATAAATTTTACTTAACATGTTGTTCAAAATTAAAATCAACTAGTATAGTATTAGTATAGGCAATAAAACATCCCTACAAGTATGAAAAATGTGAAAGAATATATAAACACTTGTGATTCATCATTCCTCCACGAGTAGACAATGGTTACACTTACATTATCATTTAGATTTTTAAAACCCTCCAAACCGTCATGAATAGTATTTTTTATTTGAGTGTAAGAGTGATAAAATTAATAATAATTATTGTAGAAGTGTAAGAAATGTATATATATATATATATATATATATATATATATATATACATACAATCACTCGTAGTGACAAGCTTTACAACTTTGGTGAAGGGGTCAACTTCGGAATCCGACACTATAATCCATAAACCTTAAATTTATATTTAACCGTCGATTGTCGTTTAGGCTTTATTCTTTATATTGAATTTCATTTTAAAAATTTTCTTTTTTGAAAACATAATATTCTGGGGGATGTAGGAAGATGAATAGTTCGAATCTTTGATATCATGTCCTGATATTTACGGTTAATTGAAATATGAGTCAATGTTATATAGTTTGTAGAGACTTTATAAACACCAAGAAATATTTTCACTAACTGTAAAACTCTAAATATATTAACAATCCGAACCGTTCATCTTCCTACATCCATCCTCTAATAGATCATGTTTTCAAAAACGAAAATCTGAAAAGAAAAAAAAAACAAAAAA
Organism: Crataegus laevigata; assembly: GCA_963580275.1. Lineage (NCBI taxonomy): Eukaryota > Viridiplantae > Streptophyta > Magnoliopsida > Rosales > Rosaceae > Crataegus > Crataegus laevigata. Next base: position 13,035,437 of record OY756946.1, read on the forward strand.
AAACAAAAAAAACAAAACAAAACAAAAAAAAAAAAAAACAAAAAACAAAAACAAAATTTGGTGAGAAAAATGAAGCATAAATGTAAACAACAATCGACGGACAAATTTTGATCTATGATTTATATGATTATAGTGGAACATTTCAAAGTTAAGCCCTTCACGAAAGTTGTAAAGATTGTCATTACGAGCGTTTATATATTTTTTTTCTATATTTTTCACACTTCTACATTAATTAAAAAATTATTAAAGACTTTACTTAAATAATAGTCATATGATAAATGAGAAGAGAGTGCTAATGTAGAAAGCCTCACTGAAAATATCATCCATATAACTCCCGAAGAGACAATATATCAAGCCAAAGTTCCAATACCGTTTCACATGGTGATTGATGAAAATTGAAGAGTTTGATTGTAAGAAAATGTGCTATGTTCCAAACCTTGAAACATAACTCCCTTAATTTTGCAAATCTTTTGAACATTTGATATTTTGTAATGTTCTAATGGATTTGTTTTTATTATGCTCTTATTTTGGGTATGTAAATATGTAATACTTAAAAGACAAATGCGTTTTTATGTTTTGAATGTGATAATATGGTATGTATATACTTATTTAGTATTATGTTTTTCATTTGATTATTTATTGGTTTAAAATATATTTTCTTAACAGGTAACGGGTCGGGTCATATTACCTGTTAATATTATCGGGTCTATTTCGTGTCGGGTCATTTTACCCGTTTTAACGGGTGTTACACGACACAACTTATTAAGATATCGGGTATGACACGAACATGGGAAACACGACACGAATGCCAGGTCTAGCCGACCGCCACCCGGTGTGGCGCGTGGTCAATGGGCCGATGATGTCTTTCTAAGTTCAATTAGATGGCTTGATTTCATAATTGATATCTATATGATGTGGTTTGGTTGTTTGAACTTAGTTTCATTATGATACATCACTTGATCAAAATTTGAATCGACGATCCGACCATTAGATCGTCACAAAACTCTAATACATTATAAAACGTAATATTTGAGGCTATTAGGAATTGACGGATTGGGAATCCGACGTATAGATTTTCCCTAATTGAATTTCAAGTTTGTAAAATAAATGGTTGACAGATCTTTCGGATCGAATTACGTAGGGTTGTGGGCACCATCGTTGATCGTGAGTTCTTTTGGTCAACATGTCTCGAATCGTTTATAAAACTAAAATTAGTATTAATAGAAGCATAGTGAGGCTATGCGGGCTTACCTCAGTGAGTGACTTTAATATATGTGATATGGTGATTACCCGATTCTTTATATTAATATCCTTGGTGGATATGACTTGATTTATAAATGTGTTTTCTGTTAAAATGTGACTTGGTTTTATAAATTTGTTTTCTATTAAAATGTGATTCTTTTATAATTTTCCATCAATCTATTTTATTAAATGTGAATTGATTCATGGATTGGTTATATTTGTGAAGAAAAAAAGTGATTTGAAAATGTTTGTTAAATTGAGGACTAGTAAAGAACCATGACACTGCTTGGTTAATCCGCAATAGGGGGTCACTAGTGGTCCTGCTTGGTTAATCTACGATAGGGGACCATATTATTTATGGATCGTGCTTGGTTAATCCGCGATAGGTGGTCCTTATGGCCATACATACTTAGGAGTGATCGTGTTTGGTTAATATGCGATAAGTGATCACTGCCTAATAGTTTTGTAAGTGTGACTCTGCTTGGTTAATCCGCGATAGGGGGTCACTGCCTACTTAGTTATCTTGGTCCTACTTGGTTAAGCCGCAATAGGAAACCATGGCCCTACTTGGTTAATCCATGATAGGGGACCATATTTTCTATGAATTGTGCTTGGTTAATCCATGATAGGTGATCCTTATATCTTTGGTATGGCCATACACACATACTTAGGGGTGATCATGCTTGGTTAATCCGCGATAGGTGATCACTGCCTAAAACATGCGTAGGAGTGACTCTGCTTGGTTAATCCGCGATAGGGGGTCACTGCTTACTTGATTATTGCAGGGGTGGCTCTGCTTGGTTAATCCGCGATAGGGGGCTACTTCCTATTTGGTTACTTATGTAGGTTTCGGCCGAACTGGCATCCCTTTAGCCCTAGTTTTTAGTGTATTTATGAATGATGGTTTTGAGAATTTTGTGGGTTGAATTAGAAAAAACATTGGATGTCTGGGTGGCTCATTCAGAGTTTTCATGACTTAACTATGATTTCATAAAAATATGATTTTATATTCGAGGTTTATAAATGGTGATTGATGGTCTTTCTTTTTATTGAATATCACATACTTGTATTATTGTCACTTACCCGATTTTCGCAGTTTATCCGAGTTCTGGTTGGCCAATTCATCATTCCCTTGTTGTAGGCATTGATTATACATGTGCAAGATTTGGGTAGATTACAAGAAGCCGTTAGATATTTTGGATTCCATTGAATGGTATAGAATCCTTGCTCTTGTTCATTTCCATAAGGTTAGTCTAGAACCCTAGATTCGAGTGAATGAGAATTACCCCCAAAAGACCTTGTAAATATTAATTAGATTCACCAAGTTTAATTACTTATAATTCAAGTAGGGAATTATGTAGAGTTCCTTAATTAAATTCGTGAAACGATATGTTTTTGCATTGATTGATTAACGTAGTTAAGTGCTAAGATTATGCATCTTTGAGTCATGAATTGATTAATTGACTAGATTGTGGAATGACATTGCATATCATTGTTATTATTATGATTATTTTAGTTGATCTATGTGGCTTGAGAATAATAATGTGCTTCGTTGGTTATTTGATATGTTACATGCTGTGGATTGAGGATTGAAAATAAAGTGAATTATGGGATGATTGTTCGAGTGTAGTGAAAGGTGAATTACGAATGGCTTGATCCCTATTTAGGATACGTAGGCAATCTAACGAGGAACTTAGATGCATCCATAAAATGTATGAAAAATGCTATGAAATTCGAATATTCAAAAGGCAGTTACTGTTCATTAAGGGCAGTTACTATTCACTGTGTGGATTAAATAGTGAATAGCCCTAGGGGGCCTTAGCAACGGTAGAGTTGCTCTTATAGCAAGGCCCGAAGTCAAGGAAAGTCTGAGTTAGCATCATTTAACTTAATCCTTTACTGCACCAAACAAAGGATTATAGTCCCACTTAGTCTTGTCTCTCTTAAGAAGTGTAACACAACCTAGCCATTAAAGTGCTTCATGCAGGAAGCACTTCAAGTGCTTTTGGAACACAAAAATATTTTCTCTAAAATGCTTTCAGTCATTTTCAAAACACTTCCAAACGAGTATTCTTTAGTTTTGGAGGCTATATGTAGATAATATTAAGAATTAGACCTAACCCGTAGAGCTAGGCCATGGGCCGACTAGGAGCTTAATATGTAAGGCCCCTGACCCTGCCCATTTGAAAAGGGTGGTGCTATCTACATACCATTTTTACCACCACACTGTCCCTGTTAATTTATATTCTTCCATCTTCTTTAATTCTTTCGATTCGACGCTCGAAAATAGAAAGAAGTGTGAAATATAAAAAATAAAAAAAAAGTGTAAATAGCATCACACCTTAAAAATGGCTAAATAAAGCCCAGCCCTATGATTTGGTCGGGCCGGCCTATAGAGCCTTGATCCTTTTTACAGATCTAGTTAGAAAGATTTGGTAAAATAAAAGTGATTAACCTAACTTAGCGACAATAGAAAACAAAATCCTATTTACAATTAATCAACAAAATTACTCATGTCAACACTCATCTTCAAATTGGTGCATAAATATATCTAATGCTGACTTTCCAAGTGAATTGTAAAACACCTTTTTACTGTGACACTACTTACATCAAGATATTTGCTAGTCAATCTTCATACTTCACAAGGAAACCAAACATCTTGAACTTCCACCTTCTCTTTTAACAAAATGTTTACCTACTTCAACACATTTCGTACAATCATTTTGAATTGGATTGTGAGCAATGTCATAAGCAACCTTTTTATCATAATATAGATCCATCATCAGATTAGATTAAATCCAAGTTGAGTCCACAAATTTTTAGCCAAATAAGTTGAAACATATTTCATTGACTATCTCTTTATTTCAACTTCGGTGTTTGAGATAGCAATCACCTTTGCTTATTGCTTCGCTAAGTAATTAAATTATGAGAAAATTAGAATCCTCTATAATAAAAATTTATATCTTCTAGACTAAACATTTGTGCCTTTTTGAAATTTGATTAAGGTGCTTTGACCAATAAACATCTCAGCATTTTTAGTCAAATTAAATTGCATATCATTATGTATTTTCTGAAAATAAATTTTTTTTTCCTTATTTAGTGGGATATTAATTATTAACTCTATTATCTCTTTTTCCATTTATATTCTTTCGATCAAAATAAATTTTTTTGTCCTACAAACATTAAATATTCTCTCTTTTTCCAAATGGTTTGTTTTTAAGGATTTTTTTTTTCCAAATCGTTGGTGATCCACAGTAATTTTTTCAAATTTTTTTAGTCAAACTATTTTTCTTTGCACATTTTTTTTTACTTATAGTTGTTGACAAACTATTATCAGGTACAACATATTATGTGTTTATTATTGCTGGGTGACACACCTCGGCCTAGAATGTCCACTAGGACATTAAACCGAGCTGTGCTGGCTGACACCTGGAAGGTGACGAAGCCATAAAATGTGGTGATGTGGAAAATGTGAATAAATTTAAATCTAAAAGTGCCTAAATACCAGAGTACACTGCTGAGCGGGTATGCATGCACTTCACATGTGTCGTCAGAGCATAAGTAAAGTACAGTAGTGTGGGTAAGGATCATACCCTCAGAGGTAGCCATCTATATTGAGATTCGCCAAGAATCCTTGTCGATACAAACTTTCAGCACTTAAAACGTGGAGGGGCGCAAAACAGAAAATGTGAGTGGGCAAAAACAAAGCTTTTGAACACACATTTCACTTTCAAAATGTTATAACCCTTCACCGTAAAACCCGTATAATTTCTCAGAAAATAATAGTATATACGTATATAAGAATCATGCTCAAAGACCAATAGAAACCAAGTATATGCCATGTCGAAGTCTCAGCAATATAAAACGTAAGCTAGGTGATAATAAATCAATATGAAATGGTATGTCAGTCGGAGTCACCTAACGTGACTTGTACGGCCGAGCCTACAGCTCATCTGCTAATTCCTGCACACGAGTCCGAACCACCTAATGTGGTCTGTAAGACAGGGCTAGGTGTAAATATGTACGCTCAAGTGCTACGATCATGTGAAGGCTGTGCGAATAATCGTGGGTCACCTACGAGTCAGAACCACCTAATGTGGTCTGTACGACAAGGTTGTGCACCAAACTTGGATCCAAGGTGAGCGTGCGGTGCAAGAGGTGAACATCACGTGAAGGACTGTGCCCTGGCCACAAGCGGGAACACTAACACCGGGGTGCAGGATAATGAGCTCTAAATGTAGCCCAAACATAACCATACACACTATAATCACTATCAACATGTTGTACTCACCTGTAGTTTACCTGGGTCTCCGCAGCATCAATGAACATTATGCATTTCTAAACTAATGCATATGCTAAAACATAATGCAATTGACATGGCATTTAAATCACATTTCATTTAAAGAAATTTCTGGGAAAACGTATGTCATATATACGTATATATAGAAAATCAAAAGCCCACTCACCTGAGGTTTGCGCTACACTCCCTAGCACGATTATCGAGATGTCTCGAACGATCGTCGCCTAAAACAAATATCAAATCACATCTCAGAATCCTTACTGGTAGAACACGTAATTTACGTAAAACACATCCCCAAGGACGTTCTAAAATGATTTGAGACTCATTGACCAAAAAGTCAACCGTCGGTCAAAGATCGACAGTAGGGTCCACAACCCTATGTAACTTGATTTGAAAGATCTGCATCTCAAATTTCCGATATATAGCTTCTAAAGATTCACATTATGCTTCTAGAACCACATCCTAAAGTTTCATTACGTTCCAACGGTTAGATCTCCGCCAATTGCAAATTCAAGTGGCGGTTAACGTTTTATTTTATGAACTTATAAATCCAATTCGAGAAGATCCGTATATCGGATTCCCGATTTGTAAGTTTCTATGGTCCTCAAATATTACATACTATAATTTATTAAAGTTTGGTGATGATCCAATGGTCGAATCATTGATTGCTATAATGTTCAAATGGCGGACCTTAATGAAATTTCCCCGAATTCTGCAGATTTCCTGGGCAATCTTTAGGACTCCATATCTCACTTGTTTCTTAACCAAATTCGACCCACAATATACCAAAGCGAAGCTAGCGAACTGTAGAATAAGATTATACCTGCTTGGAGTCCAGATGGTGGCCGGAAGAGGCCAGAAAATGGCTTGAAATACGGCTATCTGCGAGAAAACTAGTGACTCGCCGTAATTTCTGGGCAACATTTCAACGTCCATAACTTTGTCAATACTCAAAAAAATCAAGTGATTCAAAAATGGAAATCATATGTCTCGACAAGATGGAGAGATTGGTACCTTGTACAATGGCTATCCCACCGTGGTTTGGCCAGAAAACACCTCGAAAGTGGCAGAGGTTGCCAAAAATTGGGCAAACTTTAAATCGTTATAACTTTCTCATTTCTCCACCAAGTTAAACGATCCAAACATGAAAATTCATCTACACAACATGAGGAATCGATTTATACCTGTTTTGAATTCAAAAGATGGATGGACGAACGGTAGTTCGCCGCCGTGGCACCCACGGACTCACCCTCGGGAGTTCCTCTCCGTTTCAAGGCCAAATTCACTCAAATTTGGGGTGGAAATGGAAGAGGAAAGGACTAGGTGATGATTGGGAGTGGTGGCTTGGTCCAATTTGTGGGAAATCCGGTGGAAAACCACTGGAAAATATGGAGAAATGGGTCAGATTGCGCGGGTCACGTGGGTTGAGGGAACCCCTTTCCTTTTTCCCCCCATTTTTCTTCCTTTCTCCTTTCCCTCCTTCCTTGTTTTCTGATTTGGCAGTGCCCATTCCTTCCTCTCTAAGCCCTCCACGTGGCTTCTCCAAAATCATTTGGAAAAATTCAGATTGTGGTCAAATGACCACTTTATCCCCTGACTTCGCTCGTTTATAACTTTTTCGTTACAACTCCAAATTATGTTCCACTTATGCCCACGAGTCCGTAGCGACGAGTACTACAAGAATACGCCAAGAAAACGAGTCTTACATGACACGACGTGACAGTCAAAAAAAGTCAACACATTTACCTCAAAGGGCACTCTCGTTAATTCACTTTTAAATTTATAAAAACTATAATTTTTAGGGACGGGTCGTTACACTGGGTACGTTTGAATTTGTAAGGAATGTTGATTGGTACGTTTATTTACAATTTTGTTACGTTTGATTTGGTATATTATTGATATTGTTACATTATTTTCAATTTTGGTACGTTCGATTTTGTACACATTATTTATTGGTACATTTATACTATTGTCAGTCCTATTTTTGGTACGTTTGATTTCGTTGGATTTAAAAATATTTTAAATCATTTTGAAAAGAAAAAAAAAAAAAATATATATATATATATATATATATATATATATTAAATCGTAGATAATCATTGCTAACTTGTATGAAGTATTGTGAAAATAAATTGTATTTAACTACTTTTTTTTTACAATTATCTGCAAAGAGGGAGGGAGTAATCAAAATGCTAGATTATAGAGAATTTTGGCATTAGGTTTTACGAAATGTGGAGCAGTGGCAGGTTATATAATTTTGGTACAAAAAAAAATATTAATTCTAATACATGTGGAACCAAATTATGAGAAAAAGAATTTAATCAAATCTCTAAAAGACATGGATGTTTAATTTTAAAAAATTAAATTGAGGCACCTATTTCAAAATGTCCCTTAAAGTATCCTCATGAAACGTAAAGTAACTAGATTTGGACATTCTACCTGTAATAATATATAGTATTCACTAAGAGAGTGCATAAATACACTAGCAGACTCACAAGATATGTAAAATTAGGTCTTCAAACTAATCTTCTTCTTCTTTTTTTTTTAAGAAGAAGAGTACGATATTTCATTCATACTAATTTTTACTACGTTGTTTGTTATCTAAAACCATATTGAGATATTTTCTGAAATGATGTTTTGCACAATCAGAGGTTTCCAAAACAGCATTCCTATTTCAATTAACAAGTCTAAAATATAATTCATTCGAGATATCAATAAATATATGGTGCTATAAAAAGAGACCAGCTGGTGGTTTTACCACAACATTCTTTTCTTTTTTTTGAGACCGAAAAGATTCATAGAGACATTTTATGTAACATCCCGTCCCTAACAATTATGATTTTTATAATTTTAATAAGTGAATTTACGAAAATGTTTTTTTAGGCAAGTGTGTTGACCTTTGTTGACTGTCATGTGGTGTCACGTAAGGTTCATTTTCTTGGCATATCCTAATAGTACTTGTCACTACGGACGTGTGGGAATAGACGGAGTGCAATTTGGAGTTGTAACGAAGGAGATATTGACGTTTAAAGTTAGGGACGAAATGGTAAATTAATTGTTATTTGGAAAGCTCTAGAAAATCTGGAGTGCCACGTGGTTGGCCCAAATTAATAAGGGAAAAAGATGGATGGTGGAGATTAGAAAGGAATGAGAGAAAAGGAAGGAGTTGGGCGAGTATGAGGAGGAGAGAGGGTACGGACAAATCAGGGAAGGGAAAATGAGGGAAATGAGAGTGGAGAAAAAGAAGGGGAACGGGCCAGGTCTTCCTTTGACCCACGCCGTGACCCGGTTTCCTTAGCATTTTTTGACGGTTTTCCGTCCAAATTTCCGACTTTCTTCAACCTCCCATCACCCCTAAATGACACCCTAGTGTCCTAGCATCCAATTATAGCCTAATCAACAAAGTTTTCCCAAGTTTTCTACGAAGAACAACCCACGAGTTCAAAAACCCCTTTATAGAGGATCCACCATTTTCTGAAAGATTTACCTTTGATTAGCACCACCAAAACACTACTTTAGAACCCAAAAATAATGCCCAATCCTTTGTTGGAGCATCAGACTCGAGTTGAGGACGAATCAAGAAGCACTCATTTATAAGGTTTCTGACGGGTGTAGCGAAATTAGAGCATTTCCAGGCCAAAATGGCATTGGTCACAGGTATGAAAGTTGTTCTACTCATCGAGATCTTCAATTCTGAAAATTTTGAGAATTTTTAGAGAAAGTTAAATTTTCCGGCGAGCCGGGATAGCCGATCGCCACCCTCAACGGCTCGTGCGACGGCGCGCGGCTTGAGGGCCGCCAATGCTATTATTAGCTTATATTGAATGCTTGAAGTTCAGTTTTGAGAATTGATTGACGTGGGTTGATCGTTAGAACCTAAATTAGCTACAATACGTAATAGGCCATTTTATGAATCGACGATCCGACCGTTGGATCATCACCAAACTTTAATAGGTTGTTATTCATAATATATAGGAATTTATGGATCGGGAATCCGTCATACGGATCTTCCCAAATTGAAATTGTAAGTTTGTAAATAAAATGTTAACCGCCACTTAGTTTTGCCAATTGGTGGGGATCCAACCGTTGGATCGTAATAAAACTTTAGGGTATTGTTTTAGAAGCATAATGTGGATCTTTGGAAGTAACGGAATGAAGATTCATGATACGGATCTTCCGGATCAAATTACATAGGGATGCGTTATATATAAGTTACATGTTCTCTCAGTAATTGTTCTAGGCGATAATCGCTCAAGACATCTCAATATTCATGCTTGAGAGGTGTAGCGCGGACTCTAGGTGAGTGGATCTTTTCCTTCTTATTATACATATATATGTTTGATTGATAATTCCAAAAATGCTTTTAAACGGAATTAAGAAACTTATACCATGTTATATACATTCATATGTTATGAAATACGACAAGAGGGTTCAATTAGATTGTATCATGATATATTCATACGCTATTACCTATAAATGATTATTATGAACTACGAATGGCTTGATCCCTGTTTAGGGTACGTAGGCAGTCTAACGAGATGTTAGATGCAGCCATGTAATAAGTGAGATTAAATAATCGAGACAAAAGCTTTGTTTGGAAAATTGAGCATTGTGAAGGAATCTGTGAAAATATGATATTTTAACCTTATGATTTGGTGAATTAATGTGGGCTATAAATCATTGCGTGAGGAAATGAGAAATTGTGGTTTTACCTATGCCATGATTAGTTTATATGTTAGTATGTGATTTAGTACAACCTTGCACAACGTGGCATAACAATGCGGAGATAAGTTCAGGTGAGTATATAGTGTTGGTATGATCGAATGGGAATTAGTGATGAATGGATTTGAGTATAATTCATTGTCCTGCACCCCGGTGTTAGTATGGGTGGGTTCGAAAAATCGAAAATCGAAAAAAACCAAACCGAATACCGAACCGAGGCAAAAAAAAATCGAACCGAAAGTGTAAAACCAGACCAAACCAAATCTGGTTCAGTTCAATTCGGTTTCTGGGGTTCGGAAACCGGACCGAACCGAACCGAACCGAAGAATAAAAAAAAAAAAATTCCTAAACGGCGTCGTTTCTTCCATTCCCTTTCTCAGTTTCTCTTAATCCCTTTCGCGCCGTGCCTTCTTCTTCAGTCTTCTTCAGTCTGAAAGTGAAACCCAAAACAGAACGGAGGAACCCATTCCCTTAATCCCTCGCGCCGCGCCTCTCCTCTGTAGTGTACGCACTCTCTCACTCTAGACCATCTCTTCTTCCTTCCCTGCGACCTGCGACCATCTCATTCTCACCTCCGTGACTGGTGACCCGCGACCCAGTTCCCACAACCCACGACTTCCTCTCCCGCCGTTTCGAGTCTCGACCCACAAATTCCCTCATTTACAAGGTTAGTTTCTCACCCCCTGATGCGTTTTGCAGAATTTTTTTTTTCAATTTCGTTGGTTGTGATGAATCTGATCTATAGCTTTTCAATTTCATGGTTTTGCAATTTGTTTTGGGTATATTGAATCTGATCTGTGTTGGTTCTGCATGCGTGTGTGTGTATCTGTGAGAACTGGTTGAGGACCCAGTGCAATGATTCTCTTTGTGTTGTATATGTGTGTGTGTGTGTGTGTGTGTGTTGTGTTATGTTGTATCTGTGTGTGTGTGTGTGTGTGTTGTGTTGTTATGTTGTATCTATGTGTGTGGTGTGTGTGTGTGTGTGTGTGTGCGTGTGTGTGTGTGTTGGTTCTGTGTGTGTGTGTATCTATGTGTGGTTTATTTCCCTTCCTAATCTGAAGAAGGAATTGAGGTTTCTGTAAGTTACTGCACCTGATTTCCTTTTAAAATTGAGATTAACTAGAGTCAATAGAAAATTCAAGTTTTAGTCATTTGATTTATTTGTGCTAGGAAAAAGTGAAACCGTTGAAGTTGCTGCGTTTCTACAGAGCAGATTGAATAGAGTTGGTGTCGTGTGTGTGTGTGTGTGTATTGGTTCTGTGTTGGTTCTGTGTTCTGTGTGGTGTGTGTGTGTGTGTGTGTGTTTCTGTGTGTGTGTGTATCTGTGTGTGTATTGGTTCTGTGTTCTGTGTTCTGTGTGGTGCGTGTGTGTGTGTATGTGTGTGTGTGTTCTGTGTGGTGTGTGTGTGTTCTGTGTGGTGCGTGTGTGTGTGTGTGTGTGTGTGTGTGTGTGTGTGTGTGTGTATCTGTGTGTGTGTGTGTATTTGTGTGTGTGTGTGTTGTGTTGGTTCTGTGTGTGTGTGTATCTGTGTGCGTGTGTGTGGTTCATTTCCCTTCCCAATCTGAAGAAGGAATTGAGGTGTGTTGGAAAATATTTGCACATGAGGTTTGTTGCTCATATCCTTAATTTGGTGGTGAATGATGGGATAAAGATGTTGAATACCGCTATACAAAGCATTCGTAATGCGGTTAGGTATGTAAGATCTTCCCCTCGAAGGTTGGAGAGCTTTAAAAGGTGTGTTGAGAAGGTGAGAATAGAAAGCAAAGGGCTTGTGATTTTAGATGTCCCTACTAGGTGGAATTCCACATTTTTAATGTTGGAATCGGCTTTGAAGTTCAAGATGGCTTTTGATAGGTTGAAAGTAGATGATGGTCATTACCTTCCTTACTTTACTAAAGAAAATCATGATAATATAAGGGAGGGGCCACCTTCGACTTATGATTGGAGTGAGGCGGGAATATTTGCATCCTTTTTTAGACCTTTCTATGAAGTCACTTTAAAAGTGTGTTGTTCTAATACTCCAACAATTCATACTACTTTTGGCGATTTGTTTAAGATCAAAAGTCTTCTCATTGAAAACAAAGATAATGAATTCTTGTCTATGATCTCCAAGATGATGCAAGAAAATATGACAAATATTGGGGTTCAATTGAGGATATGAATCAATATGTTTTTGTTGCACTTGTGCTTGATCCTCGCCATAAATTGGAGAAGGTGGTTAATTATTATGAGATACTATATGGCGAGGAGGAGGAGGAAAAAGTTGAAGTTGCAACCAATACGGTGAAAGATTTGTTGTTTAATCTTTACAAGATTCATGAAGAGTTGTCTTTTGATACACAACAAAGCACAAGTAGTGGTGGTAGTTCTCAATCAGCAACTACAAGTGGAGATCCTTTATCAAGCATGACAGAGATTGAAAGAAAGTTGAAAGAGAAAAGTGAAATGAGAAAAGCAAAGAGAGCCCGTATTGTGCACAATGATTTGGATAGGTATCTTTCGGATTCTAATGAAGGGGAAGAAGAGGCAAACTTTGATATCTTGAATTGGTGGAGGGTGAATGGGCTTTCTAAGCATCCTATTTTGGCACGAGTTGCAAAAGAGATTTTAGCTATTCCCGTATCAACCATTGTTCGGAATCCTCCTTTAGCACAAGTGGATGAATAATTGATCCATATCGTAGTTCTTTGAGTCCAAACATGGTGGAGGCTTTGATATGTACACTAAATTGGCTTAGGTCAATTCATGTTGCATTACATCATGAGCCAACCATTGAGGAGATTGAGTTTTGTGAAGAAGTTGAGAAAGGTAATCTTACATATTGCATTTGGTTTTGTTAGACTATTTTAATTAGATGCTATGTTGCATGCTTGGTTGGTTTACATCATGTTTCTTTTTTTATTCGTATATAGAAATGGCAAGTGGAAGCTCAAAGAAAGGTGCTATGTTGCCTCCTAGGCCGCCTAAGCGTTGAGCTTGAGGACTTGGAAGATTTTATTTGTGCAAGACATGAAGTGATGAAACCTTGAAGGTTTATTTGACTTGTGTGATGTTTATTTTAAATTTGAACTTTTTGAGGACTTAAACTTTGATGTTTATTTAAGTTTGGACTTTGGAAATTGGAAGTCTTGATTGATGATTCTAGTTGGAAGATTTAAATCATCAATGGTTTTGTTGTTGAATATGGTCTAAAGTTATGATAGATTGATAGTTCATACTCATAGTAGTACCACTTCTCAAATGGCATATCTTTCATTTTTTGTCATATTTTCAATTTTTTTTAAAAAAAATTGGAGGAGAAAGAAAAAAAAACCGAAAAAAACCCGAAACCGAACCGGAAAAACTGAACCGAAAAAAAACCGAAAAAAATTGAACCGAACCAAAATTTCGGTTCGGTTTCGATTTTTGGAAAAAACCGAACCATTGAGAACTGAACCTAGCCATAGGTGTTAGTGCTCCACCCAAGGCTAGGGCCAGCCTTCACGTGATCGTTCACCTCCCGCACCTTACGCTCACCTTAGATTCCAAGATAGGTGTCAGCTTGTCTTACAAACCACTATAGGTAGTTCCGACTTGTATGTGACTTGCGATACGTTGCACAACCTTCACGTGATCGTAGCACTGAGCGTATTTATGTACACCCAGCATGTCGTACAAACCACTATAAATGGTTCCGACTCGTGTGCAAGACTTGATTGATGAGATATGATTGATGAGATGTGGATGAGTCGTAGAAGTCACTATAGATGACTCCGACTCACGTGCTAACACCCGATTGATGATATATGGATGCGTTGTACAGGTCACTATAGGTGACTCCGACTCATGTGCTAGCACTTAATTGATGAGATATGATGAGATATGTGCTAGCCTTGATTGATGAGATATATGCTAGCATTGATTGATGAGATATGATGAGATAAAGTCACTATAGGTGACTCTGACTTATGTGCTAACACTGATTGATGAGATTTAGATTGATAAAATATAGATAAGTCATATAAGTCACTATAGGTGACTCCGACTTATATTCATTTTATATTGATTTATTTTACTTTGCTTATATGTTTGTTGCTGAGATACGTTGACATAGTATACCTTAGTTTTACCATTCTTCAGCATGGTTCTCATATATGTGTATTGTTATTTTCTGAGGAATGGTACGGTTTTCGGTGAGGGGTTATTGTATTTCTATAAGGTAAGATGTTTGTAAAGCTTCGTTTTGTCTAATCACATGTTTTGCTTTGTGCCTCTCCAGGTTTTAGTTACTGAACGTCTGTCTCGACGAGAATTCTTGGCAAACCTCAGGATTGGTGGCTACTTTTGAGGGTATGATTCTTACCCGCTCTACTGCACCTTACTTATGCTCCAACATCACGTGTGAGATGGGTTTACTCCTGCTCACCAGCGCACTCTGGTATTTAGGCACTTTTAGGTTTAAATTTTTTCACATTTCCACATCACTACACTTTATGGCTTCACCACCCTCCAGGTGTCGGCCAGCATAGCTCGATTTCAGAGTCCTAGTGGACAGTCCGAGTCGGGGTGTGTCATTTTAACCTTCCTCTTACCACCGCCGTATGATTCACCAGTATCAGAAATTGAATCCATAACCCAACATATATTATTGACTTGGAATTTTTGTAAAATTACATTTTATTTAATGTCACTTAAATTCGATGACTTGGAATTTTCTATTATTGACTTGGCCACCACCAGTCATTTTGCATGAAAGTGATGGACACTTGGCTGTTAGCCATAACTAAACCTATGAGAGATTTTTCAATGTGACCGATACACCACGTGTTATTAAATAAATAGTGAGATATATGTGCTAAAAAGTTAATAATTTAAAAAATAAAATTTTCTACCATTTATATTAAAACACATAGTATACTACTTATTTTTCCGTCAAAACTAAATATTTCTCCATGCATGTTGCCACTGGGTGTCCCCACTGTCCATTATTTAAGGTATTGATGCAAATATGCGTTTCTCTCTGGGAATCTGGTACTCATCAACCATCGACACATGTAATCACCTCTCTTGGCAGTTCGCCATCACACCATCATCCCATTTAGTCGTTCTTAACCAAACTTACTTGTTTTTATAGGAAGAAAAATTCTCGTATGAGTAATGGTGATGTTTGAAAATTCTCGTTTGAGTGATGGTGTTGTTCACCAACATATTGATCGTACTTAAAGAGTTTAAGTTGTTAAATTTTAAGTTTTTTAGTCAAGTTAGTGGACTACTTTTGATTTAATAATATTGTACAAATTTAATTACTTGCTTAATTAGATATGTGTTGAATTTTATTACAAAACGCCTTAATATTATTAGTAATAGAACTATTCATTCGTTAGTAATATGAATATATACTGTAATGTCAAGTTAAGTCATCAAAATTTTCGAGTTATTAGGAGTGGAACCCTTCACTTATACGTAGCAATATTTTTTTTGTCAAGTTTCAAACCTGGGATATATTCTTCAACATAAGTTTTAAGTTTTATACAACACGTCTCATCTCATGTAACAAGTGATGTGTACATGTCATGTCGATTAATGAATTGATCGTATAAGATGAACGTTCAACCATAATTTATTTACACGTGGCCACCTATTGACCAAGAAGAACCTACTTCGAGACATCAATGAAGCTCGAATAAAGTGAAAGTGTAAATATGAATTTTGGAAGCATTGCAAGAAGAGCGTAAGTGCTGGCTCTGAAAGCTCTCTCTCGCTCTAACGTACATAAGACGAGCCTGCCCAGTTGGTGTGTTTCTGTTGTGGAGGTCCTTTTCTCTCATGGAATTTGGAATTTGGATTTAAATTCAGCCTTCTTCAATATATATACACACACACAGTTGTTTTTCAAGTTTCAAAGCTCAAGTAAATGAAATTTTCAAGGCTCAAAGGTCAGTGAATTTTGGTTTTCATGTGTAAATTTCTTTTAGTTCTTTTTTTTTTTACTTTGACAAGCTTTAAATTCGTATCTTTAATTTCTCTGGAATTTAGACTGAGGTTATTTTTTTTCCTTTAAATTAGAGCGATATCCGAAGAATTATGTAGAATAGGATGATTTAATTTAATCTAAACTAGGGGAAGGATTCAGAGCACAGTGTTGTAGCCAGCTTGGCTCCGCCCTCGTTTGCCTAGGCTGAGAAATTGGCTGGTGAGTAGTTTCCAAAGCTAATGTCTAGAAGACTTTCATTTGATTGTTTTGTTCTTAATTTGAAATGTTTTGGAACCCAGCTTTCTTTTAGTCTAGTTTATTTGGTGGTTCATCTGTGATTTTTTGGGTTTGCAAGAAACAAGATTTGTGAATTGACAGATACTATAATCTTCAGGGTCTGGAGCACTATTTGTGAATTCTCGTCTATCGATTTTATTGCCATTGCTTTGATAATTCTGCTTCCAATAAGCGCCTAGTTCTGTAACCACATCCCAGTGAAAAATAAATTCATTGAATCGGCTATCCAACTGATGGCAGAAGAAGATGGTTCATATTCATATGGGAACACTAGGAAAAGTCCTATCTACATTTTCTTTAAGGATTGCAGGTATATTATTTCGATCGATTTTATGCATTTTACATTTCTTTTCCCTGTTTAGGAGCCACCTTGGTTTGTAATTAAAGCTTTTGTTAACTGAACCTAGCAGAAAAGCAGTGAAAACTACTTTCTATAAGCAACGCGAGCTTTTACTCACAACCATTGGCTGTTGTGATTTTATTATCCATGGCTAGACCAGCTCAGACTTTCTTGCGTCTGATATGTTTGCTCCAAGAGCCACATTTTCCATATGTTTTTGTTATTGCAATTAGGAGAAAGTAGTTATCATCTCCTTTCCTGACAAATCCTGTAGTCCTTCGATTAATAAAGTTAAGTGAATTGTAATTACAATTGAAACGATTGAAAAAGATTGTATGTGAATTAATGTATATAGATGGTCTAATCTAATGCTTGGATGCTCTCTCTTTTATGTGTAGATGTGTTCTTAATTTGGACAAACTTGGTTTAGAAATAGCATCAATTGCATTGCCTGCGGCTCTAGCTTTGACAGCTGATCCAATCGCTTCTCTAGTTGACACAGCATTCATTGGCCAAATAGGTACTTTTCTTTCTTTTTTGTTTTTCGTTTTCAACATTGTGTATGTTCTTTGATCTGAAATGAATTATCTTAATGTTTAAAGGTCCAGTGGAGCTTGCTGCTGTTGGAGTTTCTATTGCTCTATTTAATCAAGCATCAAGAATTGCAATATTCCCACTTGTTAGTGTCACAACATCTTTTGTTGCTGAAGAAGATACTATTGGAACAGTGAGTCCCGAGGCAAAGGACAGCGATTACCTGGAAACAGGTTCATCAACTAATGGTGAAATGAAACAGTTGATACCAAAAAGCGGTATGCTCCATATCTTTTTCCTAATGTACTTCGTATGCAGTGTGTACAGACTTACAGAATGTGACTGCATGAAGTTTGGAAATGCTTCTTACTTGATAGTTATATTTTTCTTCAATCTTATTTCTCAGATGCCACTCAGAATGCATACAACTCAAAATCCGTTGCTACAAGCTTTGAAATAGTTACAACCGATCATCAGAAAAGGTATATCCCGTCAGCATCATCAGCAATGGTTATCGGCAGCTTCCTTGGCCTCATCCAAGCCATATTCCTCATATCTGGAGCAAAACCTCTATTGAACTTTATGGGAGTCGGTTCTGTAAGCTAATCATTTTCTTTTTGGCATGTGGTTTTACTTAAATAACTTTTTGTATCAAACACTAAAATGCTATGTACTCTAATTTCTAATAACAAAAGGAACTATTGTTTGTTTAGGATTCCCCTATGCTAAAACCTGCACAGCAGTACTTGATGCTGAGATCGCTCGGTGCTCCTGCAGTTCTTCTTTCACTGGCTATGCAAGGGATCTTCCGTGGGTTCAAGGATACAAAAACTCCTTTATACGCCACTGGTATACCTTAACAATGTTAAACTTTAGCTTCTGACTGCATCTATTTCACCAGAATAAAACAGTCTTCAGCTTGTTCTAATCCATAAATTATCTGTTTGAATTTAGTGGCAGGAGATTTAACAAATATAATATTGGATCCAATATTTATTTTTGTTTTCCATCTGGGCGTCGCCGGTGCAGCTATTGCTCATGTTATATCTCAGTAAGTGTTATCTAACTCCTTTCCCAAGTTTCATGTTTGTGTTCAGTCCTGTTGTCTTGGTGTGCTTTCTCTGCAATTCTACATTGTATGCCAGCTTTGCCTGTTATCGATAAAATGGTCACTGTGCGCAGGTACTTGATATGTTTCATACTCCTGTGGAGATTAATGGCTAAAGTCAATCTATTACCCCCAAGTATCAAACATCTCCAATTCAGTCGATTTCTTAAAAACGGTAAGATTTTATTCTGTAATCCTTAGGCCTTGCTTTTAGTGACCCGAAAACATTGGAAGCGTTTGTTAAAAGATAGTTAGCGTTAATTATGAAGTTTATCCCCATTAGTCTTTCTTTACTCCAGGTTTTCTGTTATTAATGAGGGTCATTGCTGTTACATTCTGTGTGACTCTGGCTGCATCGTTGGCTGCACGTCAGGGACCGACACCCATGGCTGCATTTCAAGTCTGCTTGCAGGTCTGGTTGGCAACTTCCCTTCTAGCTGATGGGCTGGCTGTTGCTGGACAGGTCGGAGATCATTTCGTTAATGCTTGAAACTACTGCAATACTGATATTTACTAAATTAGGCAGATAACCAGTAGAGTTCTGTAGTAAATAGATAGAAAGATCAACTTCTGGGCTGTTAAGTTTGGTTAGAACTGATGATGATCAACTGCCTTCGTGCTGAAATTTCCTGCTCTGCTTTCAGGCCATACTTGCAAGTGCATTTGCCAAAAAAGACTACGATAAGGCTACAGCCACTGCATCCCGAGTGCTACAGGTATGTAAAAAATTTCAAAGAATCAAGTGCAGATATCATATGATGTCAGTTTCTCCAAATATTTGTAACTGCATTTAAACTGCAGCTGGGATTGGTTTTGGGTTTGATGCTCGCTGCCATACTCGGAGTGGGGTTGCAGTATGGAGCAAGATTATTCACAAAAGATGTCAATGTGCTACATCTCATTGGCATAGGCATTCCAGTAAGTGCCCTTGTCTCGAAACAGAACACAATGTTCGACTTGCACTTGTTCAATCCTAAATGGCATTTCGATTTGAACTAACAGTCTTCAATCCAAAACCAGTTTGTTGCAGCTACTCAGCCCATCAATGCCTTGGCATTTGTTTTCGACGGTGTCAACTTTGGAGCATCTGATTTCGCGTACTCAGCTTTTTCCATGGCAAGTCTTTAGTCCCTTTCTTGTAATACAATTATAGACCCTTTCTTGTAATACAAGTAATTATGATCACCATTCTCTCCAGGTTATGGTGGCCATTGTCAGCATCTTAGTTCTGTTTGTACTCTCCTATACCAATGGATTCGTTGGAATCTGGGTTGCTTTGACCATCTATATGAGTCTCCGGACATTTGCCGGATTTTGGAGGTATAATCTCAACAGTGTTTGCCCACAAACACAAAAATTCCCATAACTTACAATTTTGGTATGCAATTTCAGGATAGGAACAGGAACAGGACCCTGGGAATTCCTCCGGGCATAAATGCGAACCCGGTTTTACTCATTCGAAAGTTAAACAGTTTTTTTCGCTTCCGTTCATTGCGTGCTGCCGATTTCATTTGCATGAAGATAAATCATACAAAAACCAAATCTGCATGTAACTTACAATGTTGGGGAAAATCCCTGATCAAATATTTCGCAACGCACTTCTTTTTCATACAAGTTTATGAGTAGTTTTGAGAAAGGACTGCACATTCTCTGCATAACCAAATTGAAAGTGAACTTCATGTAATTGAAATATTAATCAAGATAGGAATCAATCGCAGAGAAATTCAAGTCCTAACGCAGAAGAAAATCGAGTTATTAATCTAGCGGTACTTCTGTTTTCAATGTCGAAAAAAAATGTAACGAGCTTGAATACCCAAGACAAAGAAAGTAAAATAAATCATTTCATAAGTGGTCCAGCATCAAATACAATCATCATCTCAAAGAAGAGAAAAAAATGAACAAATCCAAATCAAAAAGCAACTTCCCACCTATCCAAATCAAAAAGCCCTAACCCACCAAACTTCGTATTGGAATCCACCTCACCACCAGATTCTCGTAACAAGGAAACAAACGAAAGGAGAGGAAAAGCAGTGCAGAGACGATCAAAGATAACAATGAACCAAGTGTCCCACACTCTATCACCATCTGCCCCTGCAATAATTTATTTAATATTCTAAGTTGCTTGGGCTTTTAGTCGTTAGATCTTGGTAACCGTATCTTTGATCAAAAATCCAACGATTGAAAACTCTAGAGTATTCCAAAGTTAGCTAGAAAATTGCATCAGGTGCAAATTGCACCATCTTTCACTTTCTTGAAAGAATATGTTCTACTTTGTCCACTGAAACTAATCCAAAAAAATTTAAAAATGAGCACGCAACTTAAGAAAAATAAATAAGTATATTTATTCCTTAATTTCATTACAGTATCAAAGATGCATGTGACATTGGAATAAAGAAAAAAGTTGCTCAAATATAACATAAACAAAAAATGGTAGAACAAGCAGTTTTGCTTTTAAATAACAAATAATAAGGGTAAAAAAGAAATTTAAATACTTAAGTAATGATAGACTTGGGACTTGGGAGAGAAGATCCTTCACCTGGGTTGGTCTTCTTATAGAGTTTTATTCGTGAGGATCGACTTTTCCGATCTAGATTTATTATTGAGTAAGTTTGGTTAGACTCTTGCTTTTAGCCCCGTTTTTCAACCAAAAAAAAAATGAAGGGTTCTTTTCTCTAGACTTTGTTCAGTATCCTCCTTCCATTGTTACTATTACCAACCCACTCAAGAATTTGTATTTCTGTCGTAACTACCTCCGACTCCAAGCCCAGTAAAAATGATTTCGTTTGTTGGTAAACCTGCAACTACTCAAAGCCATGCTTTGGAACTGCATGACGTTTCAATTAGAACACCCGATAGGTAGCAGTGTGCCTGATTCTGGAACAGATGTGATTTCCTTCGCACTGCTAGACTCCCATTTTGACATAGACACAGGGGAACCAACACCATTGGATCCAACATCACATGAGTTGGTGCTGTATAGCGGCTTCTGCTTCTCGTGCTGAGCAAGAGTAGAGACCCTAGTGCCTATTGGAGAAAGAGGCTCCATGCTTCGCGGTGACATCATCCTCAGTGAGGACAGACCAAATGGAACTTGCAAGCGATTCTGGTCAACCATCCTTGGAGAGAACACATTTGTTCTGATGGGAGATAACATCGATTGTTGCTGGTGGAGTTGATTGCGAACAACAGATATTTTTGAGGGTGAGAAAGCAGATGAGTTTGCAAGTTGGTCAGCAAATCGAGGGGATGAGAGATGGGAAGTGAAAACATCATTGAGATTTGAAGGTGTCAAGGTTCCTTGACGGTGAGGATGACTCGTTGAGGAAGCACTGGTGTATGAATGCGAGAAGGAAGACACATCATGAAATGATTGCTGTTGTTGCATTTCAAAATTATGCAACACGTTAACCTCCTCGGTAGGAACATCATTTGCATTAAAGGAAGAACTCAGGCGACTTGCCTGAATATTGCTGCCTGGTAGATACAACTGGGGATATGTTGTTGAGGCCATGCCAGGGAAGAGTTGAAAATACCATTACGAAGAGACATGGGAGGAGTAAAAGGAGGTGACATGGCATGCACAGCTTTGGTCGAGCCAGGCAGCACGTTCAAAGTTGCAGCCATGTCCATGAAAGCAGTAGCAGAGTTTGCTGAATGAGGGGATGGCATGGCAGATCCAGTAGAAACATACAAGGGTCGCATTTCCTCAGGTTTGTGGGCAAAGAAGCAAACCTGACGCAAGCAACTCATGCCATCTTTACAGAGTCGAGTCTTATACTGTGCTGGATGAAGCCAGCACTCAAAAACCCCATGAGCATATTCACATAAATCTCCACGTCTACATGTCCCTTTGCGAAAATCCAAGCACGGCATACCACTATACTGGAACTTTCTCGGGTCCCTTCTCCTTGCATTCTCACCAGGATGCACAAAAGGGCATTCAGTCCAATCATGTGAATAGGCTCGCGAACAAGGCCGGATCTTGAATGAAAACATTCGAAACTCATCTGTGGCATAAATGCTACTCTTGATGTTGGGAAGTGACAGACCAAAAGGGTGTTCTTTCTTTTCAGGAGTAGAAGAAACATGTATGTCTTTAGTGTTACATGTTGAATCAGGGATTGATGATGGCAAGGAATTATTTGTCGGAGTCGTTGAAAGAAATGGTGAACTAAATCCAAAACTAACACTCGAAGCATGGACTGAACCACCATATTGTAAGAGCTCTTGAAGCACAACCTTCAGATTGGAACAATTCAGAGGAGCAACAATAACATCTAAAGGGAAACATCCGTTGGCATCAGTAGCATTGGGATCTGCACCAGCCCGCAGAAGAACCTTCACAGTTTCAACAACTTTTTCAGACCCACCAGACACAGCACAGTGAAGGGCAGTTGTCTTATCTGGGCCGAGAGAAAAGTTTACATCCGCCTTTGAAAGAGAAAGAATCAGTTTCACAACGTCAACACTGGCATACTTAGAAGCAACCATTAATGGAGTCGTATACTCAAGAACCATTCGTCTTGAAGCGCTATGGCGACCATACCAAAGTCCAATCTCATTAACCACAGCAGGGTCGCTGATAGACTGCTTAAAGCCCTCGACATCGTTATCAGCTGCAAGCTCAAGCAAACTAGAGAAAGAATGTTCATCTTCAACTGTTTTCAATGGAGTAGACATGAATTTATTCAGAGTCTCTCTTGGGAAGATAATGGAACTGGAGACTCAGAACTTAACTGCTCCAGGACAATACAGAATCATATCCTTATCACAAGAATAACACATTTGAAAACAAATTTGGAATGGTAATATGATATGGATTCCTCAACAAAAATCCTTTTGAAAAGGAGAAAATAAGATACCCTGATCTGCAAGAGGAATAAATCAGTAATACAAGAGACTTGAGACTAGAACTGTTAAGGAAGAACAGGAAAGTCATTAACTATTCTTTACCAATATAAGAACAAAAATTACCATAAATTACAATTTGCTTAACATAAAAAGCCCGAGAAAATTCCAAGTTTGAAAGCAAAATCACTAGAAAATCTCATTGTGAAAAGTATATCATTTTTTTTAAGAAATAAAATTCCTTAAAGAAACCCAAAATCTTCCATTGA
Source organism: Crataegus laevigata (assembly GCA_963580275.1). NCBI lineage: Eukaryota > Viridiplantae > Streptophyta > Magnoliopsida > Rosales > Rosaceae > Crataegus > Crataegus laevigata. The sequence goes on from OY756946.1 coordinate 13,059,051, forward strand.
AATCCAGCTATCAATTGCACAAAACAGTTACGAAATTTATAAAATAATTAAAAGGAAAAAGAAAAGGATGGTAAGAAATTTGTGCTCTGCTTAGTAATTGAATTTTGAATTATATGATGATGGGTTATCTTTTTTTGCCTTCTCTTCCGCCATGATATCAGTTGCTGTCAGTGAAAAATATTCAAATTTTAAATATTTTTCATTTTCTCACACTTTCTCAGCAACCAAACAGAAAATAAATGACCGCCAAATACAATGTAACCAAAGATTGAAATCACCTACATACAAACGCCATCTCAAATTTCAAAATTTGAATACCATCAACTCAAATAACACTATAATTTCCCATCTGAAATCACATATCAATATAGATAAATGAAAAACAAATAAAACGAAGATGGAATTACAAAACAAGGGCATATAAATTAGTAGATACTAGAAAATATGCCCGCACTTTGCTACGGGAATTGAATGTATTAGCTGGGATAGGCATGAATAATTTTCACACAAAATAACTTATAAGACGGTGTAGCACCTAACAACCAACGAAGTGAAACTTTACTTGCTATATATGGATATGCATGCTATAAGAAAGCAGTCATTTGTATATCGTATTGTGTCATCAATATTATACTCATAATTTCACGTGATCAAGCTTGCTACATGGATATAACACGGAAAAAGGGAAAGTAGAAAAGTAGGAAGACATAATATTTGACCATTTGGCAAGAATAGTAAGTTTCTGAAAAAATTGCTAAACCATCTCACAAATTCAATCGTTAAGCATTACATTGTGACTCAAGATAAAGATAAGGTATATAGCTCGTTCACAAATAAAAAACAAAGTGCTATCAAAGGAAAATGTTTCAGATGATGAAAATACAAAAGTGGATTGCGAAACCATATTTTCTATCGGTAACTAAACGAATAATTTAGAATGATACAAACCCGATTCTAGGTCATCCGGTTCCTCTCATCCTCAGCTCTGCATTTTAAAGGCTTAGTAGGCATGGTTGCTAAGGTTGTCAAATAATCACCATCTGAAGATTGAGAATAACCCACATTCACATCGCACAAATTTTATAGAACATAGGACAAATTAACATATTTAAAGTAAGTATTAAGTTGCAAACATTCTTAAGATAAATCAAGCTGAAAAATGAAACAAATCCAATAAAAATACAAAAGGAAAAGGAATTAAATAAAAGTTATAGTTTAAGTATTTCAAATTAGTGATTAGTCAACGTCAATTGATCCCAAAAAATTCATATGATCAGCTCTCATGTAACATGGCATTAAACACACTACCTCCACTGCTTTGTCTGATCACAATACGAAATGAGAAGTGACTGACTTTCCTGCATAAAAACTTACCACAAAAACAGAACTTATGTAATCATGTTAATCACAAACTGCACTACAAAAAATTTGAAGTATTTCCAAATATGTTGAAATCTGAAAGAAAAAAATGATAATTCTTCTGACTGCATAAGATTATATAATAAACATAAGATGGTGTGATCTCATAAAACTCAGTTTAGGAGAAAGGAAGATATAAACATACGCAATCCGATTTTAGACTTGCCAAATAGATCTCATAAAACTTAGTATTTAGAAGAAAGGAAGATAATCTTAACAAATATATCTCATAAAACTCAGTATTTCAAATCCGCTTTCAGTCTTGCCAAATGTAATCTCATAAAACTCAGTATTTAGGAGAAAAGAAGATAATCTTGAAACATAAATTTAACCACTAAATTCAGCTCTTAAAACCGAAAAAGAAAAAAAAATTATGGTTTCTTAGTTTCTTACCCACAAAAATAAAGTAAAAAAAAAAATCATGAATTAAATTAAACTTCTCACCTCCAACTCCAGCAGAGCTTCCACATTCTCAACCTGCCACGAAAAAAAATCAAATCAAATCAAATTCAATTAAAAATAAAAAAGAGAACTTGAATCCCTCTCTCCATCTCCCTCTGCAATTCACGCGTGCACCCCCTCCCTCTGTAACCCTCCCCCTGAAACCCCTAAACCCCACGCGTAGGCCCTATATCTTGTGACTGCAACCTCACTAATCGTCCCCATCACCTCGATCCCATCAAACCAGGGCCTCGGTCAAATTGAAACCAACCAGAGCCCACTCCTCATAACCCTACCACCCCTATGATCTTCACTTCTTCAATCCGTCCCTGTGATTGGATCTCCGAAGTATTCTGTTCATGAAGTACTTGATAAAGAAACCCACTTTAATTGGATCAGTGATCCCAGCAACTTTTAAATTTTCATAAGCATCCATAATTGGGGTTGTCACTTGAAATCACCTGAGAACTGAGACTTTAATTTATACGATTAAACATATTAAACAGATAGTCATGGCAATGGACCAATGTTAAAAGCGCATAATTTTTCAAGTAGCGGTAGAACAAATAGAAGCTAAGGAACTGACCTTATGATAGATGGATGGTTTGAACAATTCTTATACATTTATATTATAAGAACCTGCGTCTTAGGCTTATTATTCTGATGCCACTTCAAAGATTCTAAGGCAGAAGGAGATATACTCAATACCTGAATTAAGAAAGGGAACATGAACTTATCAACAGCGGAGCAAATTTACTCCATATCCAAATGAAATAAGTAGAAACTCTAAATTTCGTTAGTACAGTTCAATAAAACAAAATAACATATGCATCCTATAGGATATGTGAGTTTCAGCACCTCAGGGGGCAATGTAACATCATATTTGCATTTGTATAAATATGTACAACACAAAAAAAATTGATATATACATAGTTACACATACACACACAAATAAATAATTATCAATATGCAAGGAGGAAGAAGAGAGAGTACTGTTCTCCTAAAAATAGGAAATTCAAATCAGAAATACATTATCTGCATATGAAGCACCAAATCTAATAAAACAATAAAACACACAATAGCATGTTAAAGCACCCAAACCAAGAGCTTCTCAGACTCTCCCTCCCTGCCGTTTGATTATCAATCAAAATATTTATTAGGAGTCAAAATTATTACTCACTTAAAACAATGAGTACATTCTAAGCCAACAAATACTAAAACAGAATAGTACCAGCATAATGACTTGGCACGTTAACCTTTAGGACATCTAAAATATTATATAATTTCCAATAGGTCACTACAAATTTTAGGGGCTCATAAACAATTAGCCTAATCTTTTTCTTTCGTCTTGGCCTATAAATATTAAAACGCAACCAACTCTTCAACATCGAAAATGAGAAGATGATTGATTTCTTTATAAGAAAAGCCAATACCCTTCCAATTGGCCAATGCTTATCCAATAACACAAATATATTCGTATTGAACTATGATGTGACAGCGTAAGTTTCAAGCATATAAATTAAATTTGTAGTAAAAACTGTAGGCAAATGAAGAACAATGTTCTCTTTCATAACGAAAAATTTATCTTAACCTTCTGCTTGCAAAGCATCCTCTGCTTCTTTTTTGTCTTCAACATCTATAGTTCTTTGAGCTAGGTTTTGCAGTGTCTGCATTCACCTATATAGGGTTTAAAAAATTTCAGTCAGAGAGTAAGGAGAAGCGTAATGAAATGCTCCAAGAGATAAACCCCAGCAAGCAATAGAGTATATTTTGAATGCAAAATGGCAATTAGAAGTCATAAGTACCTTAAAAACACAGTTCTGAAATGCAAACAGTCCCATATAAGGGTAAGAAAATTATTAGAGCGGAGAACAAAGTACTCACTATAAAACATTTTAGTTCTTTAAGAAAAATAAAGCAGGGTTTAAAAAGGATAATGAAGCATACCAGTAGGTTCCCAATATCAGAAAATGATTTCTTTCTTGGTCCAAGATTGTCATTCAATTCTGCCGGCTTATGAACTAAAGCATTCTGAAGTAGCATTGCACCTTAGGAAGCCATTGAGCTATCCTTCTCCACTTCGGTTGTATCTGAGCAGTTCAAAATGCCATCAGCCGTCTCTAATTGTGACAACTCATTCAACTTAATTTCGTTATCATTTATAGCCTAAATCAAACTAAAACTTTATCCCGCGAAATTGAGGAAAACGACATGCGTCTGATTTCATGTCAACACCTCAACTTCTATTGCATCCAATTAAACTACCACAACAACATATTGACAAAGCGAACATGGAAATTCATATACCATTTGACAATACCAAATCAAGCAGGACCAGAAACAGATCCTAGAAAGCAGAATTATCTCATATGCATTAAAAGTTACCCAAACCCATAAATCAATTCCTAAAATCAATTGCAAATCACAAAGTTACCCAAAAAAATCCCAAAAAGAACCAAAATATCTGAAAATTATTATATTAGCACTCACTCCACCCCTAAATTAGAAAATTTGAAATTATAATTTGATAACATTGTACGTAGAAAGCAAGGAATTGATTATTTAGGTGGTTTCCCATGACAGTAATGAGCTTGCAGAGATCATATTCATACATGATCATGATTAGTTAATTGTCCAGTCCCCCAATTTAACTATTGTTACATGCATGCGACCAAATTAGACCTAGGAAGTGGGAAACTACATAATCCTTAAGCACTGAGTTGATTGCAGGGCAAGCAAGCATCAAATTAGAATCACTATATAATATCGTTAATTTAACCCAAATTTAAATGACTAAAACCTTTCCTCCATACATCTTAATAAATTAAGTTTTTTTTTTCTGGTGTATTCTGATTTTCCCTCTCTTTGTTTTATTTGAGAGAACATGCTTTGTTATACATTAGATAAGTCTGCTTAAAAAGAGAGGCTAGAGCCTAAAAACACTTATAAAGAAGATATTTCATTACTTTTTCATGTTGAGCTATGACCAAGGCAGAGTTAGACTCATATCAGGATCATTACAAGTTCTGTGAAAGGATTGCCAAAAGAATGCATGCATAACTTCTCCTACAATTACCTAAGCATCCTATTAATATACGTGACATGGTACAGAGACTTTACAATCAAGAAAACGAAGAATTCAACAGTTGTAAGGTCTTGTTTCTTATCAAAATAGATCCCTCTTAAGAAAGGGACTTATATGCACTAAATTTGAATACTAATTAGGAGATAAACAGACAAATTCCTAATCAATCAAGTTACGAAGGTCCTAAATCCTAATCCCATGACCCCATTTTCTTTCCAAATTTTCTAGCAACCAAATAGACCCCAACCTAAACCTAATCAGCAAATTTCTCAATCAAACACCACTTAATCACCCATCAAAAACCAAAGAACTTCAAGAAAACGAAGAATACAATAGTTGTAAGGTCTTGTTTCTTATCAAAATAGATCCTCTTAAGAAACGGAATGAGGCAATTCTGAGAAGCAACCACAGGGTAAGAGTACAAAATTGCATGCTTTTCATTTTAAAATTTAAAGTTCTAATTTTCATTTCTATTCTGAAGATCAATATTATGTATCTTCTCATCTTTTTCATGCATTTAGATACCTTTTGAAAGAAAGCCCCATGCTATTTTATTTCCATTTTGTGGTGTTCTAATCTTTCAAAAGACTCCACACATGCAGCGCTTCTTCAAAGTGGAAAAAGCAGGGAAACCACGCACCCAGTCTGATTTTAAAGTAAGTTTGAAAGTCATTATACCTCCTATTAGTTCCTCCTATCCTCACTTGGGCTCCATATGGAAAGATTTTCTTGACAGTTCCTTCTAAAAGTGTTCCCTCTTTAAGGTATAACAGTTCATGAAACATTATATGGCAAACCAATGTCAGTTCTTATGAAAAATAAGATCACAGAATCTCAGAACAAACAATGAGAGAATATTGCAAGCAACAAAAAACATGAATAAATCAAATGTTGAAATCCAACTGACCCAAGCTTCTTTCTCACTCAATACTAAGTCATTCTTAGCTTCGTCTATTTGAGTAATCTACACATGCATCCGGCAACCCACCTACACCATTAGGAAACAACATATGTAAGAAGCAGATTAACAAATCAAACATATGCAACTATCTAAGGGAGGAAAAAGTTAAACAATGAAAAGTTGTCAATTGAGGTAAATCCTACTCCACAATGAAAATTAGTAAAGATTAAAGTACAAAACAACTGAGGTAAATCATACTCCAAAACGACAAATTTTTAGAAATACAAACTTAAAATATTACCCATCATGCTAGCCGCTTCTTCTAACACAATTACATTCACCTTTCTAATATCATAGTATTTTTTTTCATTTCTTACCCCACTTCAAGACCGTCCAATCTTTGAATTTTCCAACAGTTTCTGTAGAGTGGGGTCACTTACAGCAAGTTTAACTTAATGTTTTCTGGCTTAAGATTGCAAAGAACACTCTCCGGTTCTGCCACGGAACAATTATTATGAATAAACGTTGACAGAAATTGATAGTAACTTAATGCTCCAAAAAAGTAATGAGAAAGTATGAAAATCAACCCAAGGTGATGCATAATTAGAGATAAAAATAAAAAAATAAAAAATAAAAAGCTAGACAGAATGATAGTAACAAATTTAAAAGATTAAAAAGAAGACAACCAACCAACCTTTGAACAAAGAACACACGGAAGGAAAATATAAAATTAATAACAAATGGGGGGAAAATGAAGAACTTAAAAAGATGGAGAAAGGAATATGAGACCAAACCGAGGAGTTGAGCCCGAGTCAGTAAGCCAAGTCAAGTAACATGTCTCAGAGAGATTGAACTCGGCAGCCAAAACTTGCAACCACTGGTCGTCTCTGTCTTCCTCCAGCAAGCAAACTGCTGCTGGGTTCCCCTTGAAAGCTGAGTCAGTGAACACATCCACCTGCACATGCACTTCAGCACTCAATTCATACACACAGGGCAGAGAGAGAGAGAGTGCCACAGAGTATTTCGCTGATTTCTTCGACATGAAAAATGAGAAGGACCAATGCTTTAACCGAAACAGAAAATAACCATCAAACATTATAATTCCAAAAGCCAAAAATACAAAGCAAAACAAGCCAAAAATAGAAAGCAAACAATTACATTAAATTAATATTTAGCATAGTCATATTAACAAATAATGTATACAAAATCCTTTCCATAGCTTCTTGCACAGAGTTCTCTCTTCTCGTAAGAAGCAATATAAGCAACTGAAGGGAGAATCTGATGCGTTGTAAACAACACACAAATTAAACCCTCTTTTTGACAATTGTAGTAAAGATGTAAGTAGGGTATCGTTCTAGGCCGGGGATTAGGAGGGATTGCTAATCTACTCTAAATTGATTTAAAAATATTAAACAAGACTCAAAAAGACAAAACTAGGAAAAAGCCACTTAACTAAACTCTAATAACTCAAAACAATGAAATCTAACTAAATAATACAACTTAACAATGGGGGATTGAGTTTTGACGAGAAGTAAACTAAACCTAAATAACTTGCAAATTTGACAAAAACATGAAATTAAGGTGAACGGATGGGTGACGGACTAGCTAGAGGGTTCTTCTCCACACATGACACATATGCAACGTAAATCAATTTTTAGTTCTTCTTTCAATAAATTGTAAATCTCAACACTCAAGATTAACTGTGAACAACACTTTTTTAATCTTCAAATTCTCCTTAAGTTATTGAATTGGATGGGAAAGCGCATACAACAATTCAACACATTCTCTAAAAGTTCCCTACGTGAAAAGCACAATAGAGATACAATCAAAGATCATTAAGATTCATGAGAATTATAAGTATTGACGAGGCATTCGTAACTATGAAAAACATGATACTCTTGCCAAGAATTTACTTTAACTCGATTGTGGATAGCAACCTTCACTACTCATGAATATAAGTTCATAACGATTAGGTGAAATTCCCTTATATTCTAGCATCAAATTCATGCATGCAAACTAAGTATGCATCCTTAATCGACAAACAAGAATAAGTTATCAATCAAGCAGTTAAGCAAATTAAATTCACAATTCATGAAATCACAACTGAAGGTAATCAATTCATATTACAAATATATTCATGGCTTTGAATTAACCTCTAGCAAAAACAAATTTAGTTACACATTATTTTCAAATTAAAACAAAAGTAAAATATAAGTTTGGAAAGATAGAACCGAAATGAGGAGAGTGCACAGGTTTCCTCTGCCGAGCCTGTGTTGTGCTCTATGTGCTTCTTTGCCTTGCACTTCTCTGTGCCCCGTGCTCTCCCACTAGCAGGTTCCCCCCTCCTGCGCCTGTGCGCCTCTTGGCAGCTCTGCTTCTGTCTTTGTCTGACTCGCTGTCTCTGTTGGCAGCCCTCCTATTTTCTCCCGCTGCCTTTTCCTTGCACTCTGTGCTGCGCCTGCCTGACTGATTCGCTGTGCGCCTTTTTTCCACTGCCTTTTGGCAGCTTTGCCTTGGTTTCCCCCCCAATCTGTCCGTGCCTTGCTGTGCTTTTATCTCCTTTCATGGCAGCTTATCTGCCTTTTCTTTTTCTTTTGTTATTCCTCTGTCCCGCTGACTGTCCTCTGCCTTACTGCCTTCCATTCTGTTTTATGCCGTGTGTTTCTTTATATATTTTTTTTCTGTTTCCTCCCATGTGTCGTTGCCTCTTGGCAGCCTGTCTTTCTCTTTCTATTATTTCAGCCTTTCAATCCCAAAGACAGCTATTAACCAAAAGATGTGGACACAAGAAACACGGGTTAATCTTATAACCCGAGGATATAACCATATAATATATGTACCCCCACGTTTACTTACCTCATAACAAATGTAAAACCTACAATGTACTACGCTTCATTCAACACCTAAGTGAATGACATTGAGGAACAAACCAATGTGCATTTCTAAAAATTTCACTTGCTATATTTTTATTTTCTTTGATGACAAATCCTATAAACACAAAAATAAAGTAAATAGCTCAAAAATATAAGGAACTAACTAAGAAAATATAAGTGAATTTGATGTAAAATATATATAAATATGATCCGATCAAATACCCCCACACTTAGCTTTTGCTAGTCCTTGAGCAAAACAAAGAAAACATGAACAAGTAGTAACATGAAAAACATTAACTTCCCCCTATATGACCCTCATAGAATTTCATTCGAGAACACAAATCATCAAGAACCATAGCTAGCACCAAACAAGCCAATCCAAGTTCATCTTCCTTATTCAAATATTAGCAGTAATCTTTGAATCATCCTTGAAGTGTAGTGTGTGATATAGTCATGCTAATGCAATTTCAAAAATTTTATTTTTATTTTTTTTAAATCACTATATGCATACTAGCGACCTTCTCACGGGACATACACTCAATCACACATGTGTTTAGTTTTAATGTGTTTCGCTCAAAGAATCAAATGTGAAAGTTCTACCATAAGCTTGCATAAAGATCACTTCTCCACAATCATAATTGCAAAAATTAAATCAAGAGGACTTTTATTGGATGTAATGAGGCTTAGGGAGAGGGTTATTGAAATGAAAGAATAGGTAAACACAAGTTTCAAGCTACATTGCAAGCAATTCTATTGTTGAGATTTATAAGAACTCAAGCTCTTTCTCCAACGATTCTTCTAATACCTCCAACCACACCCTTAAACTGAAACTTTAAAAACTTTTTATTTGCTTTGTATACAATCTTTCTTTTTCTTTTTCTTTTCTTCTTCCTTTTTTTTTTTAAATTTTAAAATTAGCACATAACTAAATACAAACATGAAATACCCCCACACTTACCTTCCAAGTACTTCACAAACATTTCTCATAAGACAATCTCACGTTGCTCACTAGCTCGCTTGGAAAGGGTAAGGAAAAATGTTTGAGGTATAATGGTAGACATATCTGGTGATAAGAAATAAAAGGCTCAACATATACGGCTCAAATTGGCAATCTAATGATATCATTTTTCTTTGGGAACATGGTTATTTGGGCCATGGTGGTAAACCTAATGCCTCTATCATTTTCAAGTTCATGCAATCAATGACAAACATTTCGAAAGATAGTTACGCAAGTTCTAGAGATGTATCTCACATAAGTTCATCACACATGAAAGAATAGGAATGTATGAAAAATGCACACGCTTTCAATAGGCTCAAAACCTCACATAGGATTTATATGGTCACTAAATTCACATATGAAGCTTTTAAGTCATGTTTTAGTTTCACATCAACAAGGCTATGTGCATTTGGTTTTTTAAAGATGATCAAACATGTACAAACTAACAAGAGAATTAGGAATTTCACACAGCACATGTTAACTAAGTTCTTGATTATCATGGTTCAAATTTGATCCAGTTATACCATTGGGTCGGGAAACTTAACAAAAATCTAATTCAAAAGAATAAGGAAAACAAGATAATATTTTTGGATTTTTAAATTTTCCGAAAAATTTAAATTTAATTTATTTAAAAAAACACAAAACTAATTAAGAAAACAAAAAGCAACAACACGGAAACAAATGAAACCAGTTCATAGTCGAAGGTACAAAAATTTTCAATTTGGTCATTTTTTTTTTATACTCTTTACCCCCAAACTTAAACTAGACATTGTCCCCAATGTCATAAAACATTATAATGCAAAATAAATATAAAAATTAAATGACTAAATGAAAAGAAACAAAATAAAGCGATTGGATTGAAAACTTCCCTAATTTGCAGTAAAATCAAGCGATGACCCCCAAGCTTAAATTCTGCAATCAACTTCAAGGGTGGAAATAACCAAAAATTCTTGCAAAGAAAAGTAATATTCAGTTAATCACGCAAGAAAATGTAGAAAATGCAAACGAAAAAATTGAAAATGACAATAAAAGACAATGAATAGAACTAATAGGTGATCATTGGTTGTGCTTGTTGATTTTCCACAGCTTTGTTCTTGAACTGGATTGGGGAGCTTTTTACTTGCAAGTGATCCTCAGCTTAGTTGAGGATGAATCAGCACGTTGTCTCCACATGCTTCAAGTAATCAGGTCTCCATACAGGTGTGCATCTTCTTGAGTTCTTGGATCAACTCAGACTCATCATGCTCTTCGATGCAACTCAGACTCCTCCTGCTTCGTCTATGAGATACTTTTGCTTTTGAAGAAGTATCTCTTCACAGGTTTATTTTTGAACTGGGCTGGGAGGGGTCTGAGATGAGTACTCGAGAGCAAGACTAGGTAAGCAATCAGGATCTCTCTTTCTCCCTGTTCTTCAAATGAAGGTGAGGAGAAAGCATGATATGAGATACTTTTGCTTTTAACCTTCATGATATGAAATACTTTTGCTCTTGATGATTTGTTTTCTGAGGTGCTCCAAGGGATGAAGAATACTGAGTAACTCGAGAGGTTTCTTTGGGAATACATTCTCGGAGATGAAGATGTGTTGAGTGAGTGTGCCTTTGCTATGGAAGGCGAAGGTAGATACTTATAGGAATTTCTTCACAACCGGAACTATTCTCTTACTCTTGTCGGCAGCCGGTGGATGGATGAACAGTAAAAATTACGCGCTTTCTGAGAAAGCTGCCCGTAATTTCCGCAAAGCTGAAGGTGCATGTGACGAGTGACGACACGTCTGGAAAAGTCGGGTATCGGCTCGTGGTTTCTGAGCAAGCCCGACTTTTGATAAAGGAGTCCGGCTTTTGAGAAAGGAACGCCTATTTTGAGAACAGAGTCTGGCTTTTGAGAAAAGAGCGTCTCTTCGATTTCTGAGAATTGCCTCTTCGATTTCTGAGTAGTGCCTCTTTGATTTTTGAGAATTGCCTCTTCGATTTCTTCTTTTTATAGAGGCACGAATTTTGTTTCACAGCACACTTGAACTGCCTCCCGTAAAAAACTCTTTTCTTGCACTTCTGCAATCTTAATCTTTCCGATCTCTTCTTTCTTAACACCTTCTAAAAATGTCTTGCCCTTCTGACCATCGCCTTAACTTGAATGTCGGAGAAGATGATGACTTGTCTTCTCTAAACAACATTTGGCATCCGTCCTTCATATCCCCCAGTGGTCCTCTTACAGTTGGGGACTTAATGATGAGAAACGATATAACCGCTACGGTGGTTGCTAGAAATCTTCTTACTCCAAGAGACAATAGGATGCTATCCAAGCGGTCAGACGAGCTAGCTGTTCAGGACTCTCTGGCTCTCAGCGTCCAGTGTGCAGGCTCAGTTTCAAACATGGGCCAACGCCTTCTTGCACGAATTCGTCAGGTTGAGTCTCTGATGGCTGAGGTGGCTAGTCTTCGGCAAGAGGTCAGAGGACTCAGGAACGAGAATAAGGAGTTGCACATGCTCGCAACTAGTTACTCAACAAGTATGAAGATGAAGCTGGACCAGCTGCAGGAGTCGGACGTTCGGATTCAGAGTGATCATCAAAGGTTTATGGCGTTACTCCCAAGGTTTATGTTGCCTTCATCATCTGGAGTTGCACCAAGTGTTGAGGCTCCAGAGAATCCAACTCTGGCGCTTCGTCTTTCTGGAGCTCCGTCGACTTCTGAGGCACCACCTGACCAATGACCAATGAATGCTATTAGTTTACACATCATTGTAAAATATTTCTGCTTCTATTTGTATTGTATTTGATTTTTTTTTTTCAAATTTATTATAAGCAATGTAAAATATGTAAATCAATGTAAAAAGACTTTGTTTACCCTCCCCCGCACTTAAACTAAACATTGCCCTCAATGTTTTAAACACAAAGTAAACAAAAATCAACCAAATAACACAACTAACTAAACAAAACAAAATGAAAGTAGTGAAAAGAAGGGTGTAAGAATGCAAATCTGATTTGGTTAGCAATTCCAAAGTCTCCTTTCGTTGAATGCTTAGGTTGCCTCCCAAAAAGCGCTTGCTTTTACGTCTTGCAATCGGACGAAACTTTCCATTAAACTCTCCTCGGCTCCACAGCATGGAATTTATCTTTCAATGGGAGGTGATACTTGAAATGATCCGGCAATGGTTTAAATTCTAGGGTGGGTGCCTGAATCATCAAAATCAGCATGTTAGTATAAAACAAAATTAAAATTGGAGAAGATGGCTTACTTTCTTTCTCCGACACAAACTCAATTACAAACACTACATCCTTGAACGTTTCAGGGATTTTGAACTTGGCCAGATTTACTATGATGGTTGTGGCTTGTCCCGTGTCATCAAACTCAACTTCTTGGGCCTTTGTTTCCTCAATTACATCCTCTTTGATGCATTCTACATATTTTCCAGCCACTTCATTATCTTGAATCCTTCTTCTTGGTGTACAACTCTCTTCAAACAATTCAACACAATCTGGAACTTGATTTGGTACACCAAGAATTGGGATACCACTTTGGACATTTGGAAGAGCTTCCACAATGTCTTTTTCACTCTCTTTGATATTTGGAATAAAAAACCTGCAATGAAAAGGGACATTTGGTGGAATGGGGTTAGAATGAATTGAATTTAGAGCTTCCTCACCTGAGTTGGACGGCATAGGGATTTGAGGAGCTTGCAGTAAGAATTCTTCTAAACTGCCCAGGTTGTCCTCCTCCTCTTCTTCTTGCAGCAGCAATTCATCCATGTTTGGGCTATGTTTGGATGGTTCTGTGACAGCTACAACCTCCAATTCACTTTCCAAAGTGATGGCTTCATCGATTTCAACTTCTCCTATTGAATTTACAATGTTGGAGTTGGAGAGTTCACTTTGCTCTTGAATCTGCGCCATGAATTCCACAATCTGCCCAACTTGCATATCCAATTCGTCCACTCTTTTGACTCAGTCTTGCATCTCCTTGTTTTGATTTTCTACTCCCTGATTCAAAGAGGTGAGTAACTTATTAAACGTATCATTACCAAAGACGCACCTGAATCGACTTGGGCAGATTGTTGTGGTGGCTGTGATGGTTCATATGGCCACTGATAGAACTCTTCCGATGGCTGCAATTGTTCTTCTTTTTGTGAGCCTGCGTCAAAGAGATTAGTCCTTCAAGAATTTCATTATAACTCATGGGCATACTTGAATTTGATTGGAATTGTTGTGGGGGATGCTGTGGTGACTGTATAGGTCTTGAATAGAACGCTTCATCTTGCTGCCAATATCCACTTTGTTGAACTTGTTGAGGTTCTCCCCACATATAATCTGAATAATCTCTGCAATCCGAATTGTAAGCGTTGGAAAACATGTTGCTTGGTTGATCATAGCCTTGATAACCCCAAGCATCTTTGTTTGCAGCAAATTCAGGACATTGATGAGTTTGATATCCTTGCTCATAGGGCACATCAAATGTAGGGACACTTTGCTTTGTGGTCCTTTCGGCATTATGAGTCAATTGAGAAGTGAGATGTGCCAATTGAGCTTGAATGGTCGCAAGTGCCATGTCTTGCTCCATTTGTAGCTAAAATCAAAGAAAGAAAACTAAATCAAATATCAAAAGTAAAAGACATAAATTGATTTTAAAATATTAAACAAGACTCAAAAAGACAAAACTAGGAAAAAGCCACTTAACTAAACTCTAATAACTCAAAACAATGAAATCTAACTAAATAATACAACTTAACAATGGGGGATTGAGTTTTGACGAGAAGTAAACTAAACCTAAATAACTTGCAAATTTGACAAAAACATGAAATTAAGGTGAACGGATGGGTGACGGACTAGCTAGAGGGTTCTTCTCCACACATGACACATATGCAACGTAAATCAATTTTCAGTTGTTCTTTCGATAAATTGTAAATCTCAACACTCCAGATTAACTGTGAACAACACTTTTTTAATCTTCAAATTCTCCTTAAGTTATTGAATTGGATGGGAAAGCGCATACAACAATTCAACACATTCTCTAAAAGTTCCCTACGTGAAAAGCACAATAGAGATACAATCAAAGATCATTAAGATTCATGAGAATTATAAGTATTGACGAGGCATTCGTAACTATGAAAAGCATGATACTCTTGCCAAGAATTTACTTAACTCGATTGTGGATAGCAACCTTCACTACTCATGAATATAAGTTCATAACGATTAGGTGAAATTCCCTTATATTCTAGCATCAAATTCATGCATGCAAACTAAGTATGCATCCTTAATCGACAAACAAGAATAAGTTATCAATCAAGCAGTTAAGCAAATTAAATTCACAATTCATGAAATCACAACTGAAGGTAATCAATTCATATTACAAATATATTCATGGCTTTGAATTAACCTCTAGCCAAAACAAATTTAGTTACACATTATTTTCAAATTAAAACAAAAGTAAAATATAAGTTTGGAAAGATAGAACCGAAATGAGGAGAGTGCACAAGTTTCCTCTGCCGAGCCTATGTTGTGCTCTCTGTGCTTCTTTGCCTTGCACTTCTCTGTGCCCCGTGCTCTCCCACTGGCAGCTTCCCCCCTCCTGCGACTGTGCGCCTCTTGGCAACTCTGCTTCTGTCTTTGTCTGACTCGCTGCCTCTGTTGGCAGCCCTCCTATTTTCTCCCGCTGCCTTCTCCTTGCACTCTGTGCTGCACCTGCCTGACTGATTCGTTGTGCGCCTCTTTTCAGCTGCCTTTTGGCAGCTTTGCCTTGGTTTCCCCCCCCCCAATCTGTCTGTGCCTTGCTGTGCTTTTATCTCCTTTCCTGGCAGCTTCTCTGCCTTTTCTTTTTCTTTTGTTATTCCTCTGTCCCGCTGACTGCCATCTGCCTTGCTGCCTTCCATTCTGTTTTATGTCGTGTGTTTCTTTATATATATTTTTTCTGTTTCCTCCCATGTGTCGCTGCCTCTTGGCAGCCTGTCTTTCTCTTTCTATTATTTCAGCCTTTCAATCCCAAAGACAGCTATTAACCAAAAGATGTGGACACAAGAAACACGGGTTAATCTTATAACCCGAGGATATAACCATATAATATATGTATCCCCACGTTTACTTACCTCATAACAAATGTAAAACCTACAATGTACTACGCTTCATTCAACACCTAAGTAAATGACATTGAGGAACAAACCAATGTGCATTTCTAAAAATTTCACTTGCTATATTTTTATTTTCTTTGCATGACAAATCCTATAAACACAAAAATAAAGTAAATAGCTCAAAAATATAAGGAACTAACTAAGAAAAGATAAGTGAATTTCATGTAAAATATATATAAATATGATCCGATCAGAATCCAAATGGGGAAATTGAATCCCTAAAAGGGATAGATTGCAAGAAAATGGCTGGAAAAATCTAGCCCAAATGTATAAACCCGCTTGTCCTCCTTCCGTCTCTCTCCCCAAGTGAAAGGCCACATTCTGAAGCCTAATGGCAATTTTGCAAATTACGTTAAATTAGGGGGCAGACAGACTCAGTGGCAATTTCGTAAATAAAGTGAAATCTACCCCAAAATTGCACAGTGCCGTTTCCCCTTCAATTTTAGAATAGATAATATGCAATTAGAACCAATGGACCTGCCATGGTAGGTCACTAATAACAGATAAACACGTTATCTGATAATTATCTACAACAACATCATTTGGTTTAAAAAATTTGATCTCCCTATCATTATCTATATTTTATTATTTATAATATGAAAAGTATGGTTAGGTGCGAATAACTACTCAATCATTTGAGATGATTTCAAATTAATCTCAATGTCCTAAAATATTTTAAATAACTAAGTTTTGAAATTTTGGATTTATTAGGTCACTAGCGTTAAGTGAGGATTTTTGTTACGTCTCAACCCGTGATTAAGAACTATTCACAAGTTAGAATGTGAGCCACATCTTACCTATAGAAATTATATATATACTAAAAGTCAGTTTTTAGGTGGCACTATTGATCTATAGTGTGCAGACAGAAATGGCCCTAATTTTTTTAGTTCATTACCGTTTTGTTGCCTACTTCACACAGTAAAATACCTGTATTGCCCATGATTGCCACGTGTTGATCATCCTTTGTCCTCCCAGATTGCGTGTCTATGATCGTCGAGTTGTGGCACAAAGAAAGATAAAATAATTAATTAAAAAATGACAAAAAAATATTTAAAAAATATGACTTAAATCAGGCCACTGGCGCACAACACAATAAAAAATTATAAAAACATTAAATGCATGGACAAAATAATTATTAAAAATTGTGAGAAACCCACCTGTCCCCATTCCTTTGCCTTTGGTTATTTTATTTTTTGGTTTTGCTCTGCTTTTTGTCTTCAACGTGTTGATCATCGGGGGACTTTCTGTAACATCCTGTCCCGATTTTTATAAAATTGGCGACGTGAAAGGACGATTCTACCCTTGATTTATACGCTAACGGGTACATTGTGGTTTATTTTGGGCTTGGGTGTCTTAAGTGGCAAGCCCAATAGTTTGGGCGGATGATTTGTGGTCTCCAAATTATATATACGTACACACGCAGCATGCACACACACGTGCATTGCTTCTGGTTTTCTGTCTCTCTCTCTCGAACCCTCTCGTCCTCCCCTCGACACACCTTTGTACGGACACACACATACCACGCCATCTCCACTCAGATCGAACCTAAGGTAAGTATATATATGATCTCTGAGACTTACTGAGTATATATATGTTAGTTTTAGGTTCGAAAACCCTTGAACCATGTCAAACCTGAGCTTAATTATTAGGGTATTGTTCACCATCTTTTTCTTGGCTTCGTTTTAGGTGAAAACAAGATCACCACTAGTCTTAGAATATTCCCACGAGTCTCGGAGTACCTCATTTGCTTGCGTTGGACGTCGGGATCGTTGGTTCCAAGTTTGGCCGGTTTTGGAGAGATTTCCCAACTGATTTTTAGCCGTTTTTCAAGGTATTTGAAGTTATAGAAATGTTCTACTCTAAATTTAGAGCATGTAGGAAGAAAAATGGACGAAAAAGGATGAAAAACGAGTGAGATATGGAGGTTGGAAAAACTCGCCGGAATCCGGCCGCCGGAAAAACCAGTCCGGCGAGCCAAGGTTGAAAATGCGCGTGGGGGCGCGTGACCCCGTGGGCTCCCCTGCGCGTGGGGGCGCGAGCCATAGCCTAAAATTCTTCTAAAAATACCACAACGTCCGTGACGTCGTGTAGGTCACATTGGTATATTCATATACCACAATTGACCTTCGTATGAAAAGTTATTTACGTAGTTCATTTATGTGCTTTAAATAATAATTTTACAGTTGTTTCACATATAGGTGAGACGTATCCAGAGGACGAGCGCATCCAAGCCAGGCTCGGGGGATACGACCCGTCGACATACCAGTGAGTGGGCTTTTGTTTTCAGTATATATATATATATATATATATATATATATATATATATATATATATATATATATATATATATATATATATGACTAACTGAATTGCCATGTCGTATGCCAAACATATTTTATAATTATGAGTATGATTGCATTCATTATGCTTCGGCGTTGTGGACGGCCAGGTAAGTCAGGTGAGTTTGATAGCTAGTGATAGTGATGATGATGATTGTGATATAGCTCATTTACCTGCACCTCAGGTGTTAGTGCTCCGCCATAGTAGGGCCTAGCCTTCACGTGATCGTTCACCTCCCGCACCGTACGCTCACCTTGGATCCAAGGCAGGTGCACAGCCTGTCGTACAGACCACTATAGGTGGTTCCGACTCGTAGGTGACTCGCGATTCGTCGCACAGCCTTCACGTGATCGTAGCACTGAGCATAATCTTATACACCTAGCCTATCGTACAGACCACTAAAGGTGGTTCCGACTCGTGTGCAAGATAGTGATGGATTGTGATTGTTGAGCTATAGATTCAGCCGTAGAGGTCACTAGAGGTGACTCCGGATGACAGTATAATATTGATGCATATCGATTTATCTCACCTGTCTGATAGTGTTTACTTTTGAGTTGGTATATCGACATGGCTTATTTCTGAGATTTGACGATGAGTTTTGATTTCCAGACGATGTTTTCGTACATGAGTATATATACGTATTATTTTCTGGGAAATTATACTGGATTTACAGTGAGGGGTTATATACGGATTTTGTGAAATGGTTTTGGGAAGTATTTGTTTTTGCCCACTCACGTTTTCTGTTTTGCGCCCTTCCAGGTTCTAGGTAGCGACGACGTGGACGGCTATCGAGGCACTGAGGCAGTTCTGACAGACCACCACCTATGTAGGGTTCTTCTATGATTATAGCATTTTGTTTAATTCAGACTGCACTTAGGGTTGGCTCTGTGATACTTAACTATTTCACTTTCGCCCTACCTTACTATTTATCGTATGTACATTATCGACTTTGACTACCACTGCTGCATTTCATGCATAATTACTCTTCCGCTAACGTCTTGGCTACGTCACTCACACGTGACGACCAGCACGCTTCGACCTCTGGGTCGGGGTGTGTCACTTTCTGCTGAAAGGGCTTCGCCCTTTTTCTTTCATTTTTATCTCTTTCTTTCCTCAATTTTTCCTTTGTCTTTTCTGGTTCTCTCTTTCGCGTTTTAGCAAACGGTGCTTCATCTTTTTTTCGTTTGTGTGTCGTCATTGTTATTATGGGTGCATGATTTGGTTCTGTTTTGTATTTTCAGGAAACGGTGTTGTTCATTTTTCCCAAGTGTTGTGTTGCCATTTTCGCGCTGGTTCTACTTCAGGTATGTCGTTCTTCTTTTCTTTTTCTTTTTTTCCCCACTTATTTTTGCTTATTTTATGTTCTTGGGTAAATTTGGTGTTTGATTTAGAGCACAGAAAATAGGAAATAATTATTAAAAATTATGTTTTTGGATGAATTTGATGTTTAAATTAGAGTAGAGAAAATAATAAATAATAAATAAAGAACGAAAGAGAAATTAAAAAAAATTATGCTTTGTTTGACCAGGGCAAATGAAAAATATAGCTCAAACTCCTATAGATAAATTACAGCCATATATAAAGCTAGCGAAGTTAAGAGTCCGAATTTGCAGGATATGAAAGTCATCGATTCCCGGAGCTGCTCAAACATAAGCAAAGCAGGTGATTTATAATAAGTGACTTTTTCTTTGTTCTTTATTGTGCTACTGAACTAAGTTTTAGTATATGTATAATTTATCATTGTATAGTTTAATGTCATTCTACCCTCATTTCAAGGCAACTGAGACCGCTTGACAATGGTAACCCAATCGCTTTCTTTGTTGTTTTCCTTAATGGATTATTGATTCCTCACTTTTTTTCTAGCCTTCAAGACAAAATTGCCCAGTGCATATAATTGTTTTTATAAAGTGCAATGGATATTATGTTTACCTGATTATTTGTGTGCACATAGTATATTTTAGAAATATGGTTATTTCTTTTCTGGTTTACGAAGGGCTTTACAATGCAATGTCAAAAAAAAAATTGAGTATTTAATTTACTGCCAACATAATAGAAGTTGGGTTTATATTTCTATTAGTTTTATAGTTGTTAGATTTTATTAGGTATGTTGCTTCTTTGAAGCTTTGATCACAGTATGACTATGTCAGAATTAAGATTGATCTTGATTGGGAACATTTTGACATCGGTTGGGAGATGTAGCATTTGTAAATTATGTAACACCTGATACTTAAATCGATTCCTTTTCATCTTCTCTCTTTGTTGTCTTCTTCCTTTACAGAGCAGAAGGAGAGGGTACATTTGTGTTTTAAATTTTACCTTTAATGGAATATTTAATTACAACAAGGTTTATAGCACAAAAGTCTTTTGGTGATAAATGGTATATAGACTGAAAACATCGTTAAGAAGATTAAAAAGTACTTTATTTAAAATTTATAGCTGTATGTGTGTGTGACAGTTAAAGTTTTTGGTATGAATTTCTGTAATTTTTTAAATTTGGTGTTGTTTAATAAGTAAAGATTCATGCCTTTATTACAATCCATTGTTCTGTTAATCAATCTTTATTCTTTATCTATAATTAATATTGCGCATATGTAGTTTTTGTAATGGTGTTCAGGATTTTAAATATGTTCTTTTTGTGTCTAAACAGTGTGTTATACGCAGAAGTAAAACAACGGATAAGATTTACTCCATATAAGAAGAAAAGGTTAACTTAATTGTGATTACTTTTTTCGTTTATTTTTATTCAAAATTGGTCAAATTCAATCTAATTAAATCTTTTTTTTTTTTGCAGTATGGATAACATAAATCTGACATTTCTTTCTTCTCTTTTCTATAGTTTGAGCTACCCATGCTGCTGTTGATGCAAGATATGTTCGTAATGAGCTGCAAGTAACATTAATGATAGTTTTTTTTTCTCCCCATTGTTGAATAATATATTGACTTCTATATAATTTTGTAACGACAGTATATGAAGACTCACTTCCTTGAACCTGTTATAATTAGTCTGGCATTTTGATTTTCTTTTATTTTTATTCTCTTGGAATTGGAATATCAACTGCTTTCTGGTTTATAAGAGGATTTATGATGCAATGTCAAAAAGAATTTTGAGTATTTAGTTTATTGGCAACATAATGGAATGTGGGTTTATATTTCTATGAGTTTGATAGTTATTACATCTTATTAGGTATGTTTCTTCTTAGAAGCGCTGCAATTGTAAAAGAAAGCAGAAGAATTAGGGGCATATTATGGATGGTGAACTGCTTGCCTGAGGTAATTATATATTTTGGGTGCGAATGTGAATTATGTGAATATTAACTGAAATGTCAAATGTGTATGACATTTAATGTGTATATGAATGCGAACTAATTTAATATATCATATATACTAAAACTGAGTTTTCCCCTGCACTGTTCATCACCAGTGTCAGGACGGTTTTGCCTTCTGTTTTTCCTGTGCTGGGGTGCTTTTTCGGGTTTTCCACAGTAGAAAATATGTTTTGCCCCTTTGGGTCACATCATTATACATATACTAAAACCCAAACTCGGGTGTACTGTTCACGGGCAGTGTGCGGACGAAAATGTCCCTCAAGTTGGTCTTCAACCATTCCTTTTTGTCTTTTTTGTACAGTAAAATTCCGAATTTGCCCTCATTTTGTGCTATCTGCCGGTTATGCATGGCTTGGCTTGGACTTTTGTTTCCGTGCGTGGGTTTTGTGTTTTCTAGGGAAGATCATTTACTTTTTTATTCTACACGTCTGTCTATCTGACTTGCTTTTGGTTGGTAGTTGTGCTCTTTGACTCTGTTCTTAGTTTTCTAAAGTTACACGCAAGGTTTATGGGACAAAAACAAATTAAAAATTACAAAGTAATGGGTTATTGGACAAAAAAATAAGATTAAAAAATATCAGGAGTTAAGCATAAGCAGATTGGTCCCCGTATTGTTCACACTTTGCTACAGTAAGAAATCTATTTTGCCCTCTTTTTTGGATTCTTCTTTCCAACTCTCTCTCTCTCTCTCTCTCTCTCTCTCTCTCTCGCAAACCCTTTTGATTTTATTCTAGGTATTAGTTTGCTTTTTCCCTCCTGACTTCCCCTTGCATGCGCCCTGCAATCCATGTCACCATTGTGGCACAAAACACAATAAAAAATTATAAATAAATTAGATGCATATCTCTCTTGGCTTCCCTTCCGAATTCCCATGCTTCCCTGCATCCCTGTCGCCATCTCACCTTTCATCCGCACACAACTCAATACAAAATTATAAATAAATTAGACACAACACATTAGAAAATTATAAAAAAAAATTAAATACTTGGACAGAACAATTATTAAAAATTGAGATATTTGTAATTTTTTATCTTTTTTTTTCCACAAACCATGTGCCCGTTTAATTCCTGACAACTTTATTAATTTCTTTTGTTTTGTAGCTTATTTGTTTATTATTTTTTTTGTCCAAAAACCAATTTGTTTTGGTAACTTCTTTATTCCTTCTTCATGCTCTTTCAGTGATTTTTTACCTAGCCCACGTGTCGATCATCATGAGGTTTGATTTTTACTTTATACTTTTTGTTCGGTTTCTCATACGAAGTTCAACATTTCTATCATTTTGCAAGTTGTGCGTTTTCCTTTTCCTCTTTCCATTCTCGCATTTGATCGTCCCTTTCAAATCTCGCTTTGTGTCCTTTTTCAGGTCTTCGTTTCTTCACTCAACAGCGAATCAGTGTAAAGGTTTTCAACTTCTTATTTTTCTTTTGTTTACGATGGTTCTAATATAGCAATTTGATTAAATTTTAGGTGGCTGAGAAGTGCTACACTGCTCCAGATTTTTTTTTTAAAACCGTCTCAGGTCTTACAAGTTCATGCTGGTTATTTTTTCGTATTTTTTTTAACGTTCGTTTTTTATTTTGTAATTTTTTGGGTTGTGTCATTTGATTTAGTTCTTTTTTATTTTCAGCAAGCGGTGATTGTCCTCCTGCGCTATAGCAAGCATAAAGAACACAGCTTTAGGTACGCTTACACAGCTCTAGCAACCATCAAGCGATGATTTGGCTGGTATGTTTTCGTTTGTTTCATTAAAATTGAATTTGGGTTATTGGGTATTTCTTGATTTGAATGATTTGTAAATATTGTTTCTCCCCCAGTTTATGATATGAATAATTGTAACTGGATGATGGTATGAGCTCAGTTATATTCTTTGAACCAATGACAGCTATTCAATTTTTTTTTCTATGTCTTTTTAAACTTTCATGAGTCATTTAATTTTTCTTAATCAATATTTTGTTTAAGTCTTTACTCCTGCATAGTTATCAAATTTTGATTTAAGTTAGCTTATCTTTCCTTATTTATCTGCATTACTTACACAAGAAGTATTGTTGTATAACTAATGTCTAAGAAATTAATATTTTTACTTATTTAATCATTTATTTTAAGACTTGGTGATATCAATTTTTTAACTCATACAAGTTATGTTTGGTTTAAACAGACATTTAATGGAAGACACAGAGATAACTCCCATCTCTAAGTTACGGCCATATATAAAGGCTGAGAAAATCAAAGCTCACGTTTGTAGAATATGGAAATCAACAATTCCCGGAACTACTCAAAAACACACATGTCTACACTGCATTTTGCTTGATGAGACGGTGAGAAAATATTATTTTATTATTTTGATGAACAATTATAACAAAAATGATTGACTAGCCAATTAATATTTTTGTTTATCATTCTTTGTACTATGTTCAATAATGAATCTTAACTGTATACAGATAATTATAACACATTGATATATATTTTCTCATTAATTTTACATCGTTATTTAATTGTGTATCCTCTAATTTATTTAGACTGCAAGTAAACATATGAATATCTTAGGTGAACTTCACACTTTGTTTAAACTTTTTTACATTTTTTCTGTTTCTTAATTTTTTAAGTGTTGGTTCACCTGACTTATTCTTTTTGGTTTCGCTTTATTTTCATAACCAATTGTAAAGAAACATGCGGTTCAAGGCTTCACATCGGACATTGACTACGAGACTACAGCTTCAAAAATTGAACCTGGTGGTTGCTATGAAATCAAAAAATTTCGGACCACTAAAATGAAGGGCCAGTACAACGTGGTGCCGCATGAGACTCAACTTATATTTACTGGTAAAACTAATTTCAAAAAGCTCTTAGATGTGTTTCCGCATATTCCTCGACACCGGTTTTTCCTACAGGATTACAACACTCTTTATCCTCGCTTGAACAAAGTTGACATTCTTACAAGTGATATTATTATATATGTATCTATATATAGAGATTAAAAACATTGAAGTTTATTTTTGCTAAATTATTTTTCACAACATGCTTATATTTACCTTTTAAATTGCAAGATGTCATTGGTCATCTCACTGCAATACAACATTTAGAGCCAACACAGATTAATCAAAGGGTAGCATACAAATGTGATATACACATTCAAAATGTCAGGTTATTCCTTTTTTCTTATCACTCTCATTATAAATTATCTTCATAATTTGCTTTATATTGAAAAACATGTATATATTTGTTTCTGATTTAATATATCTACAGAAGGGAACAACTCACTGTTACACTATGGGGAGACATTGCTGAAAATTTTTGTTCTTCATCTGTCCAAGCACTGCCTCTCCCAATTGTTATGGTTTTAACAAGCTTAAAAGTCAAGCTTTTTCGAGGTGCTTAGCTTAATTACAAGCAATCTTTCGTATCTTTATTTATTATTATTTTTTGACACAGGTTTGTGTAAATTATTCAAATCTTTTATGATGACATAATTTTTTCATATTCACTTTCTGTGACTTATCATATATCTTTGTTTTATACTTGATTAATTAATTTTCAAATATGTTAATAAATTAATTGTCAATCACTGTTATTAATTAACTTTCTTTTATTTTCAGCTTTTTTAAAACTGTGTCTATTTCAATTAAAATCATGGTGCAGTAAGTGATTGTATCATATCATTCTGATACTTGGCATGTGTCAATAAAACCATTTATCAATATTTTCTTTCAACTTACTTATCATTTTTTTTTCAATGCACAGATAAAATTGTGATGAACAGTACTGGTTGCTCACTTTTCTTTTTTGATCCGGACATCCCAGAAGTTAATGCATACAAGTCGGTGTAAGTATTTTTTATAGCTTTTAACACAATTAAGCTGTTTTCACTATTGTAAAAGCAAAATAAATATTTGTTTCATAAAATTATTCAAACACTTTTACATTTTCAATCACACAGGTTTGCAAATTGTAATGAGTCTGTGAAAATATTGGCCCCCTCCTCCACTCAAGTAAATGAGGCCGAAATTTTACGCACAGCCAAGATGTTCACAATTGATGAAGTCACTTTTCTAGATCCTGATTTACACAAGGTATAAAATCTAATTACATGTTCTTAACTCATCTTAAAAACATATGACTGCATTTTTATATTTTTAATAAACATTGTATACATAATTAGTATCCTTATACGAAACTATTATAAACTGTTTCGCAGAATGATACGTTTTTCTATAAAGCGTGTATCAAGTGTTTTGACACACGTTATCAATGGTGGTATAGTGCGTGTCCCAACTGTGTAAAACAAATGCATAAAGACTTGACAACTGGACAGCTCATCTGCCAAAAGCATCCAAACCAAATTCCAACTCCTTGGTAATGTTTAACGTGCATTATTTTGTCATAAATTGCATTAAATATTTGTTATGCTTATATATTTTCATTCTTTATGTAATCTAACATTTACCGAATCTGTTTTTTTCACATTTTTTCTCATATTTGTATGCACATGGTTTCAATACATTTATCTAAAATGAAATTAGGTCTCACCCTCATTGATTATTTTTCTCCCTGTTTTTTTGCAGCTGTTATCCAAAACTTTGTTAGAGTGATATGGCTAACATAAATCCAAACTATTAATAAACTTAATAACCATGCATTTCTTTGTAGATTTAAGTTAAAAACAAATACTGCTCTTTTTGGTATTAACAATGTTTTCTTATGTTTTATTTTTATTTGTACAAGTTGAATTCAATATTATTTTCCCTTATGCAGTTTCGTTTTTTCAATCTAGGTATAAAGTCAATTTGGTTCTTGAGGATCACACCAATGAAATCAATGCTCTCATAATTGGAAAATCTGGTGAAAAGCTTTTTGGTCTGCCATGTAAAGACTTAGTACTAAATTAAAGATTAATTGACCAACAACAATTACCAAACGAGTTTTTAAGGCTGATTGGGCAAAGAAAAAATTTTCATCTGCGATTTGGTAACAGAAAAAGCAATTTTAGTTCAACTGATATCCTTATTTACAATGTCTCTAAGGATACCTCCATTGAGCCAATCACTCCACAACCATTGTCCAGAGAAATTATAGTCTCTTCAACCACCATGTCATCCTCTGCTTCAATGCCTGAAACAAGTGGATCATCATATAAACGAAAGCGAGATTCCATCAGAAAAGCTCTTTTTACCGCTGGTGAACACATGTTTCTTTCATATTTCTCTTTCTAAATACCAATTTTAAGTCATTACGTAACCATCTATTCTAACACTCAATTCCTATTTAAAATAGTGAGCTAGAAGAAATATCAGAGATTGATCCAGAAGAATTTGATGAGATTCCTATCAAATCATTGAAAAAAAAAATCGTCTCTGACTGATACAAAAACTGCGACTACCTTGCCAAAAAAGGACTAGGTAAATATACTCTTAACTTTCTCCTCTCTCTCAGTCTAAATTTATTGAAAAGCAAATTTAACAATTATTTAAATATATTTTGTTAATATATATATTTTTTTTTTTTTTTGCAACTAGGTTGTCTTGACAGTGTAGAACCAAAACTTCATCTACTGCCCTAAAAAATATACAGTATGGTTCATCAGCATATGTAAAAAACTCTTCCCGATGTTTTATGGCATGTAAATAGCTCTTTTTGTTAAAACTTATCAATATTTTTGCATGTTGATGCACCAGCACTTCTTAATATTTTGTATATCATTGCTGGTTCTGGTTAAAAACAACTACAACTACCAGACTATGTTGGATGACTGTAATATTTTTTGCATGTACATAGACCAACATTTTGTAATTTTTTGTATCCAAGTGCTGGTTTTAGTACAATGATAGCCATAACTACTGAACTATGAAAAATGGATGTAATATTTACCAATGAAGTTGTCCATATTTAACTGTTTATCTCTATAGTGTTTTTAATATTTTTGTAATCAATGATATTAATATTCTGTTACACTGTTTTTAAACCCGCGGCAACGTGCGGGCATTATATCTAGTGTGAACTGAAATTGAGATTGGCAAATTGTGTAGTGAACTAAAATGTACATAGGTGATGTGAATTTAAACTGAAATGTTTATATCTGAACTAAAATGCCAATGGTGTGAATGTCCCAGTGACAGCCCTTTCATATTCATATGAACTAATATTAGTTGTACCACTTGGGTGTTTTGGTGTGAATGTTTATATGTGGTGGGAATGTTTTACCAAATGAAGGCCATGAGTACTTATTTATAATTTAATGAATAAAAAAATTTAAACGCTTGAATCAATTTACCAAATCGGTGAGCAGCAATAGTGAATTAATTAGTACTCTTGACAATAATATACTAGCTGCTTATCCAAGATATAATTCAATGTCGAATCAAAATCAATATTCATATGAACTAATATCAGTTGTACCACTTGGGTTTTTAAGAATTTGATTGGTTAATTGTGCCTGTGAACTTTTGGGGTGTTATTAGGTTTTTAGTTCTTGGTTTTTCCTTTTGAGCAATTTGAATTTTGGTTTCCCTTTTGCCAATTTATGATGCTTATTTGATTTTTTTTATAAAGAATTACACTTAACTTGAACAGATTTTATAGAAAGGAGTAATTTATAAGTGTTTAGACTTGAGTTCCTTTTGCACGATGTGGTTAGATCATATTGTATATACATTGATCATCTCTGCTTATAATGAGCTACATTTGTTGTGCTGCAAATGAACATTAGCATACCACGACAACAAAAATTATGCTTAGCATGCTTTCGCAATCGATATATAGATCTTTGTACAACATTTTCTCATATTGATGGTTCATTGATCTATATGTAATGACCATATATTAACTACGTATTGTGGAGAACTAAACATTGAATCATAAATAGTCAATATATAAGTATTACGTAATCAATAAACAATCAATATATACGAGGACACTATCTTATTATGCTTCTTGAATTTAATTAGTGTCTAATTTGAAAAACTGAGGAAGAATTTTCTTCTTTTGAACAAACCCCATCTACAAAAATGTCAGATTTCTTCAATTTATTGAAGGAAACATATGGTAAATACCCTAAACTTTTGCGCAAATACATTTTTGAATCACTTTTCTTTTCAGGGATACACTGAAAGATGATGTGAGGACATGCGATGATGGAGTTGTATAACTATTTTGCTGCATGTATAGGGATGAGCAACCAGAGATGTGAGATCACATACTTTTGAACTCTAAATCAATTTTTGAAAAGTTGATTTGTCAACTAATCTATTGTATTTTGGATAATAAGCATCTCATAATGTAGATGGAAAAACATGGATGATATTTGTACCTAGCTACTTTACAATATTTTCGTTGTAGCATACCAAGAACCGTGTCACTTTTGTTCAAACGTTATGTGTGTATAAATGTATTTAAGATTTTCTACATTTATTCAAGACATTTATATTTTGTGATCTCCAAATACACTCATTTTTAGATTCTAATATAAATGTAAATAAATTTTAATATATTTCACACGTTTAACAGTGTTTTTATAACCCACGGCATCGCGCGGGCACAAAAACTAGTAAATTCTATAACCATGACATGATAAGGAAAAATTAAAATAATAATTATATGTAACTGAAACACAATACATCGTATAACAAATTTTACATAATCTTGAGTTTACTACATAAATTTTATCCAAACGCGGCGGAACAAAACTAGTGCACAAATTACTTTACAACCGAATAAAAATAATAATTGAAATGAGTAATTCTTGCAAATACACAAATATATGCAATGAGATGTATTAATCTACTCACTCCCTTCTAATCTTGCTAATGCAGACCTAAGGCACTCAAGCATGCATGTTCCATACCATGCTAATATCACTTGGCTCTGAATACCTTAGAATATGAGTTAACTCCCATTCATCCCTTAAACCCAAATTTTATAATTAAATTCTCAACTTCATTTTGTTATGTAGGCACTTCCCCCGACGCCTAATTGTATATTCAAGTTCTTCCCGCGACGTCTGACATATACAAGATTTCATTATTTTATAATCAACCAATTTGTATAGTCAAGCCCTTTTCCCAACGCCTGACATATACAAGATTCATTGTTTTATATTCAAGGCATTCTTCATCCCTTGAATATCCTCACAACTCAACTCTCTTTCTTGCTTTGCAATGCATATGTATATGTCATATTCACATAGACATCAATAATCACATTTTCTCTAACAAGCTTGCAAGTTTAAGCATAAATCAAACTGATTAGTAACAAGAGTAATATAATCATAATATTGACAACAAAGTAATAATCATTATTTTATTTCTTTTGTCAAATGATAGATATTATTAGATTATATGTTAAATTTTAGCCACCAATGGAGTTTGAACTCACGCCGTCATGCAAGGGCTCAACTCATTTGCACCACTGTGATAAAATGTCACTTGCACCACTGTGGTAAAATGTCACTTGCCAAAGCAATAGTCTTTAACAACACAAATGATTAACAATACGTTACCATTTCCTCTTTTTTATTGTTTTCAATTTCATTTCCTTCCTCTTGTTCTCTTTGTTCCTTCACCACTTTCCCTTTCTCTTCTTTAATGTAGCTGAAATTCTATATATGTAATAGGAGTCGAATTGCTAAAAAACTTCCATGAAAGTGAGCAACAGAAACTGGAGATGTTGGCCATGCAAAGAGGTTGCCCAAGAAGGCTAGCTCAACCGTATATCAGCTGTTTGAACCACATACAAGTCAGCACATAGATTGGATTGTCGTGATTTTTGGATATGTTATACAAGAGATGATAAGGAGCAACTTTTATGGAGGAAGTATTTCTGTTTGAGCTAAGGAAGTTGAAGTTTTGAAGCTCCAAACATGACTGCAGGATTTTCTGTGAGACTTTCAATGCTGTGATAGTATTTCGAGGATCTGGAATGAATGGACTGTTGGATCTTTCTGGAATTTGAATATGTTAAGGTCAAGAGGATAAGTAACAACTTCTATAAAGAAAGTAGTTTGATCTGAATAAGATAAAATAGATTTTTGAAACTCACAACCGGCCTGACTGATTGACAGACAAAGGATGAACAGCCACTAGTTATACCTGAATTTCTGAGGTTGTACTACTCCAATAGATCTCAAATTTGGATATGGTGTAGTTCACGAGTTAACAAATAACTTTCATCAAGAAGGATTTATGTTTTGAGCTACAAAAAATTGTGTTTTGATATGCTAAACAGGTATGACGAATTTCTAGGTTTTAGATATCTTTCTTTTGATAACTAAATGAAAATGATGATAAGTTTGGTGGAGAGATTTGTTGGGTAGGTTCTTATGTATTTTCTGGGATTTGTCTCTCATTTATTGTACATGATTCTCAGGGTGGAGTATAGGGAAATTTTTGATGGTTTGGTGGGAGTGCATTTCATGGCAATGATCTCAAAATGTAAATACATAAACAACACAAGATTTAAGTGGTTCACCAAATCAACTACATCCACTGGGGTTTGCTTTCATTGTATTTCACTATATATAAGAGACTTACAAATACAATGAAAGATGACTTAAAGCCTTAACAACATGTAAAAGAAAGAAGGTAACATGAAAAGGAGAATGACTTTCAATTTGGAGTGGTTTTTTTTTTTCTTCTTTTTTTTCTTTTTCTTCCTCTCTCGTCTTCATTCTGTTAGTTTTTGCCCTACCTTTAGAAGGATTGCATGACATCCTCCTTCCCATGTAGCTTGAGAATGAAAGCTTCAAAGTGCGCCATTACAAAGAAACCAAGTGTTGTGCCAATCATTAGCCATGATATGTGGTCCAATAGAAAGACAACAAAATGTTAAGATAATCATTAGTCCTAATATGTGTTCCAATAGAAACACACCAAATGTTAGGCAAATCATTAACAAATAGCAAAGAGACGTGTTAACCAATATCATGCAAGGTGGATACAAGCATCTAAGGTCATGTTAAGCTTTACCTTAAGTTTTCTTCCTAGATAAAAACACATGGGTAAGTCTACAATCAATAGGCATACAAATGAAGTTTGGTAAAAGCTCCATGTTTCTCTCATAAAACTTCACTAAAAATCACTTACAAGTATAGTAGTAGGCACAAAGAGATTCCAAGCTTTGACAACACCTCCCGTTCTATTAGTAATTAGGTATATATGTAAAATGATCTTAATCCAAAATCGAGAAATACAAGTACATAACAATAGATTTTTATAAAAATATTACAAAATTTTGTAACATAAAAATAGTAATCATACTTATACATACACATGTACACACATATATATATATATATATAGGGTATTACAACTTTACCAATCATTAAGTGATGGCATTACTAGAATTAAAGGATGAGGTGGATAAATGCTAAAGTTTGTTTTCACTAATTGTTGTACTCGGAGCTCTAATCTTCCAAGTCGACCCTTCTAAATTTGCCCAGCTAAAAGGGTCGATTTGGGGATCCAATGCTCCATAGATGACTTGAGAGTTAAAACACACTTTAATATTTCTGCCAAGTTAATCAAGCTCTATTATTTTATTGTTGAAGGTATAGGTCCCTACTAACCTTTTAAGCTTATCCTAACTAAATTTTGCAGGTATGAAACCAAAAAACTAGAAGTTTACTTTATTTGTTGTTTGTATGTGACTTTGTACAAAAAAAAATAAAAATTACTGTATTTATTGGCCGTTATGTTACTTTGTACAAGAAATAAAAAGATGAGCTTGCTGGTTTTTGCTCTCTTGTTTTAATAAAGAGCTAGTTGTAGACAGTGAAATTTCGATAAATAAAATGTTGACCGATGGTCAAAATGTTAACGCTCATGTATTACATAAATTGTACACATAGTGTGTGATTCGACGAAAATTCAAAAAGAGTCTGAAAAGCTGTCAAACAGGACACGTGTCAACACCTGGCAGAGACGGCTTATTTCATCTAGGATATTATATTCAAAATTAGGCCTTGGAAAATTCTATAAATAGAAGCCAATTTCATTCATTTCAATTTACCAATTCACAAATACATTTCTCTACTCCCAAATTGGAAGAGAATTCTCTTGAAGTTCGTTCTTCGTTCTTCGTTCATCGTTTGTCATCCTCGTTCATCCTAAGATCAAGCCCCAACGGCCCTTCGGATCAACAGCCCATCAAATCCACAAATCAATATCTCACGGAGATCGAATCAGAGGACCAAATCAAATAGAGATTGTAACCCCAAACAAATTCATTAATACAAATATTATTTTGTACACGTGTTCTGTTCTTGTGTTGTTTCAGAAATTTTCGTGTTTACACTAGTCATGTGTGAAATTTGAGTAAGTTTCTAAGTTATAATTTTGGTTGTATTTTACAATGGATGATATGTTGCTAAGCTGAATTTGTTCCAAGCGAATTATTCATGTTCTTATTTTCTATTTCATTTCACATTATAATTATGTTGCTAAGCTTTACGTCAAGGTGTGAATCACGTTCTAAACAATTAATACTTGAATTGGGGTGTGACACAAACCCATTCAACTCCTATTGCATTTCACTGAAATATATTTGGCATATGTGTACTTTCTTATTCGAACCAAATTTTTGTACCATCGCGGACGGAGAAGAGTGCGAGAACGACCACCTACAAGAAAGAGCAAACACCAGTGAATAACCTAAGGTACTGATGTAATACTAGACAAAGGGTCTATGGAGGTCAAGTTAGTATAATATCTTAGAACTCAAGCAGTGGACAAGAAGGCATATTATGCATTGCCATGTTAAAACCTAAGAGGTGTATTTACTAATCGAGAGAGGTTCTTTTTAGGATATTGAATATGTATTAAACCAAGAGAATCATAGAGGATATTTAGCATAAGATGATGTTTCCTTTTAGGATTGTGGTTACTTGCGGCACAAGCCAATTCCTAAATTGTAGAAATATCAAAGAAGAGAGATTATATTCACACACCTCAAATTACTTCTCCCACAACCTTTTAATTTTTTAATATTTTCTACACACCACTAACACTTGATAGAAAAATATTAAAAATTAAAAGGGTGTGGGAGAAGTAATTTGTGGTATGTGAATATAATCTCCCATCGAAGAATATAGGAAACCAATATGATCCCTAGTCGAATCAAGTTTTCATGTGTTGCAAAACAAGCATGGTCGGCAATGCTTGCTGGCCTTGCCTACCATTTATAGCGCCCAACAGGGTGTGATGGCACCTTTGCTCCATGTAGGCAGCTTAGTCTGATTCAAATCCGTTGAGTCCATGATCGGACTATAAGGACATTGATATTTTGATCTACCTTATTCTGGCCCCAGAAAATTCATGGTCCCACAAGGTTCCTTAACTATGCTTCAGCAATAATGTACCCTTGAAGGGTATGACCATTTCTTTCGAAGTAAATTGAAATAGCATGCCATTGGGAATTCTTTAACACGTGCCAATCTGGTTCTGTAATCAATGCCAGGTAGTGGGGACGTTCTGAATTCACGTGTGTGATCTCAAGAGTCATACCATTAAGATAACGATAATGAAGATACATAATATTTTACGTTTCCGAGAGTTTTTATCCATTGAATTCATGAATCTCGAGGTGATTCGTTTCGGATTCAACGCTTATGATATTCCAACGATACCTCTATAAATACTCATCCCTTTTCTTTCACTTTCTCTTACTGCCTTCAAAATTTCTCAAGTCTTCTTTGAAAAAAAATTCCACAAAACCCCAACCTTTTTTTCCAACTTTCTTCTCTAAATTCCTGACGATAGCTATAGCTTCCATTATTGATGTTCATTATGCTCCTCACCCAAACTATACTTAATTTGAGCCCCTAATGCTTAGGGTGAGGAATCAAGAAGACT
Organism: Crataegus laevigata; assembly: GCA_963580275.1. NCBI lineage: Eukaryota > Viridiplantae > Streptophyta > Magnoliopsida > Rosales > Rosaceae > Crataegus > Crataegus laevigata. The sequence goes on from OY756946.1 coordinate 13,093,385, forward strand.
GTAATGGTTATGTTCAACCTAAACAGAACTTTTTCAACTAATGTATCCTCCAGTGAGAGGCAGGCGAAGATATCCACTCACCGCTGCCAAATCTATCCAACCTTAATTGTCCATGCACCATGGTCAATCTCTGACACTTAGTATTGGGCTTGATGTTTCCCTTGTCGAACTTTACAAAAGAGGTGACCATCAGTTATAGGCTAGCTCTCTGCAATCTCACCCAACATCATTCTCTGAATCATCACCTGTATCAAGCTTCTCAACAAGTGGTATGGTGCATAGTTAGGAATTCAAGAGTTTCAAGCTTAGTACACTGTGTGAACTAGCTCCAAAAGTCGATACTTGTTCCAGTCTGTGTGAACTAGCTCCAAAAGTCGATACTTGTTCCAGTTGCAAGCAAGTCTTCATTGGGAAAGTTGAAGATTTTTGGGGATATATCTTGAGAGAATCTTGAGAAGAAACCTTTCATGATGATGTTTGAATGTATAGTTAAGTCTAATACAACAAAAGTGCACAGTCACTAATTAGGACTATTTCAGTAAGCCATATATGTCCAAATAGTATATCCATGGACAATGGATTGATGGAAGAAGTAATTTAAATATGTTAAACTACAAAGACCTTCACATAACCATAATGTCCAAAAGGTTCCTGATCATAGGATTGTTAGATGAATACTGACAATCCAGATGGGCCATTACGTACTATGTCTGCTTCAATGGGAATGATAGAAAGTCTCAAGCACTAAGCATAATTAAACTTGAATACTTGCATGGAGGCCTACTCAAATATCAAGCAAATAACTCTACTGGTTGGAATAATGTAAGTAAACATTTGACCTGAGACATCATAGTTGTCTTAGGGACTACATTGCTGATCATTTCACAATGAGACGTGACCACATTTCATCTTGGATGTGTTATATGCATTGTTAGGGTTATTGATTTATTCTCAGAGGCATGTGAATGTTTAACAAGGAATCTCTAATCCTCAACATAAGAAGATGAATACTCTAATATATGATTCAGAAACCTTCAATCGAAGTATCGAGTGTAATGATGGAAGGCATTCTTATACAGCTCAATTGAATCATATAAGATAGTATAATCACATTAAGGGTTTGACGTAAAGTATTCATACTCTGCTAATGTAATTGAGAGTATTGAATTAAAGAACGAATGAATTACATTGTAATTCTAACTGAATAGGTTCTCTAACCAAATTCTACATTAGCTTGGGTAGCCATGATATATGGTTAGATGTCTCACATGGCTTGTGGGTCATTCTAGATGATTAAATAAGTCGTCATCAAAGTAGAAGTACAATTGAAACCTAAAAAGATTGATACCAATCACCTCATTGCCTCGCTTATTAGAACCTAAAAAGATAGTATACCAATACATTTGTGTGATGAGATAACAAAGGATAATGGAATAAATTAATTAGATTATTTAAGTGTCATGATTAATGAGATAGTTTAAATAAATCATATAAGCAATGAAACATCGTTTTTGGGCTTAAAGGAAGTTCAAGTTCTGTTGGGTCCATTGGGCACAAACTCATTGGGCTTTTAATTCAAGCACGGAGTGACTTGAAATGAGAAAAGCCAAGCCAAGCCCAACACTAAGGAAAGGCCAACTACTTTGTGTAGGAGTGAGAGAGATAAAAAAAGCTAATCATCAAGCACATAGGCCGGCTACCAAGGGAAGAAGAAAGCTAATCATCTCATTTTATTTTGGTTATTCCCTCATCCATCTCACTACACTAGTAGGTGTGGATCTTTGGAGGCCTTCAACTTTGGGGGGGGGGGGGGGGGCTAAGGAGAATCAAGTAGTTCCAAATCTTCAAGGTGGAGGAAGCAAGGAGGGAGGCTAGGCTCAAGGAGGTCAAAGAGCAAAGGCCTTGCAGGTGGTCTATCCTTGGTCTAAAGTCTAGATCAAGAGGTACAAAACTAACCCTTCACTTTGTTCTTCAATAAGTTTATTTGAAGCATCAAGTCTAAACCTATGCTTCTAGAAGAATTTGCATGCCTATAGCTTTGATATTTTTCTTTCATTGCTTATGTATTTGAATTTTGAATTGTCTGCATGCTAGTCACTAGAAATCTCACAAAAATCTCAATATTTCCTTTCAAATTGAAAACCTATAGATGCTCTGGTTAGGAAATGTGACTTTAAGATAGATGTTTATGTCAAAAGAAGTAGAGGAAAACCTATGAAGACTTGAAAAGAGACTCTAAGAAAATATATGGAGTACTTAGAGCTAACAGAAGACTTGGTGCAAAACTGAGTGTGGTGACATTCTAAGATTCACACAGTCGAACCCACTTAGTGGGATAAGGCTTTATTATTGTTTTACTAGTTTTGTCAATTTTTGTAGCTGACGTTACATATTTTATAAGGGCATATAGATCTAGGTCCAAAAAATAAACATGGTTATTAGGTTAAGTCTAGTTACCTACAAGCAAGACACATTAATATGTGGTACATGTTGATTATAAAAAGAATCTGTCACATAGGTATATAAAAATACAATTAAAATGTGATATAAGTTGATTATAAATTAAAAATAAAATCTATAAAGAGGGCTTAGAGCATAAAGAAGAACAAGAATTAATACAAAAAAAAAATTAAAGAGATAATATGAAGAAATTTAATTTTTATAAAGAAAATTATCATTTAAGAGATAATTATTGATAATAAAATAATCCTAAATTTAAAGAATTTGACTTATTTTAATAGACTATACTATTATTAATATTGGCTTAAAAAAAGAGACCAGCTAGTGATTTCGTCGCTTTATCACGACAGTCTACTTTTTCAAGAGTCAAAAAGACTTATAGAGGCCTTTCAGCATTTCCTAGTCACCATCATTCGATTCACGAGCGTCAAAAATCGAACTCAAGACATGCTTTGTGAAAAATGGGTCTAAAATTCGTCTCCAAACACTAAATCATCTGTGATAGTTACTGGCACAAAATTTTAGACTTATACCAAGTTTTCCCTATTTTAAAAAAGTTCGACCAACTCGGAACCAAAAAATTTGAAGACCAAAGTGAAACAATAACTAAAGTTGAGGGGAATATATATAAATAAGATTAAATAAATAATTAAAAAGCAAATTTCCTTTTCTTCTCTCATTCTCTCTCGTTTTCTGCCGAACCGAAGTCATCCATTTTTCTGTCCCTTTCCAGAGGAGGCTATACCTCGCTCTTCCGTGGACCGCTGTGGCCATTGCATGTCACCCGAGTCGGCTCCTCCAGCGATACGACGACGATGCCCTCCGCAGCCTCACCCTCAGTCTCCGCCTCGGCCTCTGCCTCGGCCTCCGCCTCTTCAACCAGTGGGGCCCACTCGGACCTCCTGACCCGGCTGACGTCACCCGACTCCGACATCCAGCTCAAGGCTCTCAGAGAGCTCAAGAACCGCATCATCGGCAACCGCACCAAGAAGCTCTCCTTCATCAAGCTCGGCCTGGTCCCACCCGTCGCTGCCATCCTCGCCTCTAGAGCCCAATCCCAATCCCAGGCTCATCGCGACAACAATCTCCTTGTTCAGTCGGCCGCCGCCCTCGGAAGCTTCGCTTGCGGCTTCGATGCCGGCGTCCAAGCCGTTCTCGACGCCGGCGTGTTTCCTAACCTCTTATTGCTTCTATCGCATCCTGATGCTAAGGTACAATTGCTATCGTTTGTTCAATTGTTCAATTTTGCTTTGGTAAACAAGTATCTGATCGAATATGTCAAATTAATCGAATTCTCGTTCTGTTCTCTGCTAGTTTTTTATTTTGGACGCGGAGAAAATGCAGAAAAGAAAATGAATTATTGCTTTGTTGCTTCTGATTATAAGAAATGTGATGTGAATTACTCAATTTAAAAGATAGGAAATCGATACGGACCAAAAAGAAGATAGGAAAGATAGGAAATTGATGTGTTTCTGCTACTAGTAAATGTGATCTCAGTTGCCTTTTTGTTTACTTGCTCAAATCGTTTTTTGTGCTAAAGCGGTTTCCCCAGCTGTGAAGTTTATAATATAGGCCAAAATAAAAATTACAAGAAACGCAGGTATAAGGAATGGGGAACTTGGTTTACTAAAACTAGAATTGTGGTTAAACCAAGGGGAATGATTTCCGCACACCCATTTCCTCCTAATGCACTCCCATGTTGTTCTGTCCCTTGATTCTTCAATTTATTCAATCCAAAGGCTAGATATAGACCAGAAATAAGCATGGGTTGCAGGGGGAGAAAATGGGTGTACGGAAATCACTACCCTTAAACTAACTGCATTTTATTTTCAGACTATGTTTAGTAGTTTATAAGCTATTGAGTGATCAAAGATTTTTAGCTTATGGAGAATTGTCTTCACTATGATGGAAGTTCACTTTACAATCAAAGCCTTACCCTGACCATTAGTTGGTGTCACAGTTAGTTGTACTACAACAAAGATCAATGCAACATGCTTTGCCTGTGTTAAATGTACCCAGGGTATGCCTACTGATTCTGGGGCCGTGTGGCTGTGCAAAGGCTTGGTTCAGAATTCCATTTTTAATCAATGGACTACTTTGTAGGAATATATCATAGGATCTTATGATGCCTTGATTTGCAAGAGTAACAAAATATGGGAAGTACGAAACCCATAATTTGTTTTTGAAACCTTTCAAAACTTCAGAGTAAGGTTTTCTCCAACCGAGGAAGAGTATCAGGTCTACTTGCTAATAAGGGCCTATTTGCCAATTTCCAGATTTGGCATTTTTGTGTTATGTACAGCATATGTGTGAAAGTGGAAGTTGACAAGTTTTGTATGGGTCTGAAGCTTAGGCCTGGGATTATATCAGTTTTTAATTGAGTCTTTAGTGTAAGAGCTACAGGTCTTTTTTCTGGGTTAGTTGCACAAATATTTTAACTAATTCTATAGAGCACAGAATGTGATTGAAGTTGTAAACTTCCTAGGTGTCCTTTAGTGGGTTTTAAATCAGGTGTTTTAGTTTATAGAAATGGTTTTTTAAATATTGCTTATCATATTTGAAAGTTGTAGTCTTAATTGGTTTTTTAGCTAATATTTTTTGTGTTTGAATGTTCTGGTCCTGATATGGTTATATAATTAATGCCTTCTATATTTGAAGGTTGTAGTCCTGATAGGAAATGTTTGTTTATACTCCATAAAAGTGGATTGTGTGTATGCATGTATTTAATATACAACGTCAGTACACAGTGCATCGGACCCACCTTTATTATGGCAAGGGGATTGTAGCTGAAGTGCTTAAGACCATTCACCCATATTTTAACACACACAGGATCATTAATATCTCCTAAATCCATATCCATCGTAATGTATTAGTGAATTCTGATACACACATGGTGTATCAGACACTTGGGCCTCGTTTGGCAGGTCGGACTGTACTGACTATTTCTGTCGGATAGGATAAATAGTCACCGGATAGTACTGACTAAATTAGTCGGGCGTTTGGTGCAGTATCGGATTATTGACCGTATTATTTATACTGTGTTTGGTACTGAACCGGATAGGACAAAAGAAAAAAAAATTGACAAATCTTTCTTTGTTTGTTAAACTTTTCTCATAATTATACCTATTGAAAACCACACAAATTTTCAAATAACAAAGAAAAATAATAAATTTCATACATCAAATTCAAACCATAACCAAACCACAACATTAATCATTACGTTATATAATACAACCACATATCCAAGTTCATAAAATATACAACTGCAAATTGGTTTCAGCAAGAAACAGTTTGTCCAAATAGCCAAAACATATGCATGCTGCTTTTAACAAAATATATGCATGTTGCAGCTTTTAACAAAATATATGCATGTTGCAGCTTTTAACAAAAGATATGCATGCTGCTTTTAACAAAATATATTGTTGTTGGTTTGAAATATCAATCGCGGTTACTTTGTCCAAGTAACATGAGTACGAAGGCTTTTTTCATTGCACCATCCAAAGTCAAGAATGTCCTCTCATTCTGTGGCTTTTCGAAAAGGATATTTAGAGCCTTGATTTGATCCTCAATAGATAAATCCATCTTTGACAAATCTGAAGCAATCTCATGTTTTGGATCCACTCCTTTCCCAAAAACAGCTTGTAAAACTGAACCCAACTTATCAACTGATTTAGAAAGCATTTCATTAAATGTCACAGCAAGATCATTATCATTAGCATCTCTCTTCCTTTTCCGGGTACTTGAACTGCTAGACCGTCGAGCAACAGAGGGAGAACTAGTCTCCACCTCATCTTCATCTTCATTTTCATTAATGTGCTCAGGCTCATTCATCATCTCAGTAGGAGTTGCAGCTCCTACTCCAGTTGCTCGGTCTTTCCCAAAAATAACACTCAATCTATCATACAATGGAAACGATTTTCCTAGCCAACCCTCTGCTTCTTTGTTAACCTGCAATGCGAAAACAAATCATACTATCCATAAAATACAAATAATCTTATTTTGTTTCCTTCAACCTGTCTTGATAAATTGTATGTAAAGGAACATGTTAAGTAATCAAATATGTAAAGTTAAATTCTAATATTATGTTGGAGAATTACGTTCACATAGGATTGCCATACGTCAATGCTATCAACCTCAATACACTTTCGTACATCATTCCATGCAAAACCAGTTTTATTAACCATGTCATAAACTATTGCATAATCTTTTTTCCACCTCCTCATTTTGGACTCAATATGTGGAATGGCCTTTATATTGGCATTAGGACATTTCAAATTAATAGCTGTTTCAAATTGAGCCATTGTTCCGGGTTTGAAACAACCGTTATCACATCGCAAATTCTTAACAACTGCCTCCTCAAGTATGGATAGCAATGCATCTTCTTCATATTGTTTCCAAACCCTTCTACTTCCTTTTGGTTGACTACTTTGTTCACTTTCCATTCCTATAATTACATACACAATAAGATAGCATATAATCAATAGTGCATATAATTAATAGTAAGTAATAAAAATTATAAGCAAATCATCATACTTTTTAAATAAATACATAACCAGGTCACACTTTGTTCGAATAAAGTATCATAACCGAATACATAAGAAATCACTATTTGTTCAAATAACAAACCATAACCAAACCACAACATGCATATGTAAGAAAATTAATCGAATCACGCTTGTGCACGCCACTCATTGTACATATTCATAGCCAAAGTGTTTCTCCATGCAGTCCATTCTTGTGTAGGGAGAACCCTTCAAAGGGCAAAACATGGAATAAACTGTCAACATTATTCCTAAATTAACTACTCTATTGCTTTGAGAACCTCCCCAGCTGCGACACTTAAAACATGTGGTGTAAAACCTTGCCCTGCACTGCCTGTGTCAATCAATTAAGGGAAAAAGTACCACATGAGTAAAGTATGATTACTTATACCTCATTTTGTCAAACCTGAAAAATAAATTTACTTGGCATCACAGAAAAACAAGGATTGTAAACATATATTAGGACAAAAAAGACTTTCAGAAGTGGGGAGAAAAACTATTCATATTTGTCAAGTGACATGCAGCATTCTTTAACAAAAACAGGTTTAACATCTACTAATCACTGAAAAAATGTTTAGTTATTATCTCCCTTCTCAATACAAAACTTAACAGTAAGAATGATAAGTTCTGGAATTCTTAAAAAACAAAACAAAGGGCTTGCTAAACCACAAAACAAGCCACTTTGAAAGTATTGAGATCACTTTTAAACTCGGTATTTCCGAAACTAAACACCCTCAGAAAGCTAGGTACACTATCCTTCAAAAGCAAAAACATAGGAACTCATGAGCTTCTTATCAATATCTTACTCTCAAGCCAACCAAAGTTTCCACTTCCAAGGATGTGTGATCTAGGAAGATTTTGGTTCATGTAAATAAAAGTTACCAAATTAACTTATCTTCTCGTTTTACTTTCCCATAAGCTTATCATTTAAACAGGTGGGGAAGTTATTCTACTCCCATTTCAAAATTAACAATGCCAACTATGCCACCATTTGGCAATAATTAAACTAACACTACCAAAAGGTTACTACTTTCGGTGTGAGGAGACCAAACAACCGAAAACACTTACAAATTCAACCATTGGAACAAAACCCTCTAAAATGCAACGAATTTACAATAAACCATTAAAGAAACAAAAATCAGAAAATAAGGCAAAGCACTAAGACACAATGCAAATAAAAAAAACCCACATAAAATCGAAGCAATTGGCAACATAACCCGCCAAGAATCCGAAATTCACAACCAACAACAAACCTTCATCAGTCAAGGAAGCAGCATGTTACAAATCGAATTCAAAATATCAAAACACCAAAAATTAAAAAATGGATAAAAGCTGAGCTCGAGGCTCAAGATCAACGAACAGGGTGAAACTTGGGCTTTTGCCCCCTAATGCAAGGCTTCCATAACAAATTTTGCAGTCTATTGTGGCTTCAAATCCCAATCTACCGTCGGCGGAAACCAAATTTTTTTTCCCTTCCCAATACGATCACATTAAACAGAACCAGCATTGAATTCTTCATGAAAAAGGATGCAAGCAAGAAACATTTTACAAAAAAAAAAAAAAATCATTATTGACAGCGAATACAAAACATAGAGCAACCTGGAGAACCCTTCAACACCAACAACAAACCTTCATCAGTCAAGGAACCCATTCTAATTAAAGTTCAACACCAACAACAAACCCTAAATTCGACCCCAATAGCAAACCCTAAAATTCAAAAATTCTAATTAAAACACAAAATTCCATAATCAATTGCATAATTAGAGAGAAAATAATAACTAGATTTAATCAATTAAAAGAAAATTGCAAGAAAAATAGGAGGAGGGGAAGAATAGAGGGAGGGGCCGAATCCCAGAAGAAGAAAACTGGATACCTGTGATTCAAACGAAGAAGAAGAGCTTGAGAAGACGAACCTGGGATGAGAGGAGGAGAGGAAGAGAGAGCACTGGAGCGGACGATTGCTTCTGGAGCGGACGAGTGCTTCTGGAGCGGAAGAAGAAAGCACCTGGAGCGGAAGACGCGTCTGGAGAGGATGCTGGAGAGCCCGACTAAGTTATACCGTGAAATTGGATGGTATAACTAAGCAGGTATACACCGTGTAAAAAAGGTGGGCCCGGATTGTTTAATCCGGTGCCTATTTAATCCAAATGGTCACCAAACACCGTATACCGTATTATTAGTACTATCCGGTGCGTTATACGGTGTTCCAAACAGGGCCTTGTTAACCTAACATAGTCTCTCTCTCTCTCTCTCTCTCTCTCTCTGTGCATTGTTCATGGGTTCTCCTTACTGTTCAAGAACAGCACACATCTTCTTTCTTTTCTTAACTTTTTATCCCAACTTTTTTTTCTTAATTCTACTGAAATATCTTGTATTTGCCTGCTGTCCCAGAACTCAAGCAACTTTTCTTCTTGAAGTCTATCCCTTTTTCCCTCTAAAGTCTAGTACTTTAATGCTGAATTGATACTAGGATTTTTCAGCCACATAGCCTACGGTACAAGAACTATAGACGATTTTCACTAACCTGTGCTATGTCAACCACTATTATCAGAACTTGATATATTCCGTTTTCTACCAGATGATTGCATGCTTATGCCCAATGGATGATCTCAAGGACCCATTTTTTTTTATATTAAGAAACTATGCAAAAACAACTAAAGAGCTTTGAGTGACCATAGTGAAATGAATAAAAAGACTTTCTTTTCCTTTTTTTTTATATATAGCAAAACAGACATTTGTTTATACATTCAAAAAGCTCCAAAAAAGTATTTAAAAAGAAATGGTATAAATGATATAAATGAATGGGTATGGGTTTATGTTTCTCTATGTCAAGACAGCAAAAGAAGCCATAATTGTAAATGATTAGGATTATAGAAGTGACTCCGATATAAAAAAATCCTATATATCTTGATGATATAAACAATTCTCCTGATTTGGTAGTTTGATTTGAAGTTGCATCAAAACATTGGTAGTTGAGAGAATTGTGGAATCCACAATCCAGAATTATAGTTTATCCATGTCAAGGTGTCATGTATGTGTTTTTTTGAATGCTTGATGCTCAATAAAGTTCACAAATAATTATGTGTATAACTCTACAAGTTATTAAAGATAGAGCCACTAGACTGACACCACCGGACATTCCATTTTCAAATTGTCTGCTGTCTATGAATCTCTATGTACCCTGGACGTCTTTTCCCTATGAATGATTCTTTCTAATCTAGTGGGGTGGGGTCATTGGAGTGGATAAAAGAGAAGGAAATCTTGTCCTTCCATTCTTTCCCGAAAATTAAATGTATATGGAGAATTCTCTATTGACATTGTTCATCTACTGTTTCGGTTAGTTTAATGTGTCACTTAGTACTCATTTTACTCTAGTTATTCCTCGTTGGGTTAATTGCAAAATTTTCCCGTGTTTCTAATACGTCCTGCTTCCTTGAGTACCTTTTCTTCCCTGCTCATTTAATATGCCATTCGATGGTGTTTTTATTTATTATAGGTTGTTGATTCCGGTGCACGTTCCTTAAGGATGATTTATCAATCAAAACTGGCTCCAAAGTGTGATTTCCTTCAAGAGAAAAACATGGAGTTTCTTCTTTCGTTATTGAATAGTGAGAATGAAAATGTTACAGGACTTGGTACAAGTATAATCATACGTTCTTGTGAGACTACTGCTGAACAGAAGGCACTGTGTCATTATGGGGTTGTTAAGAAGTTAATTAGCCTTCTTGAAGGTTCTCTAAGTCAGAGAGATAATAGTTTAGAGTCTCTAGCCACAATTATGAAGAACAATGTTGAAGCTGTTTCAGAGTTTGTGGGATCTGAAAATGGGAGAGCTTTAAGTTCTGTAATTGAATTGACAAAGGATAGGTATCCCCATACCAGATTATTGGCCTCTATGTGCCTGATTGTTATAAGGAACTCCTCTTCTTGCTATTTGCAAGATATAGGCATCAAAACCAAGTTGGTACATCTTTTACTTGAACTTCATGATGATCCTGGGCAAGTTGGAAATGAAGCTCCCTCTGCATTTTCTAGTTTAATTTCTGAAAAACTGGATCTACAGAAACTAGCATTTGAGGCAAATGCTGTTGATAAACTTTACAACCACTTGCAAAAGAATCCGTTACATCCCAAACGCTTCGAAGGAATATTGCTGGCACTGGCTGATCTATGCTCAAAGTTGGAGAGCTGCAGGTCTAGATTCCTGTCATTGCAGGTCTGTTGCTTCATATAACACATTAACTTGTTCCGGGTAGTGTTTATAATTCAAATTTTTCCGTTCATTTAGTTTTGCATATTTATTTATCATACATTGTGGTAGTGTTTATTACTTTTTGGCCAGCAATATTCTTTTTCTAAGGGCCTCTTTGGTAACACTTGTTTTTAGTTTTATTTTTCAAAAATTAAAATGGGAGGATAGCGAGAACAAAGATGACAGAATTGGAGAGAAAAGGTGTAAATGAAATGATACATAAAATGAAAATTAAAAGCAATTTCAAATAGTTTTCAAGTTTTTATTTCATTTCATTTCTTCTTCATCTCCCATTTCCCAGCATTTCTCCGTCCTTTTTCCATTGTTTTTTTTCCCATAATTTCTCTCATATGTGCCCACTTCTCCTTCATAAAAATAAAAATAAAAACTTAAGACAAAAAATAAAAGTTGTAAAAACAGTCCCTTTTTCCCTAATAATATTGGTTTCCGTAAGCAAATCATTATGACCCCATTTCTCTTCTTTGTCTTATGTCTTACTAAACTGTAGAATTGATATTTTGTTTGTGAAATTTCCAGCCAGTTTGTAACTTCTGATATTTTTCCTCAATACAGGCATTGAAATCGGTATCTGATGCTCTAACTCATGATAGTTTTGAAGTACGTATGGCAGCTTGCATTTGTTTAAGATCTGTCTCTCGGTCAATCAAGGTTTGCAATGAGTTCTAGGTCAATAATATTTAGAATTTTATTACACAGAGGTGTTTCTAAGAAATTGTCATTCAGAATTTGTGTGCAGGTAATTTTATGAATGAAATGATTGTCCCTCCCTTGGTTCGGCTATTGGATGACCCCTCTACGTCTGTCCAGGTATATGCTTGCTTCTCACTAATGAACCTGTTTCTATGTCAGCTGAGTCTAGTCCCATATTTTCCCCAGAATTTAAGTTGAATGAAATACAGATATGCAGTTGCATCAATGCAAATGGTTTCTAAAATTACCTTAGGACTTCTCATCGTTTTTGCACCAGTTTTGATATTGTTGTTGAAGATGATTCTTGCCTTCCCCCCCACCCCTCCTCTCTCCTTCCCCTCCCCAATTATTATTTTGAGCTGTTTTTGTTAATACGATAGAGCTAATGTAGAGCCAATGGTTATGTGTTTTTTTTTTGGAGCTGGTTACATGTACTAGTGAAATGGATTTTGGGTTTTCCGCTTCCCATATTTAGCACATGGTACTTACTACTTGCTTCCAAAACTCACCAAAAACCCCGTGAATCCAATCAACTTTTTGGTATGGTTTTGATTCTATTACAACAGTTAACTGTGTTTTCAGTCTCTCAGTTGCTTGATACTTTACAAAAAGAGGGAAAAAGAAGAGGAGTTGATTGATTGATTGTTGCTCACATAAAGGATATTTCGATGGTGGCTATTGCCAAAGAACTACAAATGAACAATCCTGTTATAAGAGTTTTGGGGAATCAAATAGATATTCAAAATAATTACCGAATTCTACCTTCTTTAGGAGCTTCCATCATAATATTTGTGTTCAAGAGAAATTTAGTTCAAGGGGTTAAAATTTGCGTGGATGCATTGAAGCACATAAATATAAGACTTTTTATGAGGCCACAGACTAGATTGGGTTGAATGGTGAAAAAGATCATATGTTGTGTGATCTTTGAGCTTTTGTTCCTTGAGCGTCTTGTGCCTTTCATCTGAATCTATTGGACTTAAGGGGACATTAACTCATTCAACTAAGAGATCAAGTTTCCAATTAAAAAAAGTAGGACACTTAGAACTCAGATTTTTCAGACTGAATTCATCTTTAGTGTCTTCAACAAGTATCTGAATAAAGAATGTTACAAAAGATGATTATTACACATTTTAATTGAAAATCAAACTCATCCGCGATGCCATGCCTATTCGGTGCTTTATTCCTATTGACAATAAAATTCAGCAAAATCGTATAATATAATTCAAAATTAGTCATCAAGATAATACCTGCAGTTAGAGTTTATATTTTCATTTCTATTCCTATAATAGATTACGCTTATCCACCACAGTTTAAATATTTTACCTAGACATTTACAACAAAAAATGGTAAGTTACAGAAAATCTCCCTTCAATGCTTCGTTTTTCAGGTTGCAGCTCTCGGTGCGATTGGCAACGTGGTAGTTGATTTTACCATGCGTAGGTCATTGTTTGTACTGTGTGGAGGTGTGAAACAGCTTGTTCAGTTATCCAGATCAATGGATTCAACTGTGAGGTTAAATGCTATATGGGCTTTAAGGAACTTGACGTTCCTTGCAGACAATGCCTGTAAACAAGAGATCTTCATGGAGCTCACAGCTTCTTCATTAGCAAGTGTCATCTGTGGTAATGTGATGGTTTGTCGGTGACAGCTTATAACTTTTCCTTTAATAATTTTTCTTCATATGTTTGCGTCAAATTTACATGTATTTGCACCTAGCAGACCCCGAACCTTTTGTCCAAGAGCAGGCTCTTGCACTGATCCGGAATCTTGTTGATGGGTGTATGAAGTCTATTGAGCTTGCCTTTGCTGAAGATGGCATGTTATTAGATGCTGTTGGGAGGCAATTGCAGAATGCTTCAAAAGATGAAATTTGGATACAGGTTAGATGTCTCTCTATAGATTGATGACATTAAGTAGCCATCTTGTAGGTACCATGGTGACATGCAGTGCCAGTTCTAGATTCTGATACTTCATTCTGATTGCCAGTTTGTTAATATACGTAACTGTAAATTTCTGAAATATGCATTTGGTATTTAAGTCTAATAATCTTGAGAACTCATGGCAGGTTCTAAATTCTGATATTTCATCTTGATTGCAAGTTTGTTGAATATACTAACTGGAAATTTCTGAAAACGTGCATTTGGTGTATCAATATAATAATGTTGCGAATAATAAACTTACCAATTCCATAGTTATTTATTGGTTTGTTTAACCAGGGATAATTCGGAATACCAAGTTTTGATTGAAGGTTTATTGATAAAAGACGTTTTCTAGTTCTGGGTCTTGCAATTAGTGGGCCAGTGAGTTTCTTTTCATGAGTCAGAAAGCAGGCAGATGCTTTAGTTAAAGTGACATCATCTCCTTCTTTAACCATCAATTCTAATTGTGCAAAAGATTTTTATGCTTAAAAGTCAAGTAACCAATCTAGAAGTGAATCGTGTGATGGCCCAATGGGGACTTATTAGAACACCAGTGTTTACTTTCTCATGATTAAAGTAACAAGATCTAAATATGCAGAAGAAAGGAATAGGTGTTGAAGCTTTTGACTCCTTTCTATTCGTTATTGTTGACCTTACTGTTTCTAGTATAAATATTTTACATTATGTGATACGGTTTTTAAATCATTTTCATATAGGGAATGTATGTGTTTGGCAATGTTGCAAGTGGGAATGAATTTCACAAGGAAGCAGTTATGCAACAACTCATTCCACAAGGAGACAATGGGACACAATCTTTTATTCTCAAGTTTTTGCAGAGTACTGAGAACCAATTACGTACAGCTTCTGTTTGGGCCATTGTGAATCTTACTTTTCCATCAAGTCCTGGTGCATTTGGCCGCCTTGTGAAACTACACGATGCTGGCATAGTTTCTCAAGTAAAGAGCATGGTCAATGATCCTTGCCTAGACGTGAAGGTCATTATCTTATATCTCAAATTGGTTATTTATCCATTGTATGTAATACTCGGTTAAATTTTATCTGATTCATTGTGGCACAGCTTCGAGTAAGAACAGCGCTTGGGCAGTTTACAACCTTCGGTGATTGCTGAACATGATTTTCCTACCCTCGGACCACTGGCAAAGAACAGGAATAATGATGAAGTTGCACTAGTTTTGACCTCATTGTATATTCAGCGTCCTTTGTGGCTTGCAACCACATGGTAAGCTTCAAGTTACAATGACTTTTAGTATGACTTTGTTGCTTTAATTCAAAACTATTCTTATATAAATTGAAAGCCAGGTTAAATGTTTCGTGTGGTAAAAATAATAGAATAGTATTATAGTACTGGTATTCCAGCAAAACATCTCTTACTAACTTTGGCCTCCCCATTCTGCCCCTTAAGCCCAAAAGAAACTCCATATATCAAAACCAGCTGGAGCAGTCCAGCACAGCCGCTGGCTCGACGCAGCGAGTGGGAGAGGGCATCTGGGATAAGAGAAATCTGGGGGCGCCTATAACAATTTGGTCCTTTTAATATTTAACAAAAACTACTCGTAAAGTTACAAACGGTTGCACCATTGACCCCTCCATCTGCCAAATTTAAAAGACAAGGACCAAAATGTTACGAGTCCCAAACCATTATCAACAACAACCATGAGAAGCCCCCTGGCCCCCCAACTATGGCCTCGAGAAAAGCTTATGATGACATGAATTGATGCTTGTAATTAGCCAAGTTTATGTTTACATCATTATTTTTATTTTTTGCAGGTGTAACACATTACTTTCTTTCCAGTCAGAGCGGTGCGGAAGCTTGCTAATTTTGGGGGTAATCCTAACCAGGTTACCCATCATTTTTCCCTATCGTACTTGCTGTTCCATTTTTGTTTCTTTTGAAGCCCTTGTGCTATCTTGTATCATATGGTTGATGCAGTTATGTAAACTTAGTGTACCATCTGACTGACAACACGAAGTGTGTACAATAGTGTCGTATCATGTCAGATTTGTAAACATGTATACATCGGCAATCTTTTACTTCCAAACGTATAAAGTGACCAGAATAATCGTGGCATCATGTTGCATCGATGGCCTTGTGGAAGCTCTGTGTGGAGGAGTATCGGGCAGAGGATGCTCTGATGCTACTTTGATTGAGGCAGGGCCGATTGTGTTGCAGAAGATTTACTTGTACTGCATGGGAGTTTAGAAAGCCCTCTGGGGACTAGTAGCGCAATATTACTAGAAAGCCCACATATTATGCTTGTTTGTGAAAAAGAAAATTCGATGTTGAGTGCAGGACGTAGAGAAATATCTCACAAATAAATGAGGTTTTGAGTGCGATCGTATATGAACAAATAATGCATTTGCTGCGCGAACTGAGATTTTAAGTTTGTGCGGACATCCTATCTCTTTCTTTGATATTATTTCGATTTGGATCGAGGACATGAAAATTTTTATTTAGGTCGCCAGTGTTAATTGAAAGCGCGGACAAGAACTGAAGCGGGGTTTTACTCACCAAGTTCTTGTAGCCAAGCAAATTTGTAACATGGCATGTTTCGTCAAATGTGAGAAAATTGGTCAAAAATTCGATTCCCTTGCGATGCTCGTCTTCGGTTCAGTTCAAACTGAATCCGCATGCACGAGAAGATTCCGTGGTTCGGACAATTCAAATTGTTCATCATCTCCATTTACGATCAAATTCATATGCGAAGATATATATTCAATCGGAAGCTAAATGTAACGAGGTGGACGACATTTTTATATACAGTTTACAGATAATATTTAGCAGCTTATTAGTTGGTGGCAAATAATATAAATGACAGACCGGGAACCAAACTGGACTAGACAAAGGAACAACAATGTAAACAAGGCTCAACCTCCCCCGTACACGAACGCCACGATCCCCGATCAGCCAATCTTCTCCGTGTTGTCATCGGAGGGCCATATCACGGTCTCAAAAAGCCGTTCACGCATCAACTCCAGGTTCTCATCTGATATTCCTTTATATATTTCGGCATGATCACATTTCTGCATCAAAGCGAATTCAAGAAAAATTGCTTCTCACATTTCTCCGTCAAAGTGCTTTTTTGCTCCTACGAAAAGAAAATGCTTCAAGTTGCTTACCTTGACCCATTTACCGTAGAGGTGAAGCCGTGTGATCATTACTCTCTCGGCAAGTTCGTGCCTCTCCTGCCAGTCAGCACCGGTTGTATTTCAGTCATTCGCGTAAATTTGTTGGTAAACAATAGCATATGTATAACATCCAAACCCCGATTCTGTGTATCCTTTTTTTTTACTAAAACATCAAAGGGCCAGAAAATGTGTGTGTCAAAGTGTGAGTCTTGTGCTTTAGATAGTCAGGTTTCCAGGAACCTTTTCTTTTCAGCGTCTAATACAATTATAATCGAAGCAAAACAAAATGGCATCCCTCTTTTGAGTTCGAAGCAACCACAGTATAAAGATTTATAGATACCTTCCCAAGGGTGCGGAGGAAACGCTTCCCGTCTCCAGGCTTGTGTGTTGCAACAAAACTGTCCCAAAGAAAATGGAAGCAGGATTTAGATAAAACAGTGGTGGCAGTAGTAATACTTCGAACAAACAAGGTCGTTGGAATATGAGGTAAAATCCATATTACGAATAATGGTAAAGCACTTACTCGTACAACCACCTATATTGCGTTGGGTTCATCTCGTACAGCTGGTTCATAACAGTCCTCACAGCCTTGTACGTAAAATAGTTGAGTAATTGCTGTATGCAGAGAAATTACAGTCAGCTAAGTTAAAATAAGATGCTCTCGTCTGCGAGTTTGCACTTGACAGAACGTATATGTGTTTATGTATGTGAAAAACAAGCATACGAAAGCATACAAACATACCATCGTCTACACAAAATTGGGAAACAATGCATCTGATTGGTACGTGTTATGTAATGCTACAACTGTTTTAATACGGGTGATATCAATGGAGGGCTTGGAGAAGGCAAACTTTTTTTTGTCATTAGAAAACAATTCATCGTAACCAAATCCTTGGAAATCAATGAAAAACAAAAGGGAAACAAGAGAAAGATGAATGAGTCGCACAACCTATTAGTCTATGTTTCTCTTCATGTTACAAATTAGTCTGTGATGGATGCGAGGAGTGTCCACCTCAATAAGCTCATTCGAAATGTGCAGAGGCACCAATCAGTTTTGTGGCGCAAATGGCGGTAACACATTACAGTCATCTTCCCACATCAAATGGACTCAAGAAACTACTCAATCTTTTATATCTACAGAGAATTTCAAACTGCGCAGCGGACTAAAAATAAAGGCGTCAACTCTATAAACATAGGAAATACCTAATTCAATCACATACACAAACGGATAAAGTAGTCAACTAAGGGTCTCATACACACCAAAACACCAACAAACTACATCATGTATGTAAGAGAGTTGAACATATAAAACATCATCCAATGAAAGTTCATCAAAAATCCCAATAGGGGGCAAGCTTCTCACCGTCTTAACATCCTCAAAACTGTCTTCATACTGCCCGGCAAGTTCATTAACAATTACAAAACCCCGGTTCTTTCGCTTCCTCATACTCCTATTCCCTGCAACAGGAAGAGCTTTCATCGAAAATCGCCTGTCGTGGCAGGAATCAATGAAGGAACTGCCCAGCTCCAAGGAGCCTGGTTTCACCACATGCTTCTTGGCCACTGAATTCCTCTGCATAACCATTTCTCCGCCGCTCTTGAGATTCATCGCCGTCGTCGGCAGCGCATCCAAACACAGGCAAGGACTAGTGTGCGAGTCCACCACCGACGAACCTACCACATACAGAGCAGCTCTCACCATCCTCTCTCTCTCAAAAGCTCAAACCACCTTTTTGTGAAAACCCCAGATCAGAATTTTTCCCAAAAAACAATCTTTGTAGCTGGATTCAGGGAAATGCCAAGAATCTGGTAATGGGGTTTCCGAGAAAATGGGAGATTTTGATAAGAAAATCTAGCCAAAGATTCAGGAGCTATGAGGAGAGGGAAAACTTGGTGATGAACAAAGATGGTATTGTGGTGCAAGTAAAGGTGTGGGAGAATCTGGGAAGTTTTGAAGGTGTGTGAACATCAACCAGACGAATTTTGAGGTCCAAATTACTCCAACACAAACGTTCCAAGACTCATCAAATCAAACTTAGCTTCTTCCTTTTCTTGACCTTTTCTGAATATTCAATTTTTCTAATATCTAACCTACCTGGATGGATGCTTTCTCCGAATTGGTGGGCTTCTTGCCACGTGGGAGCATTTTGTTGGGTAGGATTTTGAAAGAGTGTCTGTATATATTCCACAATGGGTAGCTAGATTCTTTTGCTTGAACGTTTGTGGTTTAGAATTGAGCTTTTGACAACACGACTTTGTTTATTAACATGAGAAATTAGTGTGGTCAACCACAATGTATAAATTACAATCACTTTTGGCATTCACTTCAATTCACAGTAATTTTTTATTGCCGTCCAAACATCGAGATCTTTTGTTATAAAATTTAATCTGGTTAAGTCAAGGATAAAAATAATGATATTTGTTGTGGTCATGGGCCTAAAAATGTTTATTATGATATTATAGCAAATTATTGTTCCAACAAGTCCTAAGCCCAATTTATTAGTCTCAAGTTTGCTTTTTTAAGTTGGACTTCCAAAAAGTAGGGGTTAGCTTCAACTTAAAAGTATTCAATGAATGACCAGACCTTCAAAAAGTTGTGTTGGCTCTAGTGTATGAATGATGACCGAACTCTTGAAAAATTGTGTTAACTCTGGCATAATGAATAATCAATTTTCAATGTGAGTATTGATTTCCCACGTGACCGTGTATAGGTTTACCCATGAGAGACGTATGGAGAATAGAGTTTCGCTTGTAAACTGCATTTTGTTTTGTTATATCTTCAATATAAAACTCTTATACGACAACAAGTGTAATAGGTATTAGTTATCTCCTTCTTTTGGTTTGAAGTACGGGATCGGCTATTTGATTGACCAAAAATTCATTCCCACAACTTTATGAAACTGTAAGAATTTAGACCCTACAATTCCAAAACTAAAAATAAAATTCAGGCAAGGAATATCAATGATTGATACAAAAGAACTTGCATTAAATAGTACAGGAAGATGGAACGGAAACAGACAAGTTTTATTTTTCATTTTTGTGTTAGAGATAGAAGAGAGAGATGGGAGAAATGTAGGGAAACAAATTAAAGGAAGGATGGAGTAAATACATGTGGAAGAAATATAATAGAAATACACAAAATGAAAACTAGGAGCCGAAAATCATTCTAAGTTGGTCTTACTTTTTAAGATTTTGTTTTCATTCTTTCTTCTCTTCACTCTCACCGCTCATTTTGACACCTCCTTTTTCCTGTCGACATTCTCATATCTCAAACACAAAAAATAAAAACTAATGAATAAAAACGTAATGGTTATTTTTGTTTTCCGGAAGTTAATGAAAACCAAATTGTTTTGGTAAAAAACAAAACTGTTGTGGGGGGAGGGTGGGGGAGGATATTCAAGTGAGATTTAAAAGATGTTGTGGGAGTTCTAAATCCATGAATTTTGAGAGAGTTTGTGAGCCTTGAAATAGATTTTGAGTAAATTCTATGTGAATTTTAATGAAGTTTGTGAGACTTTTATCATGAATTTATGTATGTCCATTAAAATTCAATGGAAATTTCCATTAGTTTTGAAAAAAGTGGCGGGCCATCATGTGTGATGTTTGTGGGGAGCAGGAGGTGGAGGTATGGCGGTGACGAAGGTCGTGATAAGGTAATGATGGTGGTGGTGATGGTAGGGCCGATAGTGATAAATGTGACATGGTTCCAGTGGTGGCGGATGCGGCTACAATGTTGGTCAAAGGCGATGGCGTTATGGTGTTTATGAGGATAGTGGTGGTGGTGATGGTCTCACCAAGGTGGTTTAGGATGAGCCAAAAGTCTCACCATAAAACGATCTTTTGATCTAAGAAAAATAAGGATATGTCGTGTCCTAAGCTACCAACCCTCATCATTTGGTACTGGTATAACACCGTTCTTGTTATCATCTTCCTCAACTCAACCCTCTTACCCAGTATCATAACGAAGATTCAAAATAGAAATCCCTTTAAGCAAAAGAAAGAATGAAGGAGGATTAAGTACTTAAAGTCCTCCATTCTTTTATTGTCATTCTAAATTGGTTTCAACCTTTTGAAACATTGCAGACAAACATCCAACCTATTGATAATGTCACATCCATTAAGCCCTAGTTAATTTTCCACTAAATGTACATGCGGCAACAATGAATCCCGTTTTTAGCTTACTTGGACACAACAAATAATAATAATAATAATTTCAAAAAATACATAAAGATGAGGAAAAAAAATTAACAAATTCACAAATAAAATAGAAAATAAAAATGAAGATCTGAAAATCTCAAACCCTCGCCAACTCCAAGCTTAACCTCCAACCATGGAAACCCTTTTCCAACTTTGATACCAGTCTTGAAAGCTTTGATTGGGCTACTTGATTGAAAAATATTAAGACCTAGGGTGAGTTAAATTTGATAAGGTAATAAGGGAGGAAGACTTGGAAAGGAGGGGAGAAAGAACATAGGTTTATATTGATGTATTACCATCAT
Source organism: Crataegus laevigata (assembly GCA_963580275.1). Taxonomy (NCBI): domain Eukaryota; kingdom Viridiplantae; phylum Streptophyta; class Magnoliopsida; order Rosales; family Rosaceae; genus Crataegus; species Crataegus laevigata. The sequence continues at coordinate 13,114,914 of OY756946.1, forward strand.
AATCTTGATATTAAAGGAGACAGAACAACTCGATCGAATAGTCGCCACCACCTACAAGATTGAATCTGGTTATATTTCTAGTATTTGAAACCTGTTGTAAGCCCTGAGTCAATAAGTGCATCTGCCACAAGATCTGCCTCTTTGATAGCACGATAAAGTTCTATGTGATCCGTGTGGGTGATGATGTGAAGTGGATACCTTTCATGACTACTTCCAGCGGCTATAGCATATTTGTTTAGCTCATGTTTAGAGTGGCCTTGAGTTGTAGGATGGAGTTGGTGGTTGCGCATTGGTTTTTAGTGGTGGTGGCCAGATGAAGGTGGTGGTGACTATTAGTTCGATGACTTTTTTTATTGATTGGAAACAAAGTAAGCCCTGGTTAATTTAGAAGAAAATTAACTTGAGCTTAACAGATGTTATATTTTCAATAAACTAAGTACTTTTTTGATATATTCAAAAATATTGAAATTAATTTAAAATGACACTAAATGTTGGGGTTTTAAGTACTTAATCTTTATTTTTACTTGTGGAATTTTTTGGGAGATCCAGTCTCTGGCAAGCAAGCCCCATAGTCGGCCCACTACTCGAAACACCGTCGTTTTTGTAGCGAGACAACACTCGGCGTTCAGAGCGGCAAGCATGGTTGATCGTCTGTTCGAGGACATATTTCAGATTCTGCGATTGAACCCAGACGGCAAAAAGTTCGATAAAGGTATTCCCATTCATCTTTTCGAATTTCTTATTCGAAATTACATAAACCCCTTTTCAAGAAATTTTAAATTTTTGTTCAATTTTTGTTAATTTTCTGCGCTTTGAAAGTTACTCGAGTGGAAGCAAAGAGTGAGACTTGCGAGATGTTCATGCACCTGGATGTGAATTCAGAGGTGTATCCGATGAGGGAAGGTGAGAAATTCTCAATGGCTTTAACTTCCACAATCAATTTGGATGGAACTCCCGATACTGGTTATTTCACCCAGGTAAAACCTATACTTTCTTGCTTATATATCTATGGATTCCCTTCTTGTTTTTTTACTGTATCTGTAATCCTGTATTGGAAATATGTGACATGTATGGAAGCATGTGTCAGTGCACAGTGAAAGTGAATTTATAACTTGGGTTATTAGCTTGAGAGTTATCAGTGATTTCATGGTTTTTTTTGGGGTCTCTAGCAGTTTCTGTAGGTCATGTGTATCTTGTCTTGGATTTCATGGTTAGTCTATTAGGTGGTTTCAGAAAGGCAGTCCTGGTCCTTTCACATAGGGAAATGCCGAAGTCTTTGTAATAAGTAATTAGTGATTAACAAAGGCCACTGGAAGGTGAACGTAAGTTGTAGATAAAATGAGCCTGCATATTAAGGTTAGATAGTTATGTACATCTTGCACCATTTGTGCCAGATCTTCTATTGTCTAATGAAGGTTAGCTAGGTGATGATATCCACCTAGCTAGTAAGTTTTGAATTTTTGTAAATCAGAGTGGTATCTGTTCATTATTCACATTGTATCACCAAAGTCCAACATAGTCCATGTTGTTTACGCTTTTTCTTGACAGCTCAATTTGAATATACTGTCCTTGTTTATCACTTAACCTACCACTAAAATGAATGAACTATATTTCTTGAAATAACTTGGACAGAAACTTGAAGCCTGAGCGTGGTTTTGGTACCTTCACAAGCAGCATGGATTTAAGCTTTTTGTGATGTGTGATGGGTTTGAACTTCTGAAATTTGTATAAGCTTGTAATAAACTGACTGGGATATTTGATTTTGTGGGGATTTTTTTACCTTTCCATTCCTCACTTGTCATCTGACTTGAGCCAGACACGTGGGGCAACATATATCGGGTGACATGCGAGCATGTGTGTTCACTAGGCCTGATACGTGAATTGTTTTCTCTGATACAATGATAGAATTAGAGCATCCAGCTCAAAACCAATTGGCTGTAGATATACAAGCCCTTGACCTTATATTGTTAGGAAACACTACTGTTTTCCTGGGGTGGGATGCATTCTCAGCAAGTTACATTTGCGGTTACAACTTTGGTATTTGCAATGGCATTTTCATTTTACTGATACATGCCTAGAGTCTGCTAGCCACTCTCTACTATGATCTAGTACTTCTGCTTTTCAAACACAAAACTTCCTTTGATGTGCCAACTGAAAAGCGTTTAGTAATGCAATGGAGATGGAACTAGGCTTTCCTGTTGAATTATAAGTGTTGAGCTGATAGAATCAGAATAAGTTTGTGATTTTAAATGGTGTATTCACTTGTGCAAAGAATGTCAAGTGTAAAGTCCTGATTTGTAAAGGCCATGAGTGCCATGTGGATTTTTTTCTGTTTTCTCATTACTAGTTGGATGAGTGGCTATGATCTAAGCTAAGTGAGAGAAAGGATCCAACAGTCTCTAACGGTAATATTCCTCCACTCATTATATGTGTGAGTGTGTGAGAGCATATTAGAATCTAATGAGAAATCCAATCGCTCCTTTTGTGACTTGCAGAGTGAAGCAACCATTTCCATTTCTCTTCTCTGTGCACTTTGTCTTTCCTTCTTCGAATTCATTCAATTAGAAAAAGAATCAGAGTTTAATTCAAGCTAACATTTCCTTCCTTTTTGACCTATCTTGAACTTAGATGGGGTTCATATTTTAAGAAGGCCTTTAGTGTGAGAGATATATGAAAAGTTTGTGAAATGTGAGCAATTAGTTGGGTGAAAAGAAAGTCATTACTTCTTTAGGGGTTGAAAGATAACTTTGATCCTGTCTATGATCTATCAATTATTTTTTGTCTGTCATTGTTGTTCAATGTGCCATTGCATTCAAGATTCAGGGGTACTTCTTATGAACACGGATGGGGAAAGAGTAGAGGTACATTTAGTATGGTGGAAAATACTGGGTTCATGTTAACTGTTGATCTGGATTTTAAGCCTGATACTCCAATCAATTAGGCTTTTCTTAGTTTGTGGAGATTTGTTGTAGGACAACCTGAGAAGGATGATGGAGGTAATATAGTGATGGTTTAGGAGGTTGGTGTAGGAGGGCAGTGAGGATGTCATGTAGCTTTGGCATTTGAAAGTGTGATTGGAGCATGGGTGGCTTTCCAAACTGGTGACATGATGGCTGATGGCTTGAGTGAGGTTGATATATCAGACAAATTATGGCGTGGTCAGTGCATATTCTGTTAAATGTTTTTATTGATTTACTGGGAGCATAATCTAGTTTATTAGTAGCGCGTCTGGTCTTCCGTGGTTCCTCCTAAATACTGTTTTGGGATGGATGGAAATATAGAGTAATGCAGTTGTTCATAGAACTTGATTGCTAGGGGAAAATTCATGGTGAATGGTGTTACAACTTACATTGCAAGTGGCATGGCCGGTTGATCATTTATTATTACACTGTTGTGTAGGTGGGTTTTAAACTTATGGAGCATGGGAATCTTCAAAGTTGCAGATTTCCGCCCCATCTTGAGATTGTTAATTATTGGAATGCTGTATTCTTTTCTAGATTTTATGTATGTGCTTTTAGGTTAGAATATATCTTGCCTTCAGATAAATTTATTCTTAAACTGACAAATAAAATGGCGGGACTGACACTTCAAGTTGGTGATAGTATCTGCTTGGATTTGATCAAATTATGAGGTGTACATATGATAGCATTGAAGGTCAATATGAAAGGTCACATCTTTGTCAATAATGAATTGACAATGAGAGCAAGTAGATGATTCGTAAGGATGATTGTGTTCCATGTTTTCTTGACCCTTGTTCTCAGTGGTAGTTGCTTGTGTTCGGTTTTACCAAATTATTGAGCCACTTTATGCCTGACCAGTAAAGTTTACCCTTTTTGCAGGGCAATCGCAGGACATTGGCTGATGAATATGAGTATGTCATGCAAGGGAAGCTTTTTAAGATTTCAGAAGGTTCTAAACGTGATCCAAAAGCGTACGTATAAAAACTCACACTTCGTAGGATCTAACGATGATGCTATTTATTTATTTGTTTGCGACAAAGACAACAAAAGCTAAACTGTAGGCACCTGGAATTGGTATAGTAAGGCAATAAGCTCTCATGAATTTGATAAAAGTCCTCTTAAGGTATTATATCCTCGACAAATATGATCCTTGTTATTTCCAAAACAAATTGTAGAGGATGATGATGCTAATCCTACGACAATCAATTGCTCCAATTACATCTCATACAGAAAGACAAAAAAGTATTGGGGTCTAACTACGTGTTTATATCATATAATCGAGGAGGTGTTTTATTTGGTTTTGTCTTGTGGCTTCAGGGAGGTAAATGCTTCATTTGGTGGGCTTTTGATGATGCTGAAGGGGGAAGCCTCACAATTCAAGAACTTTGAACTCGATCAGAGGATGTTTCTCCTCATAAGGAAGCTATGAAAAATCTACGATCATAACCAAACAATGACTGCTCCGCGGCTTCGGCTTACGGCTTATGACTCTGTATTTACTTGAGCTAAACCCTTGATGTTTGGGATCAAGTGTGGATTGAGTAGAGCTTTCTACGTGAACCGGTTGTTATTGCATAAATTCCGAACGGTAGTATGTAGACATGAAATGCTATGACATTGGACAGTTTACATTTATCAAAACTAACTTCTTGTTGCAATCGTTTCCCCCACCCTTACATTTTTCTCACGAAATGGATAGTATAAACCATTGTAGTTCAGCAATAATTGAACAAGTAAATATAAAAAAATTCATCCAATGTGCGATCTTGATGTAAATGAAGGGAAGTAGCAATTTCCTTGTATTCATTCCCGTGACCATCAAATGTAATTAATAAATGTAACACCTTTGTCATTCATAGGATTTGGCTTAAATAGTTGTTCAATCTATATTCATTGTCTTTGACCCTTGCTAACCTTGGTTTAATTGGATTTCTTGTCACTCATGACGTGGTTCGTAGCTGCCATAATAGTAGGGGTGGGCGCGGTTCGGTTTGGTGCGGTTTTGAGTGAAACCAAAACCAAAACCGCAAGTTTTTACGGTTTGGTTCGGTGCGGTTTTGAAGCCAAAACCAAAATGAAATCAAACCGTTTGGTTCGGTTCAGTGCGGTTTTAAACGGTTTCGGTTTTGGTTTTTAAGAAAAAATGTACAAATTTAACATATTAAAAAGCATTTCCCAATAGTAATAGGAAAAAGACATTTGTTATGTAAACAATTAGCATGTTGCATGTTGTTGTGATGTTAAAACATGATTGTGCAACAAAAGGGTGTCCCTTACAATGTTTTTCATAAAACAAGTTGAATAAATTTGAATTCATTAAACTTGAACGAAACTTTCATACTAGAATATGTGATATCATGCTTCAAATGAGTGAACTTCATTAGATCATTGTTCGACTCTTGATAACAAGATTAGTCCACCCTTGTATATATATGTGTGTGTGATGGTATAAAATAACAAAAGTCCTTCAAGTTAATGAACGAAAGAAAGTGATGAATGATGATATTTTAGTGTGGTTGAGTCCATACTAAGTGTATGGATTCTAACAAACGACCAATTAAAACATGAAATCTAATAAAGACATTTAATTAAATGTTTATTAATATTTGCGGTGCGGTTCGGTTTCGGTGCGGTTTTCAAAAACCAAAACCGAAACCAAACCGTTTTCTATGTTGCGGTTCGGTTTCAAAACCGAAACTGTTTCAAAACCGCAAAACCAAACCGTTCGGTGCGGTTCGATTTGGTTCGTGTTTTGGTTTCGGTTTTCGGTTCTAAGTGCCCACCCCTACATAATAGGGACCTTTGTTCTGTTGATAGAAGCATATTTATGCGACTTTGTTATCTTATTTCTTTGTATTCACTTGGTTAATCTTCATTCGTTGTAGTGATTTAAGTTACTTTTGTTTTATTGAATGTCTAATTGGTAAAGTTGACAATTAGAGATCAAATGGAGCAATTAGGAGCAGTTTTTGACTTGGATTGGATAGCATGCATGGATAGCTTATGCACTAGATGTTTTTGGAGTTTAAAAGGTGTTAAATAAGTGCTAATGCCTGAAGGAATTAAAGTTGAAGCTTGGAAGACAAGGAATTACACAAGGAAGAGAAGTCCTGTTGGAGTGAAACACTATCTTGTCTTATATTATCGTATCTCCAGCTGCAAGGGAAAGTCCTAATCACATTCCAACACTCTCAAACTGTTTCCTTAGAAACCTAAAATAATTCAAACCCCTTATCCCTTTCTTCCTTAGATTCAGATGTGCCCTACACATATAAAAGTGTCCTCCAACGTTTTACACAAGCATGTCGTGCCTATTATTCACATTGAAGTTGTTGAAATTTTCAAAGTTCTTTCTATCTTTGTTTTAAGTATCGATGTTTATTTTAGTTTACTTTTCAGTTATGATGAACATGTGCAATGAAGTTTATTTTTAACTAGAGGTGAATTCGAAGTTATGAATAGATATTTTATATGAATTGATTACATTCAGTTATTGTTTCATGAAACGTGAATGCAATTAATTTATCTAGTTTATAGAGAACTTATTCTTGTATGTCTATTAAGGGTGGCCAACTTAGTTTGCATGCTTGAATTTGATGCTAGAATATAAGGGACTTTCACCTCATCGTTATAGAATATAAGTAGTAAAAGTCACTAATCATGATAAATTTAAGTATAATCCTTGGCAGGATTATCATGCTTTTCATAGGTACAAATACTTCATCAATGCTTATGATTTTCACAGAACTTAATGATCTTCGAAATGTATCTCTATCATACTTTTGATAGTTAGGGAACTTGAGAAAAATAATTTAGTTGCGTCGCTGAGTCTAATTCAATGAACTTAGGAAAATCTAAGAGTTATTTAGTGTTTTTCACAGTTAATTTAGGATATTCTCATTCTAGTTTATCGAAAGAATAACTGAAAAATTGATTTGTATGCACATGTTTCATGTGAGGAGAAGAATCCTTTAGCTATCATTTCATCTATATTTCATTCACAACTTAACTTACTTGCTGCCATTTACTTTTGTTTCAATTTTAATTAAATTTGTTCAAAATTCCCTATTCATTGTTTCATTGTTAGTTTAACTTAGTTTTCAGTTTTATTAGTTTAGTTTGTGTTGATTAACATCCCTTATAATCTCCGGAATAGAAAGATTCATACTTATTCATCCTACAATTACATCATTTACAGGTTTAATTTGTGTTTTAGCTTTTACCACATCAGATGCTGAGAGAGATGATGAAGATGGGTGTAGAAGAGAGGAGTTTTTATTAGTTGGGTGAACTTAAAATTGAGTGGCAAATTGAAAAGTTTAGTTATACATATTTTAATTCGGTGAACTTGACTTAGTAATTCTTCTCTTTTTTTTTTTTTTTTTTTTTTTGTTGTCAAACAATATATTTTGTTAGATTTAAAACTTAGGAATGAGTAAATGCGAAGCTTAACCTTCGCATAAAAGTGTTGGAATCTGAAGGTCTTTGCCCAAGTCAGTCAAAGACAAAGTAGATAGAGTGCAAGTTTAGTGCAGACGAAGGTTCAAATGAGTTAGGGGTGAGGAATGGAGATCGTAAAGTATCAAAGAGCGACCGTTTTCACTACCTAGGATTTATCTTGCAAAAGAACGGAGAATTGGATGGATACCTCAACCATAGAATACAAGTTGGATGGATGAAGTGTAAGAGTGCATCGAGTATGCTGTGTGACTGTCGTATGCCACTAAAGCTGAAGGAAAAATTTATAGGACGACAATAAGACCAATAATGCTTTATGGCACTGAATGTTTAGAGGTGAAACATCAACACGTACACAAAGTGAATGTGGAAATTTGGAAAATAACCAAATTTTGGATCTCATGTAGAATTATAGCCACCACTTTAATTAATTGATAAGTATATCCAAAACTTGATGTAAAAGTACTAATATACACTTAATATTATGATTTCTCACAACAACTGACACACCCCGACCCGGAATGTCCACTAGGACTTCGAATCGAGCTGTGCTGGCCGACACCTAGAAGGTGACGAAGCCATTAAGTGTAGTGAGGTGGAAAATGTGAATAAATTTAAACCTAATATTGCCTAAATACCAGAGTGCACTAGTGAGCGAGAGCGAACCCATCTCACACGTGACGGTAGAGCATAAGTAAGGTACAATAGAGTGGGTAAGAATCATACCCTCAGAGATAGCGACCTAAACTGAGATTCTTGAAGAATCCTCGTCAATACGAACTTTCAGCAACTAACACCTGGAGGGGCACAAAACAGAAAACATGAGTGGGAAAAAACAAAGCTTTTAAAACACATTTCTTTTTTTAAAATATAATAACCCCTCACTGTAAAACCCGTATAATTTTCTAGAAATAACAATACATATGTATATAAAATTATGCTCAAAAGCAGTGGAAACCGAAGTATAAGCCATGTCTAGTCTCAACCCATATAAAAATGCAAGCCAGGTGATAATAAATCAATATAAATGTTATGTCAGCCAAAGTCACCTAACGTGACCTGTACGGCTGAATCTATAGCTCATAATATATTCCTGCACACGAGTCGGAACCACTTAATGTGGTCTGTACGATAGGATTGGGTGTATATATGTACGCTCAAGCGCTACGATCACGTGAAGGCTGTGCGAATAATTGCGGGTCACCTACGAGTCGAAACCACCTAATGTGGTCTGTACGACAAGACTGTGCACCAAGGACTGTGCCCTGGCCACGGGCGGGAGCACTAGCACTGGGGTGCAGGAAAATGAGCATTAAATGTATCTCAACATAATCATACTCACTGTATTTACTATCATCATGATATACTCACTTGGAACTTACCTGGGCCTCCGCAGCATCAATGCATACTATGCATATCTAAGCTAATGCATATACTAAAATGTAATTCAATTGACATGGCATTCAAATCACATTTCATTTAAAACAAGTTCTGGCAAAAGCGTAAAGCATATATACGTATGTATATATATATATATATATAACCGAAAGCCCACTCACGTTGAGTCCATGCTACAACTCCCTAGCACAAACATCGAGGCGTCACGAATGATCGGCACCTAGAACAATTATCAAATCACATCTCAGAATTCGTATCGATAGAATACATAATTTACTTATAACATATCCCTACGTAATTCGCTTCGGAAGATCCATATATCAAATTTCAGATTTGTAACTTCCAAATATCCACATTAAGCTTCTAGAACAATATCCTAAAATTTCACTACGATCCGACGGCTGGATCTCCGCCAATTGCGAAAACCAAATGGCGATTAACATTTTATTTTATGAACTTACAAATCCAATTCGGGAAGATCTGTATGTTAAATTACTGATTCATAAGTTCCTACATTCCTCAAATATTACAAATAATAACCTACTAAATTTTGATGACGATCCAACGGTCGGATCGTCGATCAACCTATGTCATTCAATTCCCAAAACTGAACTCAAGGCATTTAATATTTCCTAAAAATAGCATTGACGGCCTTCTGGTCACACGCCGCCGTGAGTGGCGGTCGGCCGCCCCGACTCGCTGGAAAATCCAACTATCTCCAAAAATTCTCAAAATTTACAGAATTGTAGGTCTCAATGAGTAGAGTAAGTTTCATACCTGTGACCAAGGCCAATTTGGCCAGGAAAGCCTCCAATTTCACGAAAACCCATCGGCACCCTAAAGTGGGTGGTTCTTGATTTGATTCCATACAAGCTCTGACGCCTCCAAGGTTGATTGGGCTTTGTTTCTGGGGTTCATGGAGAGTCTATTGGTAGTGTTAATTGAACGAAAACGTTTCAGGTTTAATGGATCTCAGCCATGGGTCCTCACAGCACCCACGGTTCCGTCGAGATGGTTTTCCTCAAAATACAACCAAATTCATTATAATTTTAGGTGGAAAAGGAAGAGGGAGGGTAGTGGAATGTTTTCCAGGTGATGGATGGCGGCGATTCGCCGAAAAATCGCCTGCAAAGGCGTCGAAAAAATGTGGAGGAATTGAGTTAGGCATGGGTCAAAGGGAACCCAGCGGGTTCCTCTCCTTCTTCTCCTCCGTCCTTTCCCTCCTTTCTCTCCTATGGTTGGTCACTCCCTTCTCTCTCCTCTCTCCATTTGTCATCACCTATCCCTCATTTTCTCCTTTATTTCCTCTCTCCACTGTCCATCTCTATTTTCCTTCAATATGGGCCACACATGTGGCTCCATCAGACTATGCTCCAAAAATCTGGGGCCTTCCAAAAATATTTAAATGATCGTTTAGTCCTTAACTTCATTCGTTAATAACTTCTTCGTTATACCTCCAAATTACGTTCCGTCTACCCCCATGCGTCTGTAGCGACGAGTACTACAGGGATATTCCAAGAAAATGAACCTTACGTGACACGACACGACAGTCAATACAAGTCAACACTTTGCCTCGAAGGGCATTTTTTTAAACTCACTTATTAAAATTATAAAATTCATAATTTTTAAGGACGGGCTGTTACAATCTACCCACCTTTAAAAATTTCATCCTCGAAATTTAAAATCATTTGTTTGACACAAGTAGTGGAAATACAGTAGAAAAATAAATACATGAAAGAGATATCAAGTTAGAGCGGCTACATAAAAGAGAATGTCATTCTGTCGCAATCGGATTGCAATTATTCCTCTTTCATGCCTCAAAGCTCAACTTTCTTTCTCCTTTAGCATTATACTAAAATCCAATACATAAAAAAAAAACAAAGTGTAAAAAATAAATGTATAAAAAAATAATATCCAAATATGTATAAGTAAAACTGCAAAAATTGTTTTACTAAAATCAAAACTGAGTATAGAGAAATCTTTACTTATGCACTTGTAGCATAACATACTCCGAAGGTATATATACAGTTGTAAATACGAAAATTTCCTGAAACACAAGAACACGTGTACAAAATTTATTTGTATTTGATGAATTTGGGTTACAATCTCTTTATAATTTATCCTTTGATTCTATCTTCGTAAGATATTGATTTGTTGATGGGCTGTTGATCCAAAGAGGGTTTGGGGCTTGATCTTAGGATGAACAGTGGTATGGATTTGTTGATGTTGTGTTGGTCCGAAGGGGCTGTTAGAGCTTGATTCTTGGGATGAACAGTTGTGTGGATTTGTTGATGTTGTGTTGGTCCGAAGGGGCTGTTAGAGCTTGATTCTTGGGATGAACAGTTGTGTGGATTTGTTGATGTTGTGTTGATCCGAAGAGGCCGTTGGGGCTTGATCTTAGGATGAACGAGGATGATCTTCAGGAATTTGATGATGAACGTTGATGTTGTGTTGATCCGAAGGGCCGTTGAGGCTTGATCTTAGGATGAACGAGGATGATCTTCAGGGATTTGATGATGAACGTTGATGTTGTGTTGATCCGAAGGGCCGTTAGGGCTTGATCTTAGGATGAACGATTGTTTCTTCAAGGGCCGTTGAGGCTTGATCTCGAAGAATGATGAACGAAGAACGAACTTCAAGAGAATTCTCTTCCAATTTGGGAGTAGAGAAATGTATTTGTGAATTAGTCAATGAAATGAATGGAATGGCTTCCTATTTATAGAATTCCAAAACTTGATTTTTGGATTTAAATAATCAAATGAAATAAATCATTTCTACCAAGTGTTGACATGTTTCATATTTGACGGCTTTTCTGACTCATTTCAATTTTCGTCGAGTCACACGCTACGTGTAAAATTTATGTAATACATGAGCGTTGAAACTTTGACTATCGGTAGATATTTATTTTACTGAAATTTCGATGTCTACAAATGCCCCCACTTCAAGGCGTGTCGTATACATGTGCTTGTCACATGTAGAAGCTGCATTTTGAAGTCCGTAGACGTCGATCCAATGGCCGTTAAGGCTTGATCTTGGATTGGGCCGGAACTTTCTTCAACTTTGATGGGGACGACTCGGCACGTTTATTTGTTGTGCTTGTTGGCTTTCCAAAGGCTTCATCTTGAACTGGTTTTGATTTAAGGGTGATGGACACTTGATCTTGAATCGGATCTTGATTTCTCCAGGGGCCGTTGCGGCTTGATCTTGAAGGTTGATTCAAGGGTGATGGACACTTGATCTTGAATTGGGCTTGTGATTTCTCCAAGGGTCGTTGAGGCTTTGATCTTGAATATTGATTCAAGGGTGTTAAACATTTGATCTTGAAACGGGCTTGTGATTTCTCTAAGGGCCGTTGAGGCTTGATCTTGAAGGTTGTTAGACCACAATCGGCTTCATATGGCAAGCGATCTTTGGTTTAGTTGAGGATGAATCAGCATGTGCAGTTGTACGACCCATGCTGCATTATTCTCTACTTTGTTTCTTTTGTATGACAGGCAGGCACGAGGTAGAGGTGTTGGTCTATTTCTCTATTCAATCTTTCCAAGTGCCGACCAATCGCTCTATTTCTCCTTGTCCCGTATGCAAGAGCAAGGGTAAAGGAAAAGCATGCCATGAGATATCTTTGCCTTCGACTCTGCTGATATGAGATACTTTTGCTTTTGAAGAAGTAGTTTTCCACAGGTTTATTCTTGAACTGGGTTGGAGGGTTTTCTTCTGCTAGACTTGCTTCAAAAGTCTGAGCTTACCCATTTATCTAGAGTTAAAGTTGATTAAAGGGTGGTGAACACTTGATCTTGAATCAGACTTGTGATTTCTTCAAGGGCCGTTGGTGGCTTGATCTTGAAGAAAATACGACTATGAGTGGCTCTGCGTGGCAAGTGATCTTTGCGAGCCGACTCAAGAATATGAGGGTCAAAACAAGTTCATCAAATCCAGAGTACGTTAGATCTTGATGATATGAAATACTTTTGCTTTTGAAGAAGTAGCGGACGGCCCGACACATGATTTGTTGTGCTTGTCTTTACATGCTTCAATGTATCATTTTCCTTGTTTTGTCTATTCCCTTTGCAGAAGCGGCATTTTCCCTGGTTTTTTCCCACGCATATGGCATCTTCTCTTGCAGTTTTCGCCATGCAGGAGTTGAACAAATGCTAGGTAAGCAATCAGGGAAGGTTTCCAAGCAGTCAGTTCCAGATCGGAAGTTTGATCTCAGGTTCTGACTGATTGCTCTCTTTCTTCTTGCCTTGCAGGTGAGAACAAGGACAAAGACAAGGACAGGGGGAAAGCATGATATGAGATACTCTTGCTTTTGACCCTGATGATATGGGATACTCTTGCTCTGGTGTGGCTTGTTTGCAGAGGCATTCCAGGGGATGAGGAATACTGAGTATTTTGAGAGGCTTTGTTGGAAATGCATTCTCGAAGATAGGGAAGAGCTTGGCATTTTTGCTGGTTTGCCTTACCGTAGAGGATGAATGTTGACAGATATAGGACTTTTCCCAATAGCCGGTAATGAGGCTGTTCGTTTACCCTTGTCAGCGACAGTGGGTAATTAGAACAGTAAGATTCACGCCTTTTTAAACTCGTCCGTGACTTTTGCAAAGCTGAGACAACACCTGAAGGGTGGCGACAAACTTTTGAAGAGGTGACGCCTCTTCGATTTCTGGGTAAGCAACTCTTCAATTTTTGAACAAGCGGCAGAGCTTTTAAGGTTTGGAGGATAGTGTCGTGCTTCCTTGATTTTGGCCCGTGACTCCTTCAAAGTTGAGATTGCACGTGAAGGGTGCTGACAGATTGATCCAGAAAATTCGGCTTTTGAAAAAGTGGTGCCTCTTTGATTTCTGAACGAGCAACTCTTCGATTTCTGGGCAGGCAGCTCTTCGATTTCTGAGCAGACGGCCTGTTGCTTCTTCCTTTTATGGAGACATCGATTGCTTCCCAAATCACGCTTGAGAATTGTTACTTGTAGAAGTTCCCCTCTTGTACCTTTGAGATCTTGATTTGTCCGACCTCTTCTTTTCTTCAAAACCTTCGAAAAATGTCTTACCCGTCTGACCGTCGTCTTGATTTGAATGCCGGGGAAGAGGCTGTTATGTCTTCTCCAGACAACATATGGCATGCATCATTTTTATCCCCGAACGGTCCTCTTACGGTTGGGGATTCGGTGATGAAGAACGATATAACAGCCACGGTGGTGGCTAGAAATCTTCTCACCCCTAGAGACCAACAGGGTACTTTCCAAGCGGTCCGATGAGCTGGTTGTCTAGGACTTCTTGGCTTTTAACGTCCAGTGTGCGGGCTCCGTGACGAATATAGGCCAACGCCTTCTTGTTCATACTCGCCAAGTTGAATCTTTGATGGCTGAGGTGGCGAGTCTTAAGCAGGAGATCAGAGGGCTTAAGCATGAAAATAGGGAGTTGCACATGCTTGCTAACAGCTACTCGACGAGCATGAAGAAGAAGCTTAACCAGCTGCAGGAATCTGATAGTCGGATTCAAAGTGATCATCAGATGTTTATGGCTTTGTTCCAGAGGCATCTTTTGCCGTCGTCCTCTGAAGCTTCACCTAGTGTTGAGGCTCCAGATAATCAAGCTCCAGCACACTGTCTTTCTGCAGCTCCGCCGAGTAATGAGGCTTCTCATGACCGTCTTTGAAGAGTCCCTGCTTGTTTGCACATTTCTTGTAAATTTTTTTTCATTATGTATAATGTAAATTTGTGTAATTTTCCAAAAAAAAAAAAGATGGACTTTATTTCTCTCAATGCATTTTTCGCTATATACATATATATATATATATATATATATAATATGCATACACATTTTTTATTTTTTATTTTTATTACTATTATATAAATATATGTGTGTGTGTATTTTTTTTTATAATAATAACAATTTTTTTTTCTTCGCACATGGTGCTAGCACCAACTCCACAGCTTTCATCATTTTCTTTCCTTTCTTCACGTGGATGGATCCACCACCCGGCATGGTGCCGCATCAATTTGTTCCTTTTTTTTTTATCTCTTTTGTATAAATCTGGATGATGGGCTTGGGGAATTTGCAGACGGAGAAGAGAAGCTTGGCGAACTCTCGGAGTCGATTTCCAGTAGCAATTAGCGAGGCTACCGAAGAATCCCCAAGAGAAGGAGCGGGTATGCTGGAATCACCACCGCTGATATTGACACTCTCAAATCCGACTGCGTCTGTTTTGTTGCTCCCCACCCACATGCCTTGCGACTTATGAATCTCATCGAACAAGGCGTTTGAAGCTCCTGAACCACTTCTTCAACACTGGCTTTGCCACCTTCCTGCTCATGCTCAGCCCTTCATGGCTCAGACACTACAGCAGATAGCCCTACGTCTCCCTCTGTCAGTTCTTGTGGTATGAGAGCTGTTCTTGATTATGGCCACTTCATTCGCAACTTCAACTTCGGTTGGTTGGGCACCTGCTCCTTCCAAAGCATTTGTGATTTCTTTCTCCTTAGGTGCAAGAACAATCCAAGAAACAAAAATGTTTGATTAGACCTTTGACTACGAAGGCCATCAAAACCAGCAAAAGTTATGTCAGCTTGAAGATTTGAACCATGCTTGCAAATACTCTCGCCCCTCGGTGTCGTATAATTTACAACCTTTGCCACTGGTGAGCACCACTGGAGTCCTCGCGTAAATCCGCAGCATGACCTTCGTCTCTGTGACTTTAACACCGAGAAGTATGATGCCTTCTGCTTCCCCTCGGATCTCAGCAGATCAGAATCTAAATGGAGTCCGCGGTCGTAGATCAAGCTCGGACTCGGACGAGTGGGGAACCAGGCTGTCGAGGTGCTAGTGGTATTGTTTGTCCAGCCCCGTCGTATTTCATGGCGGGATTGATCACGGAGTGCATCTTCCCTCACCTTCTACCTTTGCCGATCACTGGATCCTGACCCGAGACTCGGGATTCGTCGGAGCAGTTGTGCAACTTCCATGGCGTAGCACTCATCCATTGCGAATTTGGGTTTCAAATTGTTGAAAAATGGGTTCCGGGTCAAGAACAATGGGGTAATCTGATGGGGCGACTTGGGTTTGTTTTGGTTTTCTTTAAACTTAATTAAGCATTCTTTGCAACGAGATCCTCGATCAGATCAGCTGGATCTTGAATAGTAGCGATGGTATGGGCATTTTCTTCCTCCACAGTGATGCCAAATGCCTCCTCAAGTCCCATCACAATCTCAACTGAGTCAAGAGAATCGGCACCAAGTTTTGAAAACTTTGAGCCAGCAGACACATCCACATCTTCAGCTAAAGCCAGCTGTTTCTTCACTATGCTACACACCTTGGTGACGGTCTCCGGTTTGGCCGCACAAGAAATTTGGAGACGCCCAGGTCGGGAACTGAGAGATGGAAAGCGCTTCCCAGTGACGGAAAAGGAAACTGATTTAAAACCAGAGCTCCTGCCGTCGGGTGCCAAAGCGAGCTTGAATGAGGTGGAAAGGGCAGCAGAAGCTTGGGTAAGGGCAGCCATTGCCGTCAACGGAGGAGAGATCTGGTATCGAATGAAGTGAGAAATTAATGACAGAGAGTGGACGAAGAGCACGAATGAGAGAAAGTGGATGAAGAGCACGAAGAGTGTGTAGAGAGAGTAAGTGATTTGGGCTTCTGACACTTGGGCAATAGGTCTCGGCCTTGGTGGGTTCTTCATGAGGGTTGTGGGCTTTGGGAGCCGGCCTAGAGACATATATATATATATATATTTATATGTATGTATGTATGTATGTATGTATATATATATATATATATATATAAATGAAAATGTAATAACTTCTGTTTTTTTTGTAAATTCATAATAACATATGTATACTTTTTTGTTTGACAGGTGCTTATGCATTCATGGATTTCCTTGCTATTTTGACAAAGTGAGCAAGATGTGGATGCAACTGTGTTGAGGTTTATGACCGGGTAGTCGTTTGACGGCGGTCACTGAAGTTCTTCACCGACCTTGCTATTTGTGACGGAGCGAGCAAGATGTGGGTGCAACTGTGTTGAGCTTCCTGAACGGCGGTCACTGAAGTTCTTCATCGGCCTCGCTGTTTATGACGGAGCGAGCAGGACGTGGGTGCAACTGTGTTGAGCTTTGTGACCGACTAGTCGTTTGTCGGCGGTCACTGAAGTTCTTCACCAGCCTTGCTGTTTGTGACGGAGTGAGCATGGCATGGGTGAAACTGTGTTGAGCTTCCTGAACGGCGGTCACTGAAGTTCTTCACCGGCCTCACTGTTTGTGACGGAGCGAGCAGGACATGGGTGCAACTGTGTTGAGCTTTGTGACCGGGTAGTCGTTTGACAGCGGTCACTGAAGTTCTTCATCGGCCTTGCTGTTTGTGGCGGAGCGAGCAAGACGTGGGTGCAACTGTGTTGAGCTTCCTGAACAACGGTCACTGAAGTTCTTCATCGACCTCGCTGTTTGTGACAGAGCGAGCAGGACGTAGGTGCAACTGTGTTGAGCTTTGTGACCGGCTAGTCATTTGACGACGGTCACTAAAGTTCTTCACCGGCCTTGCTGTTTGTGACGGAGCGAGCAGGACGTAAGTGCAACTGTGTTGAGCTTTGTGACCGGCTAGTCGTTTGACGGCGGTCACTGAAGTTCTTCACCGACCTTGCTGTTTGTGACAGAGCGAGCAGGACGTGGGTGCAATTGTGTTGAGCTTCCTGAACGGCGGTCACTGAAGTTCTTCACCGGCCTTGCTGTTTGTGACGGAGCGAGCAAGACGTGGGTGCAACTATATTGAGCTTTGTGGCCGGCTAGTCGTTTGACAGCGGTCACTGAAGTTATTCACTGGCCTTGCTATTTATGACAGAGTTTGTTCCAATGCGTCACTTTTACCGTGCGGGGTTATACGAAAGGCTATATCAGGGTTTCATTGTGTAGTGCATTTTGATCACAGTTTTCCCTCGGTGGTGCGCTACCGTGTGGTGCTGTGCAAGAGACTGCACCGGGGCTTCGTTGTGTAGTACCTTTCTGTCACAACTTTCCTCGGAGGTGACGTTGCCATGCACATCGACCTTGCCGTATGTCGTTGCTGCTTGGAACTTGTTTCAGTGCGTCACTTTTACCGTGCGGGGTTGTGCGGAAGGCTATACCGTGGTTTCGTTGTGTAATGCCTTTTGATCACAGTTTCCCTCGGTGGTGCGCTTCTGTGTGGTGCTGTGCAAGAGACTGCATCGAGGCCTCGTTGTGTAGTACCTTTCGGTCACAACTTTCTTCAGAGGTGACGGTTCCGTGCACATTGACCTTGCCGTTTGCCGTTACTGCTCAGCTTTGTGGCTGGTGTCTTTCCGTCGTTGTGACTTTGCCATTGTCATCCTTCAATGCTCATGAGATTTCTCTCGCATGTCTTTTGCTCATCTTTGTAACAAGCTTTGTACCCAAATCCTTCCTTCAAAGAAATGAAGTATTCACATTGATGATATGACTGTACTTGAAGCTTTGAAGTTCTAAGTTGCCTACGTACCCTTCCAACGAAAGGGATCAAGTCAAAACGAAGTTCAAAGAGTGAGGATATTTTTTTTTTAGTTTGTCGTACACAGTTTTGTGCTCTTGTGGGCTAGGAGCGTGGTTCCTTCTCAAGCGTAGTACCGCTTCAAGAACTTGCCGTTTATGGGGCCAATCCTCAAGCCATTTTCTTCCACGATCTTGTAAGCACCATTTGTGTAGACTTCTTGTACTACGTAAGGTCCATCCCACTTTGAGGTGAATTTGTTTCTCGTCTTGTGCGTCGTGATGATAGGCTTACGTAATGCAAGGACGAGATCCCCTACTTGAAATGACCTTGGGCGAGCTTTCTTGTTGAAGGCCTGGGACAATCGTGCTTGGTAACACTCCAAATGCTGCTGAGCTTCGAGTCTCTTATCATCTAGCATTTCCAACTCTTGAAGATGTAACTTTGCATTCTCTTCATCAGTCAATCTTTCTAGTATAGCCATCCTCAGAGAGGGAATTTGGCTTTCCAGCGGCAAAACCGCCTCTGCGCCATACACGAGCAAATATGGTGTAGCTTGAGTAAGCGTCCGGTGCGTCGTCCTGTATGCCCAAAAAGCTTCGCTCATTCTCTTGTGCCAGTCTTTCTTGCTCTTACCAACGACTTTTCTCAAAAGGTTGCATAGAGTTTTGTTGAATGCTTCTGCGAGACCATTGGCTGGGGCATGATACATGGAAGACTTATGCTGTTTGAACTTGTATTTCTCACAGAGTTCGTCCATAAGTCGGTTGGAGAACTGCTTTCCATTGTCTGTAATGATGTAGCGAGGCACACCATATCGGTGGATGATATGCTTTTTGATAAAACGGACGACAGTTTCTTTCTTGACTCCCCTTAGGGGTATGGCTTCAGCCCACTTGGAGAAGTAATCTGTTGTAGCTAGGATGTAAGCTTCTCCCGCAGATGACTTTGGTGCGATCGGTCCCACGACGTCCAATCCCCATGCATCGAACGGCCATGAAGCAACTGTAGGGTGTAATGGTTCAGGTGGTTGATGTATGAACTTGGCATGGAATTGGCAGGCTTGGCACCTTTTGGTGTATTCCATGCAATCCCTCACCATACTTGGCCAATAGTAACCCATTCTTTTAAGCTGGAAATATAGCTTTAGCCCCGACTGATGCGCCCCACATACACCTGAATGTGCCTCTTCCATGGCTTGACTGGCTTCTTCTTCACCTAGGCATTTCAGAAGTACTCATTCAAAAGAGCGTCGGTAAAGTGTTCCCTTATAGTAGAGGAAGTGATGTGCTCGTCGACGTATTTCAGAGCGGTGTCTGGGATCGTCTGGAAGCCTTCCTTGCTCTAAGTAGTCGACCAACAGCTGTCTCCATTCCTCAGTGTCGACCAGAAGTATTGAGATGACGTTTGTGTCATTTAGCAGTATTTCAGTGGCAAGTGGGATCACCCATCTTTGGCAAACTGGCACGTCTGCAACTTCTCCTTCTCCTAGTGTCATACTCGAGGCTAGGTTGGCGAAAGCATCTGCCATTTGATTTTCTTTTCTTGGCACATGTTCTAGTGTCACTATCTTGATCCTTTGTAGCAGCTGAGTTGCCAGCTAGAAGTATGGGACGAGATCATCTTTCCTCACCTCATACTCGGTCAAGAGTTGATTGATTATGAGCTTGGACTCGCCATATACCTCAAGGGTTGTGATTCCCATGTTGATTGCCATTTGGAGACCGAGGATCAGTGCTTGGTACTCAGCGACGTTGTTGGAGCATAGTTTACTTAGTTGGAAGGAATAAGGCATTATTTTCCTTTGCGGTGACATAAATATTACTCATACCCCTGCTCCATCTGCTCGTGCGGATCCGTCGAAGAACATCGTCTTTGTTGGGAAGATGTCGATGTAAAACACCTCTTCGTCAGACAAGTCGTCTGAGATTTTCCAATCGGCTGGGATCAGATGATCAGCAAGGAAGTCTACCAGTGCGTGTCTTTTGACGGCTTTAGCTGGAACGTAGATTATCTCGTGTTGATTAAGAAGTAATGCCCATTTAGCTAGTCGCCCTGTCAAAACTAGTTTGGACATGACGAATTTGACAGGGTCAGGTTTAGCAACCAAATGGATGGTGTAAGCATGCATGTAATGTCTGAGCTTCTGAATGGCGAATATGAAGGCAAGGTACATCTTTTCTATCGAGGAATAGTTCAACTCGGCACCGGTAAGAGTTCGACTGAGGTAGTAAAGCGCTCATTCTTTCTGGAATTCATTTTCTTGTGCCAATAGTGCTCCTACTGAACTTTCTTGAGCGGCTTCCTGGGCACAGGTGCCCCCAAGACAGGTGGACTTCACAAATACCTTTTTATGCTTTCAAAGGCATTGTGGCATGTTTTGTTCCATACAAAAGGGACATCCTTCTTCATGAGTCGGCTAAACGGTTGACAACGTCTTGCTAGATTGGATATAAATTGTCTAATGAAAGCGAGTCGTCCTTGTATACTTTTCAGTTCGTGTAAATTTCTTGGCTCAAGCATGCTTTGAATGGCTTTGATCTTTGATTGGTCTACTTCGATGGCACGGTGCTTGACAATGAAGCCGAGGAACTTTCCAGAGGTGACGCCAAATGCACATTTCATCGGGTCCATCTTGAGGTTGTATTTTTGCAGCCTTTTGAACACCATTCGCAAATCCTTCAAGTAGTCTGATCTTTTTTTTGTCTTGACCACCACATCGTCTACGTAACATTCTACATTTTTGTGTAGCATGGCATCGAAGATTTTCTGCATTGCACGTTGATATGTAGCTCCAGCATTTTTTAGACCAAATGGC
The DNA here is from genome assembly GCA_963580275.1 of Crataegus laevigata. Taxonomy (NCBI): domain Eukaryota; kingdom Viridiplantae; phylum Streptophyta; class Magnoliopsida; order Rosales; family Rosaceae; genus Crataegus; species Crataegus laevigata. The sequence goes on from OY756946.1 coordinate 13,136,017, forward strand.
ATCACCTTGTAGCAGTATATACCTGTTGGAGTGTGAAAGGCTGTTAGTTCCTCATCTTCGGGAGCCATACGAATTTGATTGTATCTAGATGAGCCATCCATGAATGACAGCGCCTCGTGGCCAGTGGTTGCGCCCACCATGATTTCGATGATTGGCAAGGGAAAATCGTTTTTCAAGCACGCATCGTTGAGGTCTCGAAAGTCCACGCAAACACGTATTTGTCCAGATTTCTTAAGGATGATAACGATGTTAGAGATCCACTTGGGGTATTGTACCTCTTGAATGAAGCCTGCTTCAATTAGCTTGTCAATCTCAGCCTCAATCTGTGGGATGAACTCGGATTAATAGCGCCTTTGAGTTTGCTTTATCGGTCGTATTTCGGGCTTGACTGCAAGACGATGCACAACGATAATAGGGTCAAGGCCGGGCATTTCCTTATATGTCCAGGCGAAGACGTCTTTGTACTCTAATAGCAGCTGGTAGTACTCTTCTATCTCGTCCGCACTTAGCAGCGCACTTACGAAGATAGGTTTGGGCTCTTCTTTCGTTCCTAAGTTGAGCTCCTTAAGCTCATCGACCGTGGCTTGCCCTCCATCTTCGAGCTGTGGTGGTGCAGCGGTGACATCTTCCTAAGGTGCTTCACTTTGTTTGTCTTCTTGGATTGTGATGTGGAATACGTCTTGGACCTCTTCTTCAGTGCCATCCTTTTAGGCTTGTTGGCGTGAAGATTGGCTGGTGTGGATAATGGTGCGCCTCTTTACTTTCAGTGGTCCATTTGTGTCAACCTCCAAGACTGCTTGGCACTTCATTTTTGAAGGAATAGAGCTTTGGATGTCATCCCTTTCTACTAAGCTGTTGGGCTTCTGTTTCTTTGGCGTTGTTCTTTTTCTCCCTGAAGGCTCCTCAGTTTTTTTTAGTCTTCTCAAAACCGACTGTTGGGGAGGAAAGCTAGGCACGTTGCTTTGTTTCTTAGGTTCTAACAACCTTTCAAAAACGAAACTTTGGGATGTTAGCGTGTTAAGCCGCTCGAAGACGGAGGTTCGGCTTTGACCACCAATGCAATGAAATGCCGATATTCTGGGTCTTGGATGATTCATCTTATTGAAGACTGATATCCGAGGGGCGGATTTAAGCTCTTCTCGATTTTGTACGACGCTCACGCTGATGTGCTGAACGCTAGCGTTTTTCGTTTTGCTCGAAATCTTCACAGGTGCATTTGGTGTGAAGCCGATTCCTGCTTTACCGTTGTCAACTCTGTAACTATGCTCTTTCAGCCTCTTTTGAGTCTTGGTGAGGTCGCGTTCTTTGTTGTTAATAGTGTATGAACCCTTCTTTCTAGGATTTGAAGTCGTACCCAGCATTTGACATGAGTTTGTAGGCGTTTGGATCAAAACCTTCTTCGGTCCTCTTGGTTGGGAGAAAGCTTGGTTCTACTCCTTTTGGCAAAGATTTTATGAAGCCTTGTGGTGGTCATGCAATCTTAGTCTTGCCTAGCTGTGTTAGAGGTAAAATTGCATTCGTCTTGAGCAATTCTACATCATCATTACGCTGTTGCATGTCGGCTTTGCTTGTCCCCGTTTTGAATGAGGTTTGACCCTTCTTTCTTCTCGACATCGGGATGTATCGGAAGACGGGTGTGTTCGGTCTTTTTAAGGGCGTCTCACCCCATTTGGCTGTCACGAGTTCGTCGTTGTTTTTGCTTGAAGACGGTGTGGCTTATTTTCCTTGCTTTCTTGGAACAGACTACCATTCTTGCTTTTAGGCATCACTTTGCCCGTGGATTTTACCTCTTTTGGGAGAGCTTCAGGTATTATGTCTTTCTCCATGTAGAATTTGGCGTCTACAAAATGTGATTCGGCTTTGGTAAATGGCTTGGTATCGCCTCGAATCACCTTTACTCCTTCCCGGTGGAATTTTAAACATTGGTGAAGGGTGGATAGCACTACTCCATTCTCATGAATCCAAGGCCTTCCTAAGAGCAGGCTGTATGAAGTTCTTGCATCAATCACATGAAATATCGTGCTTGATTTGAGTTCACCAATGGTTATCTCCACTCGGATCATGCCTATCGCTCTTTGTCCTCCTTGGTTGAAACCTTGGATTAGTAGACGGCTTAGGGACGATTTATCTATTTTGATGCCGATTGTAGCCATCGTTGACTTTGGCATGATGTTTATGGCCGATCCACCATTCACAAGCATGTGGTTGACTTTGTTCTCCCTTATGTACCTTGAGACGAAGAGAGGACAGTTGTGAGGTTTTGATCCCAGCAGTAAGTCTTCGTTAGTGAAGTTGATTGAGTCTTAGACGGCACAGCATGTGGCATATTCATATGATCGAAGCCTTGAGCCTTTGTCCTTGTTTCCTTATACTCCATGGTCGTTGGGATTTGCTAAGACCACTATCAGTGCTTTCCGCATCTCATCGGGTAATCGTAATGCCTCATCGATGCTAACGTGAGTCGGCAAACCTTCTTTGGTCATGAGGGTCTTCACTTCTTCAACGACGATAACTTTGTCTCTTAATGGTTCATTTACTTCCACTATGTGACATGCAGCGATAGTGCACTGTTGGAAAAAGTCATTCGGGAAGTATTTGTGCAAGGAGACGGGAATGTGTGGCTCTTGCTCCATAGGCTCCCCAGCGTATGTTGGCATAGCAGCTCTTGCGCTTCTTTTGGGTTTCCTATTGTTGCGACGGCGGTGCTTTCTTCCTTCTTCTACCTTTGGCCTTGTGGCTTGTGGTTTAGGCTTCTTCGTCTTTTTGCGGGTCACTAAGGTCCATCCTTCATTATCGTCAGTCGGTGCATCCTAGTTGTTTGCCCCCAACAATGGTTGTGCAGAAGGGGCCGTGTGACTTGAGCATGGATAAGGATGGTCACTCATTACCTGAAGAAGCACAGGATCAAAGGATCCAAACATGATTGTCGTAGTGTGTGTTGCGACCGTGTCTTCCAGGTCGAGTTCAATTCGCCTTTGTTGTGCTAACTTCATGATAAGTTCCTTGAGGATGAAGCACTTGCCGACGGGATGACTCACGATGCGATGGTACTTGCAGTACTTGGGATCGTCAACACGATTCATCTCTTCCGGGCGCTTGCATTCAGGCAGCTCAATTACCTTTTTCTCCAACAGGTCGTCTAGCATTGGGGCCATGTCAGAGTCTGGAAATGGGTATGTTTTCTGCTCCAGTTCCCTCAAGGTGTTCTTGTACCTGTCTTGGTTACGAGAAGGCTCGCCTCTTTTTATCTCCTTTGCTTTGTTCTTAGAGGAGATTTTGACGGGTGCGGAAGAGGTCTTGGTGGGGGTAGCGTCAATGGTAAAAGCTTAATTGGCAGGCTTCTTTCCACGATTATCCACCTTTAGAGTAAACACCTTATCTTTCTTGAAGTCGGTGATCGACTCCTTTTTTCCATGATGAGCGATGCTCAGCTCCATGTCGTGAGCGCAGGTGGCTAACTCTTCAAACGTCCGTGGTTTGATGCCTTGAAGGATGTATTGTAATCCTCATTGCATACCTTGAACGCACATCTCGATTGAGGAGATTTCAGAGAGCCTGTCCTTACAGTCGAGGCTCAGCGTGCACCATCAGTTGATTTAATCGACAACTGGCTCGTCCTTCTACTGCTTTGTGCTTGTCAGCTTCAGCATGCTTACTGTGCGACGAGTGCTGTAGAAGCGGTTTAAGAACTTTCGCTCTAATTGTTCCCAACTATTGATGGATTCAGGCTCTAGATCCGTGTACCAGTCAAATGTATTTCCTTTCAGAGAGCGAACAAACTGCTTCGCGAGGTAGTCTACTTCCGTCCCCGCGTTGTTGCAAGTTGCGACGAAATGGGCAACGTGCTGCTTTGGATTTCCTTTCCCATCGAACTGCATGAACTTTGGCAGTTGATATCCCCTTAGCATCTTCAGGATGTCGATTTTCTTGGAGTAAGTCTTCGAATACAACATGGAGGTATGTGAGCTCCCTTCGTACTGTGCCTTGATGGTGCTAGTGATCATTTGTTGCAGCTGCTAGATAGACAGAGATCCCATGAGTGTCGTTGCTTGGTCTGGCTTCTCCTCGATTTCTCTTGTCGGAGGTTCCTCATCCTCACTGCCTTCCCCTTTGTCGTTGTTCTTCATTTCCAATTGGTTGACAAGTGTGGCGATTCATAAGTCTTTCTCCTTCACAGTCTGTGTGAGCTTTGCAATCGCTTCATTCATTTGAGCCAGCTCCTCCTCAATCGAAGTCGCTCTGGTGGTCATGACTTGCATGGTTGTGCTACTGCTCAAGTCTGCGTCAAAGAGCAGGGACTCGGGGCACTCCCTTGGGATATCCTCCATTGGCGCACTTAGCGAGACCAGAGTGATCACGGGATGGTATTTCGGGTGTTCATGAACTTTTGGCGAAGTTGATGCGGATGGGGAAGATGAGGCGGAAAGAGCTCTTGCCTTACTTCGAGTTATGATGCCAAAAGCGCCACTGCTCGTGATGAGGATACTCTTGTTCTTCGTGTTAGTTGCGGGAACAGTTTAAGCCTTCCTTAATGCCATATGTGCCCTCTTTTGCGGATTTGAAGATAGAGATGAGAGGTAGAGATTGTCCCACTGGGTGTGCCAAATTTGTAAACACGAAAATTTCCTGAAACACAAGAACGCGTGTACAAAATATATTTGTATTTGATGAATTTGGGTTACAATCTCTTTATAATTTATCCTCTGATTCTATCTTCGTAAGATATGGATTTGTTGATGGGCTGTTGATCCAAATGGGGGCTGGGGCTTAATCTTAGGATGAACAGTGGTATGGATTTGTTGATGTTGTGTTAGTCCGAAGAGGCTGTTGGAGCTTGATTCTTGGGATGAACAGTGATGTGGATTTGTTGATGTTGTGTTGATCCGAATGGGCCGTTGGGGCTTGATCTTAGGATGAACGAGGATGATCTTCAGGGATTTGATGATGAACGTTGATGTTGTGTTGATCTGAAGGGCTGTTGGGGCTTGATCTTAGGATGAACGAGTGTTTCTTCAAGGGCCGTTGAGGCTTGATCTCGAAGAACAATGAACGAAGAACGAAGAACGAACTTCAAGAGAATTATCTTCCAATTTGGGAGTAGAGAAATGTATTTGTGAATTGGTCAATGAAATGAATGGAATGGCTTCCTATTTATAGAATTCCAAAACTTGATTTTTGGATTTAAATAATCAGATGAAATAAATCATTTCTGCCAGGTGTTGACACGTGTCATATTTGACGGCTTTTCTGACTTATTTCAATTTTCGTCGAGTCACACGCTAGGTGTAAAATTTATGTAATACATGAGCGTTGAAACTTTGACTATCGGTCAACATTTATTTTATCGAAATTTTGATGTCTACAGCAGTATCTTTAGATTGAGTCCAACCCTTAAATAGGTAAATATATAATAAATAAGTAATTAAATAAATAAGTATACTAACACAAAATGTCTACCTATTCACTTGCTTAACGAATCCAACAAATATGTTATCAATATTACGGTTTGCAGCCTGCAATACTGACAACTCACCGTTGTCACGATAAGCAAGTAAATAATTCCCGAGGGTGCAATATTACCATCTTGCCCTTCATTGGAAAATACGCATACATCGCCTAAATAAAGTCTCGATCGTGCTCTTGCACTACTTTCTCAGGCAACATTTTCAATATCATAAACTAGTAATAATGCAGATCTGAATATAAATGGAGAGAATTTTTCGAATTCCCATATTATTTTTGGCAAATTGACATCAATTAGTAATTAATCTCTATTATTTTTGTTGTTTTCATTATTTTATGTAACCTTTAAACTACCTTTGGATGTCTACAACCTTTAACCACACCTTTGAATGTTTGAGACCTTTAAATTAAAATAAAAGCATGAATTAACAATAATAATAATAATAATAATAATAATAATAATAATAATAATAATAAAGCCTTGGAAATTAAATTGTTAGGCATCTTGATACTTCCAATAAAATTCTAAAATTGATAAGTGATTAAACAATGAAACTGCAGCCAAAGATAACAATTCAGCTGTTGTATCTTTTTGCAAAAACTCAGAAGTTTGCCAAAAGTAGTTTAAAAATTATAGAGAATAATGAAAATAAAAAAGTGGTAAACATTAATTCTTCATTTTAAAGTAGTTTAAAGATTGTGTTTTGTTTATTGCAAGAAACCCTAATATCAACAGTATATTAGTACTTTTACGTAAAGTTTTTGTTATAATTATTATAAAATTAAAATGATGGCTATAACCTTATATAGAGCCTAAAATTTGATTATTTTTTCAAATTTTCAAAGTGAGTGTAGCGGAAATGAGAATGTTTCGTTAAATGTGTAGGCACGCGAGAAAAATTAGGATTAGGAATAAGGATATATGAGGCAAAGTAAGAGTAGCCGAAATTAAAGATAAGATGAAAGAAAATCGGTTAAGGTGATTTGGACATGTGAAACAAAGCCTACAAATGCTCTGGTTAGAAGATGCGATTACGAGACAGAAGTTTAGGGTTGAAGGAGTAGAGTAGAGGAAGACTTGGCAAGAGACTCTAAGAAAAGACTTGGAGTACTTGGATTTAACGGATGACGTGTCACAGAATGAGCGTAATGACGTTTTAAAATTCATACAGTCATTCTCACTTAATAAAATAAGATTTTAATATTATTATTTCAGTGTTAAATTAATCACCGATCAAATTCAAACCTACGTTATTATGCAATAAGTCAACTTATTTCACCTTCCAACGTTAAAAGTTGGGTGCCAAGCCAACCAAGGAACACTCGATAATATTGCTTGTGATAAATAATAATAATAAAAATAATAAAAATAGCCTTTTAAAGGTGAAAAATGTGAGCTAGGGAGAGTTGGACAGGCTCTCCTTTCTCGTGCTACAGTGGCGCCGCTAAGAGAGAGACGACGACGAAGAAGACAAACTTACGAAGGAACATGTTCTACAGAGGGTAACGCACCTTCCCTTCCTTCTAACCCTTTATTTTAATTTCTTTCTTCTTCATCTTTCCATTATCTTTAGGTTATTTCAATCCATATAAGTGCTCTTTTCTCTATTAATTTCTGTCGATGGCCTTTGTTGATCGATTTCTTTTTGTTGTTCATGTTAATTGTGGATGATATAAATTAGATGACGCCCAGAATTTAAGTTCATATTTTTCCGGAAATTTTATGGATTATTTGGGGTTGAACAATGTAAAATGATCTGATTAGAACTAATTTTATTTGGTTTATTTTGTTTGCCTTTGTATGCGCGATTTCGAAGAAAATTCAACAAATTTAGGGTCTATTGCTAGTCATCGATGATTCGAAAACCCTTACACCAATAAAATTCTTGCTGGTAATTTGTAATTGGATAATGTTGTTTTCATAAATGGACTGATAAATTTTTTTCTGTTTTTCATTTGGGCTGAGGAAACCTTTTTCTGTTTGAGGAACTACTGATTAGTTCCCTTGTTTTCAAATTGACACACATTTAAAGGCGGAATTTAGGATGTGAAAGTATGTTCATCAAAACCTTATAGTTGAAACTAAACAATCTCGAGAGGTTTATTTAGGACCTGAATAAAATGTTTGACCTCATTAATATCTAAGGAGAGTACCTAACTACCTGTAGCTGAATACCCAGTATGATTTACATTTATGGCAGCTGTCTAGGGTAATGGAAGAAAAATATATAAACCAAATTCTGAGATTCGGTGCGGATAATGCAAATGTATTTATGAGTTTTATTTGTTTTGTTGGGAAAAATCCTATTTCTATATTTGTGAACAACCATATATGGTTTTCCTTATCAAATTTATCTTTACTTTATAATTTTTACACCTAAGGGGTTTCCCTACTTATAAAATTTGTAAGTTGGTAGCACAAGGTCCTCAGTCCCAAAGGGTAGCATTCAAGTTGTATTTGTGTCTTGTTCTACTCGTATGATCGTATGATTTAGGTTCATGTTGCTTACTGGTAAGAACTCTCACCCAATTTGTCCTATTAACCATTTTAAGGTGACTCGACATTTAACCCAACCTTTTCCTTGATCATGCTGTGTTTGGGTCAATTTATGGACTTCATTGTCAAGTGATGTTAGAAGGTGGTGTTTGTTTCCTGTCATTTTATGTCTTCTTAACTATTAGTCAAACCCTAATCAGACCTCTTTTGTTAATCGAGAGTAATGACTTGACACTTAAGGCTTAACTACCCATTTATTAGTGGTGTTGTGTTTGGGTTAGTCCACGACTCCACATATATTTTGAATTAAGAACTGAAAACTAAGTTTCACATATTTCTAACCAAACGTATTACTATTTATTCCTTACAAAAACAAAATCCAATTCATCCTGATACTAGAAAAACCTTAAAAATTTATTATTCTCCAAGGAATAGTACAATACATATTAAGAAATGGAAGATAATAGTCATACCTTCATCTAATTTTACGTAAGCCGTTTTGTTGTGTCGAAATTGGGTTATTTGTGGATGACATTAAACCAACCTATTTTTTAATGTTTGTGGGCTGCATTATTTCGTGTCAAGTAATGCTGAACTGTAATTCGCTAGCTTCTTTTTGGTCGAATCATAGGAGCTAGTAATTGACGATATGCTTATATTGGTGACATTATTGTTGCTGTAATCAAGGAAACAGTACAAAATACACCTCTAGAAAGATCAGAAATGGTCCAAGCTGTCATTGTACGTAATTGTAAAGAAGTCGAGTTGTGTTATTGACTGTTAGAACACTTCTATTTATGACTAACTGACTTATTTCAAACACTCATGGGCTGAGGAGTTTGTGAAGGCAGAGCTTTATATTGTGGTTATCATCCAACAACCTATAATACACATCGTATGGAAATTTGATATGCAGGAATGATGTCAATGATTGCATCTATAATTCTATATGTATTGATAATATCCCTGTAGGAGTAGCACGTGTATTCTTGTTTCTAAACAAGTGATGTATAGGAAGAAACACAAGGAGAGATGCCACATAGGGACTTGATTCTCCCACAGCCACAGAAAGAAATGAAAGTGCCAAGATTTAAACAGTACCTAATGAATTCCTAATCTTGAAGTATATATTAATGCAACTACTATTGTCCTAGGTTCTAAGTCATATATTTTGTGATTTAAAAGTTGTGGTTTAATGAAAATTGCATGAGAAATGCTTTTCTAGAAAGAAAAAAAAGTACCAAAACTAGGAGTCATTGGTGTACTTTTTCTTCTTCCTGCACCAAGATTCTGCTTGCTTCAATCATAAATGGTTACTGAATGAAACGTTATTGGAAAATTGGAATGCATATTAATGTAGTTCTGTAATTAGTTGTGATTCTTTACAATATGTGCTAAGAGTACTGATGAGTTTGCTTCTCTTTTCTGTTGCTTTTGTCACTGGGGACGAAAGTAAATTTGCTGATGGTGGTGATGGCCGCGAAATGGGTTCAAAGCGTCAGCGGCTAAGTGAGCCAGGATCTTCATTCTATGGGACCTCCCCCGGCTCAAGTTATATGTACAATCCAACTCCTTATGCATATGTTGGACAACCTCCGCCTTTCCCTGTTGTCAAACTTCGTGGTCTACCATTTGATTGCACGGAAGTTGATGTTGCTGAGTTCTTCCATGGTCTTGACATTGTTGATGTTCTTTTTGTCCACAAGAATAGCAAGTTCACTGGGGAAGCTTTTTGTGTTTTGGGGTATCCTCTCCAGGTTGATTTTGCCCTGCAAAAGAATAGACAGAACATGGGCAGGAGATATGTTGAAGTGTTCAGAAGTAAGAGGCAGGAATATTACAAGGCAATAGCCCAAGAAGTATCTGATTCTCGTGGTGGTTCCCCTCGCAGAAATGCCCCAAGGGACAAATCTTATGATGAAGGGAAGGACTCAGCGGAGCATACCGGGGTATTGCGGTTGAGGGGATTGCCATTTTCTGCTGGGAAGGATGATATAATGGATTTCTTTAAGGACTATGTGTTGTCAGAATCCTCAATTCATTTCACAATGAATTCAGAAGGGAGGCCGACCGGGGAAGGTTTTGTGGAGTTTGCAAGTGCAGAAGACTCCAAGGCAGCGATGGCCAAGGATAGGATGACGCTTGGAAGTCGATACATAGAGTTGTTCCCCTCCACGCATGATGAGTTGGATGAAGCAATATCAAGAGGACGGTGATTCCTTGTGACTTGGCCATCAATTGGGTATTGTGTACTACCCATTATTTTCTACCTTTGCTGCTTCAAATTTTGCTTGACGACTTTCAGCCAGATTTTCTAGTTGTTTTGGGAGAAGCATGATTTATGTATGGGTGAAGTTTTTCATATTTAGCTAGTTTTCTCTGCTGATTTAGGTTATCTGTTGTCTCGCGTTCTGTATTTGCTACGTGACACATGTTTTGCATTTGGATGTTGCTGGAATTGTTGTAAGACATTCATGGGCAACCTGTCGGAACTACGCTGAGCTGAGACAGGGGTTGTCTCTTACGAGAGATTTTTCAGTGTGACGGACACATGAGGTGGTACAGTACGTATCGTTATACAAATGGTGGGATATATGTTAAAAAGACAAGAACTTATCACTACTTATATGAAAACACGTGGTGTACCACTTATGTTTTTATCACAAAAAAAAAAAAAAAAAAATTTCTCCTCTCTAGAGCAGTTCCACTGTGTCTAAGGCCCCATTGGGCTATCCACTGTGTTATTCACCTAGTGAACAGTAACTGTCTTTAATGAACAGTAATTGCCTTTTGCATCTCCATCCATACACTAAATAGTCCTGGCAATAGACAGTAAAATATTAGTATTTTTTCAAAATAATGCAATATAATTTTAGTTGTAATTTTGAATATAATTTTTAATCGGTCTCATTGTACCATTTTCTATTAAAAAATTAATTAATTAAATATTAAAAAAAAAACAAAAAAACCAAAATAAACACCCACACTCGTGTCCCCCCTCCCCCAAACACACCCAAACCCTCCTCGCCTCTCTTCCTCCATCTTCACCACCCCAACGCCGCCTTTCTTCCTTCATCTTCACCATCCCACCCACCCACCTCAACCTCCATCAACGGTTCCGATCTTCCCCACTCTCTAACCAAACTCTCTCTCTCTCTCTCTCCCAAAAAAAAAATCCCAAATTGTGCGATCTGGGCGCGCCAGTGGAAGGAGGGGGATCGCGAGTGCGTGGGGGTGAAGGCGGTGTGGGGTGCAGCGGCAGCTGCGGCAGAGGTGGGACTGGATCTCTGCCATTTGTCTGTGGGTGTTCAGCCTCAGCGACGAACTTTGGCGAGAGCCGTTGAGTATGAAGCCTCTAGGTTTTAATTTTTTTTAAGTCTTTTAAAGATACTTTTTAATATTTTATATTTTTATTAATTTTATATTGTGGTTGACGTCACCCTGATGTCAGCCCGCGTCACCTAGCCTTCGGGTGCTCGGGTTGGCGACTCGTGTCGGGCCTCTCCCTCGGGCCTGCTCGAGCTCCCTTGCCAGCACATGCTGGGCTTTATTGCTTGGGCTCTTTGGCCCTGTTCTTGCGGCTGTCCCTCGGACTGGAGCACACAGTGGAACTGCTCTTACAACCATTTCACCACGTGAGAATCATTTATTAGACGTGTGATTCACCTTTTTAACACGTGAAAACAATTAATTGACTGAATAATACTATTAAAATTATGAAATGATTGAAAGAGAGAATATCTCGAGCGGACTGAAATCTATTTCGTTTTAAGGGAGAGAGAAATTAGTTGATTTGAGATTTTACTTTGGAATCCTCATTTTCTGCAAAACTAGCTCATTTAGCAGCTTTTCCAACCTTGTTTGCTTAATTCTTACTAAAGTCAACCCCTCTCCCCACAACTGCTGGTACAAACCAACAGTATATGTTATCTCAAGCTGTCAATTTGAATTATATATTTAAACAAGTACTAATTGGATTTTTAATTCGATGATCTGATGTGTTTCATATGAGTGAGTGATTTTTATTACAATTCTAAGCTAGACTAAAAAAAGAATGATGATTTAAACGTGAAACACTGTTTAGAGATGAAAACTTTAACCACTAATAGAATTCACACCGCTTATAATTTGAATGATAGTTTTACAACATAACATTTGATCATTTTATCTTAACAGGAAACAAAATTAGAAGAAAGTCTCACAAGAGGGTATGGTGTAGAAAAATACCACGGGAACCTCCAAGACAAGATTCATATTTAAATAGTAACATGAACATGAAACTCCATTGCCCAATTTCATAATTTCACAAAACCAATCCCAAACAAATTTCTTGTATGCCATGACTTTGTCCAAGTATAAAGGGACACGTGTACAAATATTAAATTCCTGCATTTAGGATTCCCTGAAAAATACTGACATTATGTGTCTTGGAAAATTTCTAATAAAAAAAGAGAAAAAACAAGAGGGGCAGGGGCAGCTCCACCATGCATGAATCAATCAATCTCAGAAACCATAATAAAAAAAGGTTGGCTTGCAGACAAAACAGTGAGTGACTATCATTCATCCACTAATTAGATAACTATGAAAATAAAATAATCATGAATTTAGTACCATTATATATCAATATATAATCGAATATTTAAATGCAACTTGTTCATAAATAGCGTAATTTTGCAGCTAACGAGTTAGTTAAATTAGTTTAAATAGCGACATGGAGTTTCAAAAGCTTGCGAACTTTTTTCTTATTTAGTTCAAACTCTTTCTGATAACTATTATGGAGTTACTACAATTAGATTAATTGTTTTTAGTGCTTTTTTTTTCTTCTCCACTGTTACCGAATATATTATATATAATCGAATAGAATCTAAACCATCAACTGCTCCTTGGGTAGCCGCTCGTCTTGCTCTTACCCATATTCTAAATTGATATAAATGTATTGTAATGCCTAGGGTGCAAAGGAAATTAAAACATATTCCTTCATTTCTTTTATCTCCCAGATATTTTTCTCTGTTTATTCTATCTTTTTTCTTCATTTCTTAGCTTGGCGGGAGAGAAATTCAAATGTTAATTTTATTAATTAAAGATCTAAGCTTTATTTTTTATATACTGACCCAGTGATTTATAAGATTTGACTTCTCTACAGGTATTTTTGGGATATATAGGAAACCTGAATTCAAAAACAGACAACTTGCAAGCATAGGTGAATACTGATACAAATTATATACAGAACAATTCCCTACGCTAATGAGATATTTTTACTCTAGAGGGAAGCACATTGGGCTAGCTCCACACAACAGGCTAGTCACTAACTAGATATCGAATTAAACACATAAATAATTCATTATCAACAATCATATGAGTTGAATTTAATATTTCTCACTTACAAATAGAAAAAATTCAAGGGGTTATATTAGATTCTGGGACCGTAAAGTCAAGAAATACATTGGGGAAGGTCGCCGGAGGACCCTATGGCTATTTGTTATGGGACCTGAGAATACTCACAAATTGTTTGATGCAATGCCTCGTAGGAAAAATTATGCAAGCCTTAACAAGTGGTGCTCAACAAGCCTTGGCAACACGCTTTGGCAAGTGATGCTCGGCGTCAAGCCTTGGAAGATATTAATAGAACCAGGTAGATAATGCATACCAATTGCTCGACTAAATGCCTCAATGAAAAAACTAAAAGAAAAATTTGGGCACTACGCGCACTTGGCGTTTTTTACATTGAGACCCCATGAGTTTAGAGTCCTAACTTCGTAACTGCTTATAAGTGAAGAGGAAGAGATCTATATTTTAACCATTTCCAAACCTAATACAATATGTAACCCTCCCTTCACCCCGTAATTAAGCCAACTAGCTCATATTTTTTGTTCATTTTTAACAAGTTTGTTAGATACCTTAGTTTGATTTATTTTCGCATATTTCATTTTGAATCCCTTCACAAAAGGTAAAAGTTGGGTATCTCCGTGTTTTCGTATTATTGATAGTCGACCTAATTTTTTTTTTTTTCAATTTAGACCTTTATTTGATATATTTGTATTATTATTAAAATAATAATACAAATGATATTTATATTTTAATTTAATTAAAAAAATAGATGTTTTGAACTCGAAACTCAACGTTTGAAGATGATATATCAAAATTTGTGTTTGAAAAGTAGTTACTTTTTGTCAACCAAAGAGGAAATATCAAATAAACCTTTTTAACTTTGGTAAAATAAATTAAGGTTGTAAATCAACTTGATACAAAACAATTTGAGGGACTAGTTTTCGACTCATTGTGGCTTGTTCGAGCTAGGTTCATCAAAAGTAATAGTTGAACTCAAACAAAATATCAGGGTTGTTCAAAAATTGAGCCGAACTTGATGAGCTTTGACATATTTGATATAAAGCCCGTGAGCAGCTCGTATGTTTTTATGAGATAGCTCACGTTCACCTGGTTTATTAAAACTTAACTCATAGAGGTTAGACATTTTAATCTTATAATTAGCCTTCTTCGGATTGATAACAAAAATATCTATGGAATACATCTCTTTTAAGACACGGCTTACTATTATGTTTATTTGTACTTGCTTGATTAATTTTTCAATGTTCATTAAGCAAAATTAGGTTCGATAGTGGTAAAAAAAATGAGATAAGTTGAGTTGGGTTAAACACAAGCTCGACTGAGCACACACCACAAACGAGCCGAACTAAGTTTTTATAATTAAACAATACGCAAAAGACTATAGGTTCATTTGGAAGTGCATTTATAATAATTGAAAACGCTTTTGGTGAAATTGATTTTGAGTATTAAAAGCACTTTGTGTGCTTTTTGGAAGAAGCACAAGATATGTACTTCTTGCCGAGAGTATTTAAAGTGTTTTTCTAGGATCTAGTTGGATTTCTACTAAAGGTTGGTTTAAAAAACAAAATTCACCAAAATCGCTTTCAATCATTTTAAAAATACTTCCAAATGAACTTCATGTAACTTAATTAGTTAATAGCACTTTTCCGAGTTAGACTCTCCTTGCCCTTGTATTGCTATTATAAAAATAAAAATAAAAAAATAAAATCTACTTTTGAAAGAAGGAAAACTAAAATGAATAAGGAAGGCATTAAGTTTTTGTCCCCTTACCGCCTCTGTTTCTGGGCTTTGCTTCGGGCAGCGGGCAGCCTTTGCCCGAATTATCTCTCTCTCAACTTCTCGGATTTGGAACCTCTTCGGATCCCCTGGGAATTCCGGGAATCAAGCCACAAGGACCGTTCATCAAAAATCGTGCGGATAAAATTAAATAATTTTTATATTTTTAAAAATAAAGCAGTTTCGTTTTGCGTAACAAGCATTTAATTGTAACCGCACGATTTTTTATGAACGACCCATGTGGCTTAATCCCTAACATCCTCATGAAAGGGATCCGGAGAGGATCCAAGTCCCAACTTCTCAATCAATATAAAGCCCTACCAGCAACATATGTATTCATAAGCGTTAGATCCCGCCTCTTCTCCTCCCCCTCCATCCTTTTTCTAGGGTTTTATTTAGGGCTTTTCAACTCTTACAGAGGTGGGTTTTCCCCCTCCTCCTACCTTATTAACTCCAATAATCCTCTATCTTCTGTGCTCCTTTTTCCTTCCAAAATATAGTAGCTAGGGTTTTTAGTAGTGCTGCTAATTAACCAGATTGCTTTTTTTTTCTTCTTCTGCATCTTCAAAAAATATATCAGGTTTAATTTTGTTTTGTGTCTTTTTTTTCCTTTTGTGTCAGAAATTATCTGAGTTGCAGTCTCCATGCTTAGTGGGGTTTCTTGAAAAGGCTTTGTTTCCAAAGGCGTGTTTGATCATTTTAAGCTTTTTGGACACTTTTCCAGTCAAATTTTGCTTGCCTTATAAAGCATCCAATATATAGGGTTTAGTTTTTCTCTACTTGTTTGTTGAAGCTTTTTTTTCTTCTCTCTTGCTTCTTGGCCACCTTCAAATCCTTCCCCAATTCTTCTTTGCTCTCTTCAACCAATGACTCCGTCTGCAAGAACAAGATCAAAGACAAAAACGACAAGAGAGGCAAAAACAAGAACTCATTTCAAGAAGAAGCTTGGCCGGCCAAAGACTACTACTCGTCAATATATTGCAACTCCGACGACTTCGCCTCGGAATTCATCCACCGTGGTCTGCAACGATGCTCCGAAGATTGAAGGTGGCGTAGATGATTTGGAGGCCGTTGACGATGTCTCTACTACAAGTGCCTGCTCCACACCGAAGGCTCAGAGATTTCGGATACCGGAGATTTTGACCTGTCCCCCGGCGCCTAAGAAGAAGAGGGTGATTTCATCAAACTTCTTGTTTCGGAGATCTCCAATCGCCTTCTTTGCTCCGCCGGATTTAGAGCTCTTCTTCTGCTTTGCAAATGGCGGTATTTCAGTTTAAATCAAACTTTGTGTTACATTTCGTGGAATATATACATAAATAATCTCCGTAGTTAAGAGATGGTTGTTATCTTTACCATCAAATTAGTTTTAGTTTAGTCTCATGGGATGAGATTTTGAGTTGGGAGAAAGCAAGTTATTGGCCTTTGCTTTTTCTTTGCCAACTATCTAAGTTGGGTTTTCAATTTCTAGGGTATACTAATCAGTAATTAAATTAGCTGGGGCTGTCCAACTAAATCATTTTAGCCTTTTTTTTTTTTTGCTTATTTTTTAATGTATTGCTGACCTTCTGAGTTTGGTGAGTGAAATGTAATGGGAGGGTTTCAAGTTTGAGTGTGGTTTGTTAAGTCAAATTAGTAAGAGAAGCATAGACACTTCTTTTATTGTGTGTAAACCCTTCTTAAGTTAATGAAGATTCAAAGTTTATGTAGCCATTTTTAGTATATCTTTTACATGTGATATTCTATAATAAATTGTTTTAAACTGTAGACCGTAAATTTGAACTTAAGTGCAGAGCGAAAAGTACATTTTATCCAACTTATTACTTAAACTCAAGTCAGCATAGTGCAAATTATTATGAATATGGAAAGGATGTTTGTGGACAATATTGTATCAATATATTGCATCATGACATGCCTCTTTGAACGTTGGATTCTTACGGAGAGGATATAATTTTAAAGTGATAATTTCTTCAAAATTCAATTTGTGGGTACCTCTTGAACCCCACTAACTAATCATTTGGCACCACTATTGTCTATATTAACGGCTAATTATAAATTGATGAGGTCCACCATTCTGATGGAAAAGCTAGTGATCAGGCATCTATCTTTTTACTGTAAAAGAGTACTTCCACAAAATGCATGTCTTCCCTTCCCACGTCACTTTTGGAATGCAGCAAGTAGAATATATATATATATATATATATATATATATATATATATATATTTATAAAAAAAACTGGAAATAGAGACACTTGTAGAAAGTAAACAGTTCTACTAATCAAATTTATTGTTTTGCAAAATAATATCAAAATCACGATAAACAAAATAATTATTGGCGTAATTCTTATTATATGATGAAATGATGCTCGGAAATGAGAGAAGTTTTTGCATGAATGTATTATGTGGTTGGAATTAAATAATTTATAAACGTAATTTCTATATAACACAAATGATAATACTAGGAAGACTAAAATTTTAAATTAAATTTGAAAACCAAACGTGTCACCAATAAAAAATAAACACGTTAATTAATATTTAAATAATAATTCAATCACCAATATTCATATCATTTAACTTATAAAATTTAACCTCTTTAATATTATTCAATATAAAATAATAATTCATGTAATATTTATTACACGGTGAAATGATGCTAAAAAAAATAAGAGAAGTACTGTCACAAATGGATTATGTTTGGAATTAAATAATTTACAAACACAACTTTTGTATAATGACCTAACATTAATTAACACTTAAACAATAATTCAATCATCTACATTCATATCATTTAATTTATAAAATCCTACTTGCATAATGGCCTAACAGGGACACAAAGGGACTACGACTCTCTGTGTGTGTGTGTTGATTTGGTTTTATATGGTATATTCAAGGGCGAGATCATATTGTCAGACACTTGGGTCTGAGCTGAGTCCGACATCAAACAGAGAATCCAATGAAGGGGCTCGTGCGGGTTCGGATCATTTTCACATTACAGAATCTCAAGAAATTTCTCATCATTCTTTTACCTGTACAACTTTGTTACTTTGTCCTTCGTGATAAGACTGTAAATCGATTTGGACACTAAGAAGTGAGGGGTTACTCTCTCTTCTACATTACTTTGTCGTTTTTTTTTGGCAAACACATTACTTTGTCGTTAGTAATTAATTAGTATTATAGTTTAGTACTCTTTTTTATTTTTTTTTTATTTTTTTTTTAAGAATGTACATTATGGTGTAGGTTAAAAGGGCAAAACGGCAATTGGTACGCGCCTCACGCGCGGCGATAAGTTCCTTGCAAGGAGGGTTTCGTCCTATTCCTGTGGTTAGCGTATGATGCAAACGTAAATATCTTGAATCTCTACCGTGCCTGCGTCCCGTGATAAGGCGTCTTGTTCGTTTGCTGGGGTTTGGTACTCGAAGGTGGGGGCGGCGTTTGATTGGAGGGATGGGCTAGCTTCGAGGAGCCAGATTTGATGTACCTGCTAGGCAAAGATCATTTGTGTGGCTCCTTCATCGTGTCCGGTCTTTGGTAATGTGAATCACCCTTACCTCTCTGTTTGTTCGCAGGTAATGGAGGCGTATTTGTCGATCTGGGGTTTCCAGATCTGGATCCCTGTGATTTTGGTGTTGACCCGGATTGGGATTGTAAGGTCTAGGGTGCAGGGATACCCTGTCAGACCTTGCGACTCTGAGAAATTGGGTATTTGCTCAGGGAAGTGAGATGAAGGAACTCGACGCTCATTTTGGGTCATAGTTGCGACTTTTGGAGAAGGAACGTGGGGGTATCAGTATCGAAAAAAAGGACGTTGAGGGTGCCTTACTGGGATTCCAGTACACCATGATGGCAGAAGTGTTGACCACCAAGGAAGTGAAAGGGGAAGTGTTTTCTGACTGTTTCGTGTCCCTCTGGCGGGGCCGGGAAAGGGTCTCCATTAGAGACATTGGTGAATGCAGGTTCTTGGTCAGATTTGCTGGTCATACATACAGAGGATTTTGGATGCTGACCAACCTTGGGTCTTCAGGCAGGATTTGGTCATGGTGGCCGATAGAATAGAGAGCAGAATCAACAGATGGGCACCACTCACCTTGGGTACCTTCTGGATCCAGTTTCACAATGTACCGATGCTTAGCATGACACAAGCAGTTGCTGAAACTATTGGTGGATTGATTGGAACGGTTCGTAAGGTTGATAAGTCGGGAAGCCGAGACTGCATTGGCAGGTTTCTCCGGGTGAAAGTAAGATTTAATGTCCGTGAGCCCCTAATGAGAGGTACCTTTGTCAATTTCCCGGATGAAGGTAAGGTTTGGGTAGACTTCAAATACGAAGCCCTACCAAAATACTGCCTAATATGAGGAATGCTGGGGCATGCTACTAGCGCGTGTAAAAACCTGCAAAATGAAGGACGGGATAAAGGCGTGACTGCCGGCGAGATGGAGGATGAATGGGCATTCCGTGGTTTGGACGCTGTGATGGATCTACGGGGTAATTTGCTGGGGAACGGCTCTCGCAGCAGAGCCTCGCTTGGGTCAAGTAAGGGATGGAGAAGCTCGGAGCGATCAAAGGGAGAACAGAGTGAGAAGGAAGATGGGGGCTGGAGATCTGGGTGATCGTCAACTGGTTCGGGAGTGGGGGGTCAGTCACAGTATGAGGGGTCAAAACCCTTAGTGGAAACAATGGATTAACTACGATGGATGAGGAGGTGACAGATACGGCCATCTCGCCTAGTAAGGCTAGGTGGTCCTCGAGTAAACGAGGGAATGGTAACCCAACATGGTCAGATAAAAAGCAAAACCAAAGAGAGGAAGAGGAGGCTGCACGACAAGCAAGGGAATTTGCTTATGATGCAGGATTAATAGGACGAGGCAGGATCCTGGCAGCTGGAGCGGAACATGTGGTCTTGCTTGAGCACCACGAGGTACATGAAATGGCAAATGAAGATGTGATGTCCTCTAGTTTTAGCCAAGGCTTTGACCTTAATGCTTCATCGGGAGCAATGGAAGGTATAAGCTCTGTCTCTAATGGACATGAGGCAGATAACATGAGGAAAATGGGCCACATGCATGATCATGAGAATGACAAGCAGACGGACGACCATTTTGACTTGGTACCTATTATTGAGGCCATGACAAACGAACAACACCAGAAGAAACGCGGATACCACGAGGTGAAAGGCACGATGGTTAGCCTGTGGGTGGAACAAAAAAAAAACAGACTGCGGAAGAACTTACTGCCAGAGGCGGATGAGACCAGCCTTGAGGGGTCTCCCAAGGCTCCATGAAGCTAATCGTCTGGAACTGTCAGGGTATCGGGGGTGGCCTGACAATTGACAACCTACTGGAAACAAAAAACAAAAGCAGGCGCTATGAGTATCTTAAAAAGAGATAGGAAATGATATTTATGCATGCGGTGGAATCGAAAGGTATTGGCAGTGGTCTGTGTCTCTTCTGGAGAGATGTTAACCTGGTTGCAATGGTGAAATCCGAGGACTTCGTAATCGAAGTTAGGCTTTGGGATGGGAACAAGAACTGCCATTGGCGTATGTTTGCTATTTATGCCAGCACTGATGAAAAAAGAAGGAAAAATCAATGGGATCACTTGAGCAGGAGAATTGATTATTCTCAGGATCGCTGCATCCTCATTGGTGACTTTAATGATATCCTGAGCAACAAAGAAAAAGAAGGTGGCAACTATCGACTGGCCTCTAGTATACGAGATTTTAGAGAGTTCGTAGCTGGGAATGAACTCACGGATTTGGGGTATGTTGGATATCATTTCACCTGGCAGAATAATCATGACACCATGCCCATCCAGCAGAGACTGGACCGGAGTTTAGCTTCTATGAATTGGCATAATCTTTACCCGGACACTTATGTCAAGCATGTTGTGCTGGGCACTACTCATTCTCTCCACGGAGAAAGCCAGGGCGAAAAAGGGCCGGCCTTTCTCTTATGATGGTCGGTGGAGTAAATTACAGGAATGCCACAACGTCGTTAACAAGAACTGGAACTGTCGGTTAGTGGGGTCCCACGCCTTCAAATTTTATGGAAATATGAAAACCCTTAAGAGGAGTCTAAGGGATTGGTACAATGGGAGAGGTAAAAACTCCAAGATCGCCATCCAACAATTGCAAGAGGAAATCTGTGCGGCTTATCAAACCAAGGAATTTCTAATTGGGTACAACAAAAGAAGCAGGAGCTAAGGGCTGCTCACAAGAACGAAGAAGCCTACTAGAAAACAAAGTCTAGAATCCAATGGCTCAAGGAAGGGGACAAGAACATAAGGTTCTTCCATGCCCAAACCCTTAAAAGGCAGCGATCTAACTGTATCCGGGGCTTGGAAGACACTAATGGGGTTTGGTATGAGGATGATGATAGTATTCGCACAATTGCTACTACTTCTCTGAGATCTTTCAGACCTGTAGGCCGTGCAATATTGAGTCTATTGAGGGGATTGGTGGCGGAACGGAGGCGCGGGTGAATGATGAGGATAACTTAGCCCTCACGGCGCTGGTGACTGAAATGGAAATTAAGGAGGCTGCTTTCCAAATCCCTTCCTCCAGGGCCCCGGGCCCTGATGGGTTCACGGGGTGTTTCTACCAAGACCACTGGGCAACTGTGGGATCGAACGTGGTACTGATCATTAAGGCCTTCTGGCACTCGGGCAAGCTTCTTAGGCAATTAAACCACACTAATCTGGTGCTCATTCCAAAGGTGAATTGCCCTAAGACTATGTCCCAATTTAGGCCTATTGCGCTATGTAATGTTGTCTACAAGATCCTAGCCAAAGTTCTCACTAACAGACTAAAGAAGGTGATGCCAAAGGTAATCAGTGATAACCAATCGGCTTTCATTGCTGGGAAACACATCCAGGATAATATACTCGTAGTGCACGAAATCCTCCACTCTTTTCTCCACCAATCTAAAGAGGACCAAGCGGGTATGCCTATCAAGTTGGACATGGCTAAGGCGTATGACCGAGTGGAATGGGATTTTCTTTTATCGATGATGGCTAAATTGGGCTTTGCGCCGATCTTCTGTAGGTGGATTTTGGAATGTGTATCCTCCACATCCTTCAGTATTCTGGTGAATGGGATCTCGACCAGACATTTCAAGCTTGAGCGGGGTTTGCGGCATGGCGACCCTATCTATTCTTACTTTGTACCGAGGGCTTCTCCATGCTAATTAGAAATGGTATGGTGACTGGTGCTCTTCACGGATATAGGGTAAAGCCTTCCAGGATTCCTATTTCGCACCTGTTTTTTGCTGACGCCTTTGTTTTGTTCGATGAGGCCTCGGTTGAGGAAGCCCAAGGGGTAGTTGCGGTGCTGCAAAACTATGCAAAGGGGTATGGCTAGGTGGTTAATCTTTCCAAAAGCTCAGTTTTCTTTGGTGCTAGAACCAAGAACCGAACTAAGGAAAAAATTGTGGAGACCTTGGGGATTCGGCCTCAGAAGGGTTTTGGGAAGTACTTAGGGTTGCAAGCGGGTTGGGCCGAACAATTCCTGTCCCAAGCTGGGAAGGAAGTTCTTGTGAAAGCAGTTGTGATGGCAATGCCGAACTATGCCATGAGTTGCTTCAAACCTCATATTGGGGTTTGCAGGGATATGGAGAAAGCTATACGGAACTATTGGTGGAGAGGTAATGAGCAACGCAAGGGTGTGCACTGGCTGTCATGGGAGAGGCTTTTGAAACAAAAGAGAGCCGGTGGCAATGGGTTCAGAGACATTCACTGCTTCAATCTGGCTTTCCTCGCAAAGATTGGATGACAGCTGATTCAAAACCCTGGGTCGCTCCTTGCTAGTATTCTGAGTGACAAATACTTTCCTGGTGGGTCATTCTTGGAGGCTCGCAATGGAAGGAATACATCTTGGGGGTCGAAGGGCATTTTTTAAGCACGTAAGGTGCTAAAACATGAGGTGAGATGGCATATGGGAGACGGCTCAAAGATCAACATACGGGAGGATCTCTGGTTTCCCACGTCGTCGACATTTAAGTTCAGACCTCGGGACTGCCTACTGGGTACCATGGTAAGCGATTTAATTGAGACGACTTCACACAGTTGGAAAGTTGATGTTATTAAATAGGGTTTTGAAAAGGAAGATGTGATTCCGATCTTAAGTATACCTCTTAGCATGAGTGGTGTCTGTGACCGAATGATTTGGCACCACATTTTGAACAGAGAGTATACGGTCAAAACCGGTTACGAGGTGGCGGTAGGTCTCTTGAAAATGGTAACCTTGGGAAGAAAGGGCGTGGCATGGCGAGTAGCGGGAGGTCAAACGACCAAACCTGGAATTTAATCTGGAAGCTGAAGGTCCCAAACAAAATTAAAATCTTTGTTTGGAAGTGATGTAACCATGCTTTGGTGGTCAAACGGAACCTTCAACAAAGGAACATGGGGGTGGATAATGTTTGTGGGGTGTGCAACAAGGTGGATGAAACAGAGAATCACATTTTCTTTCACTGTCATCTTAGCCACCAATTTTGGTTTTGTACCCCCCTCCATTTTAATTCCTGGAGTTTGGCTGGCGGCGACTTCCTTGAAAGTTGGGAGAAGTTCTGTAATCATGTCAAAGGCAGGTGTAATGCTGATGAGATCCTGCAAGAATTCGCCTTTGGCCTCTGGAGAATCTGGAAAAATAGAAATGATGCTGTGTTCAATGGGGTACACCGTTCCCCGCTTGAGATGCTAGACCTCTGGAGGTCGAACGTTTCAGAGTTTCGTGAAACTCTGGCCTGGGTGTCTAATCTTGACTGCCCTAATGTATGCACGGTCACCAAGCCTAAGCATAGTGGGGAAACACATTGGCAGAAGCCCAGGTTTGGGTATATTAAGGTTAACACCGACGCATCGTGGTGTCGGAAGACATTTTGAACGGGTGTAGGCTGGGTATGCAGGGATTTCGCTGGGATTCTCCAGGCTGCTTAAGGCACGGGTGAGGAGGGTATGCCATTCTGTTAGAGCTGCGGAGGCCTCGGCAATCCAGGAGGCGCTGACTGTTTGTTTGGAGTTTGGGTACGAAAATGTGATTATTGAATCGAATGCAAATGTGATTATCCAGATGCTCCAGAAAGAATTACTTTCTGATTTTAGTCTTGAATGTATACTTGGTGATATTGAGTGCCTAGCTCGTAGTTTGTCATCTGTGACATTCACTTACGTGCCTAGGGAGAGCAATCGTGCTCACTTGGTAGCTAAGCATGTTTTCAAGCAAGGCTGTGCTTTCAGATGGAATTGTGTAGGCCCGGCTTTTTTGTTTAATATTCTGGCTCAGGATGTAAACATTTCCATCCGCCTTTAATATATTCTATCTTTGGTTTAAAAAAAATTAAAATCTAAATTTTTAGCTTAGAAAATTTAAATTCTAATTAAGAAATAATTTTAATCTTTTAATAATTTTGGCTTTAAATTTTAAATCATGATTATTAAATAATGATTTTAACCTAATTTTTTGGGTAATTTTTTTAAAGGCCCAGATCCCGCTCCCGCTCCCCTTCCTAATTCCAATGCCCAATTCCTTAATTCCCCAACTCCTAAATCTCTAAATTCTCAATTCCAATTATACCCCAATTTCATACCTCAATTTGTTTTAAAATTCTCCATACCACCACAATTTGTTTCAAAATTCAAGCAAGTTTTTAGTATACTCATTTGATATGCTGGAATTTGGGTAGTATTTGTTTGTTGGTTAATTGATATATGTTTTTGTTAATTGTATCCTAAAGATTTCACGATTGAGATAGATTGGCACTTGAAGATGAACTTGATATTTATATTTAATTTGCACGTTCTGATAATGATTTTTCTCAATTGCGGAAGATCAGTGATCTTGCTAAAAAAAGTTGGAGAAAGGGTTGCATCAAACATTTGCATTATTGTGTTGACTTTAGTTTTACTAGTGCAACTACTTCAGTGGAGATGACATTTTTTTCGGTATGAATATCATTAAGGGTTCACTTTGCAACAAAAGGGACATCAATGGTTGAGTGACAGCTTAGTTGTCTATATTGAGGAAAATATTTTTTCTTGTATTTGTAATGAAGCTATCATGGAATATTTTCAAATTATGAAACCTCGTCGTGAACGACGTAACTATGATTTGGTTGTAATGTTGTTTTGAGTATGATTATGAATGGAATGTATTATCATTTAACTTTTTAATGTTATTTTTGTTTATAAATTTTTTGATCTTTATCATTGGGATCCCTCAAGTTTAAATTTTGGATCCCTCATTACTCAAGGCTGACAAGATCCAAGTTAATCCGAATCCTTTTTTACATCCTCCACAGAGAAATTAAAAATATTGTCATTACGTGTGGACATGTAGGGTGAACCGTATTTAGTTAATGTTTATACTTATATTTTAGGGACATCTTAAAAGTGAAAAAATGGAATAATATTGTCGTACGTGTGGGTTTGACGGAAAGGGAGTTGGATGAGGGGGCAGGTGGGCATTGGAATGAGGAACTAAAACAAGGATTGTCATATGGTCCCTCTACGTAGAAATTGCATCTCTCTCTCTCTCTCCTCTCTCTCTCTCTCTCCTCACTCTTCTCTCTCCCCTAAAGTGGATTGGTTAATCTTTCAAATCCAATGATGCATGCAGTATCAATCTCCTTCTATCACATACCGGCTTTATAATTTCATCATGATCTATAAAAGTAAAATTATAATATTATTAACATCTCCAAACTTTTCTAGAATCCGAGGTTGCCCCATCTTTCACTTTTGGGTCAAACTGGTTATACAGCAGCAGTACCTACACTGCTTAAGATTCTTTGTTCGACTCCTTAATTACTTTCTCTCCAACTAGTTTAATTTGATCTACTGACAGATGTTCCCTCCTCTCATCTCACGCTCAAAAACTTGCCACCATATACAAACTTTTCTTTTATCCTCTCCTTGGGAGTAACCTGCATGCAAGCACCGGAGACTATCCATGCAATAATTTTTTGTACAGCAATAAGAGATAAAATTAAGAGAAGTGTGCAGAAGGCAAAAAGTGATTTACAGAAATCACTCACCTTTGGATAAGTAATGCACCCTTGAGGTTAACATGATTGGGTTCAAATCATGATAAAATTAATCCATGTTTCTACCTTATATATGAGAGAGACTTTAGGTTTATACTAAACACTTCCTTACAATTTCACTCAAACAACAACACATGTATTTGTTTTTGAAAAAAAATTAGGTTCTCATCCCTCTTTTTTCTATTCCATTGATTAAAACCTTATTCCTTTTCAATTTTTGATTAAGGTCCTTAGGTTTTAATAAACGCTATTAATTATTTCAATAATAAAATATTTTTTATTTCTAAATACATTCATTTTGTCACATCACAGTTCGCATAGCAAGATATTGTCTGCTTTGGGTCTGGCCTGCACGGTTTTGTTCTTGGGTTATTGGGCCTTCTCATGGGGTCACCTATCTTGGAACCGCTCTCGCCCAAACTCGCTTAACTTCAGACTTCTTTTGGGATCCGAAGCCAGTGAGTTCCCAAAACGCGTCTTGCTATAGGGAGGTGGGCATGTACATATAAGGCATATATGATCCTCTTCCCCGGGCAATGTGGGATCTTACACATTTAGTGTTAGAAACATTATATTTAATATATTTATATTTAGGTCTAAATTTTTTTATCATATATTTTTATTTTTAGTTTGTACCCA
The DNA here is from genome assembly GCA_963580275.1 of Crataegus laevigata. Lineage (NCBI taxonomy): Eukaryota > Viridiplantae > Streptophyta > Magnoliopsida > Rosales > Rosaceae > Crataegus > Crataegus laevigata. Next base: position 13,162,768 of record OY756946.1, read on the forward strand.
TTTTTAATTTTGCTAAATGTACCCATGCTAATTATATGTATTTCTTTTATGTTTTAAAATATATCAGTAGTTATTTTTTAAAATATGTTAATAATTATGTGGGTACATTATTTTTTGCTATAATTTTGTGAAGAACAATATTACTCTATTATTGATTTTTAAGTATTTGCTATATTTTTAAAATATTATTTGAATTTGGTTAAATTTCATAATTTGAGGGACATTAAATGCATAAATACATGAGTTAAATATCTTAAATGATGCTAAGGACGTCGATCAAAATATTTAAACAAACAAGGTTTTAATCTAACAATTAGGTTAATAAGGGACTGGAACCAAAATAACCCTTGTTTTTTTTATTTATTAATATACTCTAAAAATAAGACATATCAACTATGTCATCCACTCATATAATAACACGCGAAAAAAAAAATCACATGACGAGTGTTTTAGATTGACATTAAAAAGAATCACATTAGATTGACATTAAAAAGAAAGAATCACATGACAAGTGTTTGATACTAGTTCGGCGGACCTATATACTTACTAGTATATTCGAGCATGCCAAATCCGGTGCACAACATCCAGAACTTCATAGTGATTGAGATTGACATTAAAAAGAATCACACGAAAAAAGAATCACATGACAAGTGTTTGATACTAGTTCGGCAGACCTATATACTTACTAGTATATTCGAGCATGCCAAATCCGGTGCACAACATCCAGAACTTCATAGTGATTTGTATAATATTGTCTTCATGTTATAAAACTCAAGGTCGAGAGTGTTCCTTCCTAGGGTGAAATCGCTTGATTGAGGAGTTAGAAGCGCATTTCACCACATCTATCACATTTAAGACATTCACCCGATTGAGCTTGATAACGAGTTGGCATGCCCGCATCAACAATCAACCACCAAAGAATGTAGTTAGCTCTTTAGTTATTTTGACATGCGCGCCATACAGACTATGTAATTTTTAAGATTAATAATAACCATTTTGGTTGTTTACAAAAAAAATTATTAATTTTGGGTTTCACTTTTTGTGCTAGGTAGATAACTAAAGTAATTGTTTCAACATATATATGTGAAATAGGGTAGAAACAAAAAGGTAAAGTCAATGCTTACAAATTTTCCTATGTAAAAAGTCTGGATAAAGAGAAGTATCCGATGCTTTGGTTAAAAGGAATGTTTATTAAAAGGCTAAATATGAACCCATTATGTTGTTATGAGGCATGCAGAATCTGGCAATCTGCTAAGACGGTGGGCCGAAGTGTATAAAGAATGCACCCCTTCTTGGGCTTATTTAAGCATCAAAATATCTTTTGATTGAGGAATTATTCTCTAATAATAAATGCGGCATTTAGACTTAATGATGTAAAAAAAATTATTTTTTCATTATAATTGGGATGCTTTTATAATTCTAGTTTTAGTCCCTAACCTTAAAATTCATAATCAATCAAACTAAATATCCCTGCCCACTTTTATTATTTTTAAATATTTTTTCTTAAAATTCCTAATTTAATCATTAATAAGGCCTTAAAAATAGGAATTTTTATTTCTACATATCAAATTTAGTAATTTAAAATGGAAGACTTTTTAAGTCATTTTGCTAATGAGAATTAAACTAAATAAAAATGTATACATACAATCACAAAACCAAATAAATAAATTAGTATGTAGACACAATAAACAATATACATTATAAAGGTACATGAATATATACATAGGTTCATATGTATAGGTACACAAATGTATGTATATGTGCATATATATAGGTACACATATATACATAGGTTCATATGTATAGGTACACAAATGTATATATTGACACACCCCGACCCGGAATGTCCACTAGGACCCCGAAGCCGAGCTGTGCTGGGCAACACCTGGAAGGTAACGAAGCCATAAAGTGTAGCAATGTAGAAAATGTGAATAAATTTAAACTTAAAAGTGCCTAAATACCAGAGTGTGCTGGTGAGCGGAAGCGAACCCCCCATCTCACACGTGATGTTAGAGCACCAGTAAGGTACAGTAGAGCGGGTAAGAATCATACCCTCAGAAGTAGCCACTAATCCTGAGGTTTGCCAAGAACCCTCGTTGAGACAACTGTTCAGTAACTAAAACCTGGAGGGGCACAAGGCAGAACATGTGAGTAGACAAATGAAGCTTTGCAAATATCTTACCTTATAGAAATACAATAACCCATCACCGAAAACAGTATAATTCCTCAGAAAATAACAATACACACATATATATATATAAACCATGCGGAAGAATGGTAAAACCAAGGTATACTATGTCAAAGTATCTCTGCAACAACCACATAAGCAAGATAAAATAAATCAATATAAAATGAATATAAGTCGGAGTCACCTATAGTAACTTATACGACTTATCTATATTTCATCAATCCAAATCTCATCAATCAATATCTCATCAATCAGTGCTAGCACATATCTCATCATATCTCATCAATCAATGCTAGCATATATCTCGTCAATCAATGCTAGCACATATCTCATCAATCAAGTGCTAGCATATATCTCATCAATCAAGGCTAGCACATATCTCATCATATCTCATCAATCAATGCTAGCACATGAGTCGGAGTCACCTATAGTGACCTGTACGACTCATTCACATCTTATCAATCAGGTCACGAGTCGGAACCGCCTATAGTGGTTTGTACGACAGGCTGGGTGTATAAATACACTCAGTGCTACGATCACATGAAGGTTGTGCGACGTATCGCAAGTCACCTATGAGTCGGAACCACCTATAATGGTCTGTACGACAGGTTGGCACCTACCTTGGAATCCAAGGTGAGCGTAAGGTGCGGGAGGTGAACGATCAAGTGAAGGCTGGCCTTGGCCTCGGGCAGATCACTAACACCGGGGTGCAGGACAATGAATTCTACTTAAATCCATTCATCACTAATTACATTTCGATCATACCAACACTATAAACTCACCTGAACTTACCTTGGTCTTCGCATTGTTGTGCCACGCTGTGCAAGCTGTATTAAATCACATACTAAAATATAAACTAATTATGGCATAGCACTTATAAAACGTAATACCACAAATTATCATTTCATTGTACAAAGATTTATAACCCACATGCAAACACCAAATCATAATGTTCAAATTTCACATTTTTCACCATATTTCTTTACATTGCTCAATTTTCCAAACAAGGCTTTTGACTTGAATATTTAATCTCACTTATTGCATGGCTGCATCTAACGTTTCGTTAGACTGCCTATGTACCCTAAACAGGGATCAAGCCAATCGTAGTTCACAATAATTAATTGCATATAATAACATATGAATATATCGTGATATAATCTAACTCAACCATCTCATCGTATTTCATAACATATGAATATATATAACATGGTATAAATTTCTTAATTCCATTTAAAAGCATTTATGGAATTATCAATCGCGCGCGCGCGCGCACACACACACACACATATATATATAATAAGAAGGAAAAGATCCACTCACCTGGAGTCCGCGCTACAACTTCCTAGCACAAACATTGAGACGTCACGAACGATCGGCGCCTAGAACAATCATCAAATCCTATCTCAAAATTCTTATCGATAAAATACATAACTTACATAGAACATGTGTTTACGTAATTCGATCCGGAGGATTCACATATCAGAATTCTGATCCATAACTTCCAAGGATCCAAATTATGCTTCTAGAACATCATACTAAAGTTTCGGAATGATCCAACGGTCCGATCTCCGCCAATTGTCAAAACCAAGTGGCGGTTAACATTTTATTTACGAACTTACAATTCCAATTCGGGAAGATCCATTCGACGGATTCCCAATCTGTAAATTCCCACATTCCTTAAATATTATGAATAACGACCTATTAAAGTTTGGTGACGATCCAACGGTCAGATCGTCGGTTCGTACATTGGCCTATTAACATATCGTAGTGAATTTAGGCCCCGACAATCAATCTACGTCAATCCAATCTCAAATCTGAACTCAAGGCATTTAATAACGCCTAAAAGTAACATTAGCGCCTCTTTGGCCAGGCGCTACCTTGGGTGGCGATCGGCCGCCATGACTCGCCAGAAAATTCAACTTTCTCCAAAAATTCTCGAAATTTTCAAAATTGAAGATCTCATTGAGTAGAACAACTTTCATACCTGTGGCCAAGGCCAATTTGGCCTAGAAAGGTTCTAATTTCATTAAAACCCGTCAGAACCCTAGAATTAGGTGTGCTCCAATTTGACCTCCAAAACAACTCCGACGCATCAACCAATGCTTGGGCTTTGTTCTAGGCCTTGAGAGAATGCTACGGGTTGTGGTAATTGAAGGAAAACGTTTCAGGATTGGTGGATTTCGAACACGAGGGCGTCGCGGCACCCATGGTGGTTCTTCGTGAAATCTCCACCATTTCTTGTAAATTTCAGCTAGAATTGAATGTTGGGACATGGGGATGAGGTTTGGTGATGGTAATTGGGTGAAAATTGTCAAAAAAAGGGGTGAATTTCACCGGAAATCTTACCAGTTCGAAACCGGGTTATGTGGTTACATGGGTCAGGTTGGTTAAGTGCTTTGCACCCCCATCCTTTCCCCTTCTTTCTTCTCTTTTTGATTGGGCACCCCTCTCTCTCCTTTCCTTATTCCTCCCATTCTCTCCTTGGTCCTCATTTTCTTCCCATCTGCACCATCCATTTCAGATCCTTTTAATTTGGGCCATATATGTGGCCCTTTAGATTTTTCTTGAGCTTGCCATATAATTAGGAAAGTATCAATTTTGCCCTCGACTTCAAACCTTAATAACTTCCTCGTTATACTCCAAATCACATTTCGTCTACGCCCACACGTCTGTAGCGACGAGTACTACAAGGATATGCCAAGAAAATGAACCTTACGTGTCACTACAAGGCGGTTAACATCAATCAACGTATGTGCCTCGAAGGGCATTTTCGTAAACTCACTTATTAGATTTATAAAAATTAAAAATTTCAGGGACGGGCTGTTACATATATAGGTGCATATATATCGGTACAAAAATAAATATATTTATATGTACATATGCATAGGTATACAAATTATGTATACATATATATACGTGCATATAAACATATATGTATTGTTACCACTTAAGCAATTTTTGTATCCATATTGAATACACATTAAGTAAAAATCTTCTATTTATAATACTAAAAATAAAACAAAAGAAAAGTTAATAATTATTAGCTAGATTTTAGGTGATATATAAAGTCAAAGGACCAAAATCAGTATTTAATCTTACACCCAACTTTAATGAAAAATAGATCTTATTTAGGGATTATAATCTAATTTTCTACATAATAAAGTACAAATAATTTAACTATTAGTTTGGGACTTGTAATTCAGTTATTCAATAATATTTACACTTATACTTGAGCTCTTGAGTTTGCTTCGTTTCTATCTCAATATCGTTGTATCAAAAAAAAAAAAAAAGGTATTCAATTACAACCTAACGCTTACATGCAAATATCACCTGCGCATCTGAGTTGTGCGCATGGTTTTCTCTACTTATATTGACAACGTATCCCCAATAATGACAGTACAATGACAAAAACACTGCCTATACTATTAGTATTAATATGGTGGACATATCTTATCAATATATTGTCTATCCACTTCTTGCGCAAGCCATGTGTACAACTCAAGTGCGCGGGTGACCAAACCTCTCTGCTCACAAGTTGGTCTAAAATCTTAACCATGCACAGGTCCTGAAAGAGAGTAAGAAAACGAATCATGAAGCATCGCCATCCATGCTGCAAAAGGACGGTGTAAATTAAAGAATACGCACACTTGAAATGTACCCTAAAGTCTAAAGACTATTTGCTAAAATTTGTGCCATCTTTTGTCTAACCTTGTTCAAGCAAAGCATATATATTTTAGGGTGGGCAATCTTTAAAGAGAACTTACATTCTAATGGCGGGAACTAATTAAGCTTGCTTTTGTTCATTCCAAAATAACATATATTTGTTTGCGAAAAATTATTGGGTTTAGTGACATTATAATTTGTACTTTGTTGGAATAACATTAAGTTTTAGGTTTCACTTTCATCGGTGAATTCTAATGGTTACTTACATGATGCGAGAACGATACATATTTATAGTGAGTTCGATTCCGAATTATAACCTCATTGTGGATACTTATTATATGTGAAATAAGTAATGGGTATGTATATACCTGGCTAGTATTTTTTTTATATGATAAGTTGATACCTATTTCGTGAAATGGTATATGATCTTATAATACAAAAAATTTGGTGATTATATTTGATGAAGAAACGGATCAACTCTTACTGTCACCTAAAAATTAAAATAAGTAAAAATACATCCTAGAAAACACTACATGACGTCGGCAGCTTGCTTGGTGCATGGTAAAAGTTATTTGTACGTGCTTGGTGCTAATTAACCCCCCCAGGATCCTCGCCGGATCCACTCCCTAGGAATTCCGCAATTATGTCCGTTCATTTTATATCGTGCAGTCAGTTTTCGTTAGGTACTATTTATATTTTAATTTTAAATGATTTTTGATCGCACGATATACAATAAACGAACACGATTGTGGGATCCCTAGGATCCCTAAGGAATGGATCCGGCGAGGATCCTGGTTCCTAATTAACATCTCTCTAACTGTAGATGTGAGTCATGTTGGTCAGAGTAGTGAGTTTTTTTATCTGATGGAAGTTTAGATATTTATTTTCTTAGTTTAAATAAATTTAATGCAGAATATTATTTTATTAAAATAAAAAGAACCTATAAATAGACAACAAAAAGTTTTTTTCTCGATTCCTGGCACTGGTTAATTGAAGAAAGTTGGGGTTCTACTATAAAACTAATTAGCAATATGGAGAGTAGCCCAACTTACTTATAAGCCAATGCAAGGTCTCTCCTCCCACCAATGTAGGATTTATTCTCAACACGCCCCCTAACGTGTGACAAATTTGGACAACACAATTCGAATGACATGGAGCTCCTGCTTTGATACCATGAAGAAAGTTAAGGTTCTACCATCAAACCAATTCACAATATAGGGAGAAACCCAACTTACTTATAAGCTTATGCAAGGTCCTTCCTCCTACTAATGTGAGATTCATTTCAACATGAATCACACGATGGTGGCTAGGAGGAAACTGAAATGTCTCTGTTAGTCTTCCTGACCCCAAAAAAGGTGAATTGCCGTGACTAAGCCACAAACTAGTCTTCTTTTTAAAAGGAAAAAAAAAATATCAGTGCCTAATGATAGAAGGATTCTCCTCAAAATTCCTTGCTTCGTTATCTGCAGATTATAAATACATAGTATATGCAAAAATGCTTCCTTTGCTAAAATATGCCAGGGATAATTTTTGTCTGACTTTACTTAGGTCTAGTGTGCAAAGCAACGTATGTTGAAGGGGCCGATGCATACCCCGTTTGGAAAAGAGATCATCAAAGAAATCCAAAGTTAACCTAGGTTACTTTGGAACTTTAAGACCAAAGCAACATAAAATTTATCACTCAACTTTTTATTGACTGTAACAGCTCATGAAAACTTCAATGATTTGTAGTGCAACCTTTTGTATCATTAGCTTGCTTCACACAGATCGTCTCGAATATCCACCACTTAGTTGGGACAGCAACTTGTATGAAGAATTTACACATGTTATTGTTTTATTGAAATATAACATTACGATGATGGTGAATTCGTTATGTGTAAGCTTTTATGCCTAAGTAACCCTAGGAGTTCTGAAATACTACCATAAAAGTCTGGTTTTTATTTGCCAAGCCCGAGAGGATTGAATCTAGGGCATTAATTTTCTTCGTAAACACATGTGGAACAGTTTGCAACATCTTAATACATAACGATGAGCATTTAGTCATATCCTAATTGTACCCTGATTCCTTCTTCCCTCACCACTCGGGCTAACCACAAGCGTTTGTACATATAATTTTTTCTAGACCAGTAATGTTTGAATAATGAGCTAAAAAATGAATGGTTCTTATATGTGATTACATTACGGAGTGAGTACATACAAATAGTTGTGTTGTATTAACTTAACCAGCTACTGTTGAGATTTATGTATAAATACATATATACTTGATAATAACTTAAAAGACACCAGAGCAAGGGGATCATAGACGACATTTGAATTCACAATTGCATACCTGAGATCCTGAGAGAGGAATAAAGGTTGGTTACTAGTATATGATTTGGCTTTAGAACAAGCACTACAACGTAGGGGTTGGTTAAAAAAATCGAAAAAAAAAAAAACCAAACTGAACATTGAACCAAAACAGAAAAAACAGAACTGAAAAGAAGCTGAACAAACCAAAATCATTTGGTTCGATTTCAGTTTTAGTGGTTCAAAAACCGAACCAAAGCGAAGTGAATATATATTAATTTTATTTATTGATGTTGGGTGTTTATTTTTTAAAACAATTCCAACTCATTTTCTAAACCTAAATGTGTTAAAAGCTAAACTTGTAGCCCATGTTAACCTTTTTAACTACAGACCCTAACGAGAAGAGGGAGAGAAGAAAGAAGAGGGAAAAAACAAAAAGAAATAAGGAGAAAAGAAGGAAGATGGGGCTGCAGAGGAGAAACAAAAGGGTAAAAAAAAACAAAAAGATATGGCTAAGAAATAAAAGAAAAAAGAAGGGAGAAAAGAATATGTTAGGGTCTGTAGTTAAGAAGTCGATCTCTGTCTCGGTCAGAATTGGAGCTGGACCTAAAGGTTGATCCACCAAAGAAAGAAGTCGACGAAGAAGAGAAGCCTTTGGCGGAGAAAGACGAAGAGAAGCTGGAGCTGGACCAAGAAGTGGCGCTTATGGGATCTCTCTCTATCCAGCAGCTGTAAGAGATGATCGCTAGCACCATCAAGGCGCAGTATGAAGGGAGCTCACATACCTCCGTGTTGTACTCAAAGCCCTACTCCAAGAAGATTGATGCTTTGAAAATGCCAAGGGGCTATCAACCGCCAAAATTCATGCAATTTAATGGGAAGGGAAACCCAAAGCAGCACATCGCTCATTTAATTGAAACCTGCAACAATGCTGGAACGGAGGGAGACTACCTCGCCAAGCAATTTGTGCGCTCACTGAAAGGTAACGCCTTTGACTGGTACACCGACCTCGAGCCCGAGCTTATCAACAGTTGGGATCAGCTAGAAAAGGAATTCCTCAACTGTTTCTACAGCACTCGCCGCACCATTAGCATGCTAGAGCTAACCAGTACAAAACAATGGAAGGACGAACCTGTCGTTGACTACATCAATAGATGGCGTTCATTAAGTCTGGATTGCAAAGATCGGCTTTCTGAAACCTCCGCCATTGAGATGTGTGTTCAAGGCATGCACTGGGGGTTACATTACATACTCCAAGGCATAAAACCAAGAACGTTTGAGGAGCTGGCAACTCGTTCCCATGACATGGAGCTGAGTATCACCAATCACGGGAAGAAGGAGCTAATCGTTGACTTTAAGAAGGATAAGGTGTTCACCCCAAATGTAGACAAGACCGGGAATAAACCCGCCAAGGAAACTTTTACTGTCAACACTACTCCCATCAAAACTTCCTCCACTTCCATCAAGACCTCATATGTGCCCAGCAAGACTTCATCCGCCCCTATCAAGATTTCTTCCAAGAACAAAGGAAATGAGGTGAAGAAAAGTGAGCCGCCTCGCACTCAAGATAGGTATAAAAACACCTTGAGGGAGTTAGAGCAAAAGACGTACTCTTTTCTTGACTCAGACATGGATGCAATGTTAGACGACTTGCTGGAAAAGAAGGTGATTGAGTTACCAGAATGCAAGCGCCCTGAAGAGATGAATCGAGTTAATGATCCCAGGTACTGCAAATACCACCGTATGGTAAGTCATCCTGTTGGAAAATGCTTTATCCTGAATGAGCTTATCATGAAGCTAGCGCAACAAGGGCGAATTGAACCCGACCTAGAAAGTACGGCCGCAGCGCACACTACTACAATCGTGTTTGGGTCCCTCGATCCCGTTCCTCTCCAAATGACCCATGACCGCTCCTTTCAATACTCAAGTCACGCGGTACCTTCTGCACAACCATCGCTGGGGGCAAATAACCAAGACGCGTTTACCGACAATAAAGAAGGATGGACATTGGTAACCTACAAAAAGACAAGGAAGCCAAAATCACAAGTCACACAGCCAAAGGTGGAACAAGGAAGAAATCATAGTAGCCGCAACAATAGGAAGTCCAAGAGGAACGTAAGAATTGATAAGCCAACGTACGTTGGGGAAACCACAGAGCAAGAGCCACGTATCCCCATCTCCTTGCATGAGTACTTCCCAAAGGACTTTTTCCAACGGTGCACTACTGTTACCTGTCACATGGTTGAAGTAGAGATGGAAGAGCCCTCAAAAAGCAAAGCTGTCGCCACGGAGGAAGAGAAGACCATCGTGCTCGAAGAAAGCCTGCCAATACACTTTAGCATCGAGGAAGCTTTACGATTGCCAAAGAAGATGCGAAAAGCACTGGCATCGGTCTTGGCGAGTTCCGATGACCACAAAGTGCAAGGAAGCAAAGACGAATACTTGAAACTTCGGCCCCATGAGCATGTCGCATGTTGTGCCGCCCATGATGCAATCCACTTCATCGATGAAGACTTGTTGTTGGGATCAAAACCTCACAACCGTCCTATCTTCATCTCTGGGTACGTAAGAGAGCACAAAGTCAACCGCATGCTTATGGATGGTGGATCGGCCATAAACATCATGCCAAAATCAACAATGACCACAATCGGCATCAAGGTGGGTGACCTATCCCTAAGCCGTCTACTAATCCAAGGTTTTAATCAAGGAGGGCAAAGAGCGATGGGCATGATCTGAGTGGAGATGACCGTTGGTGAACTTAAGTCAAGCACGATATTCCATGTGATTGATGCAAGAACCTATTACAGCTTACTCTTAGGAAGACCTTGGATCCACGAGAATGGAGTAGTGCCATCCACCTTTCACCAATGCTTAAAGTACTACCGAGAAGGAGTAAAGATAATACAAGGCGACGCCAAGCCATTCACTGAAGCTGAATCACACTTCGCAGACGCTAAGTTCTACATAGATGAAGCTATGATGCCCGAAGCTCTTCCAAAAGAGATCAAATCCACTGGCAAAGCAGCACCTAAAAAGCAGGAATGACAAGTCATGCCCAAGAAGCAAGAAGGAAAAGATGTGCCATCTTCAAGCAAAAGTGACGATGAACCCGCCAAACCTGTAACAACCAAAGGGAGTAGGACGCCCTCAAAAGGGCCAAACACACCCGTCTTCTGATACATTCCGATGTCGAAAAGAAAGAATGGTCAATCCCCATTCGAAATGGGAGCAAGCAAGGCCAACACATAGCAACACAATGATGATGTAAAGATGCTTAAGACAAATGCAATTTTGCCTCTGACATAGCTAGGCAACGCTAAGGCTGCAAGACCACCACAAGGCTTCGTAAAAGCTCAGCCAAATGAGGTGGAAACCAGCTTTCTTCCAACTAAGAGGACCAAATAAGGTTTTGATCTAAACGCCTACAAACTCATGTCAAAGGCTGGGTACAACTTCGCTTCCTCATCAAGTCCTGGAAAGAAAGTTGCCAACATCAAAGAACGTGACCTCACCAAAACTTAAAAGAAGTTGAAGGAGCATGGGCATGGAGTTGACAACAACAAAGCCGGGCTTGGCTTCACACCAGATGCACCCGTAAAGATCTAAAACAAAGCAAAAAATGCTAGCACCTAACACATCAGCGTGACCGTTGAACAAGATCAAAAGGAACCTAAACCCACTCATCGAACATCAGTTTTCGATAGGATGAATAGCTCAAGACCCAGAAATTCAGCACTTAATCGCATTGGCGGTAAAAAACAAACCTCCGTCTTCAAGAGGCTTAAAACACCAACATCCCAAAGCTCTGTTTTTGAAAGGTTGTCAAAACCTAAGAAACAAATCAACACGGCTAGCTCGCCTTTGCGACGGCCGGTTTTGGAAAGACTTGAAGACGATAAGAAGCTTTTTAGAAAGAGGGAGACAACGCCAAAAAAAGAATAGCTCAACGGGCTAGCAGAAAAAGGCGATATTCGAAGCTCAATTCCTTCAAGGATGAAGCGCCAAGCAATCTTGGAGGTTAACACAAATGGACCACTGAAAGTAAGAAGGCACACCATCATCCATACTGGACGATCCTCACACCAACAAGCCCAAAAGGATGGCACTGAAGAAAAAGTCCAAGATATCTTCCACATCACAATCCAAGAAGGCAAAGAAAATGAAATCCTTGAGGGAAATATCACTGCTGCGCTACCACAACTAGAAGATAGGGGGCAAGCCACAGTTGATGATCGCAAGGAACTCAACTTAGGCACAAACGAGGAACCAAAGCCTATTTTTGTAAGCACAATATTAAGTACATATGAGATAGAGGAGTATTACCAGCTGCTATTAGAGTACAAAGACGTCTTTGCTTGGACATACAAAGAAATGCCGTGCCTTGACCCTACCATCGTTGTGCATCACCTTGCGGTCAAGCCTGGAACGCGACCGATAAAGCAAACTCCAAGACATTATCGATCCGAGCTCATCCCACAAATTGAGGTCGAGATTAACAAGCTAATCGAAGCAGGCTTCATTCGAGAGGTACAATACCCTAAGCGGATCTCCAACATCGTCATTGTCCTTAAGAAATCTGGACAAATACGTGTTTGCGTAGACTTCCGAGACCTCAATGATGCTTGCCCGAATGACGACTTCCCCTTGCCGATCATTGAAATCATGGTGGACGCAACTACTAGCCACGAAGCACTATCATTCATGGACGACTCTTCTGGATACAATCAAATTTGCATGGCTCTCGAAGACGAGGAACTAACAGCCTTCTGCACTCCAAAAGGTATCTATTGCTACAAAATGATGCTATTTGGTCTGAAGAGCGCTTGAGCTACATATCAACGCGCAGTGTAGAAAATCTTCAATGACATGCTACATAGAAACGTAGAATGTTACGTAGACGATGTGGTGGTCAAGACAAAGAAAAGATCATATCACTTGAAGGATATGCGAACAGTGTTCGAAAGGCTGCGAAAATACAACCTCAAGATGAACCTATTAAAGTGTGCATTTGGCGTCACATCTGGAAAGTTCCTCGGCTTCATTGTCAAACACTGTGGCATTGAAGTGGACCAATCAAAGATCAAGGCCATTCAAAGCATGCTTGAGCCAAGAAACCTGCACGAGCTGAAAAGTCTACAAGGACGGCTAGCCTTCATTAGACGTTTCATCTCTAACCTCGCCAGGCGTTGTCAACCGTTCAGTCGACTCATGAAGAAGGATGTTCCGTTTGTATGGGATGAAGCATGCCACAATGCTTTTGAAAGCATAAAAAAGTATTTATCAAGTCCACCTGTCCTGGGGGCACCCATGCCTGGAAAACCGCTCATATTGTACATCGTCGCTCAGGAAAGTTCAGTTGGACCACTCTTAGCACAAGAAAATGAATCCCAGAAAGAAAGAGCGCTCTACTACCTCAGTCGAACTCTCACCAGCGCTGAGTTGAACTATTCCCCAATAGAAAAGATGTGCCTCGCCTTGGTGTTCGCCATCCAGAAGCTCAGGCATTACATTCAGGCGTACACTATCCACCTGGTCGCTAAAGCTGACCCAGTCAAATATGTCATGTCCAAACCAGTCTTGACAGGGCGATTTGCTAAATGGGCGTTGCTCCTTAATCAGTATGAAATTGTCTACGTCCCCGCTAAAGCCATCAAGAGACAAGCTCTAGCAGACTTCCTTGCTGATCATCTAATCCCAACTGATTGGAAAATCTCAGACGACTTGCCTGACGAGGAGGTGTTCTACATCGACATCTTCCCGACGTGGACGATGTTCTTTGACGGATCCGCACGAGCAGACGGAGCGGGGGCATGAGTAGTATTCATGTCGCCACAAAGGCAAATACTACCTTACTCCTTCCAGCTAAGGGAATTATACTCCAACAACGTCGCTGAGTACCAAACACTGATCATTGGTCTCCAAATGGCGATCAACATGGAAATCACAGCCCTCGAGGTACATGGAGATTCTAAGCTCGTGATCAATCAACTCTTGACTGAATATGAAGTGAAGAAAGATGATTTTGTCCCATACTTTCGGCTGGCAACTCAACTGCTGCAAAAGTTCGAGGCCGTGACACTAGAGCATGTGCCAAGGAAAGAGAATCAAATGGCAGACGCCCTAGCCAACCTAGCCTTGAGTATGACACTAAGAGAAGATGAAGCTGCAGACGTACCGGTTTGCCAAAGATGGGTGATCCCGCTCGTCACCGAAATGCTACTGGATGATACAAATGTCATCTCAGTACTCCCAGTCGACGCTGAAGAATAGAGACAGCTGATGATCGATTACTTGAAGCATGGAAAGCTTCCAGATGATCCTAGACACCGCTCTGAAATACGTCGACGAGCACTTCGCTTTCTCTACTACAAAGGAACACTCTACTGGCCAGCTCAAAAGAATGGGTTACTACTGGGCCAAAGCTACATTTGCAGCTCAAAAGAATGGGTTACTACTGGCCAAGCATGGTGAAGGATTGCCTGGAACATGCCAAACGGTGCCAAGCCTGCCAATTCCATGCCAACTTCATACATCAACCACCTAAACCATTAATTGCACCAAAGTCATCTGCGGGAGAAGCTTACATCATAGCTGCAACAGATTACTTCTCTAAGTGGGCTGAAGCCATACCCGTAAAGGAAGTCAAGAAGGAAACTGTCATCCATTTCATCAAGGAACATATCATTCACCGATATGGTGTGCCTCGCTACATCATCACTGACAATGGAAAACAGTTCTCCAATCGACTTGTGGACGAGCTCTGCGAGAAATACAAGTTCAAACAGCACAAATCTTCCATGTATCATGCTTCGGCCAACGATCTTACAGAAGCATGTAATAAAACATTATGCAACCTCCTGAAGAAAGTGATCAGCCGAACAAAGAGAGACTGGCACGAAAGAATAAGAGAAGCACTTTGGGCATATAGGACGACACATAGGACTCCTACCCAAGCTACACCTTATTTTCTTGTATATGGTGTGGAAGCTGTTCTACCACTCGAAAGTCAAATCCCCTTACTAAGAATGGCTATACAAGAAGGCTTGACTGACGATGAAAATGCAAAGTTGAGTCTCCAAGAGCTAGAAGCGCTGGATGAGAGAAGGCTCGAAGCTCAGCAGCACTTGAAGTGTTATCAAGCACGACTGTCCAAAGCTTTCAACATGAAAGTTTGCCCTCGTTCTTTTCAAGTAGGAGATCTTGTCCTTGCACTGCGTAGGCCTATCATCACAACTCACAAGACAAAAAGCAAGTTCACATCAAAGTGGGATAGACTTTACGTAATACAAGAAGTTTATACCAACAACGCCTACTTAATCATGGCGGAAGACGGTTTGAGAATTGGCCCCATCAATGGCAGATTCTTGAAGCGCTACTACCCCTAAAACAAATGCTCCACGCTCCTGGCCCGCAAGAGCATAAACTGTGTACAGCAAAATCATCATCAACTTCGTCACCCGCTTCTTCAAAAGCATCCAAATGGGAAGAAGGCAAGCACAAGCGTTGACGGGCTAGAACCACAGGTCTATCTTGCAAGGGAGTTGTACTCGCGCAATCAAAAGGTACCAGCTGCGTAGGAACTAGAGAACAACCCTCTTTCGACACCTTATGGTGAGAATGGGAAGAATTGGTATCACTTGCCATCCCCAAATTCTCATAGTGTACCCTTGACCACCAATTTACGTAAGCACGGGTCATAGGATTATTCTTGAACTCGTCTTTGGCCGGCAGGGTGATAGAAGCATTTGTGCATGCACGGGTACAAGACTCCCAATGCATATACACGGCTTGTAAGGATTTTGATTGGTTTTTTTTCCTTCAGCTTACCTGGCACAGTTTAGACAAAACCAAATTGCTTGCTAAAACGGTAGGGATTATACGGTTGAATGATGCATCGGTCTTTTTGCCTCAAAGAAACATACCCCGAGCGAAGACTTATAAAATAAGACAGGTCTGAGAAGCGAAGATGCGAATCATCCATGATGCCTTGCCACGCCAAGCCAACTCTTGCCAAGCGGTCCATCCTCAAGCCTTCACAATTTTCAAACAGTGCTTGTGTCTGCGAATCGTCAAGACTCTTCGCAAAAAGCACGCCGGAATACTTCATCATTAAAGGCCCCAGCTTGACTGAAGTCGGTGAAGAAGGCCCTGACTTGTCTAAGGTTGACGAAGAAAAATGAGTGCCAAAGTACTCACCCAACCAGCCATACACATAGTGGTAAGGAAGTACCGTAACACGGTCTTCAGTGTTTGCCAAGTTCGAAACAACACTCAAACCGTTGTAAATGTTGGCTAAGACCGGAATAGCAAGGCTAAAAGATTCGCCTGCAGCCATCTTGCTAGCAACTTTGAAGACTCCGGGACGGACAAAGTTACGTCGTCTTTGGGGAAAACAAACTTACAAAGGCAACAAGCTAAGAAAGTGGCTAAGTAAGATTCTTCCAAGTGCTCTGACGTCACGCCAAGATCCTCAAACGCCTTCAACTCGGTAGGGGTACGGCGCCCAGCTGGACCAATGACACCTGATGGATCCGAGTCTCCCTTAGGCCTGGTTGTCTTATTACGACCGCTTTTCTTCGAAGGCCTCTTATACTTCATGGCGTCCCAATACCAAAATCGGATCCATGAAGAAATTTTCACGCCTGACTTACCCGGAGCCTCTTGGAAACGCTTGTGATATGCCCAAAACAGATAGCGAAAGCTCACAGGCAATCCTCGACCGTTGCGATAAGAAAACTCCTCCACGCTAGGAACAACTTCGTCATAAAATTTTCCCTAGATCTACAAGCCTCTTATCTTATGGAGATCCTTAAGTGAGATCGACATCTCCCCTCGAGCCGTGTGAAGTGTGTTGGTCGCTGAACACCAATGCTCAAAGAACGCACGAATGACGGAAGAATGGTGATCATAACTGAACAAAGATGCGTATACGGCATAATAAAGGCCCATTCTGGTAAGCACATCTTTGGAGCGGCTCAAGACATCTTCGAGCCATTCCCAATAAAACTCCACGAATGAGGCTTCTCTGGTGGTCGGCAGGGTGCCACTACAAGCCATGGCTCCGTTACGGATACGATCACCAAGAAGCTCAAACAAAACTGGATGATTGTCTTGAACATGGTGCGAAGGGTTCAAGATAAGAATCCTCAACGAGCACGCCTTCTTCTTTGCATTTGGTCGAACAGAGTTTACCACCTCCCAAGATACTTCAGAAGACCATGACTTAATATGCATGGAGTTATCTTTTGCAGGAAGAGCAATCACCTTAGGGCCAGTCAGCGGCGTATAAAGTTTCAACGTCGCTCCACTATCTTGCGAATCACCTTCATTTGCAAGAATGGTGATGGTGTTACCCTTAAAGCACTTAAAAAATACCATGACTGCAACGAAGAGTCAGCCACAAAACTTCAGCAGCACTCCAACGTCACCACCGAGGGAAAGTTGTGACCAAAAGGCATTACATAGCGAAGCCTCGCTGCAGTCTCTGGCACAGCACCACACGGCAACGCACCACCGAGGGAAAACTGTGATCCAAAGACACTACACAGCGAAACCCCGTTGCAGTCTCTGGTACACCCACGGTCTGCTACCACGACTCTAAGAGCTTCGTGAAGATCCTGGCGCCAAGCTCTGCCTTCTCCAAAAAAAAAATTTAAAGATTCCTGGCATCACAACAAAGAGATCTATCAGTTGGGGAGGGGGCACGCATGCATTATGCATAAAAAAAATGAAAGAGATACATATGAAATTATTACAGTTTCATCTATATATATAACCAGGCCATCCATCCTTCCAGGTCCATTCCACTATTTCTCTGCTACAAAGCTTCAAAGCCTAAAACCGAGAGCCCATCCTCACTTGTTCTCGGCCCAAGCAGAACAAGAGTCATGCAATGCAGCAGCACAACGTGTCTCTGACCTAATCAAATATATATTTCTCGATCCAAGGCATTAACCACCTCCAGAGTGGGACTAGGGAGTCGGACGGTCGAAGTGGGAACTGGGTTTTGAAGATCTTGCACGTGAGCTTCATGATCTTCACCTGGCCTCCTTCTGTTCGTCTCTGACGACAAGACAGCAGCTTGCTTTAGGTTATATACGCCATAGAAGCTGCACAAATACACACTCGTAGAACTCTGCAACTGTATCTCTGCCGAGATCGGACGTCTTCACCAACGCTGCCCCCTTGTCCAAAACCAGATCCACCCAGGCCCAGCTATACACAAACTTTAGTAGGCCCATCCGCGGATCCACCCAGGCCCATTGTTGAGTTATCAATCGTTCCTGGTTGGACCCTTAGCACTCTGAACACTTCGAGTGATATTTGTCAAATCCTTGTTGACAATCAATATCTTCAAATCTCTGTTCGGCGAGGACACGGTCGAGCTTCTTCTCTTCCTCCCAGGAATTGATCAAGACACCCATCATCATAACTGGTACTCTACCAGCCTCCAAAATCGACATATCCACTCTTTCTCGAGTCCGTATCCTCTATCGCCGACTCCTCCGCCTCTGGTAGTGGTGGTCTCGCTAAGAAATTCGAGGATCCATCCCCTCCGTTGACACCACGATGAAGAACCTTCACCTCTCGATTTTTGGACACGACTTCAACTCAACCTTCTACTCAAGTCTCTCGACATCGCCGGCGAGGACCCACATAACTATCCGAGCACGGGCTCATCAGTTCTGCTTCCACTAGATGAAAACACACCCAGCAGCGGAAACATGAAAGTCGAGATAATGATATGCACCCACCTATATATATATATATATGCATGGCGTCCTAAACAGTCAAATTTTATATGTATATATAAGCGGCGGGAAAACAGCCACCTTTATATATATATGCATGGCGTCCTAAACAGTCAAATTTTATATGTATATATATATATATAAGCGGCGGAAAAGACAGCTACCTTTTTATATATGTATATGCATGGCCTCCTTGGCCTGAAACAAATGAGCCACACCGAGTTGAAAGCCTCACGATGGCGATTGCCCTTTCTTTTTCCTCCCCGAGGCCACGAACTGCACTCATTCGTCTTACGGCCTGCTTGCTGCTCGATGTATCTTCGCCACAACTGCTGCTTGTCGTTGTTTCAAGACTTCAACTGGTTGCATGCATGCACTTCGACCCGTCATTGTTAAAGGACTAGAGCTTAAAGAAATCAAAGAACTCCTCCAATTACCATCAATATAGAAGGTTATTAGACTCAGAGCACGGATGGAACAAATATATATATGTATATATACATATATACATATATATATACATCATCCTCACTTGCTCTCTTAAAACAGTAAGAAATCCACCGCCAAATAGGCTCTTCGGGAAAATAAGAAAGAAATAACCCCTGCTACTAGAGGGATAGAGAAGGAAATCGGAGCATTGCAGTTAGAAGAAAAGAAGCTTGTCACTGAGATAAAGAGAGCTACAGAGGTTGAAGAAGCGGAAAACAACTTACCCTTGTGGTTCGAACCTACGCTCACAGCCACTATCTTGCCCAACACCAGGTTCAGCAGGCAGCAGACGAGGATCCTCCAAATACAAAAGGCACGTCGTTAATAATAGCAACGGCAGTCAAGGATCCTCCAGATACAAAAGGCACGTCGTTAATAATAGCAACGGCAATCGAGGATCCTCCAGATACGATAGTCGCATTGTTAGTAGCAGAAGCAATGGAGGATGCCACATAAGAAAGCACATTTGATAAGGATGTAGAGTTGAAAGCAGTAGTAAATACAAGAAATTTACCAGGAAACAGATGCAGAGAACGCAGGAAGCAGTGCAGACAAGAGCAGTCGGGATACAAGCAAGTGCAGTAGCTGTGTAGTGATTATGCAGTGCCTTATGTGTGTATGTGTGTTGATAGGAAATTATAGCGCACCACAAAGTAGCACACTATAATCCTATTGATTTTCCTTATTAACACTAAAATTTGTCGATTGTAGCATATGAAAATAAGGGTCTTTCCCGCATAAGATTGTTTGATCCAAATGCTTAAAGAAAATGTCACAAAAATTGGTGGCTGTCTCCACTGACCAGTCACCGAAAACTAATTATTAGACCAACTTACACTTAACCAAATGCAACGAAATTTTATACACATAAACTAGACACACCGAACTATGCTCACACAAATTTTTGGGATTTTTGGAGTTGATTTGCTGTTTAAATTAAATCGGACGAAACAGAATAGAAACAAATTTTAAATAATGCAAATAGATTTTTAAATCACAAATTAAGAAAAACGAGTTAGGGGAAATGTTATCCACCACCAAATAATCATGCAAATGTGTTATGTTTCATTCAAATTCCTTTTATTTCCGGATGAAGATGCTCAAGTTGGCTCAATGTTAGAACTCAACCTATTACTCTTTCTTACGTAGTACGTCAAGAGAATGGCGTTTTCAACTTAACTTAGTCCCTAGCATGTAATCTAGAATGGCGTGTTCGTAGATTTAACAAGTAGAAATCATTAAGAATGAAAAGAGTTTGAGACATCACAAGGCATCGTAAGTACTGGCGTTGTCTTACTTATCCTAGAAATCGATTCACATGTTAACCATAATTAACAAGTGCTACTCTAGAACATATGTAGGTCCTCATTCAACAAGGGCAGGCAAACATATATTCATAGCATTAAAATCCTTAATATGCTTACTAAGTATGCATCCAAAGAAACACATCAAGAATTTATCAATGACAAAGTAGTGAATCAATTTTCATCCTTTCATAAAATTCATTCAAACAAAATATCACAACACATTCACAATCATATTCGGGGCTTCAAAACAGCCCCTAACTACTAAAAAATTAGTTACACATTATTATCAAATTAAAATTAAAATAAAACATAAGTTTGATGAGATAGAACCAAAATATGGAGAGTGCACAGATTTGTTTTCCTTTGCACCGTGAGCTATGCACTTCTCTGTGCTGTCGTGTGCCTTCTCTCTGTGCAGTTTGATATCCCCTCTTTCTCACGGAACAGAAGGGCAGTGCCAGTTTTTCTTTGGTCTCTGCCTCTGCACGTCGCCCCCCTCTGACTGATCCGTAGACCTCCCTTTAGTCCCCTGGTTCGCTGCCTCTCGTGCCTTCCTCAAAACCCTTGCTGCGCTGCGCCTGCTGTGCTTCTGTTTTCCCGAGCCTCTGAACCGATTGAAAGGCAGCTTCTGCTGCTCTAACTCCCCCCTTCACTCGGCCAAAGCTGCCTTGGACCGCTCCCTCGAGGCTTATTTATTTTTTTGTTTGTTTTTCACTAATCAGCTCCACTCCAAATGGGCGCTGCCCTTGGTGCGCAGATCTCCCTGCTCTCCTTCTCTCGATGCCTTATGAGGCAGCTCTCCTCTTATTATTATTTTTTTTTCTTTCTGCTATCTGCTCTCTTTTTTTGTTTTTCTGTTTCTCTCGCACCCTCGCTTATTGACTCCTTCCGAGAGAGAGAGCCTCTCAGCTCTCCTCTGAATTATTTTTCCCCCGCCCTCATGATGCTGTCTTTCTTGCTTTTGTCCCCTCCTTTCATCATTATTTTCTGTTTATTCCTTTCCTTTAGCATGTGTGCCATCATTCCCTCCACCGAAATCTCATATGTTTCCTTTTTTTTTTTATTTAATTTTATTTTAAACCAAAGGGCATCATTCCAATCCGGATCAAAAACATAAACAAAGAAAATAAGTGAGTAAGGCAGTTTTGACGAATTTGTCGTTTAAAATCTCACTTGTGCTATTTTTATTTTATTTGCTAGACAAAACATATAAAACACAAAATCAAAGTAAATAGCTCAAAAATATAAGGAACTAACTAAGAAAAGACGAGTGAATTTGATGTAAAAATATATATAAATATGAGCTTATCAAATACCCCCACACTTAGCTTTTGCTAGTCCTCGAGCAAAACAAAGAAACAAAAACAAACAAAACACAATCTAAACCTTCCAACGTTACCTCAGGGATTTCCAATGCACATGACATATTAAAAATCATCACTTACACAGATTTTGGCAATTCATACCCTTAAGCACATACTTAATCGCAATCACTACTTATTAGTTCACATTTAATCAATTAAAACAACATTTTGAATGTAGTAACATGCCTTAGAGAATTTACTCAATTCCTTACTAGATATGCACTCAATATTTTTCGCTCAGATTTTCTGACTACTCCCTACACTAGGTATATGTGAGAAGATTGATGTAAACATGAAAACTAGTACTCACATATGTTATATCAAAAGAAACATTTTCTGGAGTTATTAATGCACATATGAATATGATCTCATGAACGGAATGCTACTACTTAGATGCGAGAACCAGGGACACCATATGCTCATACCAATCCCAAACTCCACATATTGAACACACAACAACCAAGATAGAAGTCAAAGGGTTGTAACGGGGCTAAGGATATAGGTTAACAAAGAAAGGATATGGAAAAACAAAGGTTCTTAAAGAAATAGTAAGCAAAGTAATGAAATTAACGCACAGAATTCACTTTTGAATGAAAATTCAACTCTAAACCCGAGGGGAAGATTCACACATTTTATGGCTAGATTTCAAACTCTTTTTCTTCTTTCTTTTCTTTTCACGCGTTTTTCTCTTCTTTTTTTTTGTTTTTTTGTTTTTTTTTTTAAACGCAAAACGTATAATTGAGCTCAAAACAGCCGATCCCTCCCCCACACTTGTTTTTCTGCATAGTGTAGAATAAAATGAATTCTTTTTAAGTCATGCGCACTATTCTTTAAGAACAAGGGTGCGGACGGTTAGGTGCGGATTAATGCGGTTAACAACAAAAATAGGCTAAACAAGGCTCGAGATGGATTAAACCTACAAACATAAGAAAGATAGAGGGTAAGGCTTTTTGGCTAAGGTGGTTCACTAAACAACTTCATCTTGATATGTGTTATGCAATTCAATGTCATGCTTTGAATGAAACGGATATGAGTTCTAGTATTTGGAACTAAGATGATAAAACGCCTTCTAAGTAGCAACCAAGCAAAGAATAATGAGATCATGCAACGACTTTAGAAAACAAAAACATCAAGATTAATAACTCTCCAAAGAAGGTATAAGCTCAAGTCTCACAGGGATGTAGCATTAGTTTGAGTTCCTTCCTTCAAGCATGTTACAAAAACTGCTTTTATCCTTTTGTGATCAAATTTAAATTCATAAACAACAACTACAACTAAGCATAAACCAAGAGCATATCAAACTTCCATCCATGTTTATAACTTTCTTTAACAGTCATGCAATTAAACACCAAATCCTCATCATTGTGTTGGAAGGTACCTAAGACGCAAACACACAAAAACAACTAAAAAAAATTCTTTTTGGGTTTTTCAAAATATTTTTCAAATTTTTATGTTATTTTCGTAAGATTTCCTCAAAACACAATAAAACACACCAAAACAGCATAAAACACTAAGAAAACAAAAAGAAACAACACGGAAACAAATGAAACCAGTTCAAAGTCGAAGGTACAAATTTTTTTTTTTCTTTTCAATTTGGTCATTTTTTATACTTGATACCCCCACACTTAAACTAGACATTGTCCCCAATGTCAGAAAACATTAATAAGCAAATAAAAAATAAAAAGAATAAATAAAACGAAACAAAATAAAGAAAAGGGACTGAAAACTTCTCTAATTTGCAGAAAACCAAGCGATGACCCCCAAGCGTAAATTTTGCAATCAACTTCAAGGGAGAAAATAACCAAACGTTCCTGCAAAGAAAAGAAATAAATCAGTTAAGCACGCAAGAAAATATAGAAAATGCAAACGAAAATTGAAAATGAAAATAAAAGATAACGAAAAGAACTAATAGGTGGTCATTGGTCATGACTGTTGATTTTCCACAGCTTTCATCTTGAACTGGATGGGCCTTCTTCTTGCAAGTGCTCCTCAGCTTAGTTGAGGATGAATCAGCACGTTGTCTCCACATGCTTCAAGTAGTCCGGTCTCCACGCAGGTGTGGCATCTTCTTGAACTCTTGGATCATCTCACCTTCCGCCTTCATCAGGATGCACCTCAGACTCCTCCTGCTTCGTCTGTGAGGTACTTTTGTTTTTGAAGAAGTACCTCAACACAGGTTTATTTTTGAAGTGGGCTGGGAGGGGTCTGAGATGAGTACTCGAGAGCAAGACTAGGTAAGCAATCAGGATCTCACTTTCTCCACGTTCCTCAGATGAAGGAGAGGAGAAAGCATAATATGAGATACTTTTGCTTTTAACCTTTTTAATATGAAATACTTTTGCTCTGGAAGGTTTGTTTTCTGGGGTGATCCAAGGGATGAAGAACACTGAATAACTCGAAAGCTTTCTTTGGGAAGACATTATCGGAGATGAAGAGAGGTTGAGAGGTTGAGAGGTTGAGAGGGTGTGAAGGTGTGCCTTTGCTGTGGAAGGCGAAGGTCGACTTTATAGAAATTTTCCTTCACAACCGGAACTGTTCCCTCACTATTTGTCGGCAGCCGGTGGATGGATGAACAGTGCCTGTTACGCGCTTTCTGACAACGCGTCCGTAATTTCCGCGAAGCTGACTGCGCATACGACGAGTGACGACAAATTGGAATGATGATCTTTTGAAAACCGGGGTTCAAAACCGGGTGCGGCTCGTGGTTTTCGCAACGCTCCACGCTGCACGTCATGAGTGACGACACATCCGGACAAACCGACCCACGTGATTGCTGAGTCAAGCCCAGCTTTTGAGAAAGGAAACGGCTCTTTTGAGAAAGGAGCGTCGAGCTTTTCCGAATTGCGTGAGGACGCGTCTTCAACCTCAGAGGAGCGGGCGCCTCTCTTTGATTTGCTTCTTTTTATAGAGGCGCAAATTCTGCTCCACCTCACACTTGAACTCCCTTCCTCAAACACTCTCCTCTGTAAACACTCTCTTCTGCACTTCTTAATCTTACTCATTCCGCTCTCATCCTGCACTTCTGCATTTTTAATCTTTCCGATCTCTTCTTCCGCTTCAGCAATCTTAATTTTTCCGAACTCTTTTCTTCCTCAACCGCCTCTAAAAATGTCTTGCCCTTCCGACCGTCGCCTAAACTTGAATGTCGGGGAAGACGATGACTCGTCTTCTCCGAACAACATTTGGAATCCGTCCTTCATATCCCCCAATGGTCCTCTTACAGTCGAGGACACAATGATGAGGAACGATATAACCGCAACGGTGGTTGCAAGAAACCTTCTTACTCCCAGAGACACTAGGTTGCTGTCTATGCGGTCAGACGAGCTGGCTGTTCAGGACTCACTGGCTCTCAGTGTCCAGTGTGCAGGCTCAGTTTCAAACATGGGTCAGCGCCTGCTTGCAAGATCTCGTCAGGTGGAGTCGCTAATGGCGGAGGTGGTCAGTCTTCGGCAAGAAGTCAGAGGACTCAGGCACGAGAACAAGGAGTTGCACATGCTTGCAACTAGTTACTCCACCAGTATGAAGAGGAAGCTGGACCAGCTGCAGGAGTCGGACGGTCGGATCCAGAGTGATCATGAAAGGTTCATGGCGCTACTCCCGAGGTTTATGTTGCCTTCGTCCTCTGGAGTAGCACCAAGCGTTCCGGCTCCAGAGATTCCAACTCTGGCTCTTCGTCTTCCCGGAGCTCCGTCGACCTCTGCGGCACCACCTGACCAATGACCAATGAATGCTATCAGTTTACACATCATTGTAAAATAATTTAAAATATTTCAGCTTTTATGTTTATTTATATATATATATATATATATTATATTTTTGTTTTTTTTTTAAAAAAAATGTAAAATATGTAAATTAATGTAAAAGGACTTTATTTAACCTTCCCCCACACTTCAACTAAATATGTTATAAATTTAAACTCACACAAATCAAACAAACAACACAATTAACTAAACATGGAAAAATAAATGCAGGAAAGAGAAGGGTTTAGGAATGCAAATCTGATTATGGGCGATTCCTAGGCCTCCCTTCTTTATTCAATTGCATGGGTTTATCCTTGAATGGACGGTGGTACTTGAAATGATCCAACAACGGTCTAAGTTCTAATGTAGGTGCCTGGATCATCAAAATCAGATTGTTAGGAGAAAACAAAATTGAAATAGGAGAAGATGGCTTACTTGCTTGTTCAAACTCAATGACAAACACCACATTTTCAAAAGTGTCAGGGACTTTGAACTTGGCCAGATTGCATGTGATGATTGTGACTTGTCCCTTGTCATCAGTCTCAACTTCTTTGGCCTCTGTTTCCTCAAATACATCCTCTTTGATGCATTCTACATATTCTCTACCCACTTCATCTTCTTGAATCATTTGTCTTGGCGCACAAGGTTCTTTGAACAATTCAACACCATCTGAGACTTGTTTTGTAGCACCGAGAATTGGGATCTCACTTTGTACCATCGGCTGCTCAAAAACTTCTTGTCCACTCAACAGCACAGCATTGATCTGCTCAGCATTTGAATTCACCACAGTTTGGCTAGGCAACCTTTCTGGTTGGTGTTGTTGCCCCATCAAACTTGCTAACTCACTCATTTGGTGCTCAAGGCTTTCAATTGCTTTGTCTGTTTTCTGTTGATGAGATATAGTAGAGTTAGCTAACGAAGCAATTAAATCCTCAAGAGACTTACTTTGAGCTTGTTGTGGTTGAGGCGGAAATGGTGCTTGTGGTGGTGCAAATGGACATTGATAGAACTCCTCAGATGGATTCGATTGGAATTGTTGTGGAAGAGGTTGTGGTGGCTGCATATATCTTGAATAGAACTCATCTTCTTGCTGCCAATATCCACCTTGTTGAACTTGTTGAGGTTCCTCCCACATATGATCTGAATAATCTGTCCAATCCGAATTGTAAGCATTGGAAAACATGTTGTTGATTGGTTGATCATAGCCTTGATAACCCCAAGCATCTCCATTCGCAGTGAATTGAGAACATTGATGAAGTTGAAATCCTTGCCCATAAGGCACATCGAATCTAGGAACACTTGGCATTGTGTTCCTTTTGGCATAGTGAGTCAATTGAGACGTGAGATGCGCCAATTGAGCTTGAATGGTCGCACGTGCCATGTCTTGCTCCATTTGTACCTTAGAGTATGCATATACTACAAAGAGTATCTAAAATAAAACAAAAAAAACAAAAACACTAAAATAGACAAGAAATAGAAAATAATAAAAATAAATAACAAAATAAAAATGAAATAATAATAATAAAAATATAAAATAAAAATAAAAATAAAAATAAACTAAAATAATAATAATAAAATATAAGCAATTAGAAATAACAATCCCCGGCAACACGGCGCCAAAAATTTGATAGGAAATTATAGCGCACCACAAAGTAGCACACTATAATCCTATTGATTTTCCTTATTAACACTAAAATTTGTCGATTGTAGCATATGAAAATAAGGGTCTTTCCCGCATAAGATTGTTTGATCCAAATGCTTAAAGAAAATGTAACAAAAATTGGTGGCTGTCTCCACTGACCAGTCACCGAAAACTAATTATTAGACCAACTTACACTTAACCAAATGCAACGAAATTTTATACACATAAACTAGACACACCGAACTATGCTCACACAAATTTTTGGGATTTTTGGAGTTGATTTTCTGTTTAAATTAAATCGGACGAAACAGAATAGAAACAAATTTTAAATAATGCAAATAGATTTTTAAATCACAAATTAAGAAAAACGAGTTAGGGGAAATGTTATCCACCACCAAATAATCATGCAAATGTGTTATGTTTCATTCAAATTCCTTTTATTTCCGGATGAAGATGCTCAAGTTGGCTCAATGTTAGAACTCAACCTATTACTCTTTCTTACGTAGTACGTCAAGAGAATGGCGTTTTCAACTTAACTTAGTCCCTAGCATGCAATCTAGAATGGCGTGTTCGTAGATTTAACAAGTAGAAATCATTAAGAATGAAAAGAGTTTGAGACATCACAAGGCATCGTAAGTACTGGCGTTGTCTTACTTATCCTAGAAATCGATTCACATGTTAACCATAATTAACAAGTGCTACTCTAGAACATATGTAGGTCCTCATTCAACAAGGGCAGGCAAACATATATTCATAGCATTAAAATCCTTAATATGCTTACTAAGTATGCATCCAAAGAAACACATCAAGAATTTATCAATGACAAAGTAGTGAATCAATTTTCATCCTTTCATAAAATTCATTCAAACAAAATATCACAACACATTCACAATCATATTCGGGGCTTCAAAACAGCCCCTAACTACTAAAAAATTAGTTACACATTATTATCAAATTAAAATTAAAATAAAACATAAGTTTGATGAGATAGAACCAAAATATGGAGAGTGCACAGATTTGTTTTCCTTTGCACCGTGAGCTATGCACTTCTCTGTGCTGTCGTGTGCCTTCTCTCTGTGCAGTTTGATATCCCCTCTTTCTCACGGAACAGAAGGGCAGTGCCAGTTTTTCTTTGGTCTCTGCCTCTGCACGTCGCCCCCCTCTGACTGATCCGTAGACCTCCCTTTAGTCCCCTGGTTCGCTGCCTCTCGTGCCTTCCTCAAAACCCTTGCTGCGCTGCGCCTGCTGTGCTTCTGTTTTCCCGAGCCTCTGAACCGATTGAAAGGCAGCTTCTGCTGCTCTAACTCCCCCCTTCACTCGGCCAAAGCTGCCTTGGACCGCTCCCTCGAGGCTTATTTATTTTTTTGTTTGTTTTTCACTAATCAGCTCCACTCCAAATGGGCGCTGCCCTTGGTGCGCTGATCTCCCTGCTCTCCTTCTCTCGATGCCTTATGAGGCAGCTCTCCTCTTATTATTATTTTTTTTTCTTTCTGCTATCTGCTCTCTTTTTTTCTTTTTCTGTTTCTCTCGCACCCTCGCTTATTGACTCCTTCCGAGAGAGAGAGCCTCTCAACTCTCCTCTGAATTATTTTTCCCCCGCCCTCATGATGCTGTCTTTCTTGCTTTTGTCCCCTCCTTTCATCATTATTTTCTGTTTATTCCTTTCCTTTAGCATGTGTGCCATCATTCCCTCCACCGAAATCTCATCTGTTTCCTTTTTTTTTTTATTTAATTTTATTTTAAACCAAAGGGCATCATATCAATCCGGATCAAAAACATAAACAAAGAAAATAAGTGAGTAAGGCAGTTTTGACGAATTTGTCGTTTAAAATCTCACTTGTGCTATTTTTATTTTATTTGCTAGACAAAACATATAAAACACAAAATCAAAGTAAATAGCTCAAAAATATAAGGAACTAACTAAGAAAAGACGAGTGAATTTGATGTAAAAATATATATAAATATGAGCTTATCATGTGTACATGCGAATATATGTAACAATATAATGGTCTCAAATGAAGCCAAGCTGCACGTAGTGCAGAGACTGTGCACTGACTGTGCAAACAACAATCCGCATGCAGAGAAGAATGCAGAGAGGAATGCAGTGCAGTGACTGTGCAGTCCTATATATGCATAATGATCTCCCAAGTGAAACTGATGACTGCGTAAATAATAGTCTCCAGAGAACCAAGTGAAGTATAGTAGCTGAGCAAACAGTGACCCGCGTGAAGAGAAGAGCGCAGAGAAGAATGGTGTGGTGGTTGTACAAATAAAAATGGTACATAGAAGAATACGATGCAGTAAGGAAGACCCATGCTCTCCACTTCGCTTCCCCGTTGAAGAATCATGTTCCACGTTTCTTAAATATATATATATATATATATGAAATACAATATAAAATATGAAGAAAGGTGTTTGGTGCGTCAGGTAACATCCATCAAAACACACACACACACACATAGTGAAATCATGGTGCATGGCACTGTTCTAAAAAAAAGAAAAGAAAGAAAGCTGGTGGCGACATAATTATTGAAGAGAAGAAAAATAGGGGGAAGGATGGTGCACGGCACCATCTTGAAAAAGTCTTTAAAAAAAATAAAATAAAAAAGGGGAAGTAACACATCTTAGTGGGGCATACGTTTTATTTAGCACAATACACCGAATGAAATAAAGTCTGTTTATTGATATCTCCGATAAATTACAACAACAAAAAATGGAATGGAAAAGAAAAGAAGAAAATGGGAGCCTTCACGAATGTCACTTATGTGAAGCCTCAGTACTCGGCAGAACCCTAGTGGGGGGCACTGAAGATGGATTATTCGGGGCCTCAATACTTGTTCGAACTCCAGATGACGAAGGCAAAAAGTGCCTCTATAATACATCCTCAAACTTCTGACGGTCACTTTGAATTCGACCTTCAGAGTCCAACAACTGATCAAGCTTCCTCTTCATGCCCGTCGAATAATTATTTACAAGCACATGAAACTCTATATTCTCACGCTTGAGCTGCCCGATCTCTTGACTAAGAGTTGCCACCTCGGCCGTTAATGATTCAACTTTGGCGAACTCGAGCAAGTAAGCGTTGGCCCATGTTTGACACAGAGCCTGCACACTGAACACTGAGAGCTAGAGAGTCTTGGACGACCAACTCATCGGACCGTCTTGAAAGCAGCCTGTTATCTCTAGGGGTGAGGAGGTTCCTGGCTACTACCGTAGCTGTTGTTGCATCCCTTATCACAGAGTCTTCAACCGTAAGAAGGCCATTAGAAGACAAGAAGGATGGGCGCTATATATCACCCTGACGCAGCGCACCTGTATCATTCCCAAGATTTGAATCGTTCCCAAGACTCAAATCTAAGCAAATGTTAGACGGGCAAGCCATTATCAGAAATGGTAAAGGAAAAGGGCTAGATGGAGTAAGATCTGAGAGATATGACAAAGATAATTTTCACAAGCGGGAAATCTTCAAAGTGTGCGTCTTGAATACAATCGATACCTCTATAAAAGGAGAAGGGACACAGCCACCTGTTCAAAAGTCAAAGACACGCCACTCCCCATATTTCAAAGAGGTGGATTTTCTCGCCCAAAATCCGCCAACTCCTTTCAGACGCAATCTCAACTTTTTCAGATATCACGTGCAACTTTGTCAAAAATCTCTGACAAAGTTGAAAATGCGTAAAATCCACTGTTTCAACCACGACACTGCTGACAAAGTTGAAAACGCGTGAGGTTTCGCTGTTTCAACTACCACGCCAACACGCTTCTGCCGACAGGCGTGGGTGACAAGTCCACATCTGCGCACTACCTGCTATCACATCCCTCCCTATATGGGTCACCCTCATCCTTCATGGCGAGGCACACATCTAAAATGCCTAGTTCTTCTTTCTTGCCAGAGAATGCTTCTGCAACCAAACCTTTCAAAAAAATATATATACTCAGTTCTCTTCCTCCCCGAGAACAACCCTTCAATCAAGCCACTAAAAAAAAAAGATCAACCCATTTCCTCAGCCAGAAACCCCATTTCCATCAACAACAAAAAAAAAGTCTGCACCAGCATCAAAGTCTTATGCTTCTTTCCTGCAAGAGCAAAAGTATTTCATATCATTAGGGTTGAGAGCAAGAGTATCTCATATCATGCAATCGCCCGGTTCTTTCCCTCGCCCCTTGCTCTTGCCTGCAAGACGAGGAGAAAGAAAGCAATCAGTCGGAACCTGAAATCAGACTTCTGGTCTGGAACGGACTGCCTGGAACCCCTTCCCTGATTGCTTACCTAGCCTTGCTCTCGAGTACTCATCTTCAACATCTTGTGCTTCCAAATAAGATATCGCCTCTGCAAGGAGAACATATGAAGCAGGTGAAATTAACACATCAAAGCATGCGGAGACAAACACAACCAATATATGTGCTAGTTCATCCGCTACTTCTCCAAAAGCAAATGTATCTCATATCATCGGGGTCGGAAGCAAAGGTATCTCATATCATGCTTTTCCCCTGTTCTTTCCTTTGTCCTTGCTCTTACATGCAAGACAAGGATGAAGAAAAACAATATGTCTGAACTTCCACTCAAACTTTCGCATGATGCATCAAGCTTGTGGAGAATCAACAAGTATAACAACTGCAGGTGCCGATTCATACCCAGCCAAACCGAAGACCACTTACCGTACGAAGTTACTTGTGGTCCAGTTTCTTCAAGACCAAGCCACCAATGGCCCTTGAAGAAATCACAAGCCCGATTCAAGATCAAGTGTCCAACACCCTTGAATCAAATCCAGTTCAAGATGAAGTCTCTGGAAAGCTAACTAGCACAACAAATACGCGTGCCCTTTCGTCCTCAGCAGAGCTGAAGAAATTAATTCAAGATCAAGCCATCAACGACCCTAGGAGAAACTTCCAAACCAATTCAAGAACAAGCCTCAACGGCTCTTGGATTGGCGTCTACACTGAGGGACTTCAAAACGCATCTCCTACACGTGACAAGCACATGTATACGACGCGCCCTGAAGTGGGGGCATTTGTAGACATCGAAATTTCGGTGAAATAAATGTTAATCAATGCATTAAAAAAATTACAACTGTAAACATCGAAATTTTGGTGAAATAAATGTTGATCAAAGCATCAAAATTACAACCTCCATTCATTTCATCTACATCGTCAATTTACTTCACCAACGGTAGTGATTCATTCTCACCAACAAAAATGGACGATAGTGATTCATTCTCACCAACAAAAATGGACGGTAGTGATTCATTCTCACCAACAAAAATGGACGGTAGTGATTCATTCTCAACGCCTATAAATAGGCTTCTCCATCAAAAGGAAAGAAAAACCAAAAAAAAGGAGAGGACACCAAAACCTTGAAGCGTTGAAACTCTAAAGCTTTCAAGCAAATCCCGAAGGATCAAGAAACCTCTCTTTGTTCTTCGTCAAGACCTACTTCAAGATCAAGCTCCCGACGGCCCTTGAAGGAAGTGTTCATCATTCATCACCTGTTCATCCTAAGATAAAGCCTCGATGGCCCTTTGGATCAACATCTCATCAACAAATCTACCCATTACAAAGATAGAATCAGAGGGTCAAATTGTAAAAGAGATTGTAACCCTAAAATCAATACAAAATATTATTTTGTACACGTGTTTCTTGTCTCGTTCGTTTCAGGAAATTTCCGTGTTTACAGTATTTATACGCGTTCAGAGATCACTGAGCAGCCACGTATCTCGTTGTGCAGAGCACGTCCTTAACCTATCTCGAATGAATTATGTGGAACCAATTGCACATTCTTTAACCAAAGTCCCCAGATTTTCTTCACGATTGTCTAGAATTTCTGTGAGGCTGGACAACACAAGCACAGACCAACTATAACTGGGTTTGGAATGGGAAGCAAGTTTCCAACGGC
The DNA here is from genome assembly GCA_963580275.1 of Crataegus laevigata. Classification (NCBI taxonomy): domain Eukaryota; kingdom Viridiplantae; phylum Streptophyta; class Magnoliopsida; order Rosales; family Rosaceae; genus Crataegus; species Crataegus laevigata. Next base: position 13,196,091 of record OY756946.1, read on the forward strand.
AACGATGTTTGAGCAAACGCGGGAGAGAGAGCGAGTGAGTGTTTTTGGAGGAGGACAAGACTTATTAAAATTTAAATCCCAAAAAATTTTGAATTTACGTGCGATGTGTCATTTATGACCCAGTTTCACCTTAAGCTCGTTATGATAGATTCGTTTTCAGCTGTTTAATTTTCATCTAATGGCCCGTGCCCATCCGCACGTAAGGTCCGCAAAGTTCCACGGGCGCCTTAGAAAACGCGGTTGCCGGATCATATGGACGAGCTTGGGCCAGAAATGGAACTGGGCCCGTAGATGGGGCTAACCCGGACCTTTTTATTACATTTACCTGCTTTCTCGTGTTAGGGTGATGACTCATATTAGTTCTTAATTGTTTATTAGCTGTAGGCCACACTATTCTCACCATCAGGTAATGCAATGCAACGCACCTTCCAGGATGCCACCATACCCTTGCCGCTGAAATGGCATATTTACGGAGACACGTGGCATACGCTGCTACCATTCCATCGGCGCTGTGGTCCCCACCAAGACGCCACGCGTAACTCAGATTTTGCCCGTCCAGTGAGCGTCACGTGGGCCTTATTGTAATTTCATTATTTTTTATGTTTTCGCTCCAAAATTTCCTGCGATAACGTCACTCGGGTGGACCCCTCCTCTCCCTCTGCCGTCACTTTACAACCTACAACCGGATCAAACCGGTTCCATTCTCTCGCTTCTCGGGTTCTCCCAGATAAGAGACTTCCCTACCCAAAACCGGTCTAGAGAGTTCCAGGTTGGGATAATCCACGTGTTGGTTAATTAAACTCTTAGAGCAATGAGGTTGGTCGCGCGGTGGGTGAAGAAATCATAGCCTTGAAGTGGAAATAAAATAGGAGTGCTCTTCCAGTACAGTTATATACACAGTGAGATTACATGGAATTGCAGAGAAATTGTGAGATTCCGAGGCCCAAAATCTAGGGTTATGTTTGGGATTGGCTTTTCTCTCAGCAAGTAAGTCTTCTAAGATTTTTCAATAATTTTAAAATTGGGATTTCGAATTTTTGACCTTTCGATTATTAAATTGGAATTTATTTGTGTGGTTGATTTCTAGGGTTTGTGAGAATTGGGGGTTTTGATTTGGTTATGTTTCATTGCATGCAATTGTGATTTCGGTGTGTTTAGGGTTTCTGGAATTCGAGATTGTTTCTGGGGTCGGAGAATTTTGATTGTGGTCTGTTTGGTTCCTGAGAAAAAAAAGGAGGAAATTTTTGGTTTATAACTGCTAAGTCTTTGTTAGTTGTGTGTCCAGAATACTACACCTAATTGAGTTTCATGATTGATACTGTATCTGGAGTATCATTTTTTTAAACGGGGAGTGTATTCTTCACTATTGAATTTCTATAATAACTTAAGTAAATGGTGATTATTTAGAAGTTAATTATGAGTTAATATTTTGGAGATCAAGTAATTAAAAGGAATAATTTGGTTGAGCGTAATGCAATTGTTCTGCTTAATTTATGGGAAACAACCAATGTAAAGCATAGAACTTTCAATGTTTTTTTGTTTTGTTTTTTAATTGCTAGATATTTATGGAGTGAGAAGAGAAAGTGGATTTTAGTCTTTTCTTTTGTTGAAGTGTGTAAAGTGGTGAGGAAACGTCTCTTGCTTAGTTCAGCTTTACCATTTCTGGCTTCAGTTGGTTTTGGTTATGTTTTTGACAACTTGAAGTGAAAATAAGTTTAAACATGGGTTCGCTACATTCCACTTTTGTTTAGTGTTCTTGTTGACGATTGAATCTTTGTATACTGAGTTTTTGGGAGTTTTTCTAGCTTGCTAATTTGAAGGGTTGCATTTTTTTCTCATCTTTTAAGCCAAGAGGAGTGCACGTTTTGGCCTTGAAGATCACATATAATTGAATTCTCAAGAAAGTGGCGGTCAATTTGTTGGTACATTATTTTTCTTCATCACCCCTTATTGTTTTATTTGTGGCTGCATGTTTTGATTCTCTTTTTGTACTTCGTTATATGTAGAACTAAGATTTGGTCTCCATCTAAGGAAATTTGAGGCATGCAGCCAAAATCGGAAGCTGAAAATCGACTACATGCTCATACCATCCCACCAAGCAGTGTTTATTCGGAACCATGGTGGCAGAGTGTTGGATATAATCCCATCCCCCCAACTGGAACTGGGAGGAATGCATCCAACTCATCTTCGTTAGAATGTCCAAATGGTCGGTCAGAGTCTAATGATGATCAATCTTTGTCCAATGATGAGGCAAATGAAGATGATGATGATACTGCCAAAGATTCACATATTACCTCTCCAAGATCAGGTAGCACTTCCTATTATATCTGGGAATTTGGTATGATGCTTTTCCCCCCTCTTAGTTGGATTCAGTTTTTAATATTTTGTTTCAACTTCAGCTGGAAATTATGGGCAAGACCACCACAATGTAAAGCATGCTGGATCCAGTGTACCTACAGTGCGTGATGATTGCCTTGCGCAACCACCACAGCTTGAACTTGTTGGTCACTCTATTGTAAGTTCATATTACTTTCTCAAAGATTTATTGCCTCAGAACTAGTCCGACTCTGCTGATAGTCATCAAAAATTGGGTTCTGTAATGTTGAAGTTCAGGTACTCGTACTTGCATGTTTTTGGAATGTAAGAGTCCTAGCTTTTATGCATTTGTTTGTAGGCTTGTGCTTCAAATCCTTATCAGGATCCTTATTATGGTGGAATGATGGCAGCTTATGGACATCCACCTTTGGTATGTTAAACAGTAATATCCTTGTGTGCAAACTGCAATACCATCTTACATGTCATGTTGGAGTTGTGTGTTTTTATTTTCCGTGTAATGATGTAATGGTTCAGTAACTTCAGTTTCTGCTGATGTTATACTTACCTTACTGACTCCAACAGTCTGTATTTCTAAATGTATTTAAGCATTTACTGACAGTTCATTTTCTCAAGTATTTTTTCAATTCTATGACATGATTTTTTTTTCTTTTTCTGATCTGACTGGTTTATTAAAACTATAATATTTTTCTGTTTTTTCTTTATTGTTTTGCAGTTGTATTCTTCTTAATGTTTTTCTCCATACTATTCGGTGGCTTATGTGCATCCTCGAGTAGTTTGAGTTGTCCACTTTTGCGTACGTCCTATAATGGGTTAGCTAGGAATTGGTGGAATGTTATAAGATTATAGAATTTCAACAAATTTGGATGGGGAGGAGCAATGGAGATAATGAAATAATCTTATCAATCGAGTCTATGGAGATAAAATCCCAAGACTAATCACAAATCCTACAGTAGAACTTTTTTTATATAAAGAAAACTACCTATGATAATGCTAGAATCCATAAAATTGTAAAATATTCAAGTTTTGAAAAGTCAATCTAAGAGTTCATGTTGACTGTTGTTAACAGTCAATTTATTTTGGATCTTGGGAGTATTGAATATTTTTTGTCTTCTTAGAGTTTCTTACCATCGAGTCAGACTGTTTCTAGAAGTCTGGGAATTCAGTTTGAACACTACCAAGAAGGCTATCTTCTTACGAGTCTCCTTCCTCGTAATTAGACCAAGTATGTCTACGAGTCTGTGAAGACTATAAAGAAAGCTGTCTTCTGTAATGCAAATTAGTTTTGGATTCACAAAAGTGTTGTCAAAGGGCTTGGTGCCTTGATACGTCATCGTGCATTTTATCTTGTGTTATCTCATCCGTGTTATTCTATATAACTCTAATTTCTCTAAGTCTGAGTTTGGGTGAGGGAGTTCCAAGCCTCAAGGGATTTAGGCTAGGTGAGGAAGAAACACACTACAAAACGTTAGGAATGAAGGATTAGAAACGCACTCCATGATCATTGAAAAGGTATGCAGGAGGGATTTGCAAATGACTCCTTCCAAGTAGTCATTTGTAAATCCCTCCTACATACCTTTGTAATGATCATGGAGTGCATTTCTATGGCCTCCTATGAACATTTTGTGATCTATTCCTTACTAACTTGACCTCAAACCCTTGAAATTTGGAAGTCCCTCACCCAAACTTAGCCTAAATTTACAGCAGTCGTAAGTCTTTTGTTTTTTCCTGATTTTCTTTTATGTCTAAATCTTTAGCCATCTAAACCCTACCACAATCTTGGTTAGAAGCCCACTTTGTGTTGTCTTGCATCACGGTGGTAGCGGTGAAAAACAGATTAGTTATAACATTGAACCCATTCAAATTACGTTTCTTGGGTATGATATCGATTTAATCTTGGTGCGTTTGGAAGTTTATGTAGTCGTAAATCTTATGATATGTAAATGTGTGAGACTGTTAAATGCTGTTTCGACTGGTCAGGGTTATCCTCCTTTTCTTGGAATGCCGCATGCTAGAATGCCATTGCCTCTTGAGATGGCACAGGAGCCTGTGTATGTAAATGCAAAACAATACCACGGTATTCTCAGGCGAAGACAGGCACGTGCAAAAGCAGAACTTGAAAGGAAGCTAATAAAAGTCAGGAAGGTAGAACCCATACTCAAGTATTTGTACTATAAATATGTTATATTTCATATAGATGCAATGTATATATGCTTCATGTGCCTGTGAACCATATCTCTCACTTTTGGTAAGACATTTATTGGGCCTGTTCTCTTTGGTTATAGAAAATATTGACTTTTACACAATCACAATTCAATTGAAGCTTTGTGCTTGTTTGAAAAGAGCTTTGAGAATTGTCTGAGTGCTCATAGTTGTATAATGTGTGGTCTTTGGTATACCTCCATAACAGGAACAACTTATATGACTTGTGCACTGTCCAGTCTCTATTGCGTCAATGAATTATTCGGTTGTCTACCCTGTTTCTTTCCATCAAAAGATTTGCATGCACCTTAAAGTTTATGCATTGGTGTCTTTGTAATTGAGTTTTTAATAATGTAAATTAGATAAATATGCCTACCTGAATATGGCTATGCAATGTCCGTGAAGTATGCGTAGAGGATGGAAGTATGTGCTTGCTTAGGATATACATTTATGGTTTGACATGTGAAGTACATGTCGTTACTATGGAGCTTTCAATTGCTGTGTTACCCATATTTGGTATCAGTTTGGTAAAAGTCTGTTTGTCTAGTCTGATAGTGTGAGACTATGATGATAATTTTATTTCAGCCAATGTATTCCAACTCAAATTGTTAGTGTTTGTGTTTCTATGTAATATGAATAGCTTGCAGGCATATAAACTTTGGTAAATTGTTATCAGCCGATGTATTCCAACTCAAATTGTTAGTGTTTGTGTTTCTATGTAATACGAATAGCTTGCAGGCATATAAACTTTGGTAAATTGTTCTTTAAATTCATTTTCTACAGCCGTATCTTCATGAATCACGACATCAACATGCTATGAGAAGGGTGAGAGGTACTGGAGGACGTTTTGCAAAGAAACCTAATGGTGATACTTCAAACAGCACTGGACAAGAAAAGGGTACAAGTTCTGGTCCAGCCCACTCATCACAATCTGGCAGTTCATCGTGTTCAGAACCCTTTCCGTTAGATTCTGCAGAAACATGGAATTCCCCCAATAGTCAACGGGAAGCAAGAGGTTCCCAAGTGCACGATGCATATGCAGCTCACAATTATGCAAATGGTAGTGGCTGCTACCAGCCCCATGGTGGCTTGCAGGCTTCAATATATCCTTCATACTCGGGCAAGAGAGGGGAAGAAGGAGATTGTACAGGCCAGCAACGGGGAAGCATATCTTCGAACCAGGCCTCACAGAGGCGTCTTGCCATCCAGTGAACCGTTGGAGGCAGATGCTGTGGACTCTACGAGAAACTGGGCGAGACCCCCTTGGATCTCTTTGGCAATGTGTTTGCCAGGCGGCAATTCATTCTTGGCTGTGTTCTTGATCTCGAGGCATAAATGTAGGGAAGGAGAGATATTGAAGGGTCATTTGGCGTCGGTGAAGTCCTTTTGACTCTTTCATTACGTCCGTTCCTACTTCTGCCTAATGTACAGAGTAGTTTCCAGTAATTCTAAGTACATACGAAAGACGGAAAGACAGGAAATTTAAATGAGTCGTACTCTTGTTTAATGCATCAACCATCTTGTGTATTGTGTGTGTCACCTTCATTTGAGATGTGCGGGTGGCAAGGGATTGGAATTTCAGTTGTTTTTTCGGTTGTCGTCGATAACTACTTCTTCTGTGTACGTAAGGCTGCCGGTGATTTTGAGTATTATTCCCCTGCATGATAATCCTATTCGGATCCATCTGCCCGTTTCATAGGAGATGTGATTTGCAGATTTTCCGAACTGCATAGACGTCTCATCTTTTAGAAATTGAACTTTCCTCGGCAGGTGTTTTGGAACTTTTTCAGGTTTTAAAGAGCGATATGCAGGTCGAATCCTGGTATCGTTATGAGCCCATTTGGTAACTATTTCGTTTCTTGCGTTGAATTTTTCGTTTGTGTCACTTTTCAAGTTTTTGTTTCATGTTCATATAATCTCGCTTAATACCATGTAGTTGTCCCAACAAAGCACGCACGAAAAAGTGAAAACTAAAAACGAAAATACAAAACGGTCGTCTGCTTGGTAACAAATAATATTCTGAAATGCCCAGTAATATTTGTGCCTTACCCAGAGTAATAACCCGATAATTACAATCCAAGTAGTCATGTAGGAGCCAACTACTAAACCTTACAAAAATTTTCACAGATTCTTAATCCAAGAACAAATCTGTAACTAATTGCTTTATTGTCTGATACACTGTTTTACACTCGAATTTAAAGGGAAAGGGCAACGAGAAGGCGGTGTGTTCTTTCGGGTATTACATTACATAGTTTATATGTCGTCGTGTTTTTGTTCATCGCTGTTGTCTAGGTTTTCTTCACTACTATCTAGGTTTTCGTCCTTGTTCTCTAGATTTTCACTTACTTCTGCATCGTACTGCACTGTGAAAGTTTCTGCATCGATGCCGTCAGGTGGTGTCACCTCTTCCTCTGTTGCATTGCTAGGCTCTGTTGCGTTGACCACAGTTTGCTGCTTCTCCATCATCCCAGAAAGCGCCAATCTTGGAGACCACTCAATAACATCATCGATAATGTTAGATACACGTTTCTGGTACCTGCAACAATGTAGAGTTAACCATTAGTATGATTCGCAACACCAAGAAGCAGAAAATAGAATCAGCATGTTAGCAGGCAGGCAGAGCATCTATGATTGCTTAGTTAGCGTCCCAACAAAAGATTAAATATAAAGAAGAAAGGTCTTCAAATTATTGTGGATCTGAATGTTTTTAAATTTTACTCCTTCGGCAGGATCCACCAGTGCCCCACTTCCCCTCGATTACAGTTTATTTGGTCGGTTTAGAACTCACCTGGCTCTGGCAGCTTCATCAGGAGCATGGTGCCTCAGCAGCAATATGACCAGCACTGCAACTGCTGCATAGAAAACCCTTGTTGTCCACTTTGGTCGCTCCTCCTCATCCTTCTTGGGCCAGAAACGGAATAGTTCTCTCAAAGTAGCTTCCTCGGCGAGAATGTTTGGGAAAAACCAAACTCGCTTTCCCAGAACAATATATAGAACTCCAAATATTGTTCCCCTCACTGGAAATTAAAAAATCACAAAACAAAATTAAATGTTTATGTTCGACATGAAAGAGAACTGATCACTAAAAGCAACGATCATTTGCATTATTAACCCTTCAACCTAAATCAAAGAACTAAAACGCCGCAGAAACAGAAAAGATGAAGCTTGAAGTCAGCTAAAAAAATCTAGATACAAATTGGTGAGGATTCTAGATGATACCCCATTCAAAGAAATGAAAGTGTAAGACAGAAATTTGTAAGATCTTTACACCAAGATGATGCCAAATCCTTATAGTAAAAACAAATGTAATGGTGGCTGTGTTTGCATGCATATGTTTACAAAGAATGAGATATAAACCTAGAATCTACAGATTCGCATCGTAATCAATTACATTTGTATACTGAGACTTACTTCAGAGACTAAAAACAAACAAAAGAACCTGTTGATTTACAAAAAGGTTTAAGCAAAAGTATTTAGCACAGAACATCATGAATCATAAGATGCATGATTCTTGAAAGGCAAAATGGCATAACAAAATTAGTCCCAATATTTAGCAATGGTAAACAAGAAAAAAAAATGCATCGAGGAATCCTAAAAACTTTACAAACTAGTTAAAATCTGCCTCTTGTTGACAACCAACGACAAAAGTTTCTGCCATCATTGAAAGTAACATTTACTTATCTTTCACAGGGGTGAAAGATGATAGTCCCTCATACAATAATACAATATTCGTAATAGGCAAGTAACGCTAATCAAAAGCTGAAAAGGACTACAGGCAGCATAGTGCTTAATGCAGAGCTGGCATACCCTATTTAATTAGAACCCTCATCTTAATGCACTCTGCTAGACATGGGCTAATAGGTGGGCCTTTAAATAACTAGCTATGTCTCTGTCCATTTTATCACAGTTGTAGTACTTTCCATGTGCCCCATTTATACTGCAGACCTAGTAAAATCTACTAGCTTCAAAGTTTGATATCTTGATTTAAAGGTGTCACACTTCAAATGCTTGTGTAGTCATCCTCGCACGATTAAGGAATGGAATGCATAGGTATAAAAGTATTAAGCGAGAAAGTATATAACCTAACTAAATCTAGGTATTCTATAAACATATAAGCATAGTTGTACTAGCATGTCACTGACTTTATACAGCCTGATATATATGTGTGTGTGTGTGTGTGTGTGTGTGTGTGTGTGTGTGTGTGTGTCAATTGCAAGGCATATTGCTGTCCACCACATCACTAATGTGCAAAATTGTCACTATATCCAGCACAGCAGTAAGTGTAATAAAATAGTGACCATTTTGAATAGGGGTGGTAAGAACATAATTTATACTCTAATATCCACATCACTGTAAACCAATAAGACTTAAGAAAATGTAAAGTGTTCCTAATGATATTTTAAACTAAAAACAAATGACCAGAAGTTCAGAACTTACAAACTAGTAGAGAAAAAAAAAGTAGCAGGACCCCGAGACATGAGTAGAGTATTAGTAGCTTGCATCGATGCGGATATACAGGAAACAAGCATATTGCTAATGTAACCACCGGCCAGAAAAATGAAAGAAGTGTCTGCCAGAGAGGCCTTCGTTTTACAAAAGTCCAAGCAAAGAAGGCATCATTCTCAGAAAATACTTGGTCCTGCAAATAACAATAAACCATTTACCAGATGTGGTGTGTGGTGGTTAGAAAATACATGAAGAGAAGAAAGCACACAGAAAGACAAGATTTAAACATAAGTAGACCTAAAGGGACATTTCAAAACACTTTCGAGTAAGTTCACCCATTTCCTCCATAGTTTTCAATGTTTTATAAATATAAAATCAAAACATTGCAATCTAAAGTAAAAAGTACAAAAGGGTATGATAATATCACCACATGTAAACAGTACACAAGTACAAAGTAAACATAAAAAGCGTAGTATGATCATAAAGAGTAGGATTACATAGGCAACGCAGATATACTGAAACAGAAAAGCCGGATTTAGTCACCTTAAGTGGTTCCCAAGATGAAACGAAAAAACTAAAAGGCAAGAGCCTGCAACTGCAAGGGCAGCAGCTGATTGTACAAGAACAATTAAGAGGTTAGCTTACCGGAAAGATCTCCAAATGAGCAGGCCATGTAGACAACTTTCTCTTCCCAGGACGAAGAGTTTTCACCACACGATCACAGCGCACCAGAAGATTCTTTCTCAGTAAAGCATCGGCAATATCTTCAGCTTCTAGATTTCTATCTGATTCTAGAATATCTTTAACATCAGGATGATTTCTCAAAAAGCTTACAAAATCCTTTCCCCTGAAATATTCCACGCGTGTCTCCTGTAGAACAGCCCACCTAGACACCAAATCCTTGTTGTCTCTCACCTTCTCAGCAAACAACTGGAACACATCATTCTGGGTAGCTTGTTTCTGAATGGAAATCACATGGCAATCAGCACACAATGAAAATAGAGGCAGGCTATAGCAATGGAAACCAGTTGGGCAAAACCTATCTTTCCTTGAAAAACAAATTCCAAAACAAAATTGGACACAGATAATATTCAAGCCAAGGAGCTATATCCAAAAGAAACAATAACTTTCTCGTCACTGATTACTAATTACCTAAGGTTGAGATAATCAAGTGATAAAGAGGAGGACATTATAAGCAGTCGTGCACACTAACAAATTAAATTCATTTGAAGTATCACCATGTAGGCAACACCATCTAATTCTACAATGCAGAATATTCCAAAATCTCAATATCTGAGTCATGTATGGATTTGTTTTGGAATTGGTCTGAGGCTGCTGACTCCGGAATTGAAGTTTGCATGCTATAGAGAAGACTAAACTCATGCAAGAAAACCTATATTCACAACAGAACATAATAGAAACACAAAGTTATCATCTGGTTGAAGGAATTCAGTACTATCACAGATTCACAGTCTCCAGCATTTTATCGGAGAAAATACAAGGAATCCCAAAGTCCAAAAATTTGTTATCCTCCACTTACAATGCAATCCAATGATAAGACACATAGACTGCATTCAAAAAATTTCATTTTGGATAGAAAAAAACAAGGATACTACACTCAGGAGATATTGACTACAAATGGAGGTCTACTGTAAATTGCTTAGGGCTCGTTTGATAACCATTTGGTTTTCACTTTTTGTGCTTGGGATATGGAGTAAATATATGGTGGTAAGGAAAGACGAAAAAGAGTGGAGAAATGACTGATGGAGAGATGTTGAAGGAATCCATAAGGAAGGGTACACAAAAGAAAACTAAAAACCAAAGACTATTTCAAAAATATTTCAAGTAGCTTTTAGTTTAAAGGTTTTGTTTTTATCCATTCTTCTTTGTTTTTTACCCTCCCTCCCACCATTCTTCTTAATCCCTCCTTTATACTTTTCCCATATCTCAAGCACAAAAAGTGAAAACTAAAAACCAAAAACCAAACGTTTACCAAACAGGCCCTTAACTTAAAGTGAAGATGTAGTGATAAAGAAAGTACTTAGAGTTTCTCTCCAACAGTCCTAGGATTAGCACCCCATCTACGATTTCCTTTCATTGCTCACACAACATAGGTAAAACAATTCCAATTTGGTCATGCAAGAGAAACAATGTGATCATCGAACATTTTCTGATCCATTTGCAGTGCCCTCTTATGCTTTACCGCTTTCTGTCTTCTTTTGCTCTGAAGAATGTCTTTCCTTTTTTAGGCTAAACCAGATTGCTAATACCAAAATCCCTGCCTCTCTACTAGGTTAAAGATGCCCAATAACAGAAATAAGGACAACCAAATCGCTCCAATCTCGAAAGCTCTACCATAAACAACTAAATGATCCAACTTTCCATTGATACCCTTGCACGCTGAAGTAAATTCAATATTATTAAGCAAAAACCCAGCACCAGTGAAGATTTTCTTCAAATGGGTAATCATTATCCCAATTTTATGCCCTTATAATCCTTAGCTAAAATTCCTAAATAATGAAACACATTGTATTCAAAACTTCAACTAGTTCCTTCCCTCTCCTACCCAATTCAGCAAGCAATAAAATTTAATAAATAAATAAATTTTATTTAACAAAAAAAAAAGAAAAAAAGGCAGTGCTTTTCACAATACATAACTGCGGAGAGTACAAATCAATTGGCAATTTTCGAAATTTCATTTCCCAGATATAAATAAAATTCAAAATTAAAATGCCCAATTTCATATATGAGAAACCCTGGATCAGGGATGAGAGAGAAAGAACAAACCCTAGGAGGGGTATCAGAGTTGGAATCTCTGCCGCCGTTTTGAATAGCGTTTGATGACCTTCGCACCCTTTTCTTTTCTGCCCCTCCTGCTTTCTTCATTTCTCCAGTGTCTCTCTCCTGTTTTGTTTTGAAATGTATACAACAACAAATGAAAAATAAAAATAAAATATAATTACTTTACACAATTTACTTTGGGTTGAGTTCTTTCGCAGAGAAATTTTTTTTTTTTTTTATCGTTTTCCTTTTATGCCGGCATTTATGTGCTTTCTTTCAGTAAAAATTTTAAAGGAAAATAAAAGAAAATAACTATTTTATCTTTTCTTTTATTGAAAAAATAGTTATTTTTTGGTAACATAATCTTTGTTCAATTTTTATGTTAGAAATACTTGACATTTAGTATTATGGTCTTGTATTCTTCTTCACTTGTAAGTGTAAGTTCTTAGGTTCGATTCTCGCAAAAGGATAATTTAAACCACATTATTGTTAATTCATTGTGAGGCTATGCCACCCCATCCCCTTAGTGTAGATAATATCGTTTGATCAAAACAAATATGTTAGAAACACTTGGTAACATGACTCGTTTGGAAGTGATTTCAAAATGATTGAAAGAGTTTTTAGTAAAAATATTTTTGTAATCAATTCTTAGTAAACATGTAAATAAATTTTGAAAAGCACTTGAAGTGCTTACTACAATAAGCACATACTTCAAGTAGTGGCAGAGTAAAAAAAATCGAGGAAAATAAGAAACATGAGCAACAAAAGTAATATACTAATGGGAGAAAATGCAGGTTCATTTTTTGTATTGGAATGAAAAAAAAAATTAATCAAAAGAAAGTAATTGAGTCATGAAAAAAAAATTATATTGAATAGTTATATCATAAGCACCAGACTTCTTTGTAAAATTTTAAATTGAAGTTGAACAAAAAATTAATAATCATGGCTCAAACTACAGCTATAAAAAAATTTCATTCAAGATAAATTCTTCTTTATTCCATATATGCGTGGTTTCACTGTAAACAACATTGTGTCATGCAAAATGGTGAACTAAGTAAGGAAGGCTAGTTGATATAAGACTTTGATTTCATAACAATACAACTGTAAAACATATTTTTGGGGCCAATTAGAAGAAATATAATAAAGTTAGCTGAGAGCAAAAACACATGAGTCGAAGAATACAGAGTATCCACCAAAAGAACACAAATAGAAGCTACAAAGTGAAGAAACTTTAGGATAAGCCCAATCCTTTATTGGTTCCCAAGTGGCTCCGCCACTGACTTTAAGTGCTTTTAGAACCCAAAAATATTTTTGTAAATGCGTTTTAGTTATTTTAAAAATATTTCCAAATGAGCTCATAATCTCCATGCCGATGACTTAACCTAAAATAAATAATTTGTTGTCCATTCATAAAAAAAGGTATTATTATATGAGTTATATACGTTTAAAAGAGAAATTATCACTTCAAGATGATATTGAAACTTATATTAAATAGTTCATATTGGTGTAAAATATATTGACTAGTTGTAGTAATCATTTCAAATCCCCCATCCATAGATCATACTTATAAAAATCAATTCAATTCAAAAACGATTTAAGAAAAGAAAAAAAAAACATAAAGTTAATAGAATTGAGGGTGGCAGATATGTAAGCAGTCATGCTCTCTTAATGTCCTCATCTTAGTAATTAATAATCATGGCTCAAACTACAGCTATAAAAAATTTCATTCAAGATAAATTCTTCTTTATTCCATATATGTGTGGTTTCACTGTATACAACATTGTGTCATGCAAAATGGTGAACTAAGGAATGCTAGTTAATATAAGACTTTGGTTTCATAACAATACAACTATATAACATATTTTTTGGGCCAATTAGAAGAAATATAATAAAGTTAGCTGAGAGCAAAAACACGAGTTGAAGAATACAGAGTATCCACCAAAAGAACACAAACAGAAGCTACAAAGTGAAGAAACTTCAGGATAAGCCCAATCCTTTCTTGGTTCCCAAGTGGCTCCACCACTGACTTTAAGTGCTTTTAGAATCCAAAAATATTTTTATAAATGCGTTTCAGTTATTTGAAAAACATTTCCAAACGAGCTCATAATCTCCATGCTGATGACTTAACCTAAAATAAATAATTTGTTGTTCACTCATAAAAAAAAAGGTATTATTATATGAGTTATATACGTTTAAAAGAGAAATTATCACTTCAAGATGATATTGAAACTTATATTAAATAGTTCATATTGGTGTAAAATATTGACTAGTTGTTAATCATTTCAAATCCTCCATGCATAGATCATACTTATAAAAATCAATTCAATTCAAAAACGATTTAAGAAAAGAAAAAAAAACATAAAGTTAATAAAATTGAGGGTGGCAGATATGTAAGCAGTCATGCTCTCTTATGTCCTCATCTTGAGGACATGATGATTAAATGTATATTAGTTATAAGATTATATTAGTTTAAATTAAAAGACTTAAAATATTTGACAGCTTAATAAAGCAAAACCAATATAAAATTCATAAACCATAAACGAGGAAATCATAATAGAATTGCATGTCACACGTGAGTACATACTATTGATCAATTTGGAATTTGGAGATAATTCGAGAGGAGAGACCAATTAGGATGGTATTTTTCTGTCTTATGTTTTTAATATTCGGTTAATTGTGTTCACATTAGTGGGTGATTACCGTAACTTAACTAAAATGAGAAGTGATTGCAAGAGTCTGATTGTCTTAGTAATTAAGACCTTCATATTAGTCGGGGTCAGAAACCTCCCTCCCCTTGCAACTATCGACCGTATGGGGCTTAGGGCTAGTTTGTGCAACCATTGCAACCTTTTCTTTACTCTCTCAATTTTTAATTTTTTAATTTTTTGTAGTACAACTATATATAAAGAGATGAAGAGTTTGGCCAAATCACACAATGGGCAACCTAATTTGGTATCGAATGTGTCATCCACGAGATTTGAACCTAAAATTTTTCACTTACAAGTGAAGAGGAATACCACTAGACATAGTTCCTCAATATCATCTGCAATCGAAAAGGCTAAACATAGTTCCTCAATAATTTATTGATTAAATTTATTCTTTAGGTTTTATTGGTAAAGTGCACGTGAAAACAACTTCTTTCACTAGAAGACAATTTTAAAATATTTTTCACAAGCATTTCAACAATTTATCAATAATAAAAAAAATGATTATTTGTTAATTTCTAATGATTATAATTACAGACCAAGTTTTTATAATGGTCTTATATGTATTCCCGAAACATGAATTTTTCACATTTACATTATTGAAGCAGGAATAATATATTTTGTAAGGAGCATACGCCGGAAGTAAGCACTCAGACTCGTTTACTAATCCGTAATTAGATTGAACGAAATTGAATTGAGATGAAATTAGAATCAAATTCCTGTTAAAAATGTTTACTAAAATTGACTGGAATCGAAGTATGAATGATATTGAGTTATATAAATGGTTTACTAATTCAAAAGAATCGAAATGAAAATTAATGTGATTACTAAAATACCCCTATTGTTACTAATTTATTTTATATCTAATTATTTTTAATAAAACTTATATTCTTTCATTTTTTAGTAGAGAGAATAACTATTTTTTATTTTCTAGTAACTTTTATTCTTTCATTGGTCTTTACCAGTTACCAACATAAAATAAACCCAAAAAAAAAGAAAATTCACTTCCTGTCCACTTTCTCACCCATCTCTCTGCTACCGACCCATCCATTTCTAAATTTTCCAGGCACATCTCTCTTCCCCTATCTTCCCCATCTTTCTCTGCTGACCCACCCCTTTCTAAAATTCTCCAGGCATCCCCATCTCTTCCCCATCTCTTCCTCATCTTTCTCTGTTGCCGACCCACCCCTGTTCGCGAGACCACCATCTTCCATTTTCTTTGGTCTTCGTCAGGAACGCGAGCCTTGTCAAGCAAGGGCTTAAAGGCAGCACCTATGGTCAGTCATCACCATCACTAGGGCTGCAAACATTGACATTGTTCTCATCTTTGGAGTTTGAGGGTATTACCGATATAAAATTTGGATTCCTGATGGACACCATTTCCAGGAATCCAAATACCTCCTCCCACTCAAGAACCGGACTCTAGCCATTTTAGGAGTTGAATTCTTGATGGTTTGGTAAACGCTGGAATGGTTAGGGATATGGGCAATTCCGGTTCCCCCATTTCATTCCCCTTTAATAAACATATCCTCAATCAGCTTTCATTGATTTTTTCAATGAAAGCTGAAAAATCAAATGCTTGGAACATGTTCAAGCATTTCCTCAACAACCTTTTGGATATGGTTAAATAAGTTAACAAATAGTTGACAAAAATATTAATTATGAGCTTAAATCCTAACGGACATCACCAGAAAGTTTAAATTCTAAGTTTTTTTTTTCTTCTTTTAATTACGGAAGCTATCTGCCGATTACTTTATTACTACAGGACTACTAATCCAAATTAGCGTTTACACTATGGATGCATATTAGTATGAGGCTTACAATTAATACGATCATAAGCTTTTTCCCAATAATTAGTTTTTTTTAATTTTTAAAATATTTATTTATTTAATTACTAGCAAAGGTCACACAATATTGTTTGTAAATTAAAAAAGAGGGAGAATGAGTTTAGAAGGTAATCATAGGGTGACATGGTAGTCATACGATGATATGACTGTGAGGTTTAGAAAGAAAAAAAAAAGTTGTTTGTTCGAAATTACTTTAATGTTCCTATTTTTTTTTGGTTTAAAGTCCGATATTCATTTGTAAAGGAATTTGAAATTTGTACAGTACATGGAGGATATGGTGCAAAATAAAGGGTCTCGATAAAAATCTTGCTAAGATTTTAATTCGATCGAAGGAAAAAAGAACGTCTCGCACTTAGTTACAAAGATAAACTATCTTCCATAAGGAGATCTCTAATGATATCACAAGTTCTTCAAACAACACTTTCGTTGCTCACTTGAAAGTCTCAAACATGCCAATCGATGAGCCACTTTATTGGCCTCTTTTCTGGTAGGGAGAACTCTTGTCTGGGGATTAAATAGAGAAAATGTCTTGTGACATTAATTATATGCCCCCTTGAGGACATATCATCACCAACAAGCATGTTAGTGACTGAGAGAACCATCGTGGCATCTCCTTAGAATTTTCCTTTTTTTTTCTTTTCTCACAATTTTTTTTAGTTATATATTAAAGATTATAATTGTGAAGTTATTAGTTTTTGGTTCTTACAATAAATTTTATTAATATCTAGTTTGCATTCATTTGATGGACTATATAGTTGCCTTAGGGCCTTAGGATGACTATGAACCTTGGATTCGATCCAACACGAGCCTAGTGTTGGATCTTGGTCTCGGGATGGTGATTGATTTTAGTTACGCGTTTAATCACATTAAGGCGTATTTTCTTATTGGGCATTGGACCCAACTACTCCAATTTCATGCATATCGAATAAAACAAGAAAGGAGTACTTCAAAGTAAAGAAGAGCTTATGCTCTTTTACAACAATTGATCATATCAAATTACAACCAAAATTTAATCTACACATTCCCAAGGTTCAAACAAATTTGAGAGACGGCCTTTCACATAGCTCAATTATCGTAGGCTTAGGTTCATAATCACCCTTTCTTTAATTAATTAACGCTTAACTAATTAAACTCGAATGCAACATTTTCATTTGGTTTTTGTATCCATAGAATTGATTTAAATAGAGCTAAATGAAATGAAAATCCAATTCTCATTTAAAGTGACAAAACTATTTTGTTCTCATCTAATTTGGGTCAAAAAGCAATAACCTCAACTATTGGGCTATATTGCAAAATATAAACTTTTGGGGTCACTTTGTAAGAACACAAAAGTCCACTACTTCATGTAATTACAACTAGAACCCAAAAATTTCAACAAATGCAAAAACTTCATTAAAGGAGCAAAACATTTTGTCTTTTAGTGATTTTGGGCCTTTACGTAAAAACGTAAACTTTCGGGTTAAAGTGCAAATGCACAAAAGTATCAAAACTTTATGTAATTGTATAAAAGTCCCAAAAGTACCCTACTTTAGTAGGGTGGCCGGTCATGGTGAGAGAGGATGGTGTGTGTAAGTGGATGTGTAAGTTTGAAAAGGTGATGGAAATGTGTAAGTGATTGGCATGGTTTGAATAGTAAAATAAGTATAGGTGTGTAAGAAAAGTACCAATTACTTATTTGAAAAACAATCATATCATCCATCACTAACAAAAAGAAATAACAACCAAACACCTTTTTGAATCAAAATTCCCAACCTTTTGTTCTTGCCAAGAACATATCAAGAACAATGAAGAACATCCATGAAAACTCATAAAAGCTCCATGAACATTTTTCACCCAAAACCATCCCAAAAACTCTCAAACTTAAGGGAAATAACATATTACCAAACTAGGGTACTTAGGGGTTCCAAAAGTCACTTTAAAACACTTTTAACAAGACAAACATGAACCCAAAAATCCACCCTTTGGATTTGGCCGAATTTCCCCAAAAACATGGCACCAAATTTTAGCTCCAAAATTCATGCTCATATAAACTACATCTACAACATTTGAGATGGCAAATTTTCTAACAAAATTTACATTCAAAGAAGCAAGAATAAAGCTTGTAACAATTACAACATTCAAATCACAAACTATGAACTACAAAACCCAAAAGGATTCACCAACTACTAGACCTAGGCTCTGATACCACTTGAAGGAAAATTTGTGAAAAACAAGTTCATTTGAGCAATATCAACAACATGCAATTAACAATTAAAGGCAGAATCATGTTTATATGCACTCAAAAACAAAACTTAACCCATGAAATTCAAAGCCTAGTAGATAGGTGAACCAAGACTCAACTCAAGAACAAAGTGAGTTGAGAAATCTTAACCTTTGTTGATTCCTCTTTTGCATAAGCAAAGGCTAATCACCCAAGGAGAGGGCCTTCATTCCTTGCTTCTTAGCTACATGGATTTCTTAGAGGAGGATGGTAGAATGGATTCTCCAAGTTCCCAAGAAAGGGAACTTCTAAGTCTCCACACCAAGAAGAGCATTTAGAAGAGATGAGTGACCTTGGAGGAGGAATGATTGCTAGTTAATCCCCTCCAAGGGGGCCGGCCTCCTAGAGAGAAATGGAGAGACATGTTCTCTCCAATTTTCTCCAGAAGAAACCCTAATGAAGAAAAGGCTATAAAGTCATATTTATACCTACCTTCATTGGAGTGGCAAACTTGTAATAAGTCCAAAACCCACTCCATTCTCTATGTGGCCGGCCTCTTAGAGTCTTTGGGCTGTTTGGGCCCTCTTGAATCTTTATTCATTAAGTTGTCATACAACTTAAGTCAATGGGCTTGACGTTCGAAGCCCATTGGGCCTTGAGGCCCAAAACTAACCCGAGGTCTATAACGAACTTCTTCGTTTGATTAATTAACATATTAATTAATCCTAGCCATAAATAATTAAACCATTTAATTATCCTTACTCATCTCCGTTGTTTCTTCAATCTCTACCTTACTCGGTGTACGATCCATTAGGTTCCTTTTAGCAAGGCAGTGGGCGATTAGAACTCTTTCAAATCGATTGTGAATTGAAACTTACTTTCAATTCTCCCTTTAGTGATTACTCACTATTAGAGCTTCCACAAACCATGAGTGGCACCTAGCAGTATATCATGGCTACCCAAACTAATCAGAAGAGGTGGAGAACCTATTCAGTTTAGGATTACAATGCAATACGGTCTTTCTCTAATACAACACTCTTGACCACATTGTTTGGTTTGATAGTTTATTCATGTCTACTATCCAATGTGATTCATTTACTTATATGATTACCTTGAATGTGATTCGGAACGACTTTCCAAATCTTATTCGTACTCTGGCCAGAGATTCTTAATCGTATCATAGAGTATTCTCCCTCAAACAGTTTGAAGGTTAGAGATCCCTTGTTGCGCATTCACTTGCCTCCATGTCTAAGTGGCTTAACCCCAACTACGCCGTGGACACCCTCTGATGGAGTGACATTGACATAGTCAAAGATCAAGGACCTAACCATAAGACAACTATGATGCCTCAGGTCAAATGACTACTTTGCATTATCCCAACCATGAGTTCTCATGTGACATGAGTATGAGAACTCCTCGTTGATCGTGTTCAGTGGACTCATTCTCTATTGAGCACCTACATGCTTGTCTTGGTGTCAGTCACACCAATGACTCGAGACCAATCACTCTTCCTAAGAGAAGACATAGCACATACTGATCTTAACAGACTGTCAATGCCCAATTGGCAATCCTATGATCAGGAACGTTTAGGATATGTATACGAAAGAGAATGGTCTCATGAATCTAACTTCTTTAGATCACATTCTCCCAATTGCATATTCCTTGGACTTATTGTTCAAGCATATAACATTTATATGAGACAGCTTAAAATAATAGTCTTTGCCCTTTATATTAAACCAGATTAGTTTAACATGTGAAATGTCCGTAAAGTATCATCATATGATTGGTTTTAGGGCACATTTCTAACAGCCTTTGGGTGTTTTTTGGGGTGTAACAGGTGATTTAATTGGTGATTAATTAATTAGGAATTAATCTATTAATTAGGAATTAATCCATTAATTAGCCAGTTAATCTCCATTTATATGGAATGTTATGTATGTTATGAAATAATTACCTAAGATGAGGATGGATGAGATAATTTTGAACTGGTTACCTATTTTGGACATTTTTGGCTTAATTGAAGGATGATTGTCCACTACTCGCACATAGGTAATCTAGTGTTCTTCAAGGGTAATTTTGTCCTTTTAAACCAAAAATCCATATGTCACCTCTTGATTATTTTTGGCTCCACAATACCTATTTGACCTTCTCTGCTACTAATATTATTCTGCAACAACAATATAGGGCCCATAAGTTCACTAAGTTTTCAGATTTGATCTCTGTTTTACATATCGCTGAAAAATTGAATAAGCTGTTAATGAAAAATTATCAAGCTTGACTTATTAGGGTACTATTGTGCCTAAAGCACATTATAGCACAAAACAACGCCCTAAACGCCAATATAGGCGTGGTAGGGGAGGCCAGAAGCCACCCCGTCAAGGTCAATAAAGCCAAGGCCCACCTAAGGGAGGAAACCGAGCCCAGAAGCTCCCTAACCTCACTCCTAATGCCCTAAACTTCAAGAATAAGGGTAAAGTACCTGAAACCGTAGATGCGAACGTGTGATATCACTGTGGTTCAAATGACCATTGGTCTCGTGTTTGCCGTGATCCCTATAAGGTTGTAGCTAAATATCATTCTCGTTGTAAGAAGTTTGAATCAAACTTTGTGCAAGTGGATGAACCGGAAAGTACCAAGATGGAGGTTTCTAACTTTCAAGAGGATACCACCCCTATGAAAGATTAGAATCTTAGACAAGAACTATTTCTAGTTAAATTTTAGAATAATGAGGCCGACTTCCACATAGTGGCCGAACCCACCCTTGTTTTTTGGTTTAATTTTGAACATATTTTTTTTTTTTTATGTTTGGATTATTTATTGGTGATTTGTTTTTGGATATTAAGTTTTTATTAATTACCATCCTTGAATACTTAAGTTAGTTGTCTTGGATATAGTGCAACCACACACACACCATTTTACGTGAACGCATTTATTTCACTAACTTCATACCTAAGAATGCACCTCTGACTGCCTTTTCATGCCCATCCAACTTGATCGAAGGATACAATAAGATACGTATAATGTTGTCCAATAGTACAATTTTGACCATTGATGAGGCATTTTATTCTCCACGTTCCGGAAGAACGTTGCTAAGTTTCAATGACATTAGATACAATAATTACCACGCTGAAACCTATGTATAAAATGGAGTTAAATTTTTGTGCATCACTTCCTACGAATATGGCTAAAAGCCTATTTTAAAGAAGATGGAGCGTATCCTGAGTGATCTGTATACTACAACCATATGCCCTATAAAAAGCCATTATATGGCCGGCCTAACCTCTGGGATCATGCATGAAATTACACTTTGGCATGATCGTTTGGGACACCCTGGACGAACAACGATGCGCCGTATCCTCAAATCATCACATGGACATCCATTAACCCGAAGTTTAGGTTCGATTCAAGGAATCACATGTTAAACATGGTCTATAGGAAAGCTTATTATTAAACCATCTTATGACAAGATTCATCTTAATCCTCATATTTTTCTACAAAGGATTAAAGGGACATTTGTGGATCAATTCACCCTCCCTGCAGACCACTTAGATATTTTATGGTTTTGGTTGACACATCCACACGTTGGTCACACTTGTGCTTGTTGTCCTAAAGGAATGTTGCATTCTCGAAATTGTTGGCTCAGGTTATCAAGCTTAGGGTTCACCACCCTGATTATTCGATCAAATCTATTCGATTGGATAATGCTGGGAATTCACATCTAAAAACTTTTGATGACTATTTCATATCGGTTGAGGTTAAAGTTGAACATCTAGTACCCCATGCTCACACCTAAAACGGCCTGACAGAGGCATTCATTAAGCACTTACAAATGATTGCTTGATCGTTGGTCATACGTACCAATCTCTTGATTGCTGCTTAAGGCCATGCAATATTGCATGCAACCATGTTGGTTTCCCTGAGGCCTGTTACGACCTAACTATTTAGCACCTCTTAGTTGGTTATCGGATACGAATCCGACATATTGCATCTGCGTGTTTTTGGTTGTGCGGTCTATGTGTCTATTTTGCTGCCCTTGCGTACAAAAATAGGCCTCAGCGTAGGATATAAATCTATGTCGAACATGATTCTCCTTCAATTATTCATTACCTAGAACCTTTAACAGGTGATCTGTTTATCGCTCGTTTTGCGGATAGTCACTTCTATGAGACAGTCTTCTCGTCGTTAAGAGGAGATAAGAACGTCAACATTCCTAAAGAATGACGCGAATTATCATGGACGACTCATACTTTGTCTTATTTAGATCCTCACACCACTCAGTATGAGACTGAAGTGCATTGCATAGTAGAATTTCAAAGCGTAGCTTAGAGCATGCCAGATGCTTTTACCGATCTAGCGTAAGTGACAAGATCACATATTCCAGCTACGAATGTGCTTGCAAAAATTGATGTACCAAATGTACAATGGGCTTCCCTTCTATAGGCCAAGGACGCCACTTTGGCTAATCCACGTATATTAACGGCTAGCCAATCCACCTTTACACAAAAGTGTGGCAGACCTTTTAGTTCAAAGAATTCACACCCCCGAAAGAGGAACCCACGACACAAGCCCCTGAAGAGCCTACCGTGAATCTGCCTGTTGCCTACTCATTCTATCCAACTCATGAGAAAATTTTAGATTACAGAAGCATCCTTGAAGAGACGAATTCACCTCCAAAAAATCATGAGATTTCGGTCTATTATGCTAGCTTGAATGATGTTTGGTGTAGAAAAGAGATGATTGTCGACGATGCATTAACATATGCAGTATCTACTGAGTTCATGTTGAGCAATGACATTGAACTCCGTTCCGTTGATGAATGTTGATGTAGAACCGATTGGTCAAACTAGAAACAAGCAATCCACGTCAAACTCGATTTGCTTGCGAAATGTAAGGTGTTTTGACATGTAGCTCCTACTCCTCCACATGTGAAGCCAGTTGACTACAAGTGGGTTTTCTTTTGGAAGCGTAATGAGAATAACGAAATTATGCGTTACAAGTCTTTTTACGCAAGACTTTTCACAATGCCCTAGGATTAACTATGACGAAACTTATTCACCCGTTATGGATGTGATTACTTTTCACTACCTTATCAGTTTGGTAGTTTCCGAAAAATTAAGTATGCGGCTGATGGACGTAGTAACTGCGTATCTTTATGGGGATCTTGATATAGAAATTTATATGAAAGTTCCCGCAAAACTTACATTAACTGGATCAAATATTTTCAAACCCAGAACACGCTCTCTATTCGGCTTAGGCGTTCACTCTACAGTTTGAAGTAATTCGAAAGAATGTGGTATAACCGTATGAGTAAGTATTTTACTAGTTAGGGATGTGTGAACAATGAACTATGCCATTGTGTGTTCATTAAGAAGTCACATTCCGGTTTTGCGATAATTGTAGTTTATGTTGACAACATGAATCTCATTGGAACTCTTGAAGAGCTCGCGAGAACTGCCGCACATCTGAAGTCAGAATTTGATATGAAAGATCTAAGAAAGACTCGATACTATCTTGGTCTCGAGATAGAGCATCATTCGGATGAAATCTTAGAACATCAATCGAACTACACCAGAAGTGTTGTGCTAACGAGGATAAAGCGAAGCCTTCGAGTACTTATATGGTTGTACGATCGCTAGATGTAAAACGAGATCCCTTCCGTCCGCAGGAGGATGATGAAGAGATTTTGGAGCCTAAAGTTCCTTATTTAAGTGCGATAGGCGCTTTATTGTACTTAGCTCAATGCACTAGACTCAACATCTCCTTCACTGTTAATCTTTTGGCAAGATACAATATTGCACCAACATGCAGACACTGTACTGGTGTTAAAGACATCTTCCACTACCTTAAAAGTACTACGAATCTGGGCTTGTTCTATCCCTACGAATCCTCGAGTGATGCCACACCCCTTTATCTCAAGTCGATTCTCGCCTTCTTGGTTATGTCAACACATGATACTTATCTGATCCGCACAAGGCGCACTCTCAAACGGTTATGTCTTTACTGTTGGAGGAACCGCAATCTCTTAGATGTTAACTAAGCAGACCTTAGTTGCCACTTCATTTAACCATGCTGAAATTTTCACTTTACACGAAGCAACTCAGGAATGCTTTTGGTTGAGAGCAGTTGTTGGCCATATTCGAAGCTCTTGTGATATTTACCCTGTCGTTGACATCTCGATGACGATCTATGAAGATAGCGCAGCATGCATTGAATAGCTCAAGAAGGGTTACATCAAAGGAGACAACACCAAGCACATCGCGTTGAAGTTCTTCTTCTCACATCAATAACAAGAGCATCAGAAGATTGAAGTCACGCAAATCCGTTCACAAGACAATCTGACCAACCTCTTCACCAAATCACTATTGAAGACGACGGTTCAGAAACTTGTTCAAGGAATTGGTATGCGTAAATTTTCTGAGTTGTAACATTGCTAGTTCTCTTTGCAATTGTGTCAATCTCATGGGGAGTATCTTAAAGTATACTTGTTTAATCTCAATGTACTCTTTTCCCCTACGATTAAGAGCATTTTTTTCCATTGAATTTTTGCTACCTAACGAGGTTTTGATGAGGCACCTACCTTGGATTGATCATATCCACGATGACGCCTCGTAGAGATTTAATTTGACTTTGCATTACTCACGCATTTTTCCTTATACTATGGATTTTGTCCATACTCGGGTTTTTACCATAGCCATAGGATTTTTTTTGTGAGACTTAGTTTCTTATGCAAGTTCCTACCTTATTTGAGAATAGCGTGTTCCCAAAATCAATGCCAACGAGACGACTTCCACAACCTCTACATGATACCGAATCTACTTGAGTATTTACATAATCAAGGGGAAATGTTATAAACTTTTTATTTAAGTGTGATTGTGTAAATTTTAAATTAGATTTGATTTTAGTTATTCTTTTCTATTAGTCTCTCTCTTATTACTATAAATAAAAACATTGCATAAAATGAATAACATATCCTCTGCGCAACCATACAAACACATATTTCCCATATATTTTTTCTGTGCCGCTGGCGCTCTCCCTGTCAGTTAAACATAAACCACAACATAGTTTAGATTAGCACGATGCTTAAAATTGTAAATGCATTTAGGATTTGAGTTCCAGAAGTCACTCAAGACGGCATCTGCGTGTTTCGGTACGTCTTTTCTCTTTCCTCTCTGTCTCTGTCTCTGACTCTGTCTAAAACCAGAAAGCTATATAAACCATATCGAAATCGCCGGTGAACTCGTCTTTTCGATTCATAAAATTACCACGCTTTTCTCTTTTAGTTGTTTATTTATGGAACACATCTATCTGCGAAATTCCAAAGTCTAGACGTTGTTAGAATTGTAATTCAAGGCTTGTTCGAAATTTCAGTTCCGAATTTGCTTGAAAGTTTAGGTGAGATAAGTGTGATTTGATATCTATTTATTATTGTGATTTGAGATATAGACCATAAACCCTAAACCAAACGATTAATAAACCAATCATCGTGTATTCTTCTTGTGTACTTACTATTGTGCAGCAGAGAAAGCCCCTTCAAATTTGAATCTTTGATTTGTTTATTTCCTTTCTCTCTGGAACTCGAAAGGCACAATGCCGGCAGGAGATCAAAGAAACCCTAAGAATCCGATGGAACAGATTGCAAACAGAGCAGTGATGAGCAGCAAATTTCAATATCTTCCGCGGGGTTTGGTGGTAGCCATTCTCTCAAGGATAGCCTGCTTCAAGGACCTTCTTGAACTGCAAGTGCGTTTGCAAAGAGTGGCTTTCTACAATTTCTTACCCTCAATTTGCTCGTTTCCATCTTCCGAGTTCACCCACTGGGATCTTGATGAAGGTTTGGCGATCTTATTCGTCAGTGAAAAAACTTTATTTGGCCCAGATGGTAGAAACTGCTGCTGGTTCTGATTTTGGGGTTGAAAAAATGATTTTCACTGCCAAAAATAGCCTGCCCAATTTCAAGTTCGAGTTGATAAACTCTTGTGATGGTTTACTTTGTTTGCATGGACCGGAAACTGATGGTATATATGTGTGCAACCCTGTGTTGGGTGAGTGGATCACAATTCTACCAAATAATGTCGCTGCGGTTTTATTGCACTTGGTTATAACATTGGACCAATGAGTACAAGGTCTTGCAAACAACCTCATCTAACAACGAATTCTATGGTGAGCGTGAGGCTGAGATATACACCCTTGGCACAGGAGTTTGGAGAAGCATTGGAAGTGTTCCTCAAGCTATACTTAAGAGAAATAGAGACGAAGCAATTCAGTTACCGTTTGACGCTTTTCTGCACGGAGCTCAACATTGGGCTCTGTATAACTTGTCAGAGTTTTCTATATATGCTTTCAATTTTGAAAGCGAACAATTTCGATCGCTACCCGCACCTACACTCTCACCTGGGCTTGTGGAAGCAATGCATGAGTAGTATTCAGATTATTTACAGTTGGAACAGTTAGGAGGTTGTCTCCTATGTGTGCATGGTAAACCGTCTAACAATTTAGAGTTGTGGGTTATGAAGGAATATGGGGTCCAACAGTCTTGGACTCAAATTCTTGTCATTGAGAACTTGTCCCCAAGATGTTTCCGGTACATGCCAATTATGTTTTTGAGTAATGGAGAAATCCTAATAGCATATGTGGAAGAGCAAAACAACTGTAGCGGCAGCCGGCTTGTTGGTTGTTACAATCTAGAAGCAAAAACTTTCAGGCGAACTATAGTTACTTATCACACTCAAGATATGCTTCTCTTCTATTGTTTTATATTCCCTTTTTTATTTATGGAAGCTGATGTTTTTGTAGGAAAATACTATTGATATATTGCATTTGTCAACTTACATTTATATCTCACTACTACAATACAGGCTATCACCGGCGAATCTAAAACCGACAATAATTCGACTTTCTGTCGGAAAATTGGCAAAAATCCGACGTTAAACAATGTAATGTCGGATTGGAATAGCGACACATTTGCTAGCGTAACTAAAGGGCTTCAGTGTCGGTTTGTACACTTAATCCGCCACTAACTAGCGTCGGTATAAAGCGACACTGAAACTAACGTCGGTTTAAAGCGACGTAAAGTAATAAAATAAACATTATAATATTCAACCCAGTGTCGCATTAAAGCGACGCAAACTAATAAAATAAATATATAATATCAAACATAGTGTCGCATCAAACCGACGTTATATAATAAAATAACTATAAAATATTAAACGTAGTGTCGGAGTAAACCGACGTTATGTAATAAAATAACTACAAAATATTAAACGTGGTGTTCGAGTAAACCGACGTTATATAATAAAATAACTATAAAATATTAAGAGTGTCGGATTAAACCGACGTTATATAATAAAATACCTATATAATAATAACCTAGTATCCATTAAACCGACGTTATATAAATAAATAACTATATAATAATAACCCTAGTGTCGACTAAAACCGACGTTATATAATAAAATACCTATATAATAATAACCCTAGTGTCGAATTAAACCGACGTTAAAAAAAAATTTTAAAAAAACGTTTTTAATGTTAGAAACATTCATAAAAATACCTATATAATTATCAGCCAAAACATTCATAAAAATACTTAACAAAAAAAATAATTCCAAAAAGTACAAATATTTTACTAACATTCTTCATAATATACAAAAACTTATCCGTCATAATAAACGTTAAATCCGACATCACAAACATAACAACCAACTACACGTCGTTTAAACATCAAAGGCTCTAAAATCCCGAAATTGCCCTCCAAATCTCGTCAAGCCCTCTCGCCCCTAATCCTCCGGGCGAGCTGGATGTCCTTAGGCATAATGGTAACTCTCTTGGCATGAATCGCGCAGAGGTTAGTGTCCTCGAACAGCCCCACCAAGTACGCCTCCGCCGCCTCCTGAAGTGCCGCGACGGCGCTGCTTTGGAACCTCAGGTCGGTCTTGAAGTCCTGGGCGATCTCCCTCACCAGCCTTTGGAATGGCAACTTGCGGATCAGGAGCTCGGTGCTCTTCTGGTACTTCCTGATCTCTCTCAGCGCCACAGTTCCCGGCCTGAAGCGGTGAGGCTTCTTCACTCCTCCGGTCGCCGGAGCAGACTTCCGGGCAGCCTTGGTGGCCAGCTGCTTCCTTGGGGCCTTGCCTCCTGTCGATTTCCGGGCGGTTTGCTTGGTGCGTGCCATCGAGAAAGTTGAGAGGGATGGTTCTAAGGCTTTTGGGATCTGTTTGTTTCTCGGGAAAATTGGGGAATTGGAAATAGAAAAGTGGTGGGAATTTAGGGTTGGATTCTGGTGGGTATATATGGTGGGGGTGTGGGTGGAGGGAAATGTAAATTTTATGTGTGTTTTGAAATGTGTGGAGGGAGATTTTGGAGCGTTGATAAGGTTTTAGTGGACGATTAGGATTGGTTAAGTGGAGCTGCTGAGATTGCGATCCGTGGTCTCTTGGATTGTCCAATAGGATTAATTTCTCTTTGGTGCATATTTATTTATAGGGGTGTGTTATCCACATACTCTATTTTACTTCTCTTTGGTGCATATTTATTTATAGGGGTGTGCTATCCACATACACATTGATTCACACGGCACGTTATGTGTTCGATTACTATCATTGGTGGTCAGGAAGATGTTGAAATGTTTTTTTTTAAAACATATGATAATATACAAACAAT
Source organism: Crataegus laevigata (assembly GCA_963580275.1). NCBI lineage: Eukaryota > Viridiplantae > Streptophyta > Magnoliopsida > Rosales > Rosaceae > Crataegus > Crataegus laevigata. The sequence continues at coordinate 13,225,265 of OY756946.1, forward strand.
TGTGACATCAACAAAATTAAAGAAATTGGCTGAAATGATGAAAATACAAATTCCATTTTCTAAAATAATTATTTTCGAACTTTTGTCAATATGCCATCAATATTAAATCAATAATGTTGTCACTTTGATTATTACAATCGAGATCTTTGAACATTCAAATCCAATTCAAATTTTTTGAAATAAAAATAAAAAATCTTGTGTTTTATCTGATCGATTTGAAAATCACCCCTAAAAGAAACATGAAGCGAACCCCAATTCGGAGACAGCAGAACCGTCAGCTTCTTGCTTGTATTATGGAATAGGGTATTTTTACTAATGAAATAATACTCGCAAAGATTTACACACACAGTCCCAATTGGGAAGGTCCAAATTGAAGACTGCACTACCATTTTTTCCCATGGATCAACCTCTTGTTCTCAACATACCACGCATGACCTTTTCTACTTTCAATTAGGCCTTTTCTGCTTTCAATTATCCGAAAAAGCATTGTTTGATGCATCTTTTATGGTATTAAAATACATCATATTTATAGCAATAGGAAACACTTGTGGAATGATCCGCGACACGTTTTGTGGGGTCCATAAAGATCCGAATTGTCTATCTTTTAGACAATGAATGAATTTGATCTTCAATTTGAAATATTTACACTAGTGGATACCACAGAATTTTATGTTATACTTAATGAAAGTATGAATAAACTCTTAAGTGTTAGTGAATCTATTGTTTTGATGGGATACACATTGTACGAAACTATTTTCAATGATCTAACCGTCAAACTTATTTGTATATACTTCAAGATCACATACGCCAAAAATTGCAAAAAAAATAATATTCAGAGATCAAGTAACGGGACAAAACGTTTCGACGGTTATCAACGAAAAATCACGATTTAACGGTTATTTTAACTCAGATTTTGATGATTTTTTACAGCTACACTCCTTGATCCTATATGAATACAATGAATGAATTTGATCTTCAATTTGAAATTTTTACACTAGTGGATACCAAATGAAAGTATGAATAAACTCTTAAGTGTTAGTGAATCTATTGTTTTGATGGGATACGCATTGTACGAAACTAATTTCAACGATCCAACCGTCAAAATTATTTGTATATACTTCGAGATCGCATACGCTAAAAATCACAAAAAACAAATATTCAGAGATCAAGTAACGGGACAAAACATTTTGACGGTTATCAATGAAAAATCACGATTTAACGGTTATTTTAACTCCGATTTTGATGATTTTTTACAACTACACTCCTTGATCCTATATGAATACAATGAATGAATTCGATCTTCAATTTAAAATATTTCTAGTAGTGGATACCATAGAATCTTATGTTATACTTAATGAAAGTATGAATAAACTCTTAAGTGTTAGTGAATCTATTGTTTTGATGGGATACGCATTGTACGAAACTATTTTCAACGATCCAACCGTCAAACTTGTTTGTATATACTTCGAGATCGCATACGCCAAAAATCACAAAAAACAAATATTCAGAGATAAAGTAACGGGACAAAACATTTCGACGGTTATCAATGAAAAATCACGATCTAATGGTTATTTTAACTCCGATTTTGATGATTTTTTACAACTACACTCCTTGATCCTATATGAATACAATGAATGAATTCGATCTTCAATTTAAAATATTTACAGTAGTGGATACCACAAAATCTTATGTTATACTTAATGAAAGTATGAATAAACTACTAAGTGTTAGTGAATCTAGGGCGTGTTTGTTTGACGGGATTAGGAAGGACTGGACTAGATTAGATTATAGTCATTTGTTTGGTTTGGAAAGGGATTAGGTTTAATGGGCTTAGGTGGGACTCGCTTGGATTACATACCTCACAAACCCTCACAAACCGTTCTTACCCTAGATCCCCAAATTCGGCCGGACTCCTTAAGGCCTTCAGAAAACCCAGCGTCGCTCGCCTTGGTTTCTGTTTGGGTTTGACGAATTTGGGGTTTTCCCAATTGATTTCTGTTAAGTAACATTGCAGATTGTGATATAATTGAGGTTGATTTTATTGTGTTGGTTTGGGTTTGACAAATTTTATTGGCATAGACCAGTGCACTTCAATCTGTTATGTGGGAGTGTTCAGGGCTCTCAACTCGGAACTCAAGAAAGTGTTCGTCCAAAGGCTGTTAAGCGACAAAGCAAGCGGATGAGTATATTATGTGGTGCTTTTTCAGATGGATGTATTTTATTAATCGTACAATCTTAGGTTATGGATTCTAACTTAGCTTTGCACCATGAAGTATTTTGGCTAATGTTAACTAGGATTTTGTAAATTATGGACATTCACGTATTATCAGCCGTATATTTGTTGGCTCGGGCTCGGATTAAGAAAACCCTTTTTTTTTTTCAACATCAGCCGTATATTTGTTGTTGGCTCGGGCTCGGATTAAGAAAAACCTTTTTTTTTCAACATCAGCCGTATATTTGTTGGCTCGGCCTCGGATTAAGAAAAACCTTTTCTTTTTTTTTAACATCAGCCGTATATTTGTTGTTGGCTCGGGCTCGGATTAAGAAAACCCTTTTTTTTTTTTCAACATCAGCCGTATATTTGTTGTTGGCTCGGGCTCGGATTAAGAAAAACTTTTTTTTTTCAACATCAGCCGTATATTTGTTGGCTCGGGCTCGGATTAAGAAAAACTTTTTTTTTTTCAACATCAGCCGTATATTTGTTGGCTCGGCCTCGGATTAAGAAAAACCTTTTCTTTTTTTTTCAACATCATCCGTATATTTGTTGTTGGCTCGGGCTCGGATTAAGAAAAATCTTTTTTTTTTTCAACATCAGCCGTATATTTGTTGGCTCGGGCTCGGATTAAGAAAAACTTTTTTTTTTTCAACATCAGTCGTATATTTGTTGGCTCGGGCTCAGAATCAGAAAAACCTTCTTTTTTTTTCAACATCAGCCGTATATTTGTTGGCTTGGGCTCGGATTAAGAATTTTTTTTTTTCAACATCAGCCGTATATTTGTAGCATTATTCTATTACACAATGACAAAAATTAGTCCTAGTCTAAGCAAACACAAATCTGGTGAACAGTATTGTTTTTATTATCCTGCGTTTTAGTCCGATACTGCACCAAACGCTTCACTAAGTTAGTTCAGCTTAGTCTAGTCTAAGCCAGTCCAGCTTAGTCCCTGCAGCTAGTCCAGTCCGAGACAGTCCGGCGCAACAAACGCACCCCTATTGTTTTAATGGGATACGCATTGTACGAAACTAGTTTCAACGATCCAACCGTCAATTTCTATCTTTCAACCCTCGAACTCTATCACAATTGCAATCTTTTAATTTTCAGCACCTATTATAGTAAAAACAAATTAAAATAACAACAAAAAGTTATCAAAATTATGCTCATCTAATCCATTCTAGTAAATAACAACCAAAAGTTATCAAATGTATTTAAAAATATTAAAATGTATTCTTACGTCGCTTTTATGTCGCTTAAAAGCGACACTAGTATTTAAAAATATTAAAATATATTCTTATGTCGCTTTAAAAGCGACACCAGTATTTAAAAATATTAAAAATTATGCTTACGTCGGTTTCAAAACCGACACTAGGATTTAAAAACATTAAAAATTATTCTTACGTCGGTTTAAAAGCGACACTAGTATTTAAAAACATTAAAAATTATGATTACGTCGGTTTCAAAACCGACACTAGGATTTAAAAACATTAAAAATTATTCTTACGTCGGTTTAAAAGCGACACTAGGATTTAAAAACATTAAAAATTATGCTTACGTCGGTTTACAAGCGACACTAGTATTTAAAAACATTAAAAATTATGCTGACGTCGGTTAAAAAGCGACACTAGTGTTGTAGTGACACTTAGAAACGACAGTAAAACCGACGTTATATTCAATTAGTGTCGCAACAGTCTAATCCGCCACTATATCAGATTAAACCGACACCACCCACTGACACTATAAACTCCTTTTGTAGTAGTGTCTGTCAATCTCCACAGATACTGCATGTGAAAGTTTGTTCGACTCAGTTTTGTTACTTCAGCGATGTGTTAACAGATTTCTTTTTCTAAATATGACTTCAGCGTATGAGTTTTTGCATTTTTATGTGTTTGCTGAACAGCAGAACATGACAGAGCGTTTGACCTGCGTCGATTGAATTGCTTCTCGTTGCTATAGTAGTACTCAAAACACTTTTTGAAGTATGACTGATTCAAGAATTAATGCTCATTATTAGAAGTTCGTCAACAAAGCAAGTGCTCTTAGGTTCCTTCATATTAATTTACCCTGTACTTTATATTATTTGCAGGGTAAGAGACAAGAAGAAATATAAGAATCACATCGGTAAATGGCAGTCCACAGGATTTGAGTTGGAACAGCATGCTTTTGCTGATTGGTTTATTCGAAATTCCTATGTGAACAGCATCCAATTGTTTTGCTGCTGTCTCCTTACGGCTGAACAATATGTTTTCTTTTCAGGTAATTCTCTATTGTTATGATTGAATGTGCGATGTGTCAACAAGCTTTCAGCCTGAAGGGTTATGTTTTCGGGGAGGGTGGATTCCGAATGTGTCAACAAATACTGTCGCCACCAGGCTATCGTGATTCTAAGGCAGTTCTTTCCTTTTGCCCTCGTCAAAGACTGCAGCTGCCCTGCCTCCGTTGAAACGTGTGAAACGTGTTTTGTGAAACGTGTGATATTTGCCCAACTAATTGTTAGATATACCTTATTTCTTTGATAAGAACTGATATTCATTTAATAATTTTTTTGAAGCCCTGTTGATTAGTTTTTCTTAAATTTTGACCGTACACGAAGAAATTGTAAGTCATCACTTTGTGACACTGACAATATGTTTGTAGGGTGTTTGTCGACCAGGTTCTTCAAATATATTTTTTGTCCAGACATCAGAAACTTATTTGGTAATTACTTTTAGTTTTTATTTCTAGCGAGAACAAAAATATGAAAGTTGAAGCTAAATTTTGAAAGCTAGAAAAAGTTATATTTTTAAAAAGTGAAACTAAAAGTAGTTATAAAACAAGTTTTCAAGTTTGGAAAATAAATTTAGTAGTCAAAATCTTGCATAACTAGAATAAAAACCCTCATAATTTAAAGGCTTAAATGTTAAAATGGTCCATGTTTTAGTCATTGAGTCAATTTAGTCTTTGTGTTTTCAATTTGGCCAATTTGGTCCATGTGTTTATCTTCATTATTCAATTAAGGACATTTTCATTTAATTTTTGTAAGAGAAAATTATAATTTATTTGATTTAAAATATTTTAAATGAAATAAATTAAAAATTAAAAGAAAAGTGATTCTCCTCCCAACTCTCCGACTTCCTCCCTAGCATTACCCCCTCTCTTTTCTATGTCACAACCTTAATCATTTTTTAGATTAGAAGTTTTATTTCTTATGTGTAATCATTGATCAGCATTTTTCTGTAAAGAGAATAGGTAATTATTTTCATATGATTTTTCTTATGAATTTTAAAAAAGAGATTGAATAAAATGTCCTTAATTGGCCAACACATGGACCATTTTGACATTTAAGCCTAATTTAAAACAACCAAAACCCTGAATTGAACTATAACTAACCCTATTTGGACTAATAATTATTTGGCCTTGATTTAATTAGGCCCAGACATCTCCAAGACCTAAAGGTGTGTTTGTTACACCGGACTGTCTCAGACTTGACTAGCTTCAGAGACTAAGCTGGACTGGCTTAGACTGGACTAAGCTGGACTAACTTAGTGAAACATTTGATGCAGTATCGGATTAAAAATCAAAATAATAACAAACTTTAATATTACATTATTTAATACATACATATTAATATTTTATTATTATGCAACATTTTTCATTTTCTTTAAGAACATTTTAATACATACTTATTAGTTTTAGGGCAAACAAAGACGCCCACCCTTATTGGGTATTTGATTTTGGAAAGCTGCGGGCCAAATGTTTTTAAATATTATGACGTGGCAGCTATTGGGCTGCAAGGCTACAATGATGAGGCTAGGGAGAATTTTGCAAAGAAGGTTTCGCCGGAGGAAAGTGCTTTATGATGGTAAGAACTCGTAAATAAGGAAGGATCAGGTGTGAACTCACCCCCTGCCGAATATAGTCACATCAACCAAGGACTTCATAAAAGGAGCGGAGAATCAACTCAAATAAAAACTCTCAGCAAAGACCCTTAAAAGCTCTCTCACTTTCCCCGCCTTCTTTTTGCAATCAAGCCATCACCTTCGTTGTTATTAGCTCTGCTACATTTCTTGGTGTAGTATACAGTTATGATTATATTGATGCCCAAGATCAGCCACTAGATCTGCCGTCTTCCCAGAAAATGTTTGAATTGAATGAAACTTGCAAAAAATTACTCTTGAGGTGAATGATGTCTCAATTGAACTGCGGTTACTGCTCCTGCGACTTCCTCTTGAATACGACATTTTATTTTAGGATATACCTTTCCAGACCATAGAATCTGTAGGCTTAGCATTTACTTTTAGGAAATTTTTATTATGAAGATATTTCCGACATTTTATTTTAGGATATATGTCACATCCCGACCCGGGCCACCACCACATTCCGGGCTCGACTTCACCGTAGCACAATATTATCCGCTTTGGTTTCCAACCACGCCGTCACGATTTTGTTTCTGGGAACTCACAATCAACTTCCCAGGAAGTCACCCATCCTGGGATTGCTCTCGCGCGAACTCACTGGCTTCGGGTTTTTTTATTTGGTATCAAAGCCAATCCCTGGCCGGAAGTGTGCTGACGAGGACGTCGGGCCCCTAAGGGGGTGGATTATAACATCCCACATCGCCCATGAGAGAGGATCATGTAAGCCTTATATGTATATTCCCATCTCTACCTAGCACGAGACCTTTAGGAAGCTCACTGGCTTCGGAGTTCACCGAAGTTAAGCGAGTAGCGCGTGAGAGCACTCCCGTGATGGGTGACCCACTGGAAAGTTCTCGTGTGAGTTCCCAGAAACAAAACCGTGATAAAATTTTGTACAAATTTTGTACATTTCGAGGGCCAAGCCCACCATATTTTGAAGGTTAGCAAACTTTATTCTCTGCCACTAGGCTATGCTATTGGCCATGGAGAAATTTGTAGATGCTTTATTAATTTGAGATATTGTATGTTTTGAGCAAGGGAAACAAGACATGATTGGCCATATGGTTTGGAAGCAAGACATGAGAAAAATAAAGCAACCATTAGAGATTTCTTGCGACCCAAAACCTTCCAAACAGAGAGTTATTTTTTTTCTCTGCGTGAAACACCACCTCTTTGAGTGAGAGGATTTCTCACTGGTGTCTGAGTGCTTCCAATTTCGTCGGCTTGCTCAGTCACCGACCCTAGTAGTGGCCAGAGTCGGTGGCATCCCTTTTTCGTCTTCTTTTGCCTCTCTTCTCACCTCTGTATGCCTGGTTTTCTCCATGTTTTTTGACCCGTTTTTCTATGTAATCGATCCCCTACTGCCTCCTATCTAACCATTTATTGGCCTCGATCGAAAAGTCCCAATTCCAACCTTGATTTTTCTTCTTCTCCCTCCAGTTTTTCCACCTCCATGACTCTAATCCATCCATTTTCTAAGTCTGCTTCCATCCTCCATTGTTCTCACAAATCTCAGGATCTGTAACAATGTCTCCACCCGCATTTTGAGGCTTTATAGGAAGGTGTGTATAGCTACGGCTCGAGTGTACACACCACCACCTTCCAATTGTATGCTTAGCTTTGTTGCTGGGGGAAAGTAATTTTCTGTCCCCTTCTCTCTGCGTATTCTCATGTTCCTTCTTTTGCTTTTCTTCTCCAGTCCCTTCTCCGGCTTCTCTTTTCCTCTTTCATAATTTATCCAAATTTAGAAATAGTTCTGCACAGAAATTTCAGATCCAAAAGTAAGTATTTGGTCGCCATCGTTAAGCCAACAAGTTTTTGGTGGCTTCGCATGGCAGAGAATCAGAGTTCTTTGACATACAACGACTTACATCCTGTCTTTTGGGTTATAATGTTTGAACTAACGGCTGACTGATAATAGAGGAGTATATCTGGATGCGACTGTATACAGAGAATTGCGGGATAGACGACGATATACAAATTATGTATGAATGGCATATGATATATAACGACAATCTCAACAAAGAAGAATGATATAACCACACAAGGATGATATAACGACAGATAGACTTTATATTAAGATTATGCCAACATACAAGGATGATATAACAACCACGTGCTACAAGGGGCTAGACAAGTAATGTTGTTGTTATATTATCCTTGAAACCCAACGATCTATGTGAATAAATTTAGTGTAGATATAAAATTGAGATTATGCCAACAGACAAGGATGATATAGTGACCAAATGCTATAAAAGGATAGACAAGCGATGTAGTCGTATATCATCCTTGAAACCAACGATATATGGGGATAGATTTAGTGTATGTGGATCATGATTTTTCAGGTTTGGAGTAAGACAAATCGGAATACGAATATGTGGAAATTGATAAACTTGTATTTTTGTTTGTATTGATTGTGAGTGAAAAGGGGACAGGGACAACATATATATACAAAAGAAAGAAGGAACATGCTCCTTCAATCATGCCTAAGCTACTGACTTCTTCCCTTAAAACAAGGGATTGATTACAGATTTTTACAGAGGTATGGAAGAGGTATGGATGACCTATGCTGCTGCAGAAAGACTGCAGAAAGTATGGTGCGCGCAGAAAAAGGGTCGACCGAATGTAATTATGAAGCAGCATTCAGTCGACCTAATGTTTCTGTGAAAGATGGCTCAAGCCATCTTTAACAGAATTGCATGAGTCGACCGAATGGCTCAAGCCAGCTTTAACTTTGAGTCGACCGAATGGCTCCAGCCATCTTTAACTTCCAATACTCCCCCTCAAGCTGGATCAAAGGGATGAAATGATCCAAGCTTGCACAAAATGCGCTGGAACAATGTAGCAGGAAGAGCCTTGGTAAAAATATCAGCCAACTGATCATGACTTCGAGTGTAGTGAGTGTCGATCACCTTGGACTGAACCTGTGCTCGAATATAGTGACAGTCAACCTCAATATGTTTTGTTCGTTCATGGAAAACTGGGTTGGAGGCAATATGCATTGCAGCTTGGTTATCACAAAACATGGACATGGGTTGGCTGTGACAATAACCCAAATCTGACAGAAGACCTTTTAGCCAAATAAGCTCACAAGCAGTAGAGGCCATGGCTCGATACTCGGCCTCTGCACTAGACCTAGCAACAACGCTTTGTTTCTTGCTTTTCCAGGTAACTAAGTTTCCTCCAACAAATGTGCAAAAACCAGTGGTGGATTTGCGATCAAGGGAATTGCCCGCCCAATCTGCGTCGGTGTATCCCATGACTTGAGTATGTCCATTATTTTGCATCAAAATACCTCGACCAATAGATCCCTTAAGATAGCGAATGATGCGTTTAACAATTTGCAAATGAGCCATTGTTGGGGCATGCATAAATTGGCTAACAATGCTCACGGCATAGGAGATGTCAGGACGAGTAATGGTGAGGTAAATGAGCTTTCCAACCAACCGTTGATAATAACTCAGGTTTGTGAGAGAATCACCTGGCGTTTCCAACTTGAGTTTGCTGTCAAGAGGTGTTCGAGCCGGTTTACAGTCGATCATATCAGCTTCTTGGAGAAGATCAAGGACATATTTACGTTGATTTAGAAAGAAACCTTTGTGAGAAGAGGCCATCTCTATACCAAGAAAATATTTGAGATTGCCGAGGTCTTTGATTGCAAATTTGGTTTGAAGAGATGCTTTGAGAGAGTTAATCTCGTGAAGATTGTCACCTGTCACAATTAGATCATCAACATAGATAAGAACTACAAGCTTTCCCGCTGAATTGGTGCGAACAAAGAGAGAGGAATCTGCATTGCTTCTGTGAAAACCAAACTCCTCAAGAACAAAACTAAGTTTAGCATACCATGCACGAGGAGATTGCTTGAGACCATAGATTGATTTGTGAAGTTTGCACACCATATCCGGGTCACTAGATTGAGGATGACCTGGAGGAAGCTTCATGTACACTTCCTCTTCGAGATCGCCATGCAAAAAGGCGTTTTTTACGTCCATTTGAAAGAGAGGCCATGAATGGTTAATTGCAACCGACAATAAGACCCTTACGGTGCTCATTTTTGCAACCGGAGCAAATGTTTCCTTGTAATCGACACCATATGTTTGAGTGAAGCCACGAGCCACCAAACGAGCCTTATGTCTCTCGATAGTCCCATCTGAATGCAACTTTGTCTTGTACACCCAACGGCTGCCCACGACCCTCTTTCCCTTTGGAAGCTTGACAACACTCCATGTTTGATTTTCATGGAGAGCTTGAAGTTCTTCTACCATGGCTTTCTTCCACTTATCACAAAGATTTGCCTCTTGAAAGCTTTGAGGTTCACGGGCATTATTAAGAGCACTAAGAAATGCAGCATAAGAGGAAGAGAATTTGTCATAAGTGATGAAATCTGCCAAGGGATACCTGGCATTGTATGTGACATAATCAAGTAACCTTGGTGGAGGATTACGTTCACGAGCGGGGTTACGTCGAACTGGAGTTGCAGGAGTAGACACTTGTGAAGTCTCATGGGTTGGACTAGAAGTGTTGAATGATTCAGTTGGCACTCCTAGATTTGGAATGAGCACTTGTGGTGCAAGATTCTCTTCCTGCCCAAAATCATCAATTGGAGATGGACATTCGACATTGGCAGGACACGGAGTAGGAAATAAATCAAGCAAATTCTCCCCCTGTCCAAAACTATCAACTGATGGTGTAAAATAGGGAGTGGTTTCCTCAAATTTCACATCCCTTGAAACCACAATTTTGTTAGTCTTTGGATTGTAACACCGATATCCTTTTTGAGTGGATGAATAGCCCAAAAAAACACACTTAACAGCCCTAGGGTCAAGTTTGTCACGATGTGAGGATTGAATGTGAACAAAACATGTGCACCCAAAAACCTTTAATTGTGACAAATTTAGTTTTCTCCCTTTCAAAACTTCATAGGGAGATTTGAAATCTAACACCCTACTAGGTAATCGATTAATAAGATAAGTGGCGGTAAGCACTCCTTGAGACCAAAATTTCTTGGGAACATGCATGTGAAACATAATAGCTCTTGTTTTCTCAAGTAAATCTCGATTTTTCCTCTCAGCTACCCCATTTTGTTGGGGTGTACCAACACAACTTGTTTGATGTAAAATTCCATGTGTGCTCAAGTATTGTGACATATTATGGGACATATATTCAGTGCCATTGTCTGATCGTAGGACATGAATATGTGAAGAAAATTGAGTAATGACAAACTTATGAAAGTCTTTAAATACATCCACAACTTCACTTTTAAATTTCAAGAGATACAACCAAGTTATCCTTGTGAAATCATCCACAAAGGTTACAAAATATTGATATCCATCAAAAGACTTGAGAGTAGGACCCCAAATATCAGAATGAACGATTTCAAAAGGATTACTAGCCCTAGACATAGAGGAAGTGAATGGTAATCTAGCAAACTTAGACAAGTGACAAACATCACATTGGTTCTTGATTTTGCGCAGATTTGGAAACAAAGTAGACAAAACATTTTCAGAAGGATGTCCTAGACGTTGGTGCCAAAGTTGTTGTTCTTGTGCTAGGCTTGAACTAACTTGAAAAACCTTGGGAACTTGGGTGTCTTTGGATAGATAATAAAGTCCATTTAAGTAAAAACCTTCACCAATCGTCTTCTTGGTGACTAGATCCTGAAAAATGACAGAATGAGGAGAAAAAATGGCAAGGCACTTTAGTGAATTTGTGATTCTTCCAACAGATAGGAGTTGAAAAGGAAAAGAAGGGACGTATAGGGCAACATACTCTATCTTTTTAGAGATCAAGTTTATTTTTCCTTTCCCTAAGACTGAAACACCCTTTCCATTGGCAACCGACACTTGAGAAGGAGTGGATAGTTTTTCAAAATCATGCAAATTTGTGAATTTATTTGTCATATGATCAGTGGCTCCAGAATCTATAATCCAATAATCATGCACATTACCAACGTTGAGAGCAGTTGAGAAGGAATTCAAAATACCTGGAGTATCTTGGTGTGCTATGCCCTCACTTTCAGCAAGTGATCGGATCATATTTATACATATTTTTATATCAAATTTACTCGTCTTTTCTTAGTTAGTTCGTTATATTTTAAGCTATTTACGTTATTTTTATGTTTTATAAATTTATCTAGTTAAGAAAAATATATATATATATATATATATATATTATTTTATATATATATATATTTATTTTATATATATATTTATATGTTTATTTATATTTATATATATTTATATATATTAATATAATATGTTGTGTGTGAATGATTAAAAGCATTCGGTGGAAACAAAATGATGATGAATGATGAAGGGAGCAGCTGAGCTTTAAGAAATGGGACAAACGGAAACAGAATAATGAGAAGGGAGTGAGAGCTGCCTTTGGCAGCGCATCCAAGGGAGAATCCAAGAAGAGGGTCGGTGAGCTTTGAGAGCTGGCAGAAAATAATAATAAAAAAAGAAAGAAGGGAAGCTGCCTTTAAGAGGCAGCGGCAGCTAGAAGAATGAGGGGGGAAAGAGCTGCCTTAAGGCAGCTTTGTGAGGACCGCGAGCAGATCTCGCGAGAGGAAGCAGCGAGATCCGGAGGGAGGCAGTCTGACGCAAGGAGGGGGATTAAAGGACGTGAGGGGGGCGCTGACTTTGCAGCGTGAGGGGGGTCAGAGACAGTGCAAGGCGCAACGGTTTGAAAAGGAGAAAAACCAAGAGCAGGGGGAAGAGTCTTGCGTAGGAGGCGCGCACAGGCGCGGGAGCACCACCAGCTCAACGGAACCACCGGCTGCCATCTGGCAGCTATTTGAAATCACCGAGAGCACAGAAACAGTGCACAGTGGCATACGCACAGACAATCCTATTGCAACCCCAATTTGGTTTAATCATCCAACTTATGTTTTTACTTTTGTTTTTAATTTATGAATAATGTGTAATTAATTTGTGTTTGGCTAGAGGTTAATTCGAAGCCATGATTATATTTGTAATTTGAATTGATACCTTCAGTTGTGATTTCTGAGTTGTGATTTAATTTGCTTAACTGCTTGATTAATAACTTATTTATGTTTGTCGATTAAGAATGCATACTTAATTTACATGCATGAATTTGATGCTAGAATATAAGTGAATTTCACCTAATCGTTATGAACTTATATTCATGAGTAGTGAAGGTTGCTAGTCACAATCGCGTTAAGTAAATTCCTGGCAAACGTATCATGCTGTTCATAGTTACGAATGCCTTGTCAACACTTATGATTTTCATAGAACATAATGATCTTTAATCGTATCTCTATTGTGCTTTTCACGTAGGGAACTTTTGGGGAATAATTTGAGTTGTTGTATGCTGTTCATCCAATTCAATAACTTAAGGAAAATCTGAAGATTAATTTAAGCGTACCTAATTAATTTGGGGTGTTGAGATTCACAATTTATTGAAAGAACAACTGAAGGTCAATTTAGATTGCATATGTGTCTTGTGTGGAGAAAAACCCTCTAGCCAATCCGTCGCCCATCCATTCACTCTTATTTTATGTTTTTGTCAATTTTGTAATTTATTTAAGTTTAATTTACGTTTCGTCAAAACCAAACCCCCCCATTATTATATTATATTATTTAGTTAGTTTTTATTATTTTTAATCTTTTAATTCGATTTCCGTCCATTTTAATTCTTAGTGTTTAATTTGATTGTTTTCTTTGTTTCGAGTCATTTTAGTGTGTTTTTGAATTATTAGAGTTTTTAGCCTAGTTTTGTTTTTTTAAGTCTTATTTAATATTTTTAAATTAATTTAGAGTAGATTAGCAATCCCTCCTAATCCCCGGCCTAGAACGATACCCTACTTACATCTATACTACATCTGTCAAAAAGAGGGTTTAATTTGAGTGCTAATTTTAGCGCATCAGCAAGAAACCCTGCAAACTGACCAAGTAATGCAGTTTGGTTGTTACACCCATGGCTGATCGTTTCTTCACAGTCACCACCAATCTGTTTCTTGTGAAGAAACGCTGCAAATTCGTTGATTAAGGCTGCTGGATTAGCAGTGAAGTTCGACACTGTAGATGGGGAAGCAACATGATTCGCCTTGTGTGGATAGTTGTGAGGAGTCTTTGGAAAACTCTTGTGATCTTTAGAGAATTTTGGCTTCAATTCTGGGTGAAGTATCCAACACCTATCCCTCGAATGCCCAACACCGTTGCAATAAGTACATTTCAGATCCAATCTTTTCCCTTTGTAGACTTTTTCTTCAACAGCCTTGTGATCGGAAGCATAAGCCCTAGCTTCGGGCATGCTTGTCTTGACCTCGATATTCATCACCTTTTTACGAACTTCTTCTCGTTGGATAGTGGCACAAATACTCGAGAAAGAAGGAAGATCAGAGTTCATGAGGATGTGACTTCGAAGATCTTCAAAAGCAGGACTCAAACTTGCCAATAGTTGAAATATTTTGTCCTTCTCAGCCCTTCTCATCAACACTGTGGCATCTGTGGTATGAGGTCGATAAACGTTTAACTCATTCCACATAGTTGTTAGAGTGCCGAGGTGTTGCACAAAAGGTTTTCCTTCTTGTTGTAGACCAGCAATATCTCTTTTGAGTTGAAAAACTCGGGCTGAGTTATTCTGGTTTCCATACATCTCTTTGATATTCTTCCAAAGGTGCATAGATGATTCAGCATAGCTAAAAATCTCGGCAATCTTCCGCTCCATGGAGTTGAGCAGCCACGACATGACCAATTGGTCCTTGCATAGCCAAGCTTCATAGGTTGGTGAGGTGAGCTCTGGCATTTTTATGACTCCATTGACATAGCCGAGTTTAGACCTTCCTCCAAGAGCAAGAGTCACAGCTCTTTCCCATGGGAGGTAATTGAACTCATTCAGTAGGACTGAACTGAGACGTTGGTTAGGATTAACATCAACGTCAGGAAAAATTGGAGGAGTAGCAGATGAGTTTTCCCCTTCCAGATTAATTGAATCTTCTTCAGCCATTGTTGTGGATTGAAAGAAGCTCAGAATGCACAAAATATGCAGAGACAGGCCTGTTAGGGTTACTGCTCTGATACCATGTGGAAATTGATAAACTTGTATTTTTGTTTGTATTGATTGTGAGTGAAAAGGGGACAGGGACAACATATATATACAAAAGAAAGAAGGAACATGCTCCTTCAATCATGCCTAAGCTACTGACTTCTTCCCTTAAAACAAGGGATTGATTACAGATTTTTACAGAGGTATGGAAGAGGTATGGATGACCTATGCTGCTGCAGAAAGACTGCAGAAAGTATGGTGCGCGCAGAAAAAGGGTCGACCGAATGTAATTATGAAGCAGCATTCAGTCGACCTAATGTTTCTGTGAAAGATGGCTCAAGCCATCTTTAACAGAATTGCATGAGTCGACCGAATGGCTCAAGCCAGCTTTAACTTTGAGTCGACCGAATGGCTCCAGCCATCTTTAACTTCCAATAGAATATCTCATAAGTCTGGTCATGGACTCAACAACTTCTACAGTGGAGCTCCACAGACGGAGCAGCGGTGCCACCATCATCTTGTTTTGGAGCAGTAGTGTTGACCCTAAAAACCACCAGCTTACGTGGCCAAATAGCTACTAAGCGCCATGCTGAAAGATTATTTGCTGCGGCACTAAAGCAATCAAAAATAATATTCCTCAAAATATTATCTTTAATAACTTCACATATTGCCATCCTTTCGAACTTGTTTGTGAAATCAAGACCACATACAATCCCAATTTTATCTCCGATCATCCCGTTGTTATCTCCAAATAGAAGTCTCCATGGCCTCACGCTGCATGCAAATGCAATCCAATCTTTTTGACCAATAACCCCATCTTTAAAATCTTTGTGCGGATCTCCTACTCCAAGCTGTTCCAATCTACGCGTCCACTGCTAGCAAACCCAAGTTAACTTGAACTCTGTTATTGCTTCTAGATTAGAGATAATTTGAATCCTATTTATCCTGTATAAGAAAATGTCAAGATGCATTATATTAAAAGATAATTATTATGATAAAAATCATAGTATTATCCTTTAATAATAACAAAATTATCTTCACTTTTTCATCCGACGGTTAGGAGCTATGTTCACTCAACGGTCTTAATTGCACAGATCGATGATGTAATTTTAGGTACAAGTGATCAACAAATTAGAAACGGCTCTCACCGATCTCCATCATTTTGCAAACCCAACCTTCTCTTTGCTTCAAATTGATATCCCTCCCTCTTATGAGAACTGACGAACCTAGAACCCAAATTTCCCTCTCTAACGACATGATGCCTCATCTCCATCATCCGACGCCTGCACCGCAGCCTCTATACTAAGCCCACTCTCCTAAATGTATAACCAATTATTGCCCCATGGGTTTTGGGTTTGAAGATTTGCAGGCAATCATAGAGTTTGTGAGAGGAAGTGAATAGGGAGAGAGAGATAGGAGAGTTAGAGTCTCAGGCAATCATAGAGTTTGTGAGAGGAAGTGAATAGGGAGAGAGATAGGAGAGTTAGAGTCTGACCAGAAAACAAAATCATCTAGAGATTAACAGAAGGAAAATGGTTGAGTGAAAATTAATATCATATTTGTTTTTTTTTTGTTTGTTTAAATGAAATAGAAATTAAATTTAGGTCTAAAAATATTTTTGTTTGTAGCTTAGTCTGACACTATATTAAATACTTCATTATTCTTATAATGCTTAGTTCATGTCAAGCTAATTCAGCTTAATTTATGAAATTAGTTCAATCCGAGATAGTCCTGTGCAACATAACAACCTAAATATTATTTTTTTACTTTTTAGTATTGGGTATATAAATGGATGACTAAGGTACATTTAGCCAATAGTTAATGACCACAGCCATGGGCGAAGCTACATGGAGACAGGAAGGGCGTCCGCCTCTTTAGTCGTCAGAAATCGTGATTGAGAGTGAGGATTTCGCCTCTGTGAACTGCCACCGAATCTGCTGCGCTACTTTGTAGCATATGTGTTTTATGCTTCACTACTTTTTATGCATTTTATTTTTTTAAATACTCAGACTAAAACGACATCGTTTTGGTCCTAGAATATAAAAACATAGAACGACGTTGTCAAGGAGGGTTACAGTAAGGCCGTCATTATTCAAAGGGTAAATTACACCATACCTCCTCAAGTTTGAAGTCTATTACAACTCCATACAACATCTTTAAAACATTTCACTTTCATACATTCAATACCATTTTATTTCAAAATAACACATTCGTTACATTTTCCATCCATTGATCCGTTAAGTGCTAACGTGGTTGCCAAATGTCTGCCATGTGGCAAAAAAATATTAATTTTTTTTTAAAAACCTGAATTTTCTCAAAAAAAATAAAAAAATTGTAGCCCATCCCATCTCCCCTCAACCACCCCCCACATCCCTAAACCTGCAACAAGAAGAAGAAGAAGAAGAAGAAGAAGAGGGAAAAAAAAAATCCTAAACGCAGTTCGTCTCTCCCCCCCCAAAAAAAAAACTCTCAAAAAGTTGCAACCTAGAAGAAGAAGAAGCCGTCGGCGCGACCCAACCGTCTTCCCACCCCACCCCCTCCCCCCCACCCCGGTCGCGACCCGCCAAACCTCCTTCACCCCCACGCCCGTGATCCACCCAAACCATGACTTTCATATTTTTGGGATTTTCAGTGTGGGTGATGATGGATGGGAAAAGGGGGTGGGTTGGGAAAGACCATTTCTGGGTTTTTTTTTTCATTCTTTTTCTTCTTCTTCTTGCAGGTTGAGGTGGGGTGGGGGGTTCATCAGAACCTCGAAAACCACATCGATTCAGGGGACGCAGTTTATTAGGCTTTGATGGTTGAGCGACTGTTGCAAAACGATCAATCTTGTACAAGTTTGAGAAGCGGAAACAGATAATCTTGCAGGTTGAGCTCCAGAACGGGCATGGAAACTAGCGGATGATAATTACTACTAATATATTGAGATTTCAGATGTAAACACAAAAAGGAGATGGAGTTAGGCAGGCCCGATGGGGATGTGGGTGTGGGATTTCGGGTTTTTATTTTTTATTTTTAATAGGTTTAATATTATAATATTGTTAATGTATAAAAAAAATTATTATTTTTCACTACTACAAAAGGAGTTTATAGTGTCAGTTGGTAGTGTCGGTTTAATCTCATTTAGTGGCGGATTAGACTGTAGCGACACTAATTGAATATAACGTCGGTTTTACTGTCGCTTATAAGCGTCACTAATATACTAGTGTCGCTTTTAAACCGACGTAAGAATAATTTTAATGTTTTTAAATCCTAGTGTCGCTTATAAACCGACGTAAGCATAATTTTTAATGTTTTTAAATCCTAGTGTCGCTTTTAAACCGACGTAAGAATAATTTTAATATTTTTAAATTCTAGTGTCGCTTTTAAACCGACGTAAGAATAATTTTAATATTTTTAAATCCTAGTGTCGCTTTTAAACCGACGTAAGCATAATTTTTAATATTTTTAAATCCTAGTGTCGCTTTTAAACCGACGTAAGCATAATTTTTAATATTTTTGAATATTAGTGTCGCTTTTAAACCGACGTAAGTATAATTTTTAATATTTTTGAATATTAGTGTCGCTTTTAAGCGACATAAAGTGCACTGACAGTAAGAATTACGTCGGTTTCAACCGACGCAAGTTTGTCCTTTTTTCGACGCCACACAACGTTTTCCTTATTTTTTAAAATATTTTAAATCCCAATGTTGGTTGTAAGCGACATAATGATAGTCTTTATATCCTCTCCCCGTTTTCCTCTTCCTTTCTTCCCCGTTTTCCTCTTCCTTGCATTTTTCTTATTCCTTCTTCTAATTTCAAACCCCCTCCTCTATCTTACACCTCTCTCTTACAACTTTCTTATTTGTTCTCTCTACATTATTTGTTCCTTCTTCACAACAGTAAGTTTTTGTTACTTTTAATATTTTTATTTTCTCCCCTTAATTTTAATTTTTGTTTACAATTTGTTTTTGTAGGGAATTTATTTGAGGTGGTTGAGTACATAGAGATTTAATCGACGACGGAATTTTTCTATAATTCAGGTTCATATCACTAAATTCTTTATTCTTTAAATTGTATAATAACGAGTTTATTTATTTAAAAGTACTAAACCTATAATATTTAGTAATATAAGAATATATTATGTTAACTTAAAATATTTAGTAATATAATAATATATTATGTTAAGTTAATTTGTTGTGCACTCTAATTGTTATTTTAATTTGTTGTTATTTTAACTAGTTTTTGTTGTTATTTTGATAATTTTGATAACTTTTGGTTGTTATTTACTAGAATGGATTAGATGAGCATAATTTTGATAATTTTTTGTTGTTATTTTAATTTGTTTTTACTATAATAGGTATTGAAAATTAAAAGATTGCAATCATGATAAAGTTTGAGGGTAGAAATATAGAAATTGAAAATTCTAATAGTTATGCTACAATTTAATCTTTAAATTTTATAATACACGAGTTTATTTATTTAAAAGTTCTAATTTAAGTACTTAGAAATTTTTTTGCTATTTTTGTTAAATTAATAAATATTTAGTCAAATTAATTAATTTTGTCACTTGAATTGTTATGAGAAAATGGAAATAAATAGTATTTATTAGCATTTATGTGAAATTGACATATTAAATATAACATAAACTTATAATATTTAGTAATATAATAATATATTATGTTAACTTATAATATTTAGTAATATTAGAATATATTATGTTAACTTAATTTGTTTTGCACTCTAATTGTTATTTTAATTTGTTGTTATTTTAACTTGTTTTTGTTCTTATTTTGATAACTTTGATAACTTTTGGTTGTTATTTACTAGAATGGATTACATGAGCATAAATTTGATAAATTTTTGTTGTTATTTTAATTTGTTTTTACTATAATAGGTGTTGAAAATTAAAAGATTGCAATCGTGATAGAGTTCGAGGGTTGAAAGATAGAAAGTGAAAATTCTAATAGTTATGCCTACATGATAGGGATTGAAAGATTGTAGGCATCGATCTTAGTTTCAACGTAATATTTTGCCCTCGTAAAGTGGTAAAACATGGACAGAAGTTGGTTGACGATAGCTCGAAATTTGGAAGCTTATACGGTTGGAATTAATTTATTTTTGGACCAAGCAGTTGCAAATGGTGTTGGCCCTGATAAGTTTAAATGTCCTTGCAAAAGATGTTGTAATCGATATACTTTTGTTAGGAACACTGTTGTTGAACATCTCATATTATATGATATGGATAAAGATTATAAAAACGCTTTGTGGCGACATCATGGTGAGAAAAACATTGGACAGCAAAATGTGGCAATTAGAGAAGAAGAAACAGAAGATGAGGTGGTTGGTATGCATGATTTTTTTAATGATGTATTTGTCCAACCATTAACAGAAGAAGGTGTTGGGCCGTCTACTGAACCCCCTATTAGGGAAGGGCGTCCAGAAGAGGTGGAGACTTTTTTTAGGTTGCTTGAAGAGGCAGATCAAGATTTGTGGCCAGGATGTAAAGAGTTTAAGAAATTGGAAGCAGTTGTAAGACTGTATCAGATCAAGTGCTTAGCGGGAATGCCGGACGAGATCTTCACCACTTTACTGGAGTTAATTAAAAGAATGTTGCCCGAATGAGATTGTCTGCCTGAATCCTGTTATAAGGCAAAAACACTTATAAATGACTTGGGTCTGACGTATGTGAAAATTGATGCATGTCCCAATGATTGCATGATCTATTGGAAAGATACTTCAGAGTTGACCATGTGCTCGGTTTGTGGTGAATCAAGATATAAAATTACCAACGCAGATGATAGCTCGAGAAAAAAGATTGCAGCTAAGGTTATGTGGTATTTTCCTTTAAAACCACGATTGCAACGATTTTTATGTCGAAGCATACGGCTGAACATATGAGGTGGCACGCAACTGAATGTCCGAAGGATGAGTTTATGAGGCATCCTTCAGACTCTCCAGCATGGAAGCATTTGGATAATTTATATCTGAATTTTGCGTCAGAAATTCGAAATGTCAGATTAGGGTTGGCTAGTGATGGATTTAATCCTTTTGGGAAAATGAGGCATGACCATAGCACATGGCCTGTGGTGCTTTCTGTTTACAATTTGCCACCTTGGATGTGCATGAAACAACCAAATTTGTTGTTGTCTCTATTAATACCAGGACCGCGCAGTCCTGGTAAAGAGATTGATGTATACATGCGTCCACTGATTGACGAGTTGAATGAGTTGTGGGAGGTGGGCACTCCTACTTATGATGCATATTCCAACCAAAGTTTTACGATGAAGGCTGCCGTCTTATGGACTATAAGTGATTTTCCGGCTTATGGAATGTTGTCAGGATGGAGTACACATGGCTATAAAGCCTGTCCACATTGCATGCATGATAAAGAATCTATTTACTTGCCGGCGAGTCGTAAGATTTGTTATATGGGGCATCGACGTTTTCTTGAAGATAATCATAGGTTTCGAAGGCAAACCGTACCTTTTAATGGTCGTCGAGAGCATCGTAGTGCACCGAGGCAGTGGACTGGTTTACAGTGTCTCGAAGAACTTTCTACATTGAGATTTACTTTTGGAAAACTAAAGAAAGATACTTCAGTTGGGCAACGCAGAAAAAGAACTTCGGGCAGTACAAGTAGTAACAGTCAGTGGAAGAAGAAATCTATTTTTTATGAACTACCTTATTGGAGGCATCTGTTGATTAGACAAAATCTTGATGTCATGCATATCGAGAAGAATATATGTGACAGCGTGGTGGGAACATTGCTAGATATAGAAAAGTGTAAAGATGGATTGGCCGCACGTGCAGATCTTGAAGTCTTCAACATAAGATGTAGTCAACACCCACGTAGAGAAGGAAATAGAACATTTTTACCTCCAGCATTGTTCACGTTGAAAAGAGAAGAAAAAATTGCGTTTTGCAAAGTGTTGTCTACCATTCGGGTCCCCGATGGATATTCTTCAAATTTATCGCGATGTGTGCACGTGAATGAACGAAAAATACATGGGTTGAAAAGTCACGATTGCCATGTTTTAATGTAGCAATTACTTCCGCTTGCAATACGCCCGGTTTTGCCTAAAGCTGTTACTATGGTATTGTTAGAGTTGAGTGCAATTTTTAGACAGTTGTGTAGTAAGAAGGAGTCTGAAGAAGGATTCAAGCAACTAAATTCAAGAATTGCCTTGACATTATGTCAACTTGAAAAAATATTCCCTCCTGCATTTTTTGATATAATGGTGCACCTTCCAGTTCACTTAGCAGATGAAGCAGCTCTTGCAGGGCCTGTTCAATATAGATGGATGTATCCAATTGAACGGTAATTAATAATTTTTTTTTAAATTTTATACAATTGTAGTCATAGCTTTAAATTATAATTATAATAATTTGTGATTTGTTTATAATTGTAGGTATTTGCAAACGTTGAAGCGCTATGTTCGTAATAAGGGTCGTCCTGAAGGTTCAATTGTTGAAGCATATTTGGTGGATGAGTGCTTGTCCTTCTGTTCCATGTATCTTAGAGATGTGGAGTCTCGTCGCACCCGTAAAGGCCGAAATGTAGATGGTATTGGACGTGGAGTGTCTGGTGGGTTATCAATTTTTGACTCCAAAGGACGTTATATGGGCTCGGGAGAAAATGTGGAGCTCGATCTAAATGTTCTTGATCAATGCCATAAATACATTCTAAATAATTGTGATGAAGTTAACCCATTTAGAAGGTAAGAACGTTTAATCTTACGTCTTAATGTTTTATTGGTTTTCTTAACTTTGAAAAAGAACTAAATTAAATTTGGACATAATTGCCCAGGCAACATGAGGAATTCTTGAAAACGAAACATCGTCGAGAAAGGTTAACTATGCGACAAATTCAGGAGCTAAGCAAGAAAGAATTTCCAGAATGGTTCAAGCAACATGTGAGTTGATGCAACAATCACATTATTTATTTATATTTTTACATTTTAATTATAACATGATTATAGTTATCATATCAACTTTTATCTTCATTCTTATTATAGATGAATTCAAGATCCCATCCTAATGACACGTTGATATCTCAAGACTTGCATTGGCTAGCTAATTATCCTAACAGGGTTGTGAGTAGATATAAGAGTCACATTGTTCAAGGGTTCAGATTTCGTATAAAATCTTTGGATGACAAGCATAAGAATCAAAATTGTGGCGTCTTTGTACCTGCAAATGTGCCTGGTGCAATTGGGCAAGTGAACTGTTATGGCAGAGTTGTAGATATGTTCGAGGTTAAATATTGTGGTCATTCTGAGCCAGCAGATAGGGGTCGAGTTGTGATGTTATTTAAGTGCGAATGGGTTAATAGTGAAAGTCCGCGAGGAATGAAGACTGATCAATATTGATTTACTATGGTGAACTTCAATCGATTAGGATTTAAAGAAGATCCTTTCATATTAGCATCACAAGCATTACAAGCATTTTACGTGGAGGACACAATTGAAAAAGATTGGCACGTAGTTGTTCGAACGCAACTAAGAGATTTGTTTGATGTATTAGAGGACAGTGATGCAATTGAAGATTATGCGGTACCAAATTTGGATGATCAGATACTTGACCGTGAAAATTTCCATACAAGGGTTGGCATGGAAGAGACTATTTTTCCTGAATTATTACCGTTGCCTACCCAGTTCGCTAGTAATGCCAATGCCGACGACGACACAATAGAGGGTGACCTGGAATAAGTTTATTAACTATTTTATGTGTGTTAAGTATTATTTAGACAATATTTTTTCTTATTAAGTATTTTATTTAAGTTCAATTTAATTATTAAAATCCTAAAATGTTATATTAGATAACAAAAAAAAAAAAAAAAACACGTGACATTTATTTTTTATGGGTTAAACAACTTTTTTTTTTTCTAAAGAACCTTCTGTCGCTTAAAAGCGACGTTAGCTTAGTATTTTATTTATTTTCGTAATGTAGTGTCGCTTTAAACCGACACTACATTTGATATTTTAAATTTTTTTTCGTACTTCACTAATGTGAAGCTTAATAAATTCTTTTTTTTTAATATAACTAGTGTCGCTTATAAGCGACGTTAGTTTACTATTTTATTTATTTTAGTAATGTAGTGTCGGTTTAAAGCGACACTACATTTGATATATATATTTTTTAATAGACCTTCTGTCGCTTTTAGGCGACAGCAATGCAAGAGAGTGTCGGTTTAAACCGACGTTAAGTCGTAACGGCATTAAATTCAAAAAAGCTGTAAGTTTAAATTTTGTCAGACTGCTAGCGCCGATGCAGTCAGAAAGGGTTGGAATTGGTGTCGGTTTAAACCGACACCACGTGATGCTAAACCGTCGCTATGCGCTGCTAAAGCGACGCCACGCGCTTGCATTTAATTTGTCAGGAAGTAGGTGATTCAAAATTAATGTGTCAGTATTAGTGTCGGTTTAAACCGACATAATGGCCTTCTAAACCGACGCAACAATGTGTCATTAAATTTTGTCAGAAAGCAGATGCAATTAATTTGAGTCAGGAGGTTGGTGTGGTGGTGTCGGTATAAACCGACACTAGGCTTTGTTAAAGCGACACTAGGTGGTCGTAATGTCGGTTTTAACCGACGCTGATTTGGCTCCATATTTAAACTACCCCCTCCCAATTTCCCCCGTGCCTTTCTTTCTTTGTTTTCTTACCAATCTCAGTCTCTCCTTCCCCCCCCCCCCCCCATTTCGTCGTTGCCTTCGTTTCTTTTACTACTAATTTCAGTTCCTCCTTTTTACTTCTTTCAAATTGTTTTGGTATGGATTTTGAAGATGAACATGTTGGTGAGCCCCAACCCGGAGGTGAAGAAGGCGAAGGTGCTGCGTTTTTAAATTATTAGGGTTTTTTTTATTTTATTTTGTAGCCTAACTCGGATGTTGTCCAAACTAGAAATGGTATTTTGGCCCTTGTGTTTAATGTTATTTTCTTTTTTATTGTAAGGAACAACTCAAAGGGGACATGGACCCTCGATTCCCAGCTGGGAAGTACAAGTATGTTGTTTTGATGAATCAGGAAAATGCATTAGTGAAAATTCTAATGCATTTTCAAAGCATGTAGCGTCTGAGGTCCGAGATAAAAGACATATGCCGTTGGTGAGTGATTGGCGTCATATCAAGGTAAATGGCAGGGAGTCTTTTTGGAGCAGAATAAAGGTAAAAATATTTTTCATTACTAGAAGAGTGTATAATAAGGCAATGTTTATTGAAATAATTAGTTTGCTTGGTTTTATTTATTCGTGCAGGAAACTATTATTATTCAAGAAGAGGATATGCCTAAATTAACAATGATTCGGAAAATGACACTTCATATTGCGGAGCATGCACATAAGGAGCATCGAAATAAGTTAAAAAAAGATCATTATACTGGTAAAATAGTCGAGGAGCACAAGAAAACTCCTCCTAATGTGGATCCGCAACAGTGGGCTAATTTGGTAACCTACTGGAATCAAGAAAAAACGAAGGTAAACTTTTTATTATTTATTTTATTAAACCTTGAAATATGTTGTATAATATTTTTTTTAGGCAATTGCTGCAAAAAACAAGTATAATAGGCGGTTAAAAACGATGAACCACACAACCGGTCCAAAATCATATGCAAGGGTTCGGTCGGATTTCGTAAGTGTTGTACATTTTCAAAAATTATATTATTGGTAATAATTTGTGTTTAATTTCTGTTTGGTGAAATTTTTTTTTTGTTGATTTATAATTTATTTATAATTTCTGGTTGGGATAATTTTTTATTTCGCTGACTTATTGGGAATTTTTGGTAGTGCTAATTTATTATTGTTGATTTATAAATATAGAGGAAAAAAACTGGGAAGGAGGCAGATCCGGTTACGTTTTTTCGTCATTGTCATACTTGGAAGGATCGCTCTTGGATTGATGAAACGTTGGAGCGCACTGGGGTAATTAATTTTGTCTTTGTAATATATTATTGTTATTAAATATTATTATCTATAGATGAATTCTTATTTTTATAATTTTTGTTGCAAGGTAATTATGGAGGAAAATATACAAACTCTGATCGAGTCCGGGCAAGAAGATAGTGACGAGCTGAGGGCCCGTGTTTATGTGGAAACGATGGGTCCTGAAAAACATAATAGAGTACGAGGATATGGACATGGGGTCACTCCGGATATGGTGTCGTATGCATCTTCCTCGACTTCTACTTCTAGTTCTGCCAGAAGATCATCCCAGAGTTCAAGGGCATTGTTGATGTGTGAGAACAATCAATTAAGAAGGGAGCGAGAAATTAGTGCTAAACGGATAACAGAGGTAGAGTTGAAGCATGCAGAAACACGCAGTGAGCAGCACCATTATAACCAGCTGGTTTCGTTGTTACTGCAAAAATATCCGCTGCCAACTCCTTATAGCCCAGGATCCCAACATTCAGGCTTGGGTCAGCCTCCTCCTCCACATCCATGCCAACAGGGAACCCAACAGTCACTCCAAAATCAGCCTTCTGGTGCACCTGTATATCCGTATGCAGGTTATAATCAGCCACCTTCATATCCGATGTATCCGCCACAGCCACCTATGTCATACATGCAGCAGCCACCCATGGCTTACATGCAGCAACCGCCATATCAAATGCCTGCATATCGACCCGAGATGGCTTCTCATGATGGGATTAGCCCAGATGTTCAAGTTGGAGGTTTTGCTGGAATGCTTGCTGCAGGTGGTGTATTAGATGTTGACATGGCGGGGTTTATTGGATCACAAGAAGGATCTCGACAAGCATCTCAGCAACCATCTCAAGAAGGACCTCGAGAAAGAACTCGTGAAGGAACGGGGTCACATTTGGGCTGTGGTTCTCTTGAGTAGTTTGGTTTGTATTCTTGTCGGATATGTATGACACTTGTGCTAACATTAATAGTTTCTATTTTTTTTTGTATGTTGTACTTATTATGTTGGATTTGGTGTTTGTTATTGTGGATGTTATGTGAAATATAAAATGTTATGGGTTTTGGTTAATTTTTATGTCTTATAAATGTTATTTTAGTTAGAATTATGAGAAAAAAACTTTGGATGAGATAAAAAAAAAAAAAAAAAAAACTGGCGGGACAGTTTTGAAATGTGATTTTTTGAATTCTAGTGTCGCTTGAAAGCGACGGAAGCTTGAATATTAAATTATAGCGTCGCTTAAAAGCGACGTTAGGCTAGTATTTTATTATTTTCGTAATGTAGTGTCGCTTTAAACCGACACTACATTTGATATTTTAAATTTTTTTTAAGTACTTCACTGACGTGAAGCTTAGTAAAATCTTTTTTTTAATAGAACTACTGTCGCTTGTAAGCGACGTTAGGTTAGTATTTTATTTATTTTAGTGATGTAGTGTCGGTTTAAAGCGACACTACATTTGATATATTTTTTTTTTTGGGGTACTTCACTGACGTGAATCTTAGTAAATTCTTTTTTTTAATAGAACTAGTGTCGCTTATAAGCGACGTTAGTTTAGTATTTTACTTATTTTATTAATGTACTGTCGGTGTAAAGCGACACTAAATTTGATAGTTTAATTATTATATATTAAATAATGTCGGTTTAAACCGACGTCTGACTGTCTTAGGATGTCGCTTTTAAGCGACGTAAAGGTCTATGTCGCTTTAAAGCGACGCTGTTGTTCTATTTATTTAATAATACTTTCCTTCTTAGTGGCGGATTAAGGTAGATAAGCGACGCCAATACCCTTTTGTGACGGTAGTATTGGCGTCGGTTTAGTTAAGCGACATTGCATGATTTAATGTCGGTTTTTTTACCAAATATCCGACATTAAGTACTGTTTTTTGTCGGTTTAATAGCGCCACTGTTAATCTCTTTTGTAGTAGTGTTTTGCCACGTGATAGCCGCATCAATACAAATGTGGCACTCACGTCAACATTTAACAAACCAATGAATGGAAAATCTAACAGAGGTGTTATTTTGAAATAAAATGGTACTGGATGTATGAAAGTGAAATGTTTTAAATATGTATGGAATTGTA
This sequence comes from Crataegus laevigata, assembly GCA_963580275.1. Taxonomy (NCBI): domain Eukaryota; kingdom Viridiplantae; phylum Streptophyta; class Magnoliopsida; order Rosales; family Rosaceae; genus Crataegus; species Crataegus laevigata. The sequence continues at coordinate 13,253,367 of OY756946.1, forward strand.
ATAGACCTCAAACTTAAGGGGGTATGGTGCAATTTACCCTTATTCAAAACTATGTTAAGTTGTTTGATAGTATGACGAAATTTGGTGTACAGAGAAGTTTCAAGTCCTATGTGGCTATATTTAAGGCCATTATGCACTACAACCAGTAGATGATGGCCAAAAGGTATTTAAATTCAATGTTGAGTGAGGGAATGGAGCCTAATCAGCATACTTTATATGAGTCACTCGGTCATGCTTGCAAGGTGCTTGACGATACACCCCGCTTAACTATCTCTCTATTGAATGCCACACTCAGGAGTTACTGTAGAGAGAAATGATGGGAAGATACCTTGTATCTCCCATAAAATGATATCTAATTCCAGAGGCAATGATGAAAAGCCCAATAATTTCACCATTCCCATTGCTTTGAAGGCGTGTGCGAGGTTAAGGCAATTGAACTTACCCTATTTTACTTCTCACATACTTTTTTAATTTTCGACATTCGGATCGGATGAACTGAAAAAGATCAATGGACATAAATTATCAAGGGGTGTGTGAGAAGTAAAATGACCAATTTTATTTTCTTGAATTTATGAGTTTTCTTATCTGGTTAACGTAAAAGAACAATGAAATTTAAATAAAGAATTTGTTCTTTTTAAACATTGACTTATAAAAATTGAGAAATGACACTTATTTCCATGAATTTAAACTTGGGTATTGGATGTTCCAAATTCAAAGTTCTTTTTACACACGAAAATTCTAAATTTCTATATTTATAAATTCAAACAAGAGAATTAAGGCATGTCAATTTATAGATTCAGACTTTTATTCAAATTCTAAATTTATTTTAGGGATAAGATATCCACACATCTTATTTTACTTCTCACACACCTTTTTAATTTTCGGTCATCGGATCAGATGAATTGAAGAAGACTAACATACATAAATTATCAAAGAATGTGTAAAAAGTAAAATAAGATGTGAGCACCTTTTTATTTTATTCGTCCAAACGTAGTGGTAGGGTTTGAGTTTGAATCACTTTAAGTGCGTGATAGCTTGGAGTAAAACTCGACCCTCCTCCCTTCCTGAGCGAAAACCTCAGCCGCTTCCCCGACTCACCTGCGTGTTACTGTACGGCTTCTTTCTCTCCTCACTGTCTCTTTTTCTCTTTAGAAGCATCAAGCTACCAGACCCCAATATCAAAACCATATTGAAATCGCCGGTGAGCTCGTCTTGTCGATTCGTTAAATTACTACGCTTTTCTCTTTGAATTGTTTATTTCTGGAACGTTTATATGCAAAATTCCACAGTTTAGACGTTGTTAGAATTTTAATTCAAAGTTTGTTGGGAATTTCAGTTCCAAATTTGCTTGAAATTTTGGACTAGATAGTATGATTCGATATCTGGAACCCGAAACACACAATGCCGAGAGCAAATAAAAGAAACCCTAATAATCCAATGGAACAGTATACAAACAGAGCAGTGATGCGCAGCAAATTTCAATATCTGCCGCAGGGTTTGGTGGTGGACATTCTCTCAAGGATAGTCTGCTTCAAGACCGTCTTGAACTGCAAGTGCGTTTGCAAAGAGTGGCTTTCTATAATTTCTGACCCTCAATTTGCTCGTCTCCATCTTCCGAGATCACCCATTGGGATATTGGTGAAGGTTTGGCAATCTTATTCGTCAGTGAACAAACTTGATTTGGCCCAGATAGTAGAAAGTGCTGCTGGTTCTTGTTTTGGGGTCAAAAAAATGATTTTCACTGGCAAAAATAGCCTGCCCCGTTTCAAGTTCGAGTTGATAAACTCTTGTGATGGTTTACTTTGTTTGTATGGACCGGAAACTGATGGTTTGTATGTGTGCAACCCTGTGTTGGGCGAGTGCTTCCCAATTCCACCTATTAATAGGCGTCGCTGCGGTTTTGTTGCACTTGGTTATAACATTGGGACCAATGAATACAAGGTGTTGCAAACAACCTCATCTAATAATAAATTCTATGGTACGCGCAAGGCTGAGATATACACCATTGGCACAGGAGTTTGGAGAAGCCTTGAAAGTGTTCCTGAAACTATACTTGATGGATCTACAAACGAAGCAATTCAGTTACCGTTTGATGCTTTTCTGCACGGAGCTCAACATTGGGCTCCATATGACTTGTCAGAGTTTTCTATATATTCTTTCAATTTTGAAAGAGAACAATTTCGATTGCTACCCGCACCTACACTCTCACCTGGGATCGTGGAAGCAATGCATGAGCGGTATTCAGAGTATTTACAGTTGGGACAGTTAGGAGGTTGTCTCCTTCTATGTGTGCATGATAAACCGTCTACCAAATTAGAGTTGTGGGTTATGAAGGAATATGGGGTCCAACAGTCTTGGACTCAAATTCTTGTCATTGATAACTTGTCCCCAAGATGTTTTGGGTACATGCCAATTATGTTTTTGAGTAATAGAGAAATCCTAATAGCATACGTGGACGAACAAAACAAATGCAACGCCAGCCGGCTTGTTGGTTGTTACAATCAAGAAGCAAAAACTTTCAGGCGAACTACAGTTACTAATCACACCCAAGAATTTTTTCATGCAATTGCTTACAGTCCATCCTTTGTTTCACTCTATGATGTTGCGAAAGGAGAAGAAGTCGAAAGGTACTTAAATTACACTTAAGATACACTTCTATGTTTTGCTACATAAGCGATGGGTTTCTTTTACATAAAAAACAAGTGGTAACAGATTTCTTTGTTTAAATATGAGTTCAGCTTATCAGTATTGCATGTATGTGTGTTTGTGTGTTCGCTGAACTGCCGAGCATTTTGAGTTTCCGTAATTGAATTGCCCCTTGTTGCTATTGTAATACTCAAAAATACTTGTTGAAGTTTAACTAATTCAAGAATTAAAGTATGTTGTTCATTATTAGAACTTTGTCGACAAAACAAATGCTCTTAAGTTCCTTCATATGAACTGACTCAACGCCTAACAAGTTCAATGTCTCTGATTTAGTGGTACAAGGAAAGTTGCAGGTCGTTTACTCAGAATGCAATCCTTTGGCCATCGCAGTGATGCCATCTCGATACATTTAGAGTTAACTAGCTTGTCATGAACTATGGATTTGTATAATACATTGATGTTTTGGGAGGAAGCTGATTCAGCCGAGAAATCATTGCTATTTGTTTTTTTTTTTTTTTTTTTTTTCCAACTCATTGTGGCATATAAGACCCTACATTTGATTTGCAGGATAAGAGGCAGGAAGAAATCTAAGAAGCACATTGGTAAATCGAAGCCCAGACAACATGATTACATATTGCATGCTTTTGATATGTGGTTCGAGCGAAATTCCTATGTGAGTTGTCAATGGTTTATGTGTTTATATGTGTTCTATTTTCTTGAATCCATGTAATTGATTTCGGTGCTGTCTCCTTATGGCTGAACAATATGATTTCCTTCCAGGAGATTTACTTTTGGGACGGGTGAATGCGTAATGCGTTAACACTAGTTTGAGTGGGAGGGAGGTGATTCTCAATGTGCCAACAATGCTTTGTCACAAGACTACGGCGGTGCTCCTCGTCAAAGACTGCAGCTGCCCTCCCTCTATTGAGATCCAGACTGCAAGTGATAACTAGGTTTAGGAAACATTTTGTGGACGTCTAACCTTATTCTTTCTCAGTAAGTTTTGCGAAGGGGGGCTTTTTGGTTACTTGCTTAGTACAACTACAATCTTCTCATAATTTCATCATTTTTAAAAATAAAATAAAAAATTCCTCTTGTTTGTTTGTTTGTATTTCTCTGGTCTTTATTTGGAGCGGTAGCTTCTCTGTAGAAATAAACCAGTTGTGATGATCTGTTCATTGCAGCATGGATGTTTGTATTTATAAACTAAGCCTTGTAAGTCAAGGCAGGTCCAGAAATGTATGAAGATCAAATTAGAGAGTTGAACTAGAAGACTACAAAGTCAAAACAGCCCAAAAACGATGAATGAGCTGGCATAAAAGAATGACGTATGCCATAACCTTCCATCTCCAGCGCCAGTTAGTTTGTGTGTTGGATTAGCAGACTCGCAATTCAAAATTCCAACAAACAACATTGCTCAACCTTTCTGTTGGTATTAAGTAACCAACGGAGGCACGCATGATACAACAGATACATGTGGATGCAAATTTTCTCCTCCTCGATTTTGGACGATTTTGCACTTACAAAACAAGTAGCACCTTAGGTTAAGGCCAATAGCCTCACGCGCCCACGATGAATGGGGGGGGGGGGGGGGGGCTTTGGCCGAAGAACCTCCGATGCCAAAGTTAGAATTTTAGAGAGAGAGTGTTTAGAGTATTTAGGATTTTTTGCAAGAGAAATGGAATGAGTGTTTGGTGAAAATGGGTGTTTATTTATAGGGATAGATTAACCCACCTGGGAGAGGAAGAGGGCCGGCCACCTTATTGTTTTTGTGATTGAATTTTGGTTTAATTAGCCAATTTAATAGGATTAATTGGCTAATTAAACCTAAAGGGAAGGTTTTGGGGGTTATAGGATTTATGGGCTAATTAAAAAGGAGAAAATGATAGAAAAATGTAGGAAAACATGATGGATTATTTCTTGGATGGGGTTAGCCGGCCATAGGTTGGTTTTGGTATTAAATGGGTGGCTCAATTGATAATTAGGGGATTAATTAGATAATTAATCTCTTAATTATCAATTATTATGGTTTTAAAAAGAAGGTTTTAGGAAATATGGAATGAATATATTTATTTAGCTAATTGATTAGCTAAATAATGAAATAGGAAATATATGGAATAAATTACGTATTAAGTTGATACCTATTTTGGGCACTTTTGACTTGGTTGATGGATAATTGCCTGCTGCTTGTGCGTAGGAATCCCGGTATGCCCCAAGGGTAGTTTTGTCTTCTTTTGTCAAAAATCCACGTGTCACCTTGTGATTATTTTTGGCTCTACGATACCTAATTTAAAACAAAGACATTTTAAACTGACAGCAATAACAAACGCTCACAGGGGGAATTGTGTCGCCAACAGGCGCTTCGCGAGAGGACATGCCCAAACAAGATGGGGGACACAGGACCCATAGATCATCGCTCATCTTCTTCCTGGCTAGCGAGGCAACCAAATCAGCTGCGTGATTCGCTTCACGAGGAATCCAACACCAGGAAATCCAGTGGAAAGCTGCAGCCCTTTGGGAAATTCTGGTGTGTGAGGGATTGAGGCGCCAATTCAGAGGTTTAATTTTTACTGAGAGCTGGAGTCTGCGATACAACCCAATTCTCAATTCCCTTAATCAACCTGCAAGTTGCACGAGAAAGCTATGGAAGAAGAGGGAAGGACAGATGAAGCTCCAAATATTTTTGTATTTAATTTCTTTTGTAATATTCTAATCCGATTACAATACTGAGAGCTAGTGCTCTTATACAAGTTTCAACTCATCATGCCAGCTGTCCAATTATAACAAACTCCACCAAAACAGGAATAAGCCTAATAATCCCAAGAATTAAACCCTTAATAGTGATTAAGCTAGTCACTAATTACAGATCATATCATTATCCCCTCCTTAAAAAACAACCTTGTCCTCAAGGTTAAAAAAGAGAACTTGTTTTTATTTCTGCAATGGTCCAATGGGGTAGTGACTGTTGTTGCACTTTGAATTTGACAAAATCGTGTGTGTCTCGAGAGTCCAACAAAATTGACAAGCAGGCCAATCTCAGAACCATCACTTTCGTGATTTGAACTGGCTGATTAGAATTTGTATCATAAATGGCACACTTATCTAACTCCATCAGTTGTAGTTAAGTCCCTATGTCAGTTATAGACTCCAACCCCTTATCAGTAGTATGCACTATAGCCCACATGAGCAGTTGATATTGATTGCGCACAGAAGTCAGAGATCCTTGAACAAAGACAGGTGTAAAATTAGCATTTTCCAGTGCAACAGTCTGAGTGGCACATGTCTCGTCTGCAAAGATCACAGGCTTCCTAGAAGACACAGTGCTCGAGCCTTCCACATGAAAGCTCTTAGTATTATAGAGGTGTTTCCCATATATCTTCGCAGAGTCCAACAAATATAAAGCATAGCTGCAACAATCATTGACATCCACAATTTCCCATTTGCCCAGCAACCTTTCACGATATTCTTTTCTGTAACCAATTCTTCCACCATAGTAAATCAATAAAGTAATAATTCTTTTGTTAGTGAAATATGCCAACACTAAAGCAATGGACGCAATGGCAGCCATCGATTTTACAGGTTCTTTTTAGCCTCCCACCAAATTGACCACATAGTGCATCCCAACAATTCCAAGAATAAGAATTAACAAGCAGTAGAATGCATCTATAAGCTTCACACTAAACCATTATTGGCTGAAGACATCAAATAAGGATTCAACAACGGAAATACTTCTGTAAATATTGAATGCATATTGTCGAACAGCTTCAGAAACATCCGCAACCTTAGCAAAGTCTCTTATGGATTTGGCTAATTTGGTAAAGAGGTGATTTTTTAATTGCTTCACAGATTCAACGCTGTTTGCAACTGACATTGCAATAAGATCAACGCCTTTAGAGATTCTGAATTCAATGTCACGCCAATCCATAATATACAGAGTTGGGAGCTCATAGTTCATATTGACCAGCTTAAGTCTATGATCAAGCCACTGAAATTGCACCAACCCTTCTTCACCCCTTGCTATGCAACCAAGTCCTTTAAGAGTATCAAGAACAACCCTTTTTTCCTCAAAATCCATCTTATCAGCACGCAACTCCAGCATTTTCCCCTTTATTGCTAGCTTTGTGTTATTATAAGATTTCCCAGTAATGGTGGGGAATGTGGGTACAAAAGAAACCATAATCACATGCCTTCCCAATTCAGCCATGTATTGGGGAATGAAGCTCTTTCGTATAATGGGAACATTTGTACCAACAATAAGGAACATAGCTACAGTAATATTAGCTCCATTGTGCTTTGTGGACCAGTTTTCTTAATTATTTGTTTCCAAATTGAAATCAGAACAGTGGAGCTGGATGGCAAGACAACCCAGTTGCTCAACTAAGGCTTTCTTTTTGTAACGCTCAATCTCATAAGCAATGCCCCTCTTATGTTACGAGACACTGCTAAAAAGTGAAAGTCTTTGAACATCGAAAAGATTATCCATGTGCTTGCCCTCCTTGCACTGAAGATAAAGCATCAGTTTTACAGCTTGAGCCAATGCATTTCCGAGATCCCATACCGGCAGAAAGTCACGGTTACTAGTGAACGACACAGGGAAATCAGCATGTAGACCGAAAGTCAAGGCACCAAAATTGATTTCCCGGTGATCCTTGAGAGAGAATATGAACTCAAAATATGTGCCCATAGTGCATTCACTTTGTCTCTTAGACTTTTCATCAAAAAAATGAAATAAGATTGAAGCAGTTGGTAGTGATGTCCATCTAACCCCCACATTCTCAACTGCCTTCGCAACATGATCGAACTCTACATTTTGAAATTGGGAAAGCTCATCCCTAACTTGTGGTCCACTTGTAGCATATTGGTGAAAAGTAGCAGAGATACCTTGAAATTGACTTTCTGAAAACTCCACAACAATTGTGCAGCTACAGGAATTCCAGATACAACTAGTGTTCTCGAAATTGTAGAGATCTCTCCAATGAGATATTTCCTTTTGGTCTTCACTCCCTTTCTCAGACATTTTCTCAAACAGTTCCAATGCATAAAAATCTGTCTTCACAAATTTTCCCACAAGATACCAATTAACCCATCCAAATTTATCTTTCAGGTATGTACTATAGTTATCAGTCAAAAGAGAACAGAATTTAGCCTCCAAATTTGCTGAAATGAAACTTGAATTAAGAACTACCTCAGGTTCAGTTTTTGTGGTATTGAAGAACGAGTGCATACGGAGTAGCCATAGAGCAGTGGTCATCATCGAAGCGTGAATCACTCTCTTCGATTCCGGAAGAGAAACTGTGGCTGCAGCGGAATCGTTCGACTGTGGCTTAACGACTGAAGTTACCAATGCTCGCAACAACGGTGAAGATGATAACATCGGTGGAGCTTGGATTGCCGTCGGAATAAGTTGTGATTGGGCTCCTCCAGCATAGATTGGGCTCCGAGGTAGTTAGATAGGCTCAATCGCAGGAAAAACATGATAATCAATGGCAAGAGGGGCATAGATGCCTTCCCCGACCCTTCGAGAGTGCAGCTCTCTACGAAATTTGTCGAAATAGGCAGAAATCTGGGTTGCGAAGGCCTTTTCGATAGTAGCGTCAATGAGGATTGTAGTCTCCAAGGAAGCAACACGATCTTCTAGGAAAGAGAAACGAATGGCAGCGGTTTGGTGGGTGTGCACAGGAGGGAAACCAGGATTCAAGAAGGATGATACCATTGATACAACCCAATTCTCAATTCCCTTAATCAATCTGCAAGTAGCACAAGAAGTTATGGAAGAAGAGGGAAAGAGAGATGAAGGAGCAGAGCTCTAAATATTTTTGTATTTAATTTCTCTTGTAAAATTCTAATCTGATTACAATACTGAGAGCTAGTGCTCTTATACAAGTTTCAACTCATCATGCCAGCTGGCCAATTATAACAAACTGCACTAAAACAGGAATAAGCTTAATAATCTCAAGAATTAAACCCTTAATAGTGATTAAGCTAGTCACTAATTACAGATCATATCAGTCTGATTCCATAACCACATAAGGGAAAAGATGATCTCTTGCAAACGAGACAGCCAGTGAAGCAGCTCGAGCTTCAGCTTCCAGTGGAGAGGAAGTCCTGCATATACTACTTCTGCTCGCGAGCACCTTTCCATGACAATCTCTTGCAAAAGCACCAATATCTGCGTCTGCATCAAGCAGGGTCGAAATTAACTTTCACCAGACCCAGGGGGCGGAGGAACCTATTGAAATCGCTGACGGGCTTAGTGTTACGGAGCACGATCAATGTTGGCAGTTGTCATCTAAGGGAGCTGGTGATTGATGAGCCGGGGAGAGGGGATTCTCTAGGGGGGTCAAGGGGTGGTAGGAGCGGTAGGGGGAAGGGTCGTTGGTGCCACCAAGCCTGCCAATAGACAGGGTGGTGGGAAGGCGGTTGGATTTACCCAGGCCCCAGATCAAAATTTCCAAAAGAAGTAAGGAGTAATTAATTTTTAGCTATACCTTATTTATTTGATAAGAAATCATATGCATTTGATAAACTTTAACTGTACATTGATAAATTTGTAAGACATCAATGACACTAACATAAGTTTAAAGGGTGTCAATATAATTCGCAATTTTTAAGACATGAGTGACATTAACAATAAGTTTAAAGGGCGTAACTATATCGATAACATTTTGCATATATATATATATGTTTGTATTCATAAACTAAGCCTTTTAACACAACAAGGTACCTATATTAGTACCTCCATTAGATGAAGATTTAATTAAAAGTTGGATTAGCAGACTAAAAAATTAAAACAACCCAAGATCAATGACATTATGATGTATGTCCCTAACCTTCGATCTTCAGGGCTAGTTTGTATGTTAAGTCTTGGTCAACCACGAACAATGGAAGAGATGGAAGCAAGAACAATGCAACTTAAGCAGCGGACCTATCATCTACAGAGAAGAAGATGCAGGAGTGCGCGCTAGCCAGAATTGCAGCTAAAAAAGTGTGTAGGGTCTTCGTCGACCAGGGCAGTTCTTCACATATTATCTTTGTCCAGACATTGCAAACGATGGGAATAAGTCTGTCGAAATTGAGGCCCCTAGAGAAAGTACTCCTCAAGGCAATGTTTGGAAGAGGGTTTTCCAAGTTTCAAGGGATTGCTGCCAAGTTATTAGAAATGAACCATAAAACGTAACTTAGATTAGAAAAACCCTCAATGAACATTACATAAGAATATATATGAGAGAGATTTACTACTCCGTACTTGTTAGGTGTCATCTACAAACCCCGCCGGCAGGGCATCTAACAATTTGGAACGCAACTTTGTATGAGATGTATCTAGATTAGATCTAAAAGATTGTAATGGGATAGGACCAGTATTCGTAAGCCTCCCATTACAAACCGAGTCGAGCTCAAGGCTATTTGAATAAGCTTAGTTTATGGTTATGGAAATAAAGGAAGTCGCAATTGAAGAACAAGGCAGAAGGAAAAAAATGGAAGGAGCAACAATGGAATAATTTGTGCTGGTTTCTCTTTGTGTAAAATATAGCACATCATATTCTCATTCATGTATATTCACAAAATTCACGCACACAGTAATCATTACATAACAGTTAGGATCCAAGATGATTTCTTTCTCATCACAAAAGGATCTCAACTAGGGTTGGGCACGGGCCGAGCCCAAAATTAGAGGGACCGGACTGGACACATTTGGAAATACAATGAGGCAGGGCAGGGCGGATTTGTGATATTCAAAGTTAGAATTAGACCTAATCCGACCTGTTTAAAATGGACCGATTCCTACGGGTCCACGATCCATTTTAATTTTTTATTTCTTTCTGTTTTCTTCTTCTTTAGCTCTCTCGTTCCAGGAAATGTCGGATCATGACAACAAGAATGCAAGCCTTCTAATTCTCTTCTTCAAATCTCTCATTCCCATTTAGTTGAACCATAAAATGTGAGTAATTGAAGAATCGAACGATTAATAAGCATGATGCGAATATGCCATGTAAATTTAATGAAGTCTAACCTTACACGTATTGTTTGTCAAAGTTTTGCACACTCCTAAAGCAAATCCAGAACACACAAAAAATAACAAGAAACACTCAAGTTTATATCAAGAAGAGAATTTACAGAAAATTGATCTTTACTACTTTGGTTTCTCAATAAAAAAGGTAGAGGTAATAAGTATGTTTTGTATACAACATTTGTATAGTATTTGTAGAAATGTTAATTGTGTTTCCTTTCAAATTCGTCTCTATCTATAGAGGTTTAAGTGTTCCATTCTAGAATGGTTAAACAACCATTCAAAACCTCGCATCTCTTGATTTGCACCATTTGATTAAGAGGCATGACTTCAAGAAAGATGTATCTACCCATTTGAATTCAATCTCAAACTTCCAAAAAGGTTGACAACAAAATGATCAACTCCTACCCTACTAATGTAATGTATAGAAGGTGAGCTCATTAGCATCTTACTTGAATGAAGAAAGACAAAGCTCTTTAGCAAAGACGTGTCGAGAACCCTTTGGGATTATTGAATGTTAATCCATCACTCTTGGAGAGCGGTGCAAAAGCTCTAATGAGGGGAAATCTTCCAATTTATATCTATTGACGAGACAAAATGAATGCACGTAGGTAAACAAAGGGAGTTGTCCAACAGATGTCAGGTCGCCTCCTCGTCCACTAATAATAACATTGTTTTGAAGCTTTATACCACATAATAAAGCATGGAATCTAGCTTAACTATTAGTTTTCATGCAGTGGTAGTAGGTATCAGCTAAAAATCATACCAAAACTTAAAAACACACAAAATATCATAAGCAAGTTCGTTCATAGCCTTGTTAATATAAGCCAGACTTTCTCTACCCAAGTCCTTTATTGTGTCTACGGTGTTTACAGAACATAAGAACAAAATGTGATATCCTTATAGCATAAGCTTAACCAAGAGTGGAACTTTACATAGATATTTATACTTATATCCCTTTTCTTTCAATTTCTACAAGCTTTAAGGATAGTAGTTTGTTAAAAAAAACCTAGTTGCAATTTGCCTAACTCGTGCTTTCGTGGAAACAGTAAAGGAATTCTTATATTTATATAACAAGAAACGAACACCTAGATTTTATTTGCAAGAACAATTATAAGCTTAAACACAGTATGGTTTCCAGTTTGATCCAACTTGATCAAATAGAAGAAGCACTTCAAACTTCTAAAAACTCCCAAGAATCGAAGACTTAATAAACAAACTGAAAAGTTTGATCTAAATTTTTTTTCAATATTAAATATAAGAAACACAAAATTACCTGTTTTTACTCCCCAAAATCAATTCACTGTGTTGCAACCCCAAATTGATTGTATGAAACCCAACTGAAAATAAATAATGAACCGAAGAGCTTAATCTGTTGAGAAATTCAAAAGGCAAGGTTTGAGAAGCAGATAACCAGCATCCCACTGTAAAGACACCAAAAAATAGTAAGAGTGAGTGCTTTATATCTATGGCCACCAATTGCAAATGGTGTCCTATATGTTGGAATTTAGATTATTAGTTTTTAAATTAGTTGTCTTGTGGGCCAAGGATTAGTCACTTGCTCATTGAGTTTTAAATTACTTTCTTGTTTTACTCTAGGGTTTGCTTTAGGTTTTCTCTATATAAAGAACTCTTTGTATTTGATATTCTTATAAATCAATAAACAAGTGATTCACAATGTAGTCTTTTAAGGTTTTTGTAGCCGTTCCGGCATTCTTCTCTATTAATAATAATCTTATTATTTTGTAGTCTTGTTTCATTGCGCACTCTGATATTCAACTTGGTATCAGAGCAGGTTTGATCCTTCGGGATTTAATCTGCTTCTGTTCGGTATCAGTTTGTCTTGTCGCTGTTAGTTTGAGGGAAAAAAATAAAAAAAAGTCGTAGTCTGTTGAACTCGTATGCATCTCTGCAGTTCTCATCGAAACCCAACCCGTATCACGCCGTATCTGACCCGACATCATCGTGCCCAATCCCTGTCTACCCATGTTGTCGCTGCAATTAGGCTGCAATCAGGCAGTAATCAAGAACCCAGAACCCGACCGCTTATCTGTATTCATACCATCACCCAGATCCGACTGAACTAGATTGCCACCTGCTGCTGCACCCTTGAACTCTGCTGTTGAAACACGCGCCAGCTGCAACCCGCGAACCTATTGCCTGCAATCCATCACCACCATCTCCACTGCTACATCCACTGGTCCATGATCAACCTGCCCTTCCCGCACCATACCTGCTCTACACTACCGTTGATGCTCATACCGAGAACACCAAACTCGGATCGAGTTCGTCATCGCCATGTACTCCGCTGCTCTGTTCTGCGTCTCACCAACCGCATCATCACATTGTTTCCTACACTGTATCTGCACCCTCTGCACCTTATGCTTTTTGCACTACAGTCCCTACACATGTTTGCAAAGAAAAGGAAAAGAGGACGAACAGGAAAAGAAGAAGAAATGAAAAAAAAAAGAAAAAAAAAGAAAAAAAAAGGAAGGCCCGCATGGGCAAGAAGTTTTGGGGCCCACGTATTGTTGTGTTTGGGCTTGTATCTTTAGCTTGTTATTGCCTTTTACAATGATCACTTGAGTGCTTAGATTGGTAACCACTCGAATGACGTTGTGTACGTGGTGAATTGGAATTTTTCTTGTTTGTTTAGGTTTGTTCGGAAGTTGAAATTTGCATTGGCATTGACATCGGTGTTGGCATTGGCATCGGCATTGACATTGGCATCGGTATTGGCATGGTAGTTTGAAGTTGGCATCGGTATTGGCTTGGTAGTGGCTTTCGCATTGGTATTAGCACTGGAACTTGGAGCTTGCATCCACATCACTTTGGCAAACCTATGTCATGTACCACCATGAGTTTGATGGGAGGTGTTAGAATTTAGATTATTAGTTTTTAAATTAGTTGTCTTGCGGGCCAAGGATTAGTCACTTGCTCATTGAGTTTTAAATTACTTTCTTGTTTTAGTCTAGAGTTTGCTTTAGGTTTTCTCTATATAAAGAACTCTTTGTATTTGATATTCTTATAAATCAATACACAAGTGATTCATAATGTAGTCTTTTAAGGTTTTGTAGCCGTTCCGGCATTCTTCTCTATTAATAATAATCTTATTATTTTGTAGTCTTGTTTCATCGCGCACTCTGATATTCAACTCTATAAGCATAATTCTAGTAGTGTTTGATATATGCAGTGTTTGATCAAACAGGTACGATGGAAGAGATGGCAGTGAAAGCAATGCAACTTGAGTAGAGGACCTATCATCTGCAGAGAGAAAGATGCAGGAGTGCGAGCTAGCCGGAATTGCAACTAAAAAAGTGTGTAGGGTCCTCGTCGACCTGGCCAATTCTTCACATATTATCTTTGTCCAGACATTGGAAACGATGGGAATAAGTCTGTCGAAATTGAGGCCTCTAGAGGCAGTACTCTTCAAGGCTATGTTTGGAAGCAGATTTTCCAAGTTTCAAGGGAGTGGTGCCAAGTTATATTAAGGAGTGGACCATAAAATATACCACTAGACTGTAGTACTAAGTGACAATATAGAGTTAGTCAGAAACAATTGAATTGCCACATCAACTTTAGTTAGTTAGGATTAGTTGGCTTTGTTTCCGTTATAAAGAATGTAATACTTTTCATTTTTGATTCAGGAATTCTTCCTTTCTCTCAATCTCTCTTCCTTGCTTTCTCTTTCTGTTTTCTTCGAATACTCATAAGTCCTTGAAGCTTTTCTGGTTTGTCAATAACTTCCCTCTCAGTTTAGTTAGAGCATCCCCAATGAGGGGCTCTATATGGGGCTGGAAAAGTGGTGGATATAGCCCATTATAGAGCTCTGAGGAATCTTTGGGGCTTTATAAAAGAATCTCTCCCAATGAGGGGCTATATCTTTCGAGCTCTATATGGGGCTATATGTATTTATTTACGTAGTAATTTGATTAAGCGATGATTTTTTTTTGTGTTTGCTTTTCTTAAGTTGATTTTTGGACATGCTATCTTAAATTGTTTTTGTGAACCGTTCAAATTGTGGCAAAATTAGATTTTATCACTTATGAATCGTTCGTTGGATTATATTTCCTTATCTCAATCTCATCCGTTGAAAGAAAGAAACCCCCACTTTGCCCTCTAAAATAATTTGATTTTCACATATAACACAACAATTTACCTAGCACCAATTGGTAAATTAGTATCATACAATTTTTAAAAAAAAAAAATTTGAAAATTTCACCCATCAATGCCCATGAACGTTAGATCAATTTGAAATTTTAATTCTTATGGAATTTAAAACAATCATTAATTAGCCAAATTGCAAGAAAAATAAGTAATAAATAAGAATTAAAAAAAATAATAAAAGAAGAGTATAAGTGTATTTGCAAGTGGAGGGAGAGTGATAGAATTTTTCTCACATGGGTTGCTACTTTTTTTGTGGGACCTACTATTTTTTGGGGCTGGATGTAGCACGATTTTATGCTACCCATGAAATGAAGTTGCTAGCCCTAGCGGTGGATCTAGTCCCATTTTCCGGCTCATTGGAGATGAAATTTCTAGCTAAGGCTAGAAATGGGGTAGCTTCATGGAGGATAAAGCCCCCCATTAGGGATGCTCTAACAATTTGGAACGCAACTTCGTATGAGATGTATCTGGATTAAATCCAATAGACTATATTGGGATAGGACGGGAATTCATAAGACTCCCATTATAAACCGAGTTGAGCTCAAGCAGTGGCGGAGCCAGGAATCTTACCACAAGGGGTCTTAGTGTAAAAGTCCAAATAAAAATTTAGGATGAAAAAACATATTGAAAATGAAATCATAGTACTTTCATTCATAATTCATAACGAAAACAATATTACAAGCTATAATTGTCCACGATGAGGTTTCATATTTTGAAAACGAAGCATTATAGCTTCATTTTCAATACAAGCAAAAATATCTCTCTCAATATAAACAAGCAAACTATCACTCAACCATTGATCTCCCATTTTGTTCCAAAGTGGATCCTTAACAATATTCATGACAGAAAATGCTCTCTCCACTGAAGCAGTTGCAACTAGTAAAACTAAAGACAATGTAATGAGCAAATATACATAATTGAATACTTGATGCATCCTTGTCTCCACCATTTTTTTGCAAGATAACCAATCCCTTCCAATTGAGAGAAATCACTACTGGAACGCACATAATGAATATAAATCTCAAGTTGATCTTCAAGTGCTAAACGATCCTAATTCGAAAAGTCTTGAGGATAAAGTTGAGCAAGAGAAAGTAACTTTGGTTTATCAAAAGCTACAAATGAATCTTTTGGACTCAAACATGCCAAACAAATAAGCAACTCAGTATTTACCTCATTAAAGCGATCCTCTAACTCCGTAATGTGCTCATCAATGACATAAATAAAGAGCTCCACACGATAATGATGACGATTTGTCTTTATTGGAGCCTTACGCCTTGACCTCCCTGGAAGTATAAATGCCTCTTCCATGTTAGGAACATCAATATGATGTTTTTCACAAAAAGAAGATAGTTCATCAACCAATTCATCGAACCCATTATTCCTCATCCAATGTAGCTTTTCTTTGCATGATTTCACTAAAGCCATTGCAGTCACAATTTCTTGATCTTTCCTTTGCAATGCTTGTGACAAATCATTTGTGAGTCCCAATATGACTTTCATAAAAAAAAGGTGAAACACAAACTCAAAAGTACGTATTTCTCTCATTAACTTATTTGCTTCACCCGCACTTTCATTGGGATTATCATCAATATCCATTTGAAGCACACGAACCACGGATGAAAACATGGAAATGATGCCAATCAAGGTACCATAGTGTGAGTTTCATCGTGTGTCACCGGCACGTTTGAGACTTGTTTCTTGATTTAAGCCTCGCCCCGTTATAAGACAATCATTTTCAAAAGCTATCACAAGCTCTTCTTGAAGTTGCCCTCTAAGTAAATCACGCCGCTTACAAGATGCTCCAACATGATTAACCACACTATTAGCCGTTGCAAAAAAGAGAGGCAATGTCTATATTCTTCTTTGCTACGGCAACAAGAGCTAGTTGAAGTTGATGAGCAAAGCAATGAACATAATATGCACAAGGTTGTTCTCTCAATATCTTTGTTTTAAGGCCATTCAACTCACCTCTCATATTGCTAGCACCATTATAACCTTGTCCTCGTAGCTTGGAAATGCTCAAACCGTTGCGAGAAAAGAATGTGTCAATAGAATCCTTTAGTGAACTTGAAGTAGTGTCGGTAACATGTTGGATACCCACAAATCTTTCAATTACATGGCCGTTGTCATCCACATAACGCAACACCATAGCCATTTGCTCTTTCACCGACACATCACGTGCTTCATCCACCAATATTGAAAAGAATCTATCTTTTAGACCATCCATGATAGCATCAAGTGTTTCAAGGGCACAGGAATTCACAATTTCTTTTTGAATGCAAGGAGCTAGTAATTTGAGATTCCCCGGAGCATTTTCCATCACAACTTCTCTAACTTTATCATCATTATCTGCAAGGAATTGCAATAGCTCCAAGTAATTTCCCCTATTGCTTGAAGTGACACTTTCATCGTGGCCACGAAAAGCAAGACCTTGTCGCAATAAAAACTTAGTGCACTTGATTGATGCATTCAAGCATGTGCGATATCGGAGTGTTTGTTCACTGCTGTTTCAATATGTGTAGCTTGATTCATCAAATTTGTAGCAGCTTCTCTAGCCTTATTATGAACACTCCTAACCGATCCAACATGCATCTTAAATCTTTCTCTCCCTTTCTTCCAAGTCTTAAATCCATCTCCAGTGAAAGCTTCACTACCCACTTGTGCAAAATTGGTTTTAAAGAAATAGCAATAGAGACAAAATGCCGCATCTTTAGATATACTATACTCCAACCAATCAAACTCATCAAACCATTGGGGAATGAAGCGTCGATTAATTCCCGACATATTAGTTATTGGGAAATTATGACCTCTAGGTTAACAAGGTCCTTTTTGTAGATATGATCTTCGGACCTCATCTCTCATATTAGCATCATAATCTATCATTCGAGTTCTTAATCCAGGATCCGCTTGAAGATTACCCAAAACACCATCTAACTGACTTTGTCTTGAACTTGGAGTTCTTGAACTACCAACAGTATTTGAACTATCAACATTATTCGAACTACCCGAACCCGATGACGACTTTCTCTTAAAAAACCGTTCCATAATAATTCTACATATATAAAATATTCAAAATAAATACTCACAATATAAACAAACCATCAACATAATCAAAATAAATATGAATTGGATTTCAATTAAATTAAATATATTCTACATATAAAAAATAATGAAAAAAAAACTCACAATATAATCAAACCACCAATATAATCAAAATAAATATGAATTAGGTTTCAATTAAATTAAATATATTCTACATATACAAAATAATGAAAATAAAAACTCACACTATAATCAAACCACCAATATAATCAAAATAAATATGAATTAGGTTTCAATTAAATTAAATATATTCTACATATACAAAATAATGAAAATAAAAACTCACAATATAAACAAACCATCAATATAATCAAAATAAATATGAATTGAATTTCAATTAAATTAAATATGTTCTACATATACAAAATAATGAAAATAAGAACTCACAATATAAACAAACCATCAATATAATCAAAATAAATATGAATTGAATTTCAATTAAATTAAATATATTCTACATATACAAAATAATGAAAATAAAAACTCACAATATAATCAATGACACACCCGTACCCGAAAGTAGGGCGTGCTGGCCGTCACGTGAGTGTGACGTAGCCAAGTGCACAGTGCGGAAGCAAGGATCGTTAACGAAGTACGAACTAATTAAAATCGAATTCTAGCAACCAAGATATGATAGTGCGCTAGAGATATTACAATACTTATACATAACCAGAGCGTACTAGGTCGAGTGCAGTCAAGCATGAATTAAATAAGTTCAAATACACCAACGGTGCCCTACATATATCAGGTCTGTCAGAAATGTCGGAAGATCCTCGCTAGCCAAACTCAGGAACTCAAGCTATCTAGAACCTGGAGGGGCAAAAAACAAAATGGAGTGGGTCAGCAAAACAAATCTTTTCAAAATCATTCTTTTCTCAAAAGTCTAGCCCCTCTCCGTAAAACCTGTATAGTTTCCCAGAAAATAATACGTACATATATATCACAAACTTTCTCAGCATAAAATGTTTTCAATGTAACTCAAATATATGCCGTGCAATGCATTTCAATGCCAGTCTGAATCTCATAAGTAATGCCATGCTATGCATTTCGATAATCGTATCGCTACTAGATATCAACTCAGCCCTCGGCTGTAAATATAGCTCATAACATCTCTATCTCATCATCATATATACTCTGCACATACATCAATATCTCATCATATCATCATCATCATCACTGTATCAATAATAAATGTTCTAGTGCTACAATCACGTGAAGACTGTGCGAATGAACGCAGGTCACCTACATGTCGTACCCACTCAAAAGTGGTCTATACGACAAGACTGTGCACCTAACTTGGATCCAAGGCGAGCATGCGGTGCGGGAGGTGAACGACACGTGAAAGATTGTGCCCCTATCTCTGGGCGTGAGCACTAACAATATGTGCAGGTTTATGAGCTAACATATCACATCATATCTCATCATATCTCATCGTATATCGACTGTTCGTTCTCAACTATGCATGTACCTACCTGGTACTTACCTGGCGTCCTCGGCACCAACATATGCATGAAATGTATATATGAATACTCATGCATCAAAATCAAGTTATATGCATATCGTTAAAAACTTACTTTTCATTTAAGATATGATTCTGGGAAAATCATTATATATATATATAGGTTATACGGAAAAATAGCTGCCCACTCACTAGTAAGTCGCTGGGTCGTAGCCCCCACATCGAGCCTGGCTACGGTCGTCCTCGGAATACGTCTCACCTATATGAGAAATTACTAAAAATACGTCATTTAAGCACATATACGTAACTACAGAAATAACTTCTCATACATAGCTCAATTTTGACATTTGGATATACCAACGTGACCTACTCGTCGTCACGAACATCCCCATATTTTTAAAATAATTTTTCTCGGCCCCACGCGCCGGCCAAGGTACGGACCCACGAGCCGAACACGCGCTGTGCACACTGATGACGTCAGTTAACGCCGTCAGGTATATTCCTGGAATATTCTGTTAACTTTAACGCGTCAGTTAACGCCGTTAGAATATTCCGTCAAAACTGATGGAATATTCCGTCATCTTCTCCGGCGACTGGTTTTGCCGGAATTTCAGGGAAATTTTCAAACCTTCATATCTTACTCATTTTTTATCCTTTTTGACCCATTTTTCTTCCTATGTGCTCCAAATTAAGAGTAGAACATAAATATACCTTCAAAAACCTTGAAAAAGGCCTTAAATCTCATCGGGGACAAACTCCAAAACCGGCCAAACTCCGACCACGTGATCCCGACGTCCAAACACTTCCAACGAACCACTCCGAGCCTCCTTGGGACCTCGCAAAGCTCGCTATGAGCTTAGATTGTCCTAAAAATTGACCAACAAAAAGTTGATGAATAGTGCTCAAAATCGGACCTTGAGTTTCTACGTGAAATAGAACGAAACCTTACCTGAAAATGGTACCACTGTGATTGTGAAGTCTCCAGGAGTCGAATGGTGGTGTCAAACACCTCGATCTGTTGAGTTTTGTGAGATTTGTGGGTATGTCCGTACGTGTGGTGAGGGAGAGAGAGAGTGAGGGACTGAGTGTATAATTGACAGAGAGAGAGTGACTGGAGAGGTGAGGTTGTGTGTGTGGTCCAAAACTGTCTACACAAATAATATCCCATAACACCAATTATTGAGGGCCATCATCCATTGGTCCTCACACAACACACATGCATGCACACGTACATAATCCCCGAAGGGGTAATTCCGTCATTTCACTACTAATTAATAAATATAATCGGGATGGGTCGTCACAATCAAACCACCAATATAATCAAAATAAATATGAATTAGGTTTCAATTAAATTAAATATATCATACATAGGGTTTAGAACTTACTTGAATTGTGAAATTTCACAATAACAATAAGCAAATACAAAGAGAGTAGCTGGTGGCACCACTACCACAACGATGACGACGACAACTCAAAGGCACCTCAATGGCGGCAGCAAGGGAGGAGATGGAGTTGAGGGTTTGGGGGGGGGGGGATGAGTTTGGAACTTAGGGTTGGAGGAGGAGAAAACAAAAGAAAATTAGGAGTTTTGGAATGGAGGAATCGGATCTGTGGAGAAGGAGAGGCTGAGGACACGCTGTTCTTCTTTCAGACATTTCGTCGAGCACGTGGTGTGCAGCTCCAAGAGGTCGCACCAGCAGCTCCAAGGGACCTCTAAGGTTATTTCCATGGCATCCAAGAGGTCGTGCGACCCCATTGACCCCACTGTGGCTTCGCCTCTGAGCTCAAGGCTTGCTCGTAATAAATTTTGTGCCACTCACAAGCTTTATAAGCCAATTTACAATCTTAACCACCACAAGTCGAAGCTGGGCAACTATAGAATCTACTGAAAATATGACTCTAGTCCTTGAAATTCAAGTTTCTTTACATAAAACCCGACTTAGTGTTTTTATTTGAATAAAACCCAATGACTAGCCTCCACATAAGCAAATTCTTTAATTTTGTTTGCCTTTACACATTTTGCATTTTTAGATGCCTAAAATACCCCTAATTATAGTTTTAATGTAGACATTTAATTCTATGCAGATTTGAAGGGAGAGATTAATGGAAAAAAATGTATTAATGTTTAAAATCATTGCATATTAATACATCATAACAAATTGTATGTTAAGGCAAAAAAAACTAATAATGTTATACTTTCCTTAAGATTTCGTAATTGTTTTTCAAATTTGCATAAAATTAGACAATTTTAATTTAATCTTGTCATTTTCTTACCAAATGAAAATCTAAAAGAGCACTATAAAATAATTTACCTTTATTTAAAAAATATTGGTAAATTATTTGGACATGTGTATTAGTAATAAATTTGCCATGTATATGTAATGATACATGCAAAATAATGTACTTATAAAATAAAAAATATTATTTGATTCAAAATAAATTTATTGATATTTTATATAATAATATAGGTAAATTATTGCACACATATATATTAGTAGTAAAATGTGCCCAATATATATATAATAATGCATGAAAATAATTCATCTACAAATAAAGGAAAATTTGATTAAAAAATAATATTATCTGCTACTTTTTGTTTATGAATTTCAATTTCTTTTTTTTTGTTACAAACATAATGTACCTACAATATAATTTACTTATTGTGTAATCTTATAAGAAAATAATGTATCTATTGTTTTATTTTAATGAAGATAATGTGTCTTGTTTAATTTTTACGAAATAATTTAGGCACAGTTTACCAAAATAATGGAACTACTATTTTAATTTATCTACAAAATTACTACTATTTGATTCAAAATTAACTTACTTATATTTGTTACATCCCAGTCTGCTTAGCAAGATAGTGCCCGCTTTGGGCCTGGCTCGCACGGTTTTGTTCTTAGGTTCTTGGGCCTTCTCAGGGGGGTCCCCATCTTGGGACCGCTCTTCCCCAAACTCACTTAACTTCGGAGTTCTTATAGGATCCGAAGCCAGTGAGTTCCCAAAACGTGTTTTGCTGTAGGGAGGTGGGCATGTACATATAAGGTATACAGGATCCTCTCCCCTGGGCGATTTGAGATCTTACAATATTAATTAGTTCTTTGTTGTTTTTATCAAACAATATTATTTGATGCAAAATAACTGATTTTACAAAGGTTTTGTTTTTCCATACGAAATATGTGCCCATAATTGTTTATGAACATGGCTAAATTTATATATATATATGTTCCTAACATTTATCATACAAGAAAGGTAAAATTTCCATATGGGGTTAATTGCTAATCATAATTAGGGTGAGTAATAATATTCATTGACATAATTAGAGTTTTGTGGCATAAGTTGTAAATATGTGATAATAATTGGTTACATATTTGTCTACATGGTACTCTATTTGAAATTTGAGTTTTATTTGGATGTTTAATATTATGTGGGTTTTTGTTTTAAAAATAGGAGTTTCAAGGGCCATTTCTAAAGAACCCTAGAATCTACTACATCTAGCAAAGATGAACATGTACCACAAAGCGCATGGTAGCCGAAGGCTAGCATGAGCAAAAATAGAGATTTGCAACACAAAGTGAATGAGAAGAGGAAAGCAAACCGTATATGAACCGTAGCAATTTGCCATTTGGTGTAAGCATAGTTATCAAATATGCTTTGTCACAAGACTATAGCGATGCAAAAGCAGTTCTTTCATTTTATTCTTCATCAAGGACCGATGCTGCTCTGCCTCCATTAGGATTTATAAAAACATTTCGTGAACGTCTTCTTAAGTAGATTTCACGTAGCGTTTTTTTTAGGATTACTTCATGTGAGCTTGATTTGCTTTATTTTATGGCATATGTATTGATTTGTTCTCTGAACTCGTATAGAGCTGTCAATTTTCCTCATGAATTTTTTTTAATTAGTTAATTTCTCTCTTGAACTTTAGTTTTAACCAATTACTCTCTGAACTTTAAACAGCCAATTCTCCCTTTGACGCTAGATTTTAAAAAAAAATCACCCAATTTTCCATCAATTTTGATCACTCAGACAACACATGACAACTGTATGGGACAAAAAAGAATGAAAAAGTGGATGGATGAAAATTTTAAAATCTGACGCTAAGGAAATTGGCTATTTATAAAATTTTAGGGGTAATTGGCTAAAGTTAAAGTTCAGAGGAAATTCACCAATTATAAATGTTTAGGAGGATAATCAGCAAGTAAAGTTTGTGGAAGAAATTGACAGCTCTATACAAATTTAGGAGACAAGCTGATAAATACCTCTTATTTTATTTATGTTGCCTGAGAGTGATTTTGCTTTTGCCTCTTGATTTTTAGTGCAGTGAGTTTCAGTTATTATTGGGAAATAATTTCTACGCTCTCATTTTAAGCATTTAACATACTTATATCACTTATCTCCTATCCCTTTATTCCATTTAGCACCATAGCATATGTGATTCCCCTTATTCCGCTCGGTGCCGTGTTTGTATATGTGATCGCTATGTGAATTTTTTTTTAGCAAACTATATTTTTTTAGATTGAAAGAAAGAGAATGAACTTAGTTTTACAATAATATAATAATAATGTTGTTTAAATTCACTTTTATTGACAATCAAATTTAAAACGTTCGAATGAAAATGAATTACCAATCGTTACAAGACAACGGCGACATGATTGATGATCGCTTCCTAGGCCTTGCTCAATTAGTAATTGGATGAAACCCAAACTTCTGCAAGCCTATAAATAGTTGTAGAAGTCATACAATTAGTAATTGAAGACCCTACTCTTCTATTCCCTGAGCCAAAACCTCAGCTGCTTCCCCGACTCACCACCACGGTAACTGCGTGTTTCTGTACGTCCTTTCTCTATCCTCACTGTCTCTATCTCTCCCGAGAAGCTCAAAGCTACCGGACTCAAGTTGGAAGACATATCGAAATCGCTGGTGACCAATCCCTACCTATCGTCTTTCTGATGCATAAAATTCCTTTGCTTTTCTATTTTAGTTGTTTATTTATCGAACGAGTATATGCCAAACCTTCATAGTTTAGACGTTATAAGAACTTTTATTCAAAAATTGTTTGGAATTTCAGTTGCGAATTTGCTTGAAATTTTGAATAGGATACAGGAGATGAAGTGTGATTTGAGATATAAACCCTAAACCAAAAGACTAAGAAACCGATCATCGTGTATTCTTATTGTGTACTTAACATTATCAGCAGAGGCAGCCCCTTCGGTTTTGAATCTTTGATCTGTTTATTTCTTCTCTCTGGAACTTGAAAGGCGCAATGCTGAGAGGAAATCAAGGAACCCTAATCAGAATCCAAGGAAACAAAATACAAACTGAGCAGTGATGAGCGGCAAATTTCAACATCTTCCGCAGGGTTTGGTGGTGGACATTCTCTCAAGGATAGTCTGCGTCAAGACCGTCTTGAACTGCAAGTGCGTTTGCAAAGAGTGGCTTTCTATAATTTCTGACCCTCAATTTGCTCGTCTCCATCTTTTGAGATCACCCATTGGGATCTTGATGAAGGAATGGCACCTTGATAATGATTGGATAGGGAGAAAACTTGATTTCGCCCAGATAGTAGAAGGTGCTGGTTCTAATTTTGGGGTCGAGAAAACGATTTTTACTCCCAGTAATAGTCTGCCCAGTTTTCGCTTCGAGTTGATAAACTCATGTAACGGTTTACTTTGTTTGTATGGACCGGAAACTGATGGCCTGTATGTGTGCAACCCTGTGTTGGGTGAGTGCATCACAATTCCACCTAATAATAATGGTAGGCGTCGGTGCGGGTTGCAAACAACATTGGGACCAATGAGTACAAGTTGTTGCAAACAACCTCATCTAGCAACGAATTCTCTGGTGAGCGTGAGGCTGAGATGTACACCCTTGGCACAGGAGTTTGGAGAAGCCTTGGAAGTGTTCCTCTGTACTTGATAGATCTGAAAACGAAGCAATTCTGTTACCGTTTGACGCTTTTCTGCACGGTGCTCAGCATTGGGCTCCATATGACTTGTCAGAGTTTTCTATATATTCTTTCAATTTTGTAAGAGAAAAATTTCGATTGCTACCCCCGCCTACACGCTCACCCGGGCTGTTGGAAGCAATGGGTAAGTGGTATTCAGAGTATTTACACTTGGGACAGTTAGGAGGTAGTCTCCTTCTATGTGTGCATGATAAACTGCCAACAAAATTAGAGTTGTGGGTTATGAAGGATTATGGGGTCCAGCAGTCTTGGACTAAAATTCTTGTCATTGAAAACTTGTCGCAACTATGTTTCGGGTACATGCCAATTAAGTTTTTGAGTAATGGAGAAATAGTAATAGCGTACGTTGACGAACAAGGCAACGGCATTAGCAGACGGCTTGTTGGTTGTTACAATCTAGAAGCAAAAGCTTTCAGGCGAGTTACAGTTACTGATCACACTCAGGAATTTTTTCATGCAATTGCTTACAGTCCGTCCTTTGTTTCACTTTCCGATGTTGCAAAAGGAGAAGAAGTGGAAAGGTAGTTAAATTACACGTGAGATACACTTCTCTTCTATTGTTTTCATATTCACTTTTTTATGTATAGAAGCTGATGTTTTTGTAGGCAAATGCCATTAACATAATGCATTTGTAAAACTTATATCTCATCTTTAACTGCCAATCTCCACAGATACTGCATCTGGAAGTTTGTTCGATTATGTTTTGTTACTTATGCGATGGGTTTGTTTTGCATAAAAATGAAGTGGTAACAGATTTTCTTTGTTTAATTATGAGTTCAACTTATCAGTATTTGCATGTGTTTGCACGTTTGCTAAACTGTAGAACTTTACAGGGCCTTTGAGTTTCATTAATTGAATAGCCCCTCGTTTCTGTAATAATACAGAGAACACTTGTTGGGGTTTAACTGATTCAAGAATTAAAGGATGTTGCCCATTTTTTAGAACTTCGTAGAGAAAACAAGGGCTCTTAGGTTTCTTCACTGTTCTAAAAATTCCCGCCTAGCACCGCCTAGGCCCCGCCTAGGTGCTAGGCGGCTGGTCACCGCCCCGATTAATGCTTAGGCATTTGAAAATTAAGAAAGGGCGCCTAGATCAGCTGAAGTGCTCGCCTAGACCGCCTAGCCAGCCCGGACCTGCCTAGACACTTGTATAGGTTGCGACTCACTTAGATAGAAAATAGATAACTTTCAATTTAGATTTAATTTTTTTCAATAAATTGTAAGAGACTTATTGAATACTTAAATGAGCACATACTATATGCTTGTTTCCCATGTTTTCATTATGTTTCAATACTTCATAATACATATGTCATTCTATTTTGTAGTTTATGATAAAATTAAATATATTTAAATATAAACAAACACTTATTTACACAAAATATAATTTATTTACTTAAATCTGCCTAGTCCGCCTAGGCGCCCGCTTAGACCCCGCCTAGCCGCTAGGCCCTAGCCCACTGCCCGACTAGCGCCTAGCGTCTTTTAGAACCTTAGGTTTCTTCATATGAACTTACTCAACACCTAATAAGTCCAATGTCTATGATTTAGCGGCACAAGAAACGTTGCAAGTCGCTTACCCAGAGTGCGATACATTAACTATGAATTTATAAAAACGTGGATGTTTTGGGAGGGAGCTGATTCAGCTGAGATATTATTGGTAATTTACTTTCCGGTTCATTGTGGCATATGCTTTACCGTATATATGATTTGCAGGATAAAAGGCAGGAACAAGTCGATTGATAAACGGAATTATGATCGTTCTGGTTTTCGGATGCAGCGTGCTTTTCATAATTGGTTCACCCGAAATTCATATGTGAGTTGTCATAGTTCATGTGTCTTTGTTTTCTGTTCTTTTAATCCATCTAATTGTTTACGGAGCTGTCTCCTTGCGGCTGAACTATATGTTTTCCCTTCAGCTGATATACTTTGAGGAGCTGTGACTGCGCCAAGTGTCAACAGCGGCAATGCTTTCGGTGGGAAGAGTTTTGTTTTCAGAGGGTGGGGATTCCCATAAGTGTCAACAATGCTCTGTCACAAAACTATCGCGATGCTAAAGCAGTTCTTTCATTTTGTTCCTCATCAAAGACTGAAGCTGCTCTGCCTCCATTGAGATTCAGATTGCAAGTGATAACTTGTTTTACGAACGTCTTTTTAAGTAGTTTTTGTTAGAATCTGTAAAATTTAGTGGTATATTTGCAGCAATTCAACAGAGAGGAAGAAGATTGAGAGAGAGAGAGAGTGCTCAAAATCTCAGAGAGAGCTAGAATGCTCTTATACGTGTCTTCATTTCATCACACCGGCAATTACATAACCGTTAGAGAGGGAGAAAATCTAGGAGAGCCTATGAGCTCATCCAATCATTCATTACAAGATCCTTTGCCACTTGCACAAATTTGAACCTAAAACAATTTGATCTAATCTCAGCCCTTAATCACTAACAACTTTATTTAATTTAAAAGAAAATTAATGAAAATGATTTGAAAACTTTGAGTTTTAATGATAAGGACAAAATAAAGGGTAAAGTGAATAGTATCATAATTGATTTTTTTAGTGTAAAAATATGATTTTTCGTTAAAGTGAATAGCATCAGGAGCTTTTCGTTACAGTGATGTTACACTCACCTCATTGTCTTATTTTTTCACCCACCTTAGTATCCCACCTACCATAAAAAAATTAAAAACTTGAACATTTTATTTCTCCACAACATCAACACAACATCAATACATTTTTACTCATCGGTCGAGCTCGGCCGCGCGCATCAACACAACATCAATACATTTTTACTCATCGGTCGAGCTCGGCCGATGAGTTGGCACGCCCCACACACATTTGAAGGACATAGTTAGCTTACTAATTACTCGGCCTGCGTGCCACGTAGGCTAGGTGATTTTTGTAGTCAACATTTTGGCACGCCCAGTGGGACCCAGTGCTAAAACTACAAAGTTCATGCCCGTTGAAACTCGTTCGGTGAAGAAAAAGACAGGAATGGGAAAGTCTACCATCGCACCAGTGATCCACAACACTGGTTCAGAAAATTCGTCACAGGCACAGACTATTGATGCCGTGACACCTGACTCACGCCGAGAGAGGGGAATAGTTCTCGGCGACCCACCTCATAATACAAGGGTCCTCACTAAGGTCACTAAGGACAATCTTGTCGAAGGAATAATGGAGGACTGCGACGAGGACGGGGGAGATGCTACTGACCCACCATCTAGGTCGTTTTTCAGAAGACGATTGGAGGAACAATCTCGGCAATTTGAACAAACATTTGGTTGAGACATACGAGCAATCCTAGAAGAAGTAAGCGGACAAGGCGCCATGTAGTCTAGATTGCTTAATTACTTGGTCCACAATACCCCTAATTTGGGATTGGCCAATCGGTCGAGACAATCCCTACCTAAACATAACGTAGCATCCATGTCAACGGCCGAGGCAGGATCTACTATGCTTAGAACAATCGATTTCGAGAAAAAGTGCGGAACGGCCAGTACAACGAATGAATTTAGGCCTGGCATACCTGCCATGAATGCCACAGAGATCCAGCAAATGATTGAATCAGCCTTGAAGAAAAGGCCAAAATTCCCCAAATTCATTCATTCGTACCCAGAATATGTCAAGCATTTTGAGTACCCGAAGGGTTTTAAAATCCCAGACTTTAGCTTGTTTGCGGGATAATCATCTTTATCCTCTCTAGAACACGTGGCCCGTTTTAACGCACAATGTGGGGATGT
The DNA here is from genome assembly GCA_963580275.1 of Crataegus laevigata. Lineage (NCBI taxonomy): Eukaryota > Viridiplantae > Streptophyta > Magnoliopsida > Rosales > Rosaceae > Crataegus > Crataegus laevigata. The sequence goes on from OY756946.1 coordinate 13,282,450, forward strand.
TAACAGTGACCATTACAAGTTACGATTGTTCAACTTCTCATTGACCGGCCCGGCATTAGCATGGTATATTAATCTCCCTCCAAATTCTGTCCAAAGTTGGGAGGAGCTGGTCAAGAAATTTCACGAACAATTCTATCGGCCAGGAATGGAGATGCCAGTGTCTTCGTTGGCTAGGATGGCTCAGGCATCTGATGAGTCACCAATGGAGTATCTAACAAGGTTTAAGTCGGCCAGGAATTAGTGCCGAGTACCTCTCCCAGAAGTTGAATTCGTAAGAATCGCTCTCAACGACCTAGACTTGGAATATAAAAAGAAGTTCTTGGGGGCAAATTTTCAGGATATCTACGAACTAGCTCAGCACGTCGAACAGTATGAATACTTACTCCGAAAAAAGAACGGTTCAAAATCCCCAGCCCAAGGAACTATATACAGAAACGCTTCGGTCAGCTATGCATCGACCGAAGATGGTTCCCAGTATGCCAATATAAATGCAGCTGAGATTGTCATTGAGAAGCCGTACATTTGCAAGGCTTTAGCTCAACCTAAAGATGCCAAAACTCGCGCGGCACCTGAAACAGCTACGGCAAAAACATCGAAGTTGTATACCTTCAAGGCCGATGCAATTTTTGACCAGTTGTTAACCGCAAAGATTATCAAGCTTCGGCCAGGACACAACATCCCCAAGGCTGAAGAATTGAAAGATAAAATATACGGCAAATACCACAACTCAAGTAAACATACGACTAACAACTATGTGGTATTCCGAGACGCTATTCAAAGCTGGATCGACAAGGGCAAGCTAAAGTTTCCAGAGAAACAGATGGTCGTTGATTCTAATCCGTTCCCCTCAGTGACGGTCGGCATGGTAAACGCCCATCTGCCTAAAGACAAGGGTAAAACAAAAGTCGAGTTCGTACTAATGCAGCATGTTCTGAAACAAAATTCCAAGCCGCGACTCAAGATTGACTTATTCACCAATGAACCCCTGGCAGGGTTGACAAGACCTGCGATAGTTCAAGCAATGTCGGAATCGAGCGAAGAAGACCCTAACAAGCCAATCATGTTGTGCAGCCGTTGCAAGGCACAAGTAGTCATAGCCGAACCGAAAGAGAGACCACCTCAAGTGCCACCAATAAACACGACAACGGCCTGACAGCCGCCTATTGGTGTTGCACCATCTCCAAAGGTACTTGGTTCAGGCCAACGCCAAAAGGTGTTCGACCGACTTGGCCTCCAGCCACGGACCTATGGATCATCTTCGGCCAGGCGACGACTTGATTTCGACGCTCCATTTTATAATGAGGATTATTACGCACGAAACTCCAGCAGTTGTGGATAAACGACAAGTCAAAAGACGTTCAAGCCGCCGGAACCGCGCCACCAACGATTGTACATGTACAATTCACCAACCGGCGTGTACACTGCCTTGTCAAAATCTCAGAAGTGTCGTCACCAGAGGATAGATTGCATGGCTCGACGACAGACGACCCAAGTTTCTTCGGCCCCCAAGTGGGAGCCAAAAGAAACAGAGAAGAATGGAGACGATCGCAAACCCCCAGCAATCATGACTGAGTTACTCGAAGGAAAGAAGGCCAAAGACCATGACATCGAAATTGCCTTCGAGGAGTCCGAAAAACGGATCAAGCTTCTGCTTCGACCAAGGGAAATGAAAGCTCGCTTCAAGAAAATCAGAAAAGAATCGGAGAGCAAACTCCCTCCATTATCGTCACCAAAGCCATTAATCAAGATACGCCGGAAACTCCATCCTCCTTTCGTTGGTGAAGCTCTAGAATACATGCTAGAATTTCATAAGACACGTTCGGCCAATGACCTATACGGCCTACCAAAGAAGTGTCAAGAGGCCCTCGACTTGGCCTTAACTTCGTCGGATGCCGAGCAAATAATCTAAAAGACCACAGATCTAGCAATGAAGGCCAGATTCCAGCACATATGCGAAGCTCAGGTACTCGGCTTTGAGGTAGATCCATACACTGATATCAACCCCGCTGAGCTTCTCTTCTCCCTGGAAGACCTTTAGTTTATGAGGTACCATTTCGAAATCTTCTCAACAGTGGCCCTCTTCAGCCTTACGGCCGATGAGAAAAAATGTGTGGCGCGATTAGATGTGTATCTTGATACAAGAAATGCTCGAATTGCTTACCAAGAGCAAGCCCATAAGGCAGCACAAGTCTCAACGAAAAATGGGCTCGAGGATAGCGTCTGTAATACCTCGACCCACAAGGATGATCCGCAACCCTCCGTCAATACAACGGATGTCCCAGCTGAGGGAGCATAAGAACAAGATGTTTCGATCAATAACCTAGGAGAAGACGATCATGACACGCTGGGCCCTTCTCTCTTCGATAATATGGAGATCAGTATGGTTCACGTCTTACCAGCTGAATTTCAGATAAATACTTCCCAGCCAACATCCTTGGAGGGCGACATAGTAGCTGAGGAGGCGACACAGGTCGACTTCCTCACCACTGAAGAAGAAGGGTAAGAAAGTAAGACAGACAAGCTTACGACAGCCCTCGCTGAGTTGTTTCCCCGATTCTCAACTACCAATCTGCAACATTTAAAGTCGTTATACGTTACGGCTCATATAGAAGGATACCCAATCTCCAAGGTATTCGTCGATTGTGGGGCCAACGTCAATGTTATGCCCGTGTTCGTCATGCGAGCCTTACGACGGTCAAACGACGAACTCATCCTGTCCGGGATAACAATGAGCAGCTTCGTGGGAGACAAATCCCAGACGAAATGAGTGCTTCCTTTGGAGGTAACTGTAGCCGGCCACAATCACATGACCGCATTCTTCATTGGATCCATCAGACCGGCTGCATTCTGTCGTCACTATATCAAGTCCTTGTCTTTTGGGATGAGAAATCGGTCGTTGTCCATCCGGCCGACAACCAGCCATTTGAGGCTAACATGATCCAAGCCCGTTACTATGATGAACACGTCGGCTACATCACCCTTCAAGGCTTTAATGAGGAGGGACGGCCGACTCGGCTTTCAGTACAAAAGGCCATCGAGGTTGCTGCCGAGACTGTAGATTAGGATTCAGTGAGACTCGGATTGGCCCACCTACTTTCCGAATCCGATGACTGACATCAGCCAGGAAAGGCGCAATGCCGCGGTTTCATCAACCATGGAACGTCTACTGGCCCATTGGTATGCTGCTTCCAAATAATCAAACTCGGGAATTAATTTGATCGAGTTTCTGGCAGAAGGAGATAACGACCTAGTTTTGTCACTAGATAAGATCTAGGCCGCACCGGCTGAACTCGAAGAAAATCGGCCTCAAGTCAAAGACCCTTTGGAAGAAATAAATGTTGGGATGGCTGAAGAACCACGACCTTTGTTTATCAGTGCTTTGTTGCCCCAACCTATGAAAATCGAGCTTTGTAATTTATGAAATGAATTCAAAGATTGTTTTTCTTGGAGTTATCATGAGATGCCTGGTCTAGATCGAAAGCTCGTCGAACATGAGTTGCGCATCAAGCCCGGATGCAAGCCGTTTCGACAACCACCTCGACGAGTCTCGACCGAAGTACAGCTCGACATAAAAGACGAGATTGTTCGACTTTTGAATGTCGGGTTCATTCGGACAGCTCGATACGTCGAATGGTTGGCAAATATAGTTTCAGTTATCAAGAAAAATGGAGCCTTGCAAATTTGTATCGATTTTCAGAATCTGAATCTGGCAACTCCCAAAGATGAATATACAATGCCGATTTCGGATCTCTTAATCGATGCAGCGGCAAGCCACGTAATTTTCTCTTTATAGATGGACATGCTGGTTATAACCAAATTTTCATTATCAAGGCCGATGTTCATAAGACTGCTTTTCGATGCCCAGGGGCATTCGGCACATACGAGTGGGTTGTTATGCCATTCAACTTAAAAAATACAGGCGCTACGTACCAACGAGCGATGAATGCTATTTTTCACGATCTAATTGGGACTACAGTCGAAGTATACATCGACGACGTTGTAGTAAAGTCAAAACGTCAACAAACACACTTGGCGGATCTTCGCCAATCCTTCTTACGCATGCACCAGCATAACCTCAAGATGAACCCGGCTAAATGTGCTTTCGGAGTATCGGCAGACAATTTCTTAGGGTTTTTGGTCCATCACCGAGGCATTGAGATTGACGATAACAAGGCTTGAGGAATCATCAATGCGTCACCCCTAGCGACCAAAAAGTAATTACAGTCGTTGCTCGGCAAGATCAATTTTCTCTGCCGATTTATCACAAATTCGACAGGGAAAATGAGAGCTTTTTCCACTTTATTAAAACTCAAGGACTCCGACAAGTTTGAGTGGCTCACTAAGCATCACGAGGCCTTCACATAGATCAATGTGGCTCTCTCCACCCCCAGATGTCCTTGTTCCGCCCCGACGAGGCAAACCTCTTAAGTTGTACATCTCGGCGGCCGAGGAGTCAATCGGTTGTCTTTTAGCATAAGACAACGACGCTGGGCGCGAGCAGGCTATCTTTTATCTTAGCCGCAACCTTAATGCTCTTGAGATCAACTATACAGCTGTCGAAAAACTCTACTTAGCGTTGTTTTTCGCTGCTTCAAAACTCAGGCATTACATGCTTCTATCCGTCACTCAAGTCATCGCCCAAACCGACGTCATTCGTTATATATTCACTCGGCCGATCGTCAAATGACAAATCGAGAAGTTAACGATGGCGTTGTCCGAGTTCAGTTTACAATACGTGCCCCAGAAGGCTGTCAAGGGCCAGGCATTGGCCGATTTCTTGGCTCAACATCCATCCTCATACGACTTTGGGGGCAATGATCTCGAAATCAACGTGGTGGAAGCCCGGGACAATTTCTGGACAATGTACTTTGATGGTTTGAGCACTTTTGTTTCGGCTGGGGTAGGAATAATCATTCAGTCTCCCGAGCACCAGTGATGGTATTTCTCTCTCAAATTAGACTTTGCCTGTACCAATAACCAGGCCGAATATGAAGCCCTTGTCATAGGCCTCAGTATCTTTCACGACTTGAGAGCACCTCGCGTCCTGGTCCTCGGTGACTCCGAACTTGTGATTAACCAGCTCAACAACACTTTTCGTTGAATGAGCTGCACTCTGGCTCCTTATCACATGGTCGCCAGCTATTTGGTTAATCCTTCGACGACATCACGTTCACGCACGTCTCTCGGGTTCATAACACTGATGCAGACGAGTTGGCCCAAATAGCCTATGGCGTGTAACTCATGGGGGACAAGACAGGCCGAGCAATACCCTTCATACGCCAGTCCTACTCGACCTTGGTTAATTAGCAAGTTCTTAATCAAAATCATGTGATCCGAAGCGGGTCATGTCCTTACCTTCGTTGCTGGAACGGGAAGATCCGGTCGAAATTTGCGAAGTCGAGGCATTGCCGGATGATTGGAGGAGAGCAATCATGTGGTATCTTGAGAGCCCCAATGGAAAACACGACCGAAAAACAAAGGTTCATGCTACGAATTACGTGTTATACCAAAATGCATTATATAGAAAGGGCGAGGACGGCTTGTGGTTGTTATGTCTCGGCCCAGAAGAAGCTGCCCAAGCAATGGCTGGGGTCCATGAAGGAATATGCGGAGCTCATCAGTCCGACCGAAAGATGCGATGGTTGCTTCGTCGACACGGCTATTTCTGGCCAAGTATTTTGAAAGACTGCATTGAGTACACACGAGATTGTGTACAGTGCCAGATTCATGGTCCTATACAGAGAGTCCCGGCCGAATCATTGCATTCGGTCACCAAGCTGTGGCCATTTAGAGGGTGGGCCATGGACATAATCAGTAAAATTACACCATCGTCCGACTCGGCGAAACATGCTTGGATACTAGTAGCAACAGATTACTTCTTCACCAAATGGGTCGAAGAAAAATCATATGCCGAACTGACATCTAAGAAATTGTGGCACAATCTTCACATCCGACCGGTTCAAGGAATATGCAGCGAATCTCAGAATTCAACTTGAAAAGTCTACACCGTATTACCCATAAGCAAATGGACAGGTCGAAGCAAGCAACAAGGTTTTGATCGGCATCCTTGAGAAAATGGTAAAAGAGAGGCCTGATTTGTGGCATTTAAAGTTAAATGAAGCGCTTCGGGCCTATCAAACCTCGCCACAATTGGCCATTGGAACGCTCCCTATGCATTGACCTTTGGACATGACGCGATGTTGCTAGTCGAGTTAAGTATCAATTCGTTGAGAATGATAGAGCACAGTAGTTTGTTCAGTGAGGAATATAGTCAAGCCATGAGACAGAAGTTAGAGGATTTAGAAGGCACTCGCGTCGATGCTTACAACTTATTGGTAGCACAAAAGAAGATTGCCTAGCGGGCGTATAATCAACGAGTTAAATGAAAGACGTTCGGCGAAGGAGAGTTGGTTTGGCAAACGGTACTGCCAGTAGGAATTAAAGACCATAGGTTCGGCAAATGGTAGCCGAATTGGGAAGGGCCGTTTGTTATTCACAAGGTCCTTGGCAAGGGGGCATATCATCTGAAGGATCGGACTGGTTTAGTCCACAAATTGCCAATTAAGGGAAAGTTCTTAAAGAAATATTTTCCAACGAACTGGTAAATGCAGGAATAAAAGTATTTCATTAATGGCAAAAAAGTTTACAGATTACAAGTCCTAAGACCATCTCCAATGGTGTTGTATAACCTAAAATTTCCCTTTCCCCTTCCCCCCCCCCCCCCCCAAAATCCACTCCAACAATGACCTAAAATAAACCTAAAACCTAAAAACCCAAATGGGGGTCAAATTCCAGCCCAGATTTAGGCCACAAAGTAAAATGGGCTCCACCAAGTGAGACTGAAACAAAGGCTGTGAAGCCCAACTCCCAAGCCACAATCGCCTACGCGCGACACGCGCTAGGCCAGCAGCACAGAAGAACATGCCCACGTGGGGCTGTTCCCCCAGGCTTCAAACAGTCCAAGTTCAAGTTCAAGTTTAAATGGGCCGTTGGTTAATCCAACAGTCCAAGTTCAATTTTTTTTTAGTTTTATATTTATATATTTATTGAATCGAACGGCTTAGATTGAATATAATCAAATCTAACGGTAAAAAAAAAGATCTAATGGTCCAAATTTAAATCCAACGGCTAATATAATTTTAAAAAATTATTTAACTTAAAATTCAACCAAAAACTCTATAAATACCTATGTATTTGTTCAAACATCCACACAAAACTCACTTTTTTCTTACAATTCTTCCAATTTTTCTTTCTACCATTTGTTCTCATTTCCAAAATTTTCAAGATGGCAAAAGAGCATGTTAGAGGTCGTAATTGGACCTTTGACGAAGATATTGCTTTATATTTGGCATGGATTTCTATTAGCGAAGATGGTGCCGTTGGACCTTTGACGAAGATATTGCTTTATGTAGTTTATGAGTTTTCGATTGTATTAAGTTTATGTAATTTATTAATTTTTTTTTTAAGTTTATGTGGTTTATTAATTTTTTTTTTTAAAGTTTAGGTGGTTTATTAATTGTCATTTGTATTAAGTTTATGTAGTTTATCATGATTTTCATGTATTGATTTAGTGATTTTTCAAAATTTATCGGAATTTAAATATTTTTAGGTTAAAATGTTCATAAAATTAATTTAGGATAGTCTATATAATTTGTTTTTTCAAAAAGTTAATTTTAAAAAAATTAGCCTTAATTCATTCTTTGATAATCTCGGGCTAAAATTTTAGGCCAGAATGGTTGGAGTAGAAAAGCTGTTTCTAGGCTAAAACCTAAATTTTCTGGGCTAAATATTTTTAAGTTTTAGGTCACCATTGGAGATGGTCTAAGAGGATGAAGGAAGATAAGCCTTAAGGGCAACTTTCAGTTCCAGCCATTTCACTTCCCCCAGCGTAACTTCATCCTGGCGCATTCTTTTCTCCGACTTCATTTGCGCAATCCGCCTCACGCTGGCTGCAAGCCCCGTCAATTTGGCCTTGTTCGCCTCAAAGGTCGCTTCAAGAGCAGAAACGACATCCGACCTTCAGCGTTAAAGCACTGCAATCTGGTCGTCAAGAGCAACCATTTCCAGTTTTTTCTCCTTTATTACTTCAAGTTCTGGTTGGGCGGCTTCCTAAGCAGCCTCGGCAGCCTTTAGGTCATCGTCGGCTCGAAGAGCTCTCTCAAAATTCGAGAAGAAATCTCGAGTCCTCTCTAAAATAGAAGACAATGGTTGCATTATCCAGTTGACCTTCAGAAGCGAGAGCATTCAAGCATTCCCCGACAGAGTCGAGGCAGTTACACTTTAAGACTTCCAAGGCCGAAAGGGAAATGAGGTCTTGCTGCTGGGCGAAGGCAGAAGATTCGCCAGATGCGGCGGCAGGCTTGGTCGAGGAGGCAGAAGAACCAGCCACGCCAGAAGCAGTGTAGAACAGCTCGTCGAGCTCGACCTTCCAAGAGGGCTGTACACGAGGATAAGTAGACAACTCCAAGCTAGAGGGTTGAGAACCTAAGGCAAAGAAAAGAAGTGAAAGGAACTTACAGTGGTCGGGGAGGCTTCCTGAGTAGGGATGGCAGAACCCTAATCCTGTGGAGGGACTATTGATGCCGCCGACGTTTTGGGCTCGGCAACGGTCTTTTTCCCCTTGTCTGCCACAGGAAGATCGACCGGGAGGTCTTCGGGCGCCGATGGTGTATTTGTGGAAGAAGGTTGAGGACGGCTCATGAGCAGAGTCTCGTCGAGGTCATCATCCTAGTAAAAAGGTTGTTAGTACTAGGATGAAAATAGAAATTAGAATCATCAATAGACATAATCATACCTTTTCATATTCCAGGACGATAGTCGATGGTTTTGGATGCTTGGGGGGGATTTGGCGGCCAAGGGAGTCACCTCCTCCAGGATGGGGGCAGCAGAGGTCCCCTAGACTGCAGAGGACTCGACCCGTGGAGCAGCTGCTGGTTTGACTCTGACTTGAGAAACCGCTCGAGTGGGGGGGATGGCTCGGCAGTGCGGATCTTAACTTCCGAGGTAGTTGGGGACGGCGGCCTCGCCATCGGAGCCTGGAAGATAGGAGGGGAGGTAGGACTGGGAAGCGTGACCCCAGTCGTAGACAGCCTCCGGGCCGAGAACCCTCGGGTTCGGCTTAAGGAGTAGGACGAACCACAGACGATGGTTTGTCAGCGCCGATTTTGATACCTGGGGCAGCTAGGGCCGGCCGTCTAACCGTCTGGCCGGAAATGACAAGAGTCTCCCGGTCCCTTTTCTGCGCCAATTTCTTGACGCATTTTAAGGAACGAGGAGACTCGCCCGTTACCTCCGGGTGTGGCCGTTTGCCCGGCGGATTGGCCATAACGGCCGCGACGGTTTTTGGAAGAGAAACATCATTCTTCTTCTTGACCGCAACCGCAGCAGTGACATCTACCGGCTGAGGCGCACGACCACCTAAAAGAGAAAATAAAATAAAGTTAACTGAGGCTAAGGTACAAGAAGGTTTTAAGAGACATACCTTGGGTCGTGTCTTTTGTGAGAGTGGCAGCCCTCCGGGGTCTGTCACCAAAGAGCTTGGTGACGACATCTTCAACCTACGCGCCGAAGAAGTCTTTGACGTATTCCTCCCACCAGTCACCAAAAGTGTCGGTGCAGAAGGCTTCAGGGACGGTCGGCCGCAGACGATATTTCTTGCACCATTCTTGGAAGTCTTTCTCGGCTATTTTAAACTCTTTCTCAAGAAAGCCGGAAAGACGTCCTCGGCTAAGGAGGGAGCGGGAAGAAATGAGAGGCACCGGGGCACTCTGGACGTAGCCGAGCTGCCGGGCAGTAAAGTGGGGGTGGTAGACCTCCCAACTTGCTCGGCAAGCATCGCAGCCGAGGGGAAGGTCACGTGGCAACACAAATGATCCCAGTACCGACGAAGAGCAAGGTCCTTCTCCCCATCCCATGCCGTCGATGGGAGTTGGATCGAGTCAGGGTAGTCTCGACGACAGCAAATTAAGACCTCGTCGTCGGACAGGGCGTTAAGGCCGAAGAAGAATTTGAAGATTTCTTCGGCCTGGTAAGGTGGCGCTGGTCGAGAAGCCAACTGGGTGCCGAGTGCTTCGGTAGGTTAGAAGATGGGCACGTCTGGCCGAAGTGTGGAAAAGTAGACCTGCAGCCAGAGGGGTCCACTCTGCTGGGGGTCGGTCTTGGCAAGGGTCGTCTCGGCCAAGCAGCGGAAAAGATTGATAAGTATGGCTGGGCTGAGCGCCAGAGGGGGACCAGTCACCAGGGCCTTGGCCACCGGCATGTTTTCGACCAAGCATTTGTTCGACTTGGTACAACAAATAAACGTGTTGTACTAGTAGAAAATGAAGGCCTCGTGTTCTCCCTTCCTAGGCACGTCCTCCCCTTGGCCAGCAAAATGGTAGAAGAGGGTGTGGTAGTTGAAGAAGTTTTTGTACCGCTTTTGGACTTCTTCTTTTGAAGTATCTTTTTCTTCCTCCTTTAGGGATTCGACAGCCCGAAGTTTGAAGTGAGCCTTCAAGTCCAGCCTTGACGGATGCCCAGAGAGGGTAGCATCGACTGGAGTACCAGAAGGGGGTCCCCAAAATGGCAGTAACGTCGAGGATGGTGGGGCCGATAGGGCTGAATGGAAGAATCATGGTGTTAGTGGCTGAGCACCAAAAGCTTAGGGCCGCCATAAGCAGCTCTTTATCCATGGTAATTTATATGGAGGAAAGTCTGATGGCATCGTAAATGCGAAGTTTCTTCCACTGCTCACCAAAGTGTGTCTCCATGAGGGCAACCCAGACTACCCAGGACACTGTGGTCGAGGGCCAGGAGCCTTGGGGCTTGGCCGAATCCCATTTGGACAAATCAAACCCTCGCAACAAGGGTGTTAGGCAATGGTCCTTGCAGAGGTCAGTGAGGGATGGAGGGACAGCTTGCCTGAAAAGTGGCCTAAGAATTTGGTGGGCGACACTCATGTCACTCTCAAAACGCATGGTTTTGATGGAAAAGCAATCGATGATATTCTTGCACTTCTCGCATTCTCCAGCGATCTTGGATATGAAAGAGGCCATTCGAGAAGGGCTTGTAGTTTCTGGGTAGAAGAAGCTTGAGGGAATTCTCAGATTCTTTCAAAGGGCTTGAAAAGGATTTCGAAGGGCAAAAGCAAAGCGGATTGAGAAATCTGGAAGCGTAAGAATGCAAGAGAGGAAATTTTGGGAATTTATAGGCGTTTTGGTGGGAAGTTCAGGCATTTGATTTTCAAAATTAAGATAGAATCAATCAAGAAAAGCGCCAATCATTCTGAATATTTGAGGGAATCTAGGTGAAAAGACCGAACGTCTTACAACTTGAAGACACACGATTGCATGTGGCGACGAGCAATGATGAATAGACGGTTCAGTAGCCGCATGTTTCGATAAACATCATTAGGGTTGCTGGGAGCATTAAGGTGTCACCGTATGGCAAGCATTTAATGAGGGTGAAGACCAACGATCATACCTTGAAGATGCCCATGGTCGAGGGTTTCGAGGTAGGAATTGGTTTCGCTTCTTCAAGGCCGAGGCTGTGACAAGGCCAACGACCTCAGAAGCGGAGGGGGTAATGTTTGGGCCCAAAATAATGGTTTGGGTCGAGCACGCGGTATTTCTTGGCCCAGAGGCTTAGTTAGGAAGATGCGATGAGATATTCGGTTCATGGGCCAACTAGATTAGGTCGGCCAGATCCCATTAGGAAAAGGACTCGTCCAGACGGAGAAGAAGGAAACAAAGTCTATCTGTGAAACGGACAAGGAGTTCTAGTGCGGTAGGGAGTTTCGGCCTGGCCAGGATACGGAAGCAAGAAAGAACATGGCCAGAAAGGAGATTAGGTTCAAAATCCTAGTAGAGAGAGGACTGGCCGAGATAAAGTTTGATTAGGGTAAGGAGTCCTAGTTCAAGTAGAGGTATAATTCGATTAGAGGAGGTTCAGTTCCTATAAATACAAAGGGAGTGGCAACATTCAGGGGACCTCCAACTCAACACACAAATCTACCCTGCGCAATCCCTCGCTCTACGCGAAACCTCTCAACACCCTTGAGATTTTTATTTTCTTTTTTGCCTTCACACCTTCAGTTTGGATAAACAGCACTGTGAAGGCAACCGGTAAACACCTCCAGTTTGGATAAACAACACTATTACCGTAGAATCAGCCGTCCTTGAAGCATCTTCAGTTTGGATAAACAGCACTGTGACAGGGTCGACTGGTTATTTATCTTAGTCTCGGCCGACGAGGATTTTCGGAACCCCGTCGACAGAGGTCATCTCACCAGCCTTTTCAGTGAAGTGAGGTGTTACTGATACTTAGGCTCGGTGCCTCAACGCTGAGTTATTTTATGATCGCATATTCACAAGTGGGTTTCAGAGTTCGAGACTCGGACGGCCGAACCACATTCATTATCAAGACCTTCATCCGCTTTGAGTATTTGTGCCCCTATACTCTAGTATCGATTCGGCGTGGTTTCACCTTCACAAATAAGGTGACTGTGGCCGAATCGGACGACGACGAGCCGTGAACTTTGTAATTGGTAGCCTTGTCTTCAGGCTTGAGGACCTAGAGGCCGAGACGTGTTCCTTTCTCGTCCGCAGTTGCAGGACATAGAAGTCAGCCGCGCGCATCAACACAACATCAATACATTTTTACTCATCGGTTGAGCTCGGCCAACGAGTTGGCACGCCCCGCACACATTTGAAGGACATAGTTAGCTTACTAATTACTCAGCCTACGCGCCACGTAGGCTAGGTGATTTTTGTAATCAACAGATTCAAGTAGTGGTTAATGCAGAGGACAATACAGAAGGAAACAAATATTATAACGGCATAAGTTGAATAATTGCAGCAATCAAACAAATAGAAGACTCAAAAATTGGAAATGAAAGCAGGTAGCATTGAGTTTTAATAACCGAAAAGGGACCTCATTTAAGCAGCTCCACAGCAGCATTTATACTTGGATGATGAGCTACAAAAACAGAAAAGAAAACACAAATAAAAATAAAAATATAGAATTTAACACTAATCCAAGGATTAAATATCAAATATAAAGTCATTAGGATTGGGACCTTTGCATTGAGGAATATCTACTACGTTATGAGTTCCCTCTTAATAAAGCCCAATCAGGGGGTTTTTTGGTGAGGCACGAATGGCTAACTTTGCGCGACACCGCCATCCCCACTAACACCAAACCCAGATAATATCAGGATCAAAACTAACCAATACCAGAAGGATATTTCTTTTTATTTAAATTTTAAGAAAAGGCCTAAACTTTACGAAATTAAAGGGGAAAAGAAGTTAAGCAAAGCACCAATTTGCAACTGTCAAAAGTGAAATATGAGACTCCAACTGTCTTGAAGAACTCTGTAGCCTCATCGACGATGGCCGGATGGTGGAGATTGAACTCGTGCGTACACCTGAAGCACTTGATTATACACCGGACAGAAAACAAAATTTAAACCAAGTCAAACTATAGTTATGAGAAAATAAACTAAAAGGGATTTGAGCTGAGACTTACGATTTGAAGTGCAGGCAGTAGAAGGCGCGGGTTAACGGCAGTGGAGGAGGGGTTGAGACGGTAGTGCTAAAGGCACTATTTGTCAGCCAATCATATAATAGCCAAAAAAACAACACTAAAATTTTCTACACACAAAAAGAAATTGACAAAATTTAACCAAATGTAATTTCAACAGAGAAAAAAAAACTAAATATAACAGAAACAAAATCTCAAAATCCAAGTAAAATGAAGAACAAAAATAACATAACCAAAATTAATAATTTTTTTTTATATTAAAAAAAAACCCAACATGCATGAAAGACAAATAATCGGTGAAAGCAAGGAAATCCATTTGCAAGGAAGGTTTTTGTTTGTGGACCTCAACAACTGGATTGTAATAGCCCGTTCAAAATAAAAGGTAAAATTACCTTTTTGCCATTGGTAGGCTTTGTTCACTTGCTCCAAATCTTTGGATTGTGGTACCCTTGACTCAAAAACCCGGCCTAACATTTCTGTTTGTTGGCCCGATCTCTCTCTTCTCCTTCATTTTTCTGCACTCGCCTTCTATCTCTCAACTTAGGTCGGTTCGGTTCTTTTTTTCGGTTCATTCGGTATCGGTACAAAATCGGTTCGGTTTGGTATTTAGTCGGTTCGGTTTCGGTTTGGTTTCGGTTCTATGTTCGGTACCGAATCGTACCAAATCAATTTTGGACAAATAACTAATTTGGGGTTTTTTTTTTACAAAAATTGAAAAATAGGTCTTATTCCTACCGAACCGAAAACTGAACCGAACCTACACTTGGACCAAACCGAAAACCGAATCGAACCTACAATTGGACCGAACCGAACCGTACCGAAATTTTACTGCAGGTTCGGTTTCGGTACCACTCCGGTACCGAACCATACTGAACCGTGCCCAGGCCTATCTCAACTATCTCTGCACGTTTGAAATCACAATCCCCTAGCACCAAGAGAGAGAAAACCATACTATCACTCAAATTCCTTTACAAATTGAACTTCAAAGCCATGAAAGCTTGATCTTTGGGACGAGAGGAACTTAGCCCTACCATTGCATGTGCCATCGGAACACTAAGTAGCGATCTACCATTAAATCCGAGAGCTTGAGTTCTCAAGTTTGAATCCAGGTGATGTTCCTGTCACTACTCTAATGTTATTACGCTTTAAATCCTGTGGTGTGGTAATTCTTGTGGTTTAAATCAAGGTTTGAGCCCTGTTAAATTTCTGGGCATGCCTTACCAGTCCGGCGACAAACTCCGGTGAAAACCATGGAGTTCGAAGCTAATTAGGGGCTGTTCTTGTTGGTTTTGGGATCGATTTGGTCAGAGAGTGATTCCTAGATTAAATTGAACTTAAAATTTCATTGAGAACTCATGCATGCTCTCGGTGCATGTTTCCAGATTTTGGCGAGAGACTCACCTCTCGTCTCTTTCGTCGCCGCCTCTCTGGTCTTAGCTATTTCAACAAAAATTTAGAGAAAAGCAGAGTATACGAACAACGACACCATGATTAAATTCCAGAAATAACACAAGCTATATGTACAAAGAGAAAGAGATATGACAGACAGCTCTGGTTACAAGGCGTATGTTGTAGGCTTGATCGCTGGTGTAGCCACCATTGGAATTGGCCATCCCTTTGACACTGTCAAGGTTAATATGAAAAAACACAACACTTCAGCACACGTGATTACGTACAGGAATAGTTTGCATTTCATTGCAAGGAGGAGAAACCTCATCTTGTGTGGGGATGACTTTTTAATTCGGCATGTATTCCCAGATCAAACAGTGACCGCAGGGAAATGCCCAAGGTGCAGGTCCACATCCCCAAGTCATAATTCCATTAGCAGCTTTTAGTGGAGCATTCATCAGTTTTATATTATGCCCCTTGGAGCTGGTGAATGATGCAAATTCAAGGCAGACTCTGTGGTCCCAATGTCTAGAGGATACGGCAGTCCTCTTGATTGTGTCCTTATAACTGTGAAAAATGATGGCGTTATAGGAAATTTCGAGGAGGTTTTACGACATTGTTAAGAGAATGTATTGGAATTGCGGTCTTTTTCAGAGGTTATGAGTATCTCCGCTATCACATGGATTTACCATTGAAATCTGCTTCAACTGACCACAGAAACTTATTGACGTGGGAGTTGGGATTGCTAGCGGAGGCCTTGGTGGTATAGCATTTTGGTTGGCTACTCTACCGTTGGACGTGGCAAAAACCATAATTCAGACAACTCCAGATAAGAACACTACAAGAAATCCATTTCAAATCTTGAGCTCCATACGTTGGTGGGAAGAGGCACTATCCTTGTTAGTTAAGTGGCTCTTCAGCAATAAAATATCTGTGAGTGGACCCCTTCTAAAATGATATTTTTATAAATCTTAGGGTTGCATGCATATTTTATGTTGGAATTTCATATGCTTTAAATATGTTTACGAATTGGTGTATCTTTGAGATTTGGATATCTTAGTTTTACATGAAATTACATATTTTGATTTTGGATAATTTATTAGTAATTGACTTACTTATGGAATATCTATTGGATATATTCAGGTACTATATATTAAAGGGTATAAAATGTTGGATTATACGTATGATTTTCAATGGGTTGTGAGAATATAGTTTTATGAGTTATTTTATGGTTTTTTTGGAACTTTTGGATCTTGATACTTTGGCATGAGATTTGAGCTATGTTTTGGGATATTTTATATCTAGCGGGTTATCATACAACACATCCACACAACACGGGTATTAGACGTCTATAGTCATAGGACACGAAGATGAGGAGGAGTGAGATGTATGTTATACCTCCAGCTTCATTGCCGAAAGTCGAACAAATTCACTAGTCATAGCTAGTGTCGGTGTGAGATGTTAGAGAGTTCTTATCTGACGTAACCCGAAGTCGTACATCTTCACCTTCGAGTGATGTGGCCTACCATGTTTCTTCAGCGACGTAACCCAGTGTCGTACAGCTTCACCCTTGGGTGATGGATAGGTACTGTCTGCGGGGGACTATGATACCCCTAGAGAGTACAATTTACCAAGATTATGGTTTTACCTTCCGGCGGTGATAGTACAGTTTTGATGCCTCAGTTTTATGTGCGGGTTTTATGGAGGTTTTTGATGGCATATTAGAGTTTTCAGAAACCTAGTATGTAGTAGTATATATGTTTTCAAAACAGGGGGTTATTATGTTAAGAAATAAAATGGTTTTTGTATTATTAAAATTATTATAAATTTTGGTCCACTCACATTTTCTGTTTTGCGCCCCTTTTAGGGTTTAGATTCGAGGCACAATATCCCGTTGTCAGGACAAATTTGCTTAGCTATTCTCGAGTTCTCTCCACATAGTTATTATTCCATTGTTCGTGTATTTTCTTAGAACTTCTTCTATCTTATTCTTATAAATTGTATGCTCTGAACCAGTTCCTGCATTAGAAATTTTATTCTAAGTACATAATTTTTTTAGTAGGCATGCTTAAAAATGGCTTCGTCACTCTTGGGTGTCGGCCAGCACGTGCCTACCCTGATACTTAGGGATATCGGGGTTGGGGCGTGACATGGATCTTGTTAACATCAAGGTGAAGAGCATAAC
The DNA here is from genome assembly GCA_963580275.1 of Crataegus laevigata. Taxonomy (NCBI): domain Eukaryota; kingdom Viridiplantae; phylum Streptophyta; class Magnoliopsida; order Rosales; family Rosaceae; genus Crataegus; species Crataegus laevigata. The sequence continues at coordinate 13,299,542 of OY756946.1, forward strand.
CAAGCCGGAGAAAATTGAGCCAAAGCTTCAAAAAAACTGGATCTTGTGAACAACAAGGAGAATTAAGCCAAGCTTCAAAACATTGATCTGAACTGATATCCAAGTTTTGAAGGGTGCGGATGCAGCTGGAATCAGCGAGACCAAGACAAAAATTGACAGGCTACAGTCAAAATAGAGGCTTGATCGATGATGATTTCTATGATTTTACGGGTGCGGAGGCAGTCAGAATCCGCAAGGCACCAAAAACCGATAGCGAGAGAGGGCAAGTTCGAGAACAATAGAAGAGAGATCTGTGAGAGACTAGTGGAAACAAAGGGAAAAATCTAGAAGATCCAACCCAAATAGAGGGTGGGTCGATGACGGACGCATGGATTGAATGGGCAAAACAGCCATACGAGTGTACAAATTTGGAAACAGAAAGGAAAACAGAGGAAAAAGCGAGGGGCAAAATGGTCATCAGACTGGTCATCAACAGTGCCCATCGAAAACTGGGTTTTAGTATATATGATATAACATAATTTCGTCCTGCCTTTGTGTCTCTTTTCTTTTGCTCCTTTCCTCCCTCCCTCGCTAACCCTTGATTTAATTTGTTGTGAAAGCAGATAGTTGACAAAAGCAGATTGTATTTCATATTGTAGTAGAGAAAAGTTAGATGGTTGTATGTTCATTTTTTCTTCATGCTAATAATCATTTTGGATTTCTGCATGCAGCTCAATCAAATATTAGCAGATTTGATGGGCAGAGTTCACATAAGTCACAAGAGAACCGCGATGCAACTGCAGGACCTGCAACTAAAGGTTGTCTTTGCGCGTGACGAGTACACACAGTATCGTTTTCTAATGATTTTTTATTTTCCTGCAAAAAAATCTGTACACCTGCATACAGAATTTCAACGCACCATTTCTAATAATTCGCTTGATTGGGATTCCAATACTCTACTATCTGTGTTTCAGCTGTAACAAGGTCATTCTTCTCTCTTTCAGCGTTTAGGGGCAGCAAACCAAATGAGATGAAGTTTCGCTAATGCTGGAGACTCATGTAGAGTACTGGAGTCGGATTCTGCGAAGCCTTCTATTCTTCCTTCACTGTCGTCGTAGCATGCATGTTGCATTCATCCACACGCAGAGACGAGGGATCGTCCGTCCCTATACTTCTGGCATTTCTTTTTTCTTCTTTCCTGTCGTAAAACTTTGTTTCCGGGTCTTTTGCACGTGCAATATATGCCCTTGTTCTGTATTACAGATCGGTAAACGTCTAGTCGAGTCGATTTTATTTGTTCTAGGAACAAAGTTGCTTCATAACGTATCCAGTTTCAAGTCTGTAAACTTTGCGTATATTGGCAACAATACGAATGACAGAGAATATGCCTCTAAATAACATAGGAATATGCTAACTCCGGGGTCACCATTTTGCTTGCTCTACGAGCATTTCAAAGCTGCATAGCAATTGGGTTTCCTCGTAGAATAGACAGAGGTGTCACTTGAATTAGTAGGAAGAAGAGAGAGAGAGAGTACTGAGTGGCGGAATAATGTGAATAATGTGAGTTTGTTGATAATAAATTAATAGGTAACTAATAACTAAATTGTATTCACACATTTCTCATGTCATTCAATATACTTCTGCTGAATGAATAGTTTTTTTTTGTTTTTTTGTGTACATTAATATTTTTACACTAAAGGGAGGGAAAGTTTAGCTAAACCACACTATGGACAGTCAAATTTGGTATCGAATACGTCATCCATGAGATTCGAATCTAAAATCTCTCATTTCCAAGTGAAAAAGAATACCACAAAACCATAGTACTGAGTAGCAAAATAAAGAGTTACTTGTTCAGAAAAGAAGTCTTTTAATTTTATATGGGATTTTTTTTTTTAGAAAACCTCGACGGTACGAGGGATATTTTATTGATAATAAAAAAAAGTTACATCTAGTCAGGGAGGACATAAACCTTACCCTTCATAATGCCAAGAAAAGGAGAAAAAGAACATGCGTAAGAAGGGGGGACATAAACCTTACCCTTCTAGAAACGAAAATAAAAACGATACAAGTGAGGGGGGACATGAAACCTAACCCTTCTAAAGCTAAACCTGAAAGAAAAATACAAGACACAAGAAGATGAAATTTGACAAAATCATACAACACAACCATACTGGCATATTCGTCACAGCAAAGAAAATGCCAACAAACTTACTCAAAGTACGAAACAAAGCTAAATATATTCAACAATTACATGATACATTTTAAGCACTATCCTATTCAGCGACTGTGAAAGAAGAATGCTCCATGGCATGTTTACCAGCAAAGAACCAAGCACAATCCAAAACCCCACGAAGAATCCAACTCCCAAGCTCACGTAGAACCACTCGTCTTCGAGTAAACGGTATCTTCCTCCTCCGTCTTGATCAACTGTTGGTGGCAGTATCACCCCATTTGCGCTGCAATTCTTATTGAGTGGAGCTCCGCATAGTTCGTTGCTGACAAAGCTAGACTGATCAAGGCTTTGCAGCTGAGTGCTTTTCGGAATTCGTCCCGTCAAATTGTTGTAGGACAAGTTTAAGTGACTTAGAAATGTCAAATTCGTAATGCTTGGAGGAATTTCACCATCAAGTTGGTTCATGGAAAAATCAAGAGATTCTAACCGTGCCATATTACCAATCTTTGAAGGAATTCTTCCGGTGAAGTGATTATTTGATAAATTGAGTGACTGCAATGCAAGGAGGCCGGTAAGTTCTTCAGGGATCTCCCCATACATAAAGTTGCATGAAAGATCCACGCTCTTTACAAATTTCAGATTCTTGGTATATTCCACTTCTATCCCCTTCGTTACCAAGATTGTATTCTCTGGAACTGTATAAGGCTCAGCAGAAACACCAATGCCAAACAGTGGTGACAAAAATGATTCTGAAAAATTAGCCATGGAGCTCAAATTGTGGAAGCATCTCGGTAACGTTCCAGAGAGTTTATTACGTGCAAGGTCCAATATCTGGAGACTTTTCAAGTAACAAATTTCAGAAGGAATGTCTCCTTCAAACTCATTCGAACGAAGGTTCAGAACGTTCAATAATGAAAGGCTTTTACCCATCCATTTTGGTATGCTTCCGACAAACCCATTTCCACCAAGGTCAACAACTGACAACATGGTACAGTTCTGTAGGAAATGTGGCAATTCTCCGTACAGGTGATTATTGCGCAAGTGCAGCGATTTCAACTGTTGCAAATATCTCATAGACATTGGGACGTTCCCAGTTAGGTAGTTGTTTTCTATGTTTAGGACTCCCAAGTCTTGCCAGCTCATCCAACAGTCGGGTACTTGTCCAGTGAGAAGATTGTTCCCGAGACGAAGAATACAAAGTTGCTTTGGTTCATCCGGCCTATCACAGAAGAAGTGGAAAACAGATCCAGAAAATGATGAATTGGAAAGGTCTAGCCAAAATAATGAGGTGGGAACAATAGGCAATGCACCAGTGAATTGGTTAGAACCAAGATCAACTGTTGAACCAGGAGCAGCAACTATATTTTGAATCTCCCCGTACAATTGGTTGTGAGAGAGATTCAGATAAACAAATTGGGAAGTTAAGTTCAAAAACCAAGTTGGAATAGTACTTGAAATTCTTGTACCAGATAAGCTTAGATATGTTAACTGCGTTTGTGTCTGAAGCCACATTGGCCATTCAGGTCCCAAGTGCCATGAATCCAATTGCAAATTTTCAAGTTGAAAAGAAGGAAGCCAATCTCGACTGGTTTTCAGAGTAAATGAGTTTCCTTTTGCAATGAAATGCTTCAATTTTGTAAGGTTACTCAAAGAAACTTCCGACACCACACCTTCGAACGAATTATAAGATATGTCCAAATCTGTTAGCATTTTGAGTTGACCAATAACTTCTATGAAAGTTCCATTGAACTGATTTCTAGATATATCTAGTTCTACTAAACTTGACAGGTTTCCTAGGGACATTGGAATGGGACCTGACATTGAATTAAATGAGAGATCAAAGTGCCTTAAACTTCTAAGGTTTCCAATGGAACTCGATATTTCACCATGTAAGGCATTGCGAGAAAGAAGTAAGGACTTGAGATTGTTCAAGCTATACAACCATTCAGGTATGGTAGAATTGAATTCGTTCCCCCCGAGATTAAGAGCTGTAAGACCAGTCATATTCTGAATACTGCTTGGAAGTTGTCCTGTAAGTTGATTGGATTCTAGATTCAATTCAAGGAATTTTTGGTTAAACAACCATTTGGGGATTGGATCAAGACTAATAGAATTGTTTGACAAATCAATTTCCCTCAGAGATGTGATATTCTGTGAAATGCTAGGAATTGGACCTTGGAAACCACAAAAACTGAGATGAAGAGAAACTAGATTTTTAAGACTGAAAACCCACCTCGGCATCAAAGAATAAAAAATGTTGAGAGAAAGATCAAGGACGACCAGAGAAGTGAAATTTGGGGTGGGTAGAGGGGGAATTTGATCAAGTTCACAATCAAACATATCTAACTCTACCAAAGAAGGGAGCATGTTTGTAACTTCCAACCAGTCATATGCTTTTCTAAGATTTACAGAACTCAAGTCCAAGTGTTTTAGCTGAGAAAGACCAGAAATCCACTGAAGGTTTTCCACCTTCAGATCGTTCAAACTGAGATTGAGATAACATAAACTGGAGAGATTTCCTAGTTTATGAGGAATTACTCCATCAAACAATGAGTTTCCAAGATTAAGGTGTGTTAAACTTGTCATAGAACCAAAGAAACTAGGAATTTGTGTTAAGAAACCATTGTTACTTAGGTCCAAGTAGTTGAGATGCTTCAAAGTGAGCAAAGAAGGATTTATCTTACCACCGAAGAAAGAGTCTAAACCCCAATCAGAGTCAGAACTATTAAGGTGCAGCTCGTGGATGTGGCCAGTTATGTGATCACAGACAACTCCTGTCCAACGGCAACAGTCTGAACCTTCTTCTGCAACCCACGACGAAAGCCGATTGGCAGGGTCCTCGAGATCTTGCTTGAACATCAGAAGTGCTTGTCTTTCGCTTTCTTTGCAAAGCGGAGGCCAACCGGGAATTCCATTGCATACACCAATACTGAAAGTAATGGTTGCAATAGTTAGAACCCTGATTAGTAGTAAAACAACTCTCATGCTTCTCTCCATAAAGTTTTAGTGTATGAAGCAGGTGATGTGTATGAGCAATGAACCATCCAGAGTAGTGCTACCTATATATACTAGGGAGCCTCACTTTTTCTAAACCATCCTCTACGGCATGAGACCGCATTTTCAAAATTGATGCACATCAACGAGAGTAGCAGTCGGACTGACTCTTGGAATCTTGGACAAAAGTTTCATAGATGATAAGATTGATTAAACTAAGTGGCTACTTAGGACAAGCTAGTCCACTTCAAAAGGTCTCTGAGTGTTGGAAGTGTAACATAAATAGAGATGAAAAATTAATTTCTTTAATGGATGTGATATTTACTGGGATATGACATTATAGGGATTGGAACTGGGAAATTACAATCCTAATGCAAAGAGAAATGCAGATTCACTTGTTTTATGGACTCTCTGTCACCACACAAAGTTGGTACAAGAATTGACGTTAAATTGTGAGGTGTCAAAGTCCATGGAGGCTCCACCTCAAGAGAGTGCCATTAGCATTTCTCAAGTGCAAATGAAAGTAAAATTTGTGATGCTTTCTGTAACAGCATCTCCGAAGGAGTTAGCAAAAACAGTTTTTTGTAAGTGTTCTGTGCCAAGTCATGTGGCACTTTAATGCAATTTTCCAATAAGATAAAATAGCCAATTGTTCAATCAATTCAACACGAACAAAAAAGGATTTAAGCATCAAACGTTGAAATAGATTTCCTTCTCGATGATCACAGCTTAGGGGTAAGTGGCATGGTAGGAAAACAGCACCTCTGCGTTCATAAATCTGGAAGCAGGGGCGGTTTACTAAAACTGAAAGAGCAGATATTGCACCTGAAATCCAATATTCAAGCTTGTCGTCTTTTGAAGCAACTTTTGTATGCAAAAATATGACACCCTAACACTAAGAAAGAAACATTAAGAATGTAGCTAACGTATTATACAAGTAGGAAAAAGCAAAACAGAGGAGTATAACTACCTGAAAGATTCAAACAAACAAGTAAAAATGCTATGTAATAACCACCAAGTCTGCAGAACATTCCTTGATGAAGGTAATTAATTAAAATAGAAATTCAGGAGGAAAATTGGAGCCACATTACAAGTTCGGAGATCAAATCAACAAGTGTCTCTTTTCTAAACCATCTTCTGTGGCATGAGCACTTTTTCGAAACCATCTTCTAAGGCATGAGACCGCATTTTCTAAATCGATGCAAATCAATGACAGTAGTGGTAGGACCGACTCTTGGAATCTTTGACAAAAGTTTTATAGGTGATAAGATAATTGGCACATTAACATTGGTGATCTACTATGTATATAAAGTTGAAGAACTAAAGGAATAATTGGCACATTAGTAATCAAATGAAGAGAGGAATGGTTGCAAATTTTCAGTAGTGCCAACGTATCAACTCTTCTGAAATAATGCCAATGTTTGACGAAAAGGATGGACCATCCTTTTTTTCTAAACCATCCTCAATGGCAACGTTTGACAAAAGCATCCTCAATGGCAACGTTTGACAAAAAGGATGGGCCATCTTTTTTTCTAAACCATCCTCAATGGCAGGAGAACGTACGCTTTTTTGAATGTTTGACAATGTTAAGAAGTTGAGATTAACACCAAGAAAGAAACATTAAGAATGTAGCTAACGTATTATACAAGTAGGGAAAAGCAAACAGAGGAGTAAAACTACCTGAAAGATTCAAACAAATGCGGATAAAAACGATGTTAAGCGAACAGCATTTTTAAGAGGGAGCGATTAATAAGATGTGAGCAGGAGCCTCCATGATCTAAATGGAAGAAAAGTTGAAAATTACTGTCAAGATTTTCCTTTGAAAAGAGAGAAGAAAAAAAAAACAGAGAATCCTACATATGAGTAAAAATGCAATGCAATAAACCCAAGTCTGCAGAACATTCCTTTTAAGAGTGAAAAAGTTAAATCTTAGCATAAGATAGTGGCAAACTCGCAATAACAAAGTTGCTTATAGAATTGGACATCAAATTGCCCTTTGAAGGCAAATGTGCATGCATGGAAATAAATCCAATATCGTGGTCGGCACAACTAATAGGTAAATGCAACATTTCAAACAATCGTTGTTGAAGAAGCAATATCATAGTAAAAACTGAAAAGAAAAGGCAGAGTTTGAAGATTTACCTTGTACAGGCGGATAACAACGAATGGTACAAACGTCACATGTTTTCCTAAATGTAGCTGATGTAGTCCGTGTATTCTAAGGTAAACAAGAATTTTGTATCTGGATGAATAACCGAACAAGAAAATATGGATAGATACTCTTCCAACTTTATATAGTCAGATTTTGTTCTCTCAAACAAATAATTAGATAGTGAGGCAATATGAACGGGGTGGCCCAATCTTCTGGATAAATTCTTGATGAGATTTTGGCAAGCTCTCAGGACGCATTACAAAGGCATACATAACCTTTGTTGATGCACAAAATCAGATCGATCTTGGACCAACGTAAATTCGACCATGAATCACACAAACGCGCAAGAACACAAAGATATATCGTGGTTCACCTCAAGTTGGGGCTACGTCCACACTACTGTCCATTCAGTTTTGCTATGTAAATGTGTGGATTACAATGTACAAGCAAGGCAACTCTCCACTGCTCTCCCCCCTAAGTGAGGGTGACCCTTTTATACAATAAGGGTTTCCTCCCCTCTTAGATGAATCATGAACTAAGTAATGAAGCCCAAATACCAAGGCCCAATATGTGGTACAACAAGAGTCCCCCCAAGTCTCCAATGAAGATAGTTTTTTGGCTGGAGACTTCAATTCAATCCATGTGTAGGTCAAAGTGACTAGATGTCGTCCAGAAATAGTACTCGACATAAGGCAGTGCTCAACGTGAAGCAATACTCAGCTAGAGGTAGCACATGTTGCGAGGTTGCTCGGCTAAAGGCAATGCTTGTGGCGAGGCAGTTGCTTGGCTGGGGGCTATGCTCGTTGCGAGACGGCTCGGCTCGTGGTGTTCCTTGTTGCGAGTATGCACTCGACGTTGGCGTGCTCATTATGAGTTAACTTCTCGACACGACTCGGGTTCGTTTGTTGAGTTCACATATTGGGTCTGTGTGTTGGGTCCGCAGATCGAGTCCACATGTTGGGTCTTTGAGGCTGGGCCATTGTAGAGACTTTGAGTTGGGTTCACAAGTTGGGTCCATGAGTCGAGGTCCGAGCTTAATGGTGTCCGAGCTTGTGGGTATTCAATCTCATAAGTGCCCGAACGAATGGGTGTCTAAGCTTGAGGATGTCGAACACATAGGTGTCCAAATAAGCAAGTGTCCAAGCAAGTGGGTGTCCAGTCAAACAACAGGTCACCGTTTGGACTAAATCTTTGACACCATAAGCATGTGGCTCAGTACTCTATAAGTTGGTAGGCTTCTTTAATCAGTTAAAATGTTGATCAATAGAGCTAATTGCTCAATAATTCCTGACAATAAATGACAGTATAAGTATGAACGCATAATGAATATATCAAATTGACAGAGTTTGGCAAGGCAAAATATTGTACTATGTGCCTACTACAAATAAATAATTTATTAAGTTGTGTGGTAAATCACATGTTGCATAAGTGACATAGTTAAAGGCAATCACATTACACTAGGCAGCATGTTAAGGTTGCACAAATAAATGCCTATTTAAACATGTGTGATGCGACTAGAGTTAGTGAAATCCGAGTTCTTGATTTGGGAAGCATTCTTAGCATAAGACCATCTTCAATGGAGATGTCAAATATGCCAAATATGATTAAACGACATTCAAGTGTTCTCCAATTGATATGCCATATATGATGTGGCATGTGAGTCATTTGACTCCTTACTTTCTAACTGTCTTTTTTTTTTTACAGCAAACAAAGAAAGAGTTAAATATATTTAATTAAATTTTTTAATGCATGAATCCCATTAACAACCAATAGAATACAAACTAAAGCTAATTTTGATTATTTTTTTAATAGTTAATGTAACTCTAGGCCCAATAAAATAAATATTTGACACATTCATTGGAAAAGAAGAAGATTTAGCACTTATATTCAATTTACCACATTAGCAATCAAATAAAATTTTGACATACTATATTTGACATATCATTTGAAGATGCTCTAATAATCTTAAACCAGATGAATGTTGGGATAATGTACACACATATAACTTTGTATTGTGGATTGTGGACCTTGCCCTAACAGTGAAAGAGTGAAAATATGTGATGTGGTCAAACTTCCACTTAAGGAATAGTCATAATAATGTTGCATTATAATGACAAGCATGGACCCATACGGTATGTGGTGTTAGTGTCACGTGGTATATAGTAATAATGATGTGACGGAAGATTATCATCATAATAAAATATTTAATTACACATATATCTGTATATTTGTATTGTGTAGTGTGCCATGAGTTAGGTCAAGACAATAATTTAAATAAGTTTGTGTGATGTGTTCGACTTTCTTGGTCATGTGATAAATATCACAAAACAATAAAATAATAAAATATTAAATAAATAATTTGAGAAAAGATAATGGTGGGTTTCTTTCAGGCCAACGGTGCGTACACATATCAGTCACTAAAGTTTCACCCTAACATTTAAATAATATTATAATATTTGAAATGGGTAAACAAATTATTTTTTTGACACGTGGCACAAATGTTGCAGCCACGTCAGCTCTTAACGGACCAATAGATGGAAAATGTAACGTATGTATTATATTGAAATAATATAGTACTTGAGGTATGAAAGTGAAATGTTTTAAAGATGTTGTAAAGAATTGAAATCGACCCCAAACTTGAGGTGGCAAAGTGTAATTTACCCATAAAATAATAAAATATTAAATAAATAATTAGAGAAAAGATAATGGTGGGTTTCTTTCAGGATTTAGATCCCCTTCGAGGCAAAGCCTCAAAATCCTGCTGACCACACAACACGGGCCGTTGATCCAACGACTACAATTATTATAACTTTAGAGGGGGGCCCTGTTTGTAGTCATTGGATCAAAATCCAATGGCCAATGTTATTTGCTCAGCAGGATCCCGAGGCTTGGCCTCGGAGGGGATCCAATTCCTTTCTTTCAGGCAGTGGGACAATGGGTACACCTATCATGAGTCACTAAAGTTTCATCTTAACATTTAAATAATGAATATAAAATAGAGAAAATTAGAATGCCCCACTCTGTTTTTACAATTTTTTTATTAAACATTTCTGTCTTTTAAATATTTGATTAAGACGCTTTGACTAGTTGATAGCGATTTTATCACTTGTAAAACAATGGTTAAACCATTAGAAATTTTTTTTAAGAGAACAATTGTTTGTAGTATAGAATGGCTCAAGTAAGGTCGATCTCCTCACGGGTTAAACAATTTACAAGTTTTTGGAGTATTTAACTTGGTTAACTCTCAAAACTACACTAATTTGACAAAACTAAATACTATTGTACGTGACTAAAACAAATATCTAAAATGGGAATTGGCTTATAGAAAAAGTGATCCAACTAAACAAAACAAGTAAATGTAGAAATTCAATATAATAGAAATAATTGAAGAAAATTCGATTGACAAGGCACTAGAGTTCGACCTTTACCAACAACACTCATACGTAGCTCTTCCAATTACTTAAGTAATTTGAAGGTTGGGTTTTTCCTTGTGTATGTTTTACTTGTGACATTCAAGCTAAAACGCATACCACTACATGCAATTTATCCATGACATTTGGATTAAATATAAACATGAGTGAATCATTAATCTTGGTGAAAATCCTTTTGTTAAACCATGTAATCCCTAAGAGTATGATATTTACCTAAAGAGAAATTACAATCCTCAATCACAAGAAGCATAACCAATTTTAACGTGACATTCGTTCAAAATTGCATCTGATGACTTTTCTAAGTGTCCTGATGGTGATCAAACATCAAGGCACATAAATAGTTTAATTCAGTGATTGAAAATATCAAAGCAAGCATTTAACAACACTTAGGTAATTGAAAGAGAAATCTACGTAATCATGTTGCGGCTCATGGCCTTACTCTAGCAAAAGGAAATTAGTTATACATAATTATTTGAATACATAAGAAATTATCCATGAAGAATCAAAGAAATAGACAACCCTTTTTTCACAAGGAAGCTATCTGCTGAGCTCTCCAATCTTCTCCTCCTTCCATGTGGAGCTACGGCTCCCTTACTTTTCTGCTATGTTGCTCTCTGCAACTCTCTGCTTCTCTCCTCTTCTTCCCCCTGATCCGTATGTTCCTTCATCTGCTCCTTCTTTGTCTTGTCGTGTGATGCCTTAAACAAAAGTCAATGATTTTTCAAAGCACCAAGGCCACAAGTGGAAGACCCATCATTGTTGTCCCCTTTCTTATTTTATTAGCCAATGGAATAGGCAGTCGTTTTCTCCACTTTCTCCTCTCTACTCTCCGTTGCTTTTCTCTTGCTCCAAAGGTCAATGAGTGGAATTGAAAACCCCATTTTCTGCCAAGTGAGGATGACAAAGCAAAGCACAAAACAAGTGCCTTTACTTTCTTATTTTTATTATCCAAATGGAGTGGGCAGATTTGGCCATAATGTTTAGTAGACCAAAAGTCCTTAGATTTGAATGAATGAGATGTCCTAAAGCTTGAAAGGTCTGCTTCAAAAGCTAAGAAGGAAGTTTCCTCAATTTAGGCTTTAATTATGTACTTAACTCTCGTGCAGCCTTCAGAGGTCCAAACTGCCTTGTCAGCACGCTGACTCGTCTTCATTCTTAAACTGGAAATAATTGGCTGGGAATTTTGAGCTGAAAACTTGATATGATCATCTTCAATCTCTTGAGAATCAGCTCCAACTAGAATCATTTGAAAATTCCACCGTTTGCATACTTTTCCACCAAACTCAATCCTGCTGCTCCTAGAAACATAATATGGCAAAACTATGATGTATATTTAAAACTTCCAACTAAACTACACAAGAAAAGAAATATAAAAGAGGGAAATATATCGTATAAATATTGGTTCATCACTAGTGGCCACCTAAGTATTTTTATATTTATTTTATTTATTTTTTTCTAAAGGTTTTTAAGTTAATAAAGGTTTTTTGGCGTGTCAGAATCTATGCCCCCTTTTAAGGAATGTTGGATAATTAATAGATGTTAACTATTAAATCATCAATATTATCTCTTAATTTTTGAATTTTTAACATTTATTTTTCTGTAATAAAAATTCATTGATTACGAAAAAAGCTTACATCAGCAGAAAAAATAGAGATAGCCAATCCAACATGATGAAAGCACCATAGACGCTACATTATCTTGTGGAGTTCTAGTTTGATTGCATGGTTGTGTAGTATGCAACAGAAAACAAGTGATTTTAAAATATTGCAACACAATATAATTTGCATAAAAGTTGTTGACAAAAGGGATTAGTACCCATGCCATGTTGAAATATACTAATATGACTTGAATCGTACCGATGCCAAATTGAAATGCAGCATAGATAGGATATGTACCCATGCCAACTTGAAATGTACAAACATATCGTTTAGAAATGTACCAATGCCAAATTGAAACGTAGTGATGCTAATATGAAATGTACACATGCCAACTTAAAATGTATCAACATATCGGCTATAAACGTACCAATACTAAATGGAAACATACCCCATATCATCTACCACTATAATCTATTTTCCAAATGTACCATGCTACGAATACTCAAATCAAGAAGTTTGCATCAAATGAAAATAGAAAGGGAATGAACATAACTCACAAAGGAGGACGGAAGAGTATCGATTGACAGAAAAGAAATGGCACGAAAAAATTGTAGAATGATCATGAAAGAAGCATAAGTAGAATGGCACGAAAAAATTGTAGAATGATCACGTTAGAAGCATAAGTAAATCAAATTTGATATGTTTTTAGATTTTTAAAACATACGTCTACTAGATTCTAGGAGATTTGGATAATTATTAGCTAATTGGTACATTATATATGGCAAATTGTGTAATTTTGCATTAAAAAAAATGCTACTTATAATATATTTGGCAACTAAAATGTAAGAAAATGTTTAATAAATTTTTTAAAAGGTACAGAAATGTTTAATCTAACAAATAGAACCTCTTTGTGAAAACACGATAAAGCTGAGGGGTGTCATTAATTGGATGTAAAACAAACTTCTGCTTGTTTCTGTACGTCCTTACGCTCTCTTCACTGTCTCTCTCGAGAAGCACAAAGCTACCAGACCCAAGATCGAAGCCGTATCGAAATCGCTGGTGGCCAGTCCCTACCTTTCGTCTTTCTGATACGTAAAATTCCTTTGCTTATCTGTTTTAATTGTTTATTTATGGAACGATTATATGCAAATTCCACAGTTTAGACGTTGTTATAATTTAATTCAAAGTTTGTTCGGAATTTCAGTTCCGAATTTACTTGAAATTTTGGATGGGATATACGAGATTATGTGTGATTTGAGATATAAACCCTAAACCAAAAGACTAAGAAACCGACCATCGTGTATTCTTGTTGTGTACTTCACATTGTGCAGCAGGGAAAGCCCCCTCGATTTTGAATCCTTGATCTGGTTATTTCCTTTCTCTGGACCTTGAACGGCACAATGCTGAGAGGAAATCAAGGCAACCCTAATCAGAATCCTAGGAAACAAAATACAAACAGAGCAGTGATGGGCATCAAATTTCAATATCTTCCCAAGGGTTTGGTGGTGGACATTCTCTCAAGGATAGTCTGCGTCAAGACCGTCTTGAACTGCAATTGCAAAGAGTGTTTGCACGTCTCCATCTTTTGAGATCACCCACTGGGATCTTGATGAAGGAATGGCACCTTGATATAAAATGGATTTAATATATTTCTTGTGTATATTATTTGCTGCAATGGCAGCAGGGATTTATATACAACTCTTTACACACGCATGCAATAAAATAAAAACATTGCAAGTGACATCCTTGCTGTAGTCAGAGCATCCATGTGAAGGGCCTTGCTGTCCTCGACATCCTTTCACGTTGCATTGTGAGTGGAGCATCTTTGACAGAAAGTGGCTCTCATTAGAATAATCTTTCCAACACTCCCCCTCAAGTTGGAGAGTGAATGTCAAGAACTCCTAACTTGCGTAACATGATAGAGAATGCATCCTTCCCCAACGCCTTTGTGAACACGTCTGCTAATTGCTGTGAGGAAGAGACATGTTTTGTAACAACGGAACCATCTTGCACTTTGTCTCTGACAAAGTGACAATCAATCTCTATATGTCTAGTCCTGTCATGAAAAACTGGGTTAGCAGCTATGTGTAAAGCTGCTTGATTATCACAATGCAGTGTTGCAGCCCCTGGATGTGATAAGTTCAGGTCTTTGAGAAGATGTCGAAGCCAAGACAATTCACAACAAGCACCCGTCATAGCTCTGTATTCTGCTTCAGCTGAAGATAGGGAAACCGTCTTTTGTCTTTTTGATCTCCAAGAAATCAAAGAAGATCCCAAGAATATGCAATAACCAGTGGTAGACCTTCGGGTAATTAGGCATCCTGCCCAGTCCGAGTCACAATAAGCTGTCAGAGCTAGATTGTGATGTGAGGAAAAGAAAAGGCCTTGACCTGGTGTGCCTTTGATATACCTTAGAATACGAAGTGCTGCCTCCATATGTGGCCTACGTGGTTCATGCATAAAACGGCTCAACACATGCACAGAATAAGTAATGTCGGGGCGAGTGATGGTCAAGTAGATCAAACGCCCAACAATTCTTCTATATTGAGACGGATCTTTAAGCAGTTCCCCTTTGTCTGAAAGCTTCAAATTTTGTTCCATTGGGAAGTCCACTGGCCGTGCTCCCAAGAGGCCAACGTCCTTCAAAATCTCCAAAGCGTATTTCCGTTGTGAGAGGGAAATACCTTTGTGTGAACGTGACACTTCAATCCCCAGAAAGTATTTCAGATTTCCGAGAGCTTTGATTCGAAAACGACTATGTAGGAATCTTTTAAGAGAGGATATGGCAGCCATATTATTTCCAGTAATGACGATGTCGTCCACATAGATTAAAAGGGTTGTGAATGACTCTCCTTTTCGATGAGTAAAAAGGGAGTAATCGGCTTTGGATTGTACAAAACCTGCAGTTTGAATCGCAGTGGAGAACTTGGCAAACCATTGACGAGAAGCTTGCTTTAAACCATACAATGACTTGTTGAGGCGACACACTAAACTCTCCCCCTGTCGCAGAAGACCAGGAGGGGGTGACATATAGATTTCCTCATGAAGATCGCCATGCAGAAAAGCGTTATTAACGTCTAGTTGGTGAAGGGACCAATGTTGAGTAGAAGCAAGAGCTAACAGACAGCGAACAGTAGTCATTTTAGCTGTAGGTGAAAAAGTATCATGGTAATCAATGTCTTCCATCTGAGTGTAGCCCTTGGCTACCAAACGCGCTTTGTAGCGCTCAATGGTTCCATCAGAACGCCGTTTGATCTTATAAACCCACCTGCAACCAATAGGAGATTTTCCAGGAGGAAGAGAAGTAAGAGTCCAAGTGTGATTATCTGCCAACGCCTGTAGTTCAGATTGCATTGCGGCCTGCCAGTGGGGGCTAGAAGCGGCCCTTGGATATGTGTCAGGCTCCTCATCATGAGTAACATGAGCAATGTAAGCAAAATGACTTGGTGAGTAACGGTGATAAGATAAGAAATTACTCAATGGATACCGTGTACCTTTACAAATATTGGCCAACGAAGACGACGATGGTTTGGGTGTGGTCAGCGTCACCTGGGAGCATACATAATCATCGAGGTAAGCAGGAGCAGTGCGATGGCGTTTGGGTCGCTCAGGAGAGTCTAATGGAGCGATACTGTCATCAGGGGAAAGAGGAGGATTTATGGGATTGGAGGAAGGTGTGGCGGAGGTGGTTGGATGGGGTGAAGAAGCGTCTGAAAGGATAGAAGGGGATGAGGCAGGGAGGGATGATGGAGTAGACGGTTCTAGAGTGGACGGAGAAGGAAGGGGATCGACAATGGGAAAAAAAGGCATGTTTGTGGGTGGTTTTACCGTGGGAAAAATTGGCAAGGGCTGAAAGGGGTAGGTATTTTCATGAAAAATGACGTCCCGGTTCGTAAAAATCTGTTTTGTTGTTAAATCATAAAGTTTGTATGCCTTTTGGCCGAAAGGATATCCAAGAAATACACAACGCCGTGCTCGGGCATCAAACTTATGAGAAACATGTACATTGGTCGCATAGGCAAGACATCCAAACACACGTATATGAGAAAAGGTGGGAGGTTTGGCATGAAGTAGTTCATAAGGGGTTTTGTAATGGAGAAGAGGAGTTGGGAATCTGTTTATAAGGTGTACAGCAGTTAACACACAATCCCCCCAAAAATTTAATGGAAGAGTAGCTTGAAAACGCAAAGCACGTGCCATTTCAAGAAGATGACGATGCTTGCGTTCTACAACCCCATTTTGTTGAGGCGTATAGACGCATGAATGTTGAAAAACAACCCCAATATCTTTGAAAATATGACGTAAAGAAAGGAACTCCCCACCATTATCGGTTCGAATTGTTCGGATTTGTGTTTGAAATTGTGTTTGCACAAAGGAAAAAAAACGTTTGAGTAGGTTTTGTGTTTCACTTTTATGATGCATAAGGAAAACCCAGGTAAACCTAGAATAATCATCTACCACTGTTAAAAAATAATTGGCTCCAGAAAGAGAACTTATCTTATAAGGACCCCAAATGTCACAATGGATGAGATCGAAAGGTTTCTTAGTAGTAATTGAACTAATGCCAAAAGGAAGACGATGTTGCTTGGCCAATGGACATATGTCGCAAGCATCATTCAACTTGAAAGGGATATGCAAGATATTTTTTGCCATAAACTCTAATCTAGATGGCGATATGTGACCCAAACGTCGATGCCACAATTCAGTGGAGGAGGTGACAAGGCTGCATGAAGGTTTGACAAAAGGTGTTGGTCTGTCTGAAAGCAGCGCCACCAAGTAATACAGTCCTCCACGCTGTTTACCCAAACTAATCGTTTTCTTCGTAGCCAAATCCTGCAAAATGCACCAGTAAGGGAAAAAGGTTACTGAACAAGCCATGGCACTAGTGACCTTGCTTACAGACATTAAATCAACTTTGAAAGTTGGCACACATAATACGTCTTGCAAATGAAGTGAAGAATTTAAAGATAAATTCCCAACGGATGTGATAGGAGCTGTCTGTCCACTAGGCATTTGAACAGGTGGTAAGTTGACACTTTTGAGACAACGAGTGAGTCAAGTTGGTGAAGATGTAATATGATCCGTCGCACCACTATCGATTATCCATCGACGAAGGTGCTTCAGAGGTTTTAACAAACCTGATGAGTTTTCAGTGGCATTGACGGTGGCATTGGCTTTGGGAGGATTCTGTGTTGTCTCATTGTTGTTCATGATGGACAGTATCTGCTGGAATTGTTGGTCAGAGAGGCCAGGTACAGCGGAATGCAGTTCTTGCAAGGATACCCCATTGGTGGTATTGTTGGCAGAACTTCCATGGCGTTTGTTGCGTCCACCACTGTTGTTCCAACGTCCACCACCTCTGTTGCTACGATGAAGACGATGTTCGGGAGGGTATCCGTGCAGTTTGTAGCATGTATCAATGGTATGGTGGGCGGTGTCACAATAAGTGCAGTGGAGTTGTTTACGGGAAGATGAGCTGTTGTCAAGTTGCGACGACTGCTGCCATGGACGAACTGCCATCGCTGATGCCTCTGCAGCTTCACGTGAATCGCTGACATCTCGCTGTTTTTCTTGCTGGACGATCATGGAATACACTGAACGCACAGAGGGCAACGGTTTCATCATCAGAATGTTGCCACGGGCAGCACCATAAGACTCGTTGAGGCCCATGAGGAATTGCATCAATCTGGTTCTCTCCGCTTGATCGCCTTGCTTCTTTAAAGCACCACAGGTGCAAGACTCATGATCATTGTAGGATGCAAGTTCATCCCACAAACTCTTTAGTTTGGTATAGTAAGTAGCAACAGATAATTGGTTCTGAGAAATAGAAGCTATTTCTCGTTGAATTTGATAAATTCTGGGTGCATTACCTTGACTGAAACGATCTTCAAGATCCTCCCAGATCGCTTGGGGTGTGGTGTAGTAGACAATGCTATCATGGATATTCTGCTCAACTAAATTCAAGATCCAGGAAACGATCATGTCGTTGCATCGTTTCCAGGAAGCAAAGTCATTCGGTTTCTTCTTTTCATCAGGAGCTTCCAGTGTACCATCCACAAAACCCAGCTTGTTCTTAGCACTCAGAGAAAGCTTTACAGAACGACACCAAGTGGAGTAGTTGTCTCCGTTGAGAAGTTTGGAGACGAGAACCATCGCTGGGTGGTCGGAATGGTGAATGAAAAAAGGACTGGAAATGTTGGAATTATTTCCAGCCAAAATCTGTTCGTCATCCATGGAAGATCAACGACACAGAAGGAAAAGAAATGTAGAAAAAAAATGCAGCGGGAAGAAGCTAGGGTCTGCTTGAATTTCCCAGGCTCTGATACCATATAAAATGGATTGAATATATTTCTTGTGTATATTATTTGCTGCAATGGCAGCAGGGATTTATATACAACTCTTTACACACGCATGCAATAAAATAAAAACATTGCAAGTGACATCCTTGCTGTAGTCAGAGCATCCATGTGAAGGGCCTTGCTGTCCTCGACATCCTTTCACGTTGCATTGTGAGTGGAGCATCTTTGACAGAAAGTGGCTCTCATTAGAATAATCTTTCCAACACTTGATAATGATTGGATAGCGAGAAAACTTGATTTTTCCCAGATAGTGGAAGGTGCTGGTTCTGATTTTGGGGTTGAGAAAACGACTTTAACTCCTAATAATAGCCTGCCCAATTTTTGGTTCGAGTTGATAAACTCATGTAACGGTTTACTTTGTTTGTATGGACCGGAGACTGATGGCCTGTATGTGTGCAACCCTGTGTTGGGTGAGTGCATCACAATTCCAGCATTGGGACCAATGATTCAAGGTGTTGCAAACAACCTCATCTAACAACGAATTCTATGGTGTGCGTGAGGCTGAGATGTACACCCTTGGCACAGGAGTTTGGAGAAGCCTTGGAAGTGTTCCTGAAACTATACTTGGTAGATCTAGAGACGAAGCACTTGAGTTACCGTTTGGAGGTTTTCTGCACGGAGCTCAACATTGGGCTCCATATGACTTGTCAGAGTTTTCTATATATTCTTTCAATTTTAAAAGAGAACAATTTCGATTGCAACCCCCGCCTACACTCTCACCTGGGCTGTTGGAAGAAATGCAGAAGTGGTATTCAAAGTATTTACACTTGGGACAGTTGGAAGGTTGTCTCCTTCTATGTGTGCATGATAAACCGTCTGCCAAATTAGAGTTGTGGGTTATGAAAGAATACGGGGTCCAGCGGTCTTGGACTAAAATTCTTGTCATTGATAACTTGTCCCCAAGATGTTTCGGGCACATGCCAATTATGTTTTTGAGTAATCGAGAAATCCTAATAGCATACGTGGAAGAACAAAACAACGGCACTGGCACCTGGCTTGTTGGTTGTTTCAATCAAGAAGCAAAAACTTTCAGCCGAACTACAGTTACTGATCACACCCAGGAATTTTTTCATGCAATTGCTTACAGTCCATCCTTTGTTTCACTCTACGATGTTGCAAAAGGAGAAGTGGAAAGGTAAATAAATACACTTCTCTTCTATTGTTTTTATATTCACTATTTTATTTATGGAAGCTGATGTTTGTGTAGGTAAATGCAATTAATATATTGCATTGGTCAAACTTATATCTTATTATGTTTAACTGCCAATCTCCACAGATACTGCAACTGAAAGCTTGTTCGATTATGTTTTGTTACTTATGCTATGGGTTTGTTTTGCATAAAAATTAAGTGGTAACAGATTTTCCTTGTTTAAATGTGAGTTCAACTTATCATTATTGCATGTGACTGCGTTTGTTTGTTCGCTGAACTGTAGAACTTTACAGAGCCTTTGCATTTTGTTAATTGAAGTGCCCATCGTTTCTATAATAATACACAAAACACTTGTTGAAGCTTAACTGATTGAAGAATTAAAGGATAGATGTTGCCCATAAGTTCCTTCATATGAACTTACTCAACACCTAATAAGTTCAATGTTTATGATTTAGTAACGTGGAAAGTTGCAAGTCACTTGATGTGATACTTTTGCTATTGCAGTGCTGCCATCTCGATACATTCAGAGTTAACTAGGTTGCCATTAAATATGAATTTGTAAAATACATGGATGTTTTGGGAGGGCGCTGATTCAGCTGAGATGTTATTGGTAATTTATTTTCCAGTTCATTGTGGCATATGCTTTACCCTTATATGTGATTTACAGGATAAGAGATAGGAACAAGCTGATTGGTAAACGGAGTGACGATCGTTCAGACAGCGTGCTTTCGATAATTGGTTCTTCCAAAGTTCATATGTGAGTTGTCATAGTTCACGTGTATTTGTTTTCTTGAACCCATCTAATTGTTTTGCTGCTGTCTCCTTACGGCTTAACAACATGTTTTCCTTTCAGCTGATTCACTTTTGTTAATCGTGAATGCGTAAACGCGTCAACAATGCCTTGAGCGGGAAGGGTTATGTTTTTGGAGAGGGGATTCCGAATGTGTCAACAACTCTTTGTAGCCAGACTGTTGTGATGCTAAAGCAGTTCTTCCTTTTTGTTCTTCGTCAAAGACTGCAGCCGCCCTGCCTCCGTTACATTTATTTCTTGTTTCTTATATTTCTTTTCCTTAGGCATTTTTCGGTGCAAAAACCAAATCCAAGAGGGAGTTGTTTTAGTTCATACTAGCTTATACGCACAAGTTACAAATTTTTGCTGCGTTAATAACTCGATTCTATATGAAAACCAAGCCCATATTCCTAATATTTTAGGTCAGTCAAATTTTACGTCATCTCATGAGATCAAATAAACTAGCTAAACACACTAGTTTAGCTAGCTGGACGGTGTCCAAATTCTGCCACCACGGTTAGTGGTGGTGACACGGGGAGCGCTGAGTTCGGCCGGAGAGGTTCAAATTCCGAATCCTAGTGCCTGCTGTAGGCCTCATGTTTGGACTGGTTTTGGTAGCATTGCTCTACCCGCTACTTTCACAAAACTTATTACAACTCAAGAAAGAATAAGCAGTAGTGACGCAAATAGACGGGCCGAATAAGGTTTCGTCACTGAACTTTTTGCTCGAAGAAATTCGTTGGGCAATTTTACTCGTACAAACGTCATCACTCAAATATTTTTCCGATGAAATTCTAGAATGCGTCATGCAAATATGGTCTGCCCGGCGAAAGTATTTCATCAAGTAAAGTGCATTGATTAACTTGGCCCGACGAAACAAACTTTCCTGACACCATTATTTCATCTGTTTTCTGAAAATAAATTATTTAAAAATATTTTGCCCGACGAAAGTGTAGTTGGGCAATTAATTTAAAGAAATAAAATAAAACAATACAAAATACCTGCTTTCGTCGGCCACAAGTTTTTATTCTTTTTAAATTTGTAATTTATTACATTTAATTTAAATAAATAAAAATACAATTAAATTAATTATATTAATTTCAAATTTTTAAAAATGTATTTAATTATTAAAACTAAAATATTTGTACAAATGTATGCAAATAATCCTAAACTAATTACTCCTAGGGTTGTTGGTGGGACGACGGCTGTAGGTGGCTTGAAGTAAACCTGGCAATTTGTCACATCCCGGCCCGGGTACAACCACCTCCCAGGCCCGCTCCACCACCGTAGCACGATATTTTCCGCTTTGGGCCCCGACCACGCCCTCATGGTTTTGTTTTTGAGAACTCACGAGCCACCTCCCAGTGGGTCACCCATCATGGGAGTGCTCCAGCCCCCTTCTCGCTTAACTTCGGAGTTCCAACGGAACCCGAAGCCAGTGAGCAAGGTTTGGCTTCGGATGGGAATATACATTTAAGGATCACTCCCCTGGGCGATGTGGGATGTCACAATCCACCCCCCTTAGGGGCCCGACGTCCTCGTCGGCACACCACGACCAGGGTTTGGCTCTGATACCAATTTATTGTGACATCCCACATCACCCAGGGGAGTGATCCTCAAATGTATATTCTCATCCCTACCTAGCACGAGGCTTTTTGGGAGCTCACTGGCTTCGAGTTCCATTGGAACTCCGAAGTTAAGCGAGAAGGGGGTTGGAGCACTCCCATGATGGGTGACCCACTGGGAAGTTGCTCGTGAGTTCCCAGAAACAAAACCGTGAGGGCGTGGTCGGGGTCCAAAGCGGACAATATCGTGTTACGGTAGTGGAGCGGGCCTGAGAAGTGGTCCGCCCTGGGCCGGGATGTGACACAATTTCTTACACGACCCGTTATCACGACACGTAAACGACACGAAAATAACGGGTTTCGGGTCAACACGATAACTAATCTGGTCGTTATTGGGTCACACGATAAGAACCCGTTAATAACGGGTCTTTAACAAGTTTACACGAGAGTGACACGCAGGTAACCTGTTTCGACACGAAAAGAAAAAAGTTATTTTGATAATTTTAATTCTTTTTAACTACTAAAAAAACTTACTATAAAATACAATAGATATAGTGGATATATATATATTGTTTATTAATTATTTGTCACATCCCGGCCCGGGCGAAACTACTTCCCAGACCCGCTCCACCACCGTAGCACGATATTGTCCGCTTTGGGCCCCGACCACGCCCTTACGGTTTTGTTTCTGGGAACTCACGAGCAACTTCCCAGGAGGTCACCCATCATGGGAGTGCTCTAGCCCCCTTCTCGCTTAACTTCGGAGTTCCTACGGAACCCGAAGCCAGTGAGCTCCCAAAAGGCCTCGTGCTAGGTAGGGATGAGAATATACATTTAAGGATCACTCCCCTGGGCGATGTGGGATGTCACATTATTATTGTATTATTATTCTAAATAAATTTTAAAAAATTTAAGTTTTATTTATTTATTTATTTTTATAAAATACTATGAGCAAAGAATGAGATTAGAAAATTATAAAACACATTAAAAATAAAAACATCAAGTAATTTAAAAATACCAAATACATTTAAAATTTTATAATAATTAATTTACAAGTGCGAAAAAAATGTGAAAAAATATGCAAACGCTTGTAATCACATCCTCTACGCTTTAAAGGTGGGTACATGAATTTTTAAAACCATACAAACCCTCATATATTTTTAAGGCAGTTCAAAATAAATAAAATTCATAATCATTAATGTATAAGTTTGAAAAATGTGAAAGCATATATAAACGCTCATGATTGCATCCTCTATGCTTAGACGATGGTTACATGGTTGTTTAGATTTTGAAAACCCTCTAAATCTCATGAATAATTTTTTTGAGTGCAAAATTAATAATATTGTAGAAGTGTAAAAAATGTAAAATACACACACACACACACACACACACACACACACACAGAATCACTCGTAATGACAAGTTTTACAACTTTCGTGAAGGGGTCAACTCCGAAATCTGACACCATAATCCATAAACCTTAGATTTAAATTTAACCGTCCATTGTCGTTTACACTTTATTCTACTCACCAAATTTCATTTTTAGGATTTTTTTTTTTTTTGAAAAGTGATTTTTTAAAGGATGTAGAAAAATAAACGATTTGGATCGTTGATATAACATTCTGATATTTACGATTAACTAAAATATGAGTTTATGTTATATAGTTTATGGAGACTTTATAGACTTCAAACTATATTTTCACTAATGGTAAAACTCTCATTGTAATATCAACGATCCAAACCGTTCGTCATCCTGCATCCTCGATCATGTTTTCAAAAAAGAAAATCTGGAAAAAAACAAAATTTGGTGAGAAGGATGGAGTGTAAATGTAAATGACAATCAATGGTTAAAATTTAGATCTATAGTTTATAGATTATGGAAAACCTTAGTGAAAACATCTTCAATATAACCCTTGAAGACAATATATCAAGCCAAGGTTTTCATTGAACGTAATGATCTTTGATTGTATCTCTATTATGCGCTTTCATGTAGGGAACTTTTGAGGAATAATTTGATTGTGATGCGCTTTTTCCATCCAATTCATTGACTTAAGGGAAATCTGAAAGTTAATTTAAGCGGACCTAATTAACTTGGAGTGTTGAGAATTCATGGTTTATTGAAAAGCAATTAGAAATCGTTTTGTATGCAAGTATGACATGTGTGGAGAAGAACCTCCTAGCTAGCCTTCCATCCATTCAATTCATCTAAATTCGTTTCAGAATCTGTTTTAGTTTACAAGTTTCGTTTTGTTTTCAAATTCGTCAAAACCAATCCCCCATTTATTTTGAAGTGTTAGAGTAGTTAGAAATCAATTTAGTTTGTGTTTTCAAGAGTCTTGAGTCAAGTTAAAACCTGTTTTCGTCCAATTTGGTGTTTTGTGTTCAAAACTGCCCAGAAAGTGGTTTTAAGGCAGTTTTGAGTGTTTTGTGCTGTTTTGAGTCTTTTGGTTTGTTTTAGTATTTTAAACTTTAGTTTTGCATTCTTTGAGTCTAGTTTAGTGTTTTACACTTTGTTTTTACGTTTTTGAGTCAGATTCAAGTGATTTAGCAATCCCTTCTAATCCCCGGTCCAGAACGATCCCTACTTACATTCTTTACTACAATTGATAAAAAGAGGGTTTAATTTGTGTGCTTATAATTTTCACATCAGTGGCTATCTCTGAGGGTATGATTCTTACCCACTCTATTGTACCTTACTTATGCTCTAACGTCACGTGTGAGATGGGTTCGCTCCCTCTCACTAGCGCACTCTGTTATTTAGGCATTTTAGGTTTAAATTATTCACATTTTCCACATCACTACACTTTATGGCTTCGTCACCTTCCAGATGTCGGCCATCACAGCTTGATTCAGTGTCCCAATGGACATTTTGGGTTAGGTGTGTCAAATACTCATAACCGTTTGTAAATGGTTAACCTTACCTATAACCGCGTACCCATATAATTGTAGCTACATACGTGTTTACCCTTTTTTAGGGTAATACTAGGGAAACTAAATAACATGGAAGTTGATGATTGGTTTATTACTTAAACATTGATAAATATGTTCATTCCTGTTAGTGACACATCTATTAGTTTACAAATTTAATCTCTCTAGATTTACATTTTTTTTAACATGTTGAAATTTTTAAAAAAAAATTGTCATATTTTTCTTTTTTTGATAATTGAACGTTATTATATGTACATTTAACATGCATTTCTCTATTCCAATATTTTAAGTCCTTATACTATTTTGAAAATTTTAATAATAGTCTACAATCTATATTTTTAAAGGAAAACTAATTAAAAGTGTTTGAAAACTTTAGGTTTTAACGATAACGACAAAATAAAGGGTAACGTGAATAGTATCAAGATTGACTTTTTAGTGTAAAAATGTGATTTTTCGTCGAAGTGAACAGTACCGGAAGCTTTTCGTTAAAATTCTCTATTTTTAACTATTATCAATAAAAGAAAATAAAAAGAGGACTAATATACAAATCCCAATAAAAAGAAAAAGTAAATAAAGGATACCAAAAAAAAAAAAAAAACCTCATTCAGCTCCACCTTTTTTTATTTTATTTTTATTTTATATAATTTCAAGTCCACATTTATAACTACTATCAAATTAACAAAAAAATTTCAAGTTCTAAAATTGTTTCATATTGAAAAGTCTAAATCAAATTGGAGCCCCTTGAAGTTTGAAGCAAAGAATTATTAAAGTCCAAACAGCTACGATTTTCCATTTCACCCAATACATATAAATCGTACCAAAGTGGAATGTTTTCACATTTCGGTACGAAATAGATACAAAATCAAGGCAAGTTTTCACATTTTGAAACGAAAGCACCTGCTTTGTTATTTAGTTTTTGCGATGGACTGTGGCGTCACCAGAAACACCTGCTTCGCCGTCTACGACAAATAAAATATTTCTGCTTACGATGAGAGTAGGGTGGCGATGAGAAAGGGGCGGCGATGGGAAGGGCGTCGTGGTTTTTGAGCAGTTAAGGTTTTTAACTTTTTTTTTTTAATTTTACAAATAATACAAATGGTCAAATGGTTACCCCGTTTGTACTCGCGTGACACCTCTGGATGTAAATTTTCATTGTCTTTTTTTTTTGACAAAAATGCACCTGCAAAATAATAACACATTTGACTAAGGGCAAAAGCCTCATGCGCCCACAATGAACCACAGCTTTGGCCAAAGAATCTCCAATGCCAAATTTAGAATTCTGAATAGAATGTATTTAGGAGTTTGTGAGTTGCAAATGACTTAATGTTATAGTGGGATAAGAGGAGTATTTATAGGAGGGTGACCGGTGTGGAGCCTAAAATAATCTCAAAAATTCTAAAGCCAACACGTGGACTTTTATTCAAGAAAGACAAGATTGCCCTCAATAAATTGCCAGACTTCTCAGATGCTCCCACTGCAGCTCA
Source organism: Crataegus laevigata (assembly GCA_963580275.1). Lineage (NCBI taxonomy): Eukaryota > Viridiplantae > Streptophyta > Magnoliopsida > Rosales > Rosaceae > Crataegus > Crataegus laevigata. The sequence goes on from OY756946.1 coordinate 13,326,145, forward strand.
CATCCCTAGAGGTCTCAGTAGCTGAATATGATTGCCCATAACTCACATGTCCTTGACAATGAATTAAAGATAAAGATTAATTACCCAAATCCTATCTTTAATAAATTCCCAATTAAAAATTGGCTTCAATCAAGTAAGTAATCCCAATTTAAGTCAATTAGGAATAATTACTTCATTATCTCAAGATATTATTTCCTAGTAAATATCTTGAGAATATTTCTCCTAAAGTACCCCATATTCTACCAAATTTTCAGAGCATTTGCAACCCTAAAAAGCCCTAAACACTTTACTCTCTAAAAAAAACTAACTTAGGCATCAGAGATCCGTTGACCTAACCCCCATCCCTTACATCGTGGGCGCGTGAGGCTTAGGTTTTTAATCAAAGGTGTCGATTGTTTTGCTGATGTATTTTCGTCAAGACTGAAGATAGCAAAAATTTGCATCGATAAATTAGTGCTTTCATTGAGAGCTGATTCAAACTACTCAAAGAAGCCTCTCGCATTTATTTCTTGAATTTTCTATTACGTTGAATTTCTCACACATTGTATCTATTAATTTTTGCGAGAAAAGTTTCTTGATCAATCCCTGAAGAAAGGATACAATGGTAGGAATTTCAGAAACTATGACGAATGGAATCCTGTGCGTTCAAGGATTTGGACCGAAGAGTGAAGACGATGACATAACCCCACAACAGAGATCCTCAGGGTCAATGTGACGACGGGAAGAAACACACATCTGCGGGGCCATGCCACTACCACCACCATCGTGACCTAGTAGCCACGGCAAGGCCACCAGGCCATGGCATCACTTCCACCAGCCACACCCAACCAAACCCTAGGCAGGAGGCCCAGGTTCATTTCCAAGCACATGGGCAGGAGGTCCAAAACTTGGCAGCTGCCACGGTAGACCCAGGGCAGTAGGCTGAAACCCGAGCCCATAACGCAATAGCTGCTGCCAACCAGGCAGCTCAACCGGCCCAAGCCCAAGCTACCCAGCCAGTAGACCATGATGTGACATCCTAATGGCCAAGTAGGCCCACGGCCATGTAGGCCCAAGGCGAGCAAGCACCAGACCAACCCCCCCTCCCGCGACCAGCTTCAATAACCCATCCCGCAACCGAATCCATTCCAAAGCCACCTTTAGTGATCTATATTTCAATCACCAATCCCGCAATCGATTCAGGGTTACTTTCACCCCACTTTTCTGCAAAGTGCCCACTTTAGGTTGAAGTTTTGCACATGCAGTCCACTATACTTCCACCATACATGGGGACACCCATTTTTTAGACTCCTCCAACCTAAATGGTGAGCACCGCTTGCCCAATAAGTCGCTAACTTGACAAACGCCCTCGCACAACAAACCACCTTAATGAACTAACTCCTCAAGCGTATCGAGATGCAACGCACCCCAAACAAAGTGTCCCAAAACAGGACAAAGGCAGAAGAACGTAACTCATTCCAGTGACGTCCTGGCAAAGAGCTGCTCAGCCCGCCACGAACCGTGTGTTCGGGTAGTGTGCACTCTCGTTTGGACCTTTGGGGAAATGTTTTCTCTTGCCAAGATGCGCAGATAAGCGTTCATTCCTGACTCGGCTTATGAGTTAGTGTGTAATAGTGGTTGGATCCACACTCCAACGAGCACTCAGGATATTTCGGGAGAAGCATCCACATGAAGCTAGGCCTATAAGAAGATCTTCTTGCGTGGCACCAGAGTAGGCAGTCGCAAGACGGACAAATGAGAGCACGGGAGCAGTACAACTCAAGTTTCACTGCCAACCCCTGCCAAAAGCGATGACGAGCAGAACAAAACGAACCACGTGCACCCCAACCACGGCACAGACAAACAGGACATGTCGAAAAGTAACTTAGACTAGCAGGTCAGCACTGGGGGCAGCTGGAAGTTCCGTTACCCTACCAGGCATAAATATAGGAAAAAGTACAAAAGCTCACAACAAAGTAACTATGTGTATTCCAGCGCATTGATACCACCGATGATACCTTTCGTAGAGAAGTGGCCAACTTGAGCAGGTCACATTTACAAACGAGATCGAGCAGACGAAGCCACCGCGGTAGTTCAGCTTGCCGCACTTTACCTTGCTCAAAGGAGATGGAGATCCAAATAGGCACTTGATGCACTACCGAAGTGCCATGACCCTCTACGCCAAGGAGGATGCTCTAATGTGCAAAATCTTTGCCACGACACTTCAAGGCGAGGCGCAAGACTGGTTCCACACCCTGCCACCACGATTAATCTAGAACTTCAGCAAACTTTCCTTGACTTTCACTAAGGAATATTCGTTGGATGCGATGACATCATCGCATACTCAACTTTCTGAAAAGAGCTCCCAGCAGATCACCCACTTTTTGGAGAATTGATCATGGGCGAGAACTTGACCCTGGCGAACTCTTATGCTTTGGCAGAAAAGCACTCCCTCTGGGATAAGGAAAAGTGCTCACAAAAGTCGCTTAGGCAACTGTGCAAGGATGGGAAACCAACTCAAAAGAAGGCGAGCGATAAACAGCTTAGCAACAAAAACAAACCAGAAAACAGAAGTAGAGACCGATCCCCAACAAAGGGTGGCACGACACCCAAGTCGTATACCAAGTTCTCAAAGAGTCGGAGAAGTCTTTTGCCCCAGTAGTAGCAGCTGAAGTGCAGAAAGGTGATTCTACCTCTACCAAATAGCAATCATAGCAAACGGGTCAAGAAGATGGCGTCCAGGTCGATAATGCCCTGGCAAATGAATCAGGATGGAGACCCGAAGAAGACTACCTTAACCCTAAGCAGCGGTTAGACCATGCAAAATGACATCTAAAGAAGATTTGAGTGATCCTGGATATGAAGCCCCCTACCACTATAAAAGAGATCCAAGGTCTAACCTGACAAGCAACTGCACTCAGCTGATTCCTCTTGCAACTTACCGACCGATGTAATCCAAGCCGAAAGCAGCAGAGGATCTATGCATCTATATGGCGGTATTTTAAACAGCAATAAGCTTTACCCTCACACGAGAATAGCTGGGGGCCCCACCACCTGTATTCCACAGTTCAAAAGTTCCCCTCAATGTGAAAACCAGATACTTGAAAATCGAAACCTTGATTTTGGCGCTAGTTGCTGCAACTTAGAAGCTCAAACCGTATCTTCAAACGTACGCAGTCTTCGTCATGATGCAATATTCTGCACCCAAACGCATGATGTTAAAGGCATAAAAAATGACAGATGTTTCGACTAGCGCAGCAACTCAGCCCAGAAACGCCCTAAAGGTAGCTGAGCACACCGTAACCGCACCAGCCCCACCTATAAGAGATTTTTGACACTTGCACAATAATGTATCATCCAACTACCAGGGCTCGAGAGCAGGCCTAATTCTTACTAACCCAGACTATTCAATGCTGGAGCAGCGATCACTCTAAGCTTCAAGGTGTCAAACAACGAAGCAGAGTATGAAGCCCCATTAGCAGGTCTCCGATTGGTAAAAGACCTGGGGTGAAAAAGCTAGCAATCTATTCCGATTCCTAGCTGATCACCAACCAAACTTCAAGGGAGTACCCAACGAAGCATCCAAGGATGGCTTGATACCTCGAGAAGGTACGAGAGCGGCTAGCGACGTTCCAAGCGTACACAATCACCCAGGTTCTACGAGCAGAGAATGCCCACATAGACGCAGTAGCAAGCCTAGGCTCTAGATTAGACCATCAGCTTAAGTGCTCGACCCTAGTCAAATACTTGGAAGAGCTCAACATGGACGAGAAACCAGCAGTCAAGGTGATGCAGATCAACACAACTCTGAGTTGGCAAGATCCCATCATCGACTACATAGTTAATGGAACACTCCCTGCAGATAGACTAAAGTCCAGAAAGCTTCGGATAAAGACAGTATGATACTACATGTAGAACGGCATCCTTGTTCGTAGATCTTTCTCAGGATCACATCTTTGTTGTCTATCGCCTCTCGATGACCTAAAGATTCTTAGCTCAATCCATGAAGGCGTTTGTGGAAACCATTCAGGCGGCCGCTCCCTGGCGCAAAAAGCTCTTAATGCTGATTATTACTGGCCAACCATGCATCAAGACACCAAGAAATATGTACAAAGGTGTGACAGCTACCAGTGCTTCAAGCCCATGCTTACACTACCTGTCAACGAACTGCACCTGCAGACAAGCCTTTGGCCATTCATAGAGTGGGCAATTAACCTGGTAGGACCAATGTTATCTGTTACTGGGGTAGAGGCATGATGATTATGGTAGCCGACTACTTCACAAAATGGGTTAAAGCTGAACCCATGACTACAACTACCTAGACAGACATAGAACGCTTCATATGGAAGAATATCATCTGCCGCTTTGGCACCTCACACTCCATCGTCACCGATAATGGTCCGCAATTCATGAGCAAAGACTTAGCAAAGTTCTTCAAAAAATATGGCATCAAGAAACATATGTCCACGCCCTGGTATCTGCAAGGCAATGGGAAAATCAAGGCGTCTAACAAGTCCATTCTCGACTGCCTTAAGAAGACCCTCTCAGACAAGAATGGCAAGTGGCTAGATGAGCTCCTTGGTGTTCTATGGGCATATCGCACAACCATGAGACGAGCAACCACACTCCATTTTTCTTAGCGTATGGCTCAAATGCGATCATTCTTCCCAACGTCGTGGTGCCAAGCATCAGCACTGTACTGCCAAATTTTGAGCAGAACGAAAAAGAGATGGCCATAAAGTTAGACATGGTAGTGGAAGAGCACGAAAAAGGTATCACCCGAATTGTAGCCTATCAGCAGCAGCTCATCTCCAGCTACAACCAAAGGGAGAAAAATCTGACGGTTCCAGCCAGAAGACTTAGTCCTTAGAAAATCCTTCATAACCGCTCGACGAGAAGGTTAAAAAATGGCTCCCATCTGGGAAGGTATGTACAAAATCAGCCGAGTAGGCGAAAGGGGCAGTTACACCTTCACCACCATGAGCGACAAAGAAATCGACAAGCAATGGAATACCTATAACCTGAGAAAGTACTACATGTGACCTTCCACCAATCCATGGACCCTATTCAAGATAGAAGAATGTTCGAAGACTTCAACAGCTCGATGAACAAGACCTCGCATATAGAGGATTATCAATTGTTATGTCATTATTGCCCACGAGCAAAGCTAATAAAAACCTCTATTTTTAATGAAGATTGAAGGAATTATTCATAATCCTGGCCAAATGCATAAACAAATTGACCAACCATGTGATAAACAGAAGGCGCCGTCTGCCCTGCACACATGGCATGAGCTCTCTAGCGTGAGAGGGTAAACTAATTGCCCATCACCCATCTGAGTAAGCTCTTCAGCGCGTGAAGGTAAACTAATTCCTTAAAAACTCCTATGACAAGCAGAAGATGCCCGGTCGATGACCCAACGGCTGGCAGCCCTAGGCAATCTGTAATCCAAGATTTACACCTGCTATAACTGCACAAATTTGCATGCTTACTTAAAAACAGCGTTTTCGGCCGACATTCTATGGTTTAAGTTTGGCTGGGAAAAAGTCGAGTGTCACAACTATAGTAGCTACACGGACCTCATTTGTTTCCTACAAGAAGCATGAGTCTGGTCGACGGCTCTATAAGTTAAAAATCTCGCAACATGCCCTGGAAGAACCAAGGCTCAAGAAGCCACTAAAGTCGAGTGTCAGAATTATAGCAGCTACGCAGGACCTCATCTGCTTTTTACGAGAACCATGAGTCCAGTGATGTGATATAAAATAGCACACAAACTTAAACCTTTTTCTTGATAGTTATAGTATATGAAAGTAGGGATCGTTCTAAGCCGAAGATTAGGAGGGATGCTAATCTACACAAATTAGACTCTAAACTAGACTCAAAAACAGAAAACTAAACTCTAATAACTTAAAACAAACTAGAATGACTCAAAACAACACTAAACAAACAAATTGACTCAAAACAGAAACTAAAGAGTGATTTGGACGAAAATTGAAGTAAATAGACTCAAAAGACTCACTAGGAACAAGTTTGAACAAATTCTAACTAAACTAACACAACTAAATGATTTGGGGGGGGGGGTTTGTTTTGTACGAGAATTAAAACTAAAACTAAGTAACTTGCAGATTCTAAACAAAGACACGAAATTGGGTAATTCAAAGGGTAAAAGGCTAGCTAGAGGGTTCTTCTCCATACACTTGGGTACAAATAGATTTCCAATTGCTTTCCCAATAAACCATGAACCTCAATGCCCCAGATTAACTGTGAACAGCACTAATTAACCCTCAGATTTTCCTTAAGTCATTGAATTGGATGGATAACGCATCGACAACCAAATTATTCTTCAATAGTTGCCTACATGAACAGCATAATAGAGATACAATCAAAGATCATTAAGCTTTGTGAAAATCATAAGCATTGATAAGGCATTTGTAACTATGAACAACATGATACTCCTGCCAGGAATTTACTTAACACGATTGTGACTAGCAACCTCCACTACTTGTGAATATAAGTTCATAACGATTAGGTGAAACTTCCTTATATTCTAGCATCAAATTCATGCATGCAAACTAAGTATTCATCCTTAATCAACATACAAGAATAAGTTCTGAATCAATTCATATTGCAAAATATGTTCATGGCCTTGAATTTCCGCCTAGCTAAAACGAGTTTAGCTCCTCATGTTCGAAAAACAAAGATAATTAAACTTAAACATTGAAAACAAAAGATGGCTTACACCTAAGGATGTTCTAGCAACCCAAACTTGAATGGCAAACATGTCCAAGGGTCCTCCTTCTTCTTCTTTTCTATGACACAAGGTGTTTGGGTGTGTAGAATGGGTGGTGGGTGGGGGTGGATTGGTGAATGAATGGATAGAATGGATGGTGGAAGCTGGAATGGTGCGGATGGATTGGAATTTATTGGGTTAGAGCCATGGCAAGAAATAAGAAAGGATAATGACTTAGCTTTTTAATCCCATCAAAAAAGGCTAACCAAAATCAGGGAAATTAGGAAAGGGGATACTTAGCAGATTTGAAGAAAAGGGCAAGTAAGTTGCTAGAAGGGTGTAGGAAAAGGTAATGTGGTGCAGCAGCCTTTAGGGAAAGGTTTAGGACTTCTAGAATCATTTATTTAAGTGTCCTAATATGAAAATAATCTCCCCTTGCAGCTGGAATTAAGGGAAGATAAGATTAGGAAAATCTCAAATTGGGTAAGATTTAGTTAAGATTTAGTCAATATTTGACCAAGATTTGGTCAATATTTCCTTCTCTTTAGCTGATTCCATATCTTCCAAATCTTCAATTAATTTCTCCAGATATCTTTAGCATATTCCTAGCCTCTTTAACTTCAAAAACGTCCATCCACCTTGCTCTATGCATGTGTTATCCATTGCAAGCCCAAAACTGCTCTAAAATGCTCCAATTTGCCTTTTATTGCCAACTTTGTCATTTAGACCTACAAACACACAAAAATAGCTTAAAACACTCTAATAAACAGAAACTAACTAAGTAAATGCAATGAAACAAGCTAACTAAGTCACATAAATATGCTCCTATCATCCGGCCGATGGCTCTATAAGTTAAAAATCTCACAATGTGCCCTGGGAGGGCCAAGGCTTAAGAAGCCACTAAAGTCGAGTGTCACGACTATAGCAGCTACGTATACCTCCTATTCTTTCTATGAGAAGTATGAGTCCGGTCGACGGCTCTATAAATTAAAATCTCGCAACGTGCCCCGAGAGGGCCATAGCTCAAGAAGCCACTAAAGTCGAGTGTCATGACTATAGCAGCTACGCGGACCCCCTCTGCTTCTTACGAGAAGTATGAGTTTGGCCTACGGCTCTATAAGTTAAAAATCTCGTAACATGCCCCAGGAGAGCCAAGGCTCAAGAAGTCGCTAAAGTCGAGTGCCACAACTATAGCAGCTACGCGGACCTCCTTTGCTTCCTACGAAAAGCATGAGTTCGGCTGGTGGCTCTATAAGTTAAAAATTTCGCATTTTTTTCTTCTTGTAGGTCTTTAGAAGCCCCAAAGATAAAACTAAAACCTAAGTGGCAATGTAAGATTGGCTGCTTCATTAAGGCAGCTCGCCAAGCCGACCATCATAGGATAAAGTTTTGCAAAAAGCATGGCGAAACAAAAGGATGAAGCCAAACAAGGAAAACTATTTATTAAACTTCTAACAAACTGATAAACCAACTCAAAGGCTAGCAAAGTTCAAATAAAGCAGAATAAAAAGGAAGAAAATTCATAAGTCTAAGCAAAAAGACTAGTCTTTGGTAGCATGTGTAACCACTAGTTCCTCAACTGCCACGTATTTAGCAGCCGCACTGCTCATAACAGCCAAAGCTTCTATTAGCTCATCCTTAACCGCCCCTGCCTGGACTGCCTAACCTTCAACTGCTCCACCAAAGGTAGCCAGAAATGAGAAATCAAGTTGATCAATTGAGGAAATGGAGAAAGTCTCGAAGTTCTTCTAAAAAAAGTCATAATCTGACGGCCTGCACTGAAAATAGTCGACATAGCGAAGCTTGTAGAAATCGGCCTGATAAGAAGCAAGCGCCACTTTGTGACTATCTTTCTCATTCTTCAACTACACATTCTTCTCAACAAGCCCAGTATGAGCACCATGCAGCTCATCCAGTTCATTTCTCAAGTTCTCGCTAGAAGACATCGCACCTTGCAGATCCACTTCCTTGGGCTCACGCTAACTAGGAACCTCCTTAAGATGAGACACTTCAACATGCATGAAGATAAGCTCATCGTCCTTGACAAATCAAGCAGATCATAGCTCCGAATTGACATGCTCAAGGTCATCGACCACCGGAGAAACACGACTGACTTCTTTCTCTATAGCTTCCAACATCACTTGAGTTGCATTAAGCCTAGCATTCAAATGGGCGACCTCTTTTCAACAGTTGAGCCACCAATGCCACTTCAGCCTCCTTAGCATACTTGACAGCATCCTAATCAATGCGCATAAACTTAGTTACCAGGATAAAGGTCTTATGTATTGTGGCAATCAAGGAGGACCTTCTCGAGTAGGCAAGACATTTTGCGAAAGAGTCTGAGGGGATGAAAACTTTCCCGACACTAACAATGAACTTGGCACATGCATCAACGTCTTTAAGCAAGCCAGCCTTCAGCACTGCACAAACCTCGAGAAATTCACCAGCCCCAGACTCGGTGGATCTTTCACAACTGCCCATGCATGCAGGCTTCCCCTTTTCAGCAAAAAAGTCAGTCACAACAAGAGGATGAATAGGCCCAAGTGCCACATTAGCAGCAAAATTCACCTTCCCACTCTTCATAGCAGTGAGTCTCTCAGAAGTCGAACCAAACTTAGCTCCCAACGGACATTTTGATACAAATTCATACACCAGGGGCACCACTGAACCCTTATGCGGGGCAAACCTCTCAGCAATGGATGCGGTCACATTCGGTGTAACAGGTTTTACAGACTTAAACTCAACAGCCTTCTTCGCCCCTTTAGGGGAAGTTAGATCAATAACAAGCTTCTAGGCAGCAAATGAGCTCCCACGAGCGGCAGAAGAAGTACTTGGTTTCTCCTCGGCCGAAGGCTCACAAACAGGTGAGGAAGATCTCTTTTTCTACTCTTATTGGTAACAGGGTCCACAGTTGCGATCAAACGAGCCAACGCCTCATCCTTTATCCGCTTTATCTCTTTTTTTCAGAGGCAGGCCACTTTTCTCCCAGTGAAGAGGGCTGAGCAGCCAGCACCACTCACGATACTCAGCAAGAATGCCCAAGGCAATGTGCACTTTCTTCATATCTGCTGAAGTTCTTAGAGTTGAGCCAAACTCCGAATCTGCACAAAGTGAGAATGTCGGTCAATAAATTGAAGTCATGGTACAGCTTGACAACAATTCAAGCAAGACAAGAATGAAACAGTTCATTTACCACGAATAAAGGTAGTCGGGACACGTAGCTCAGGAAAAGAGTCAAACTCTCTCTCATTGCTCACTTCCAAGGTGTCTCTCACCCACTCATGGTCACATTTGCAAGAAGCATCGAGCAGCCTATGGCGAGACCTTAGCTACCCCACACCTTCTTTGTGGTCGATCTTGAAGAAGTATAAGAACTTATTTATGGTCAAGCCTATATCAACGAATTTGCTCAAGTTTGAGAACCCCACCATTGCGCGAACAACATTAGGGGAACACTGAGTAGGCACGCATTTCATGTAGTAGATCACCTCCTGAAAAAGAGGCGGCATGGGAAAAGTAAATCCCAACACGAAGTAGTACCGATGGAATTTGATAGGTCTCTTCCTAGCAGTGGCACTCTCGCCACATGGTTCATCACCTTTGTCATTTTTCACTTGCTTCACACAAACCCCTGACGGAATTGCATGCTTGTACACCTTAAGAAAATCCTGAAACAGCTATTTGAAATTGATCTTGACATGCGCAGCCTCGAAATAGCCCACCTTAACAATATAAAAGGTAGAGGATATTCGTCACTTGTGATCAGAGGAAGACATATCGAAGTCTCTACAAAAAACGCGAAGAATAATATTTATAAGGCAGCTCACAAAAAAACAAAAACAAAAAAAAAAAAGACTGCGAAGCCCAACGCCCCAATGCTAGGCCCCACGGCCTAGTATGCTACCATGGCTAGGCCACAACAGCTTTTTTTTTCACAGCGTGGTCCGAAAGCTTCAGACCCCTATGCACGCGGCCCATGCCACTCAGCCCAACGATAGGGAAGGCCCACGCTTCCTTCCTCTCTCCTTCTTCACGCGCCAGGCGCCCCAAGAAACGGCCCAGGCCTTTCGGCCTAAGCCATCCAAATCCAAGAGCCGGCCCGTGCCGGTTTCTCCTGCTTTCTTACTTCACTGCTACACGGACCCGTGCCCAGCAGTGCTCCAAGTAGGCCCCAAAGCCCACTACCCAGTCCAACATAAAGGGGGCGAGTGCCCCGCGCCTCTCTCCTTCTCTGCTACACTCCAACTAGGCCTAAAGCCTTTCAGTCCGGTTTTTCTCTTTCTCTCTATCTTGCCTACCACAACAAACCCAAGTCTACTTCACCATGTTTGGCTTGTGCCACCAAGCTGCACCATGGCATCCTTGCCATGCATTTGTCACCTCCTCAGCCCCCGCCGAGCCAATTTTTCAAGTCTCAAGACTCCCAAAAAAATTCAAGAAGAAGAAAATTCAAAATGTTCTTACCTTGGTGAGGCATGGAAAAGAAGAACAACAGCGAGAGACGACTCTTTGCAAAGGCAAGAGAAGAAGAACGCTAGGGGAAGGGGAAGAAAAAAATATTTTCTGGCTTCTCTTCCTTGCCGGAATAACGATTGTTCTCAAAATTTATTTAATCCCCTGCTTAAGGCAGAATTAAATAGGTATTGGGGGCAATTGGGTTCCTTTTCCTAGAAGAAGTCTATCTCCAAATCAAGAAAGAAGATCAAGTTCAAATTGGGAAACAATTCTACAAACCCAAGCAGCTTGGGATTTCTACTATATTATCGCAAGATATTATTTCCTATTAAATATCTTGAGAATATTTAGAGAAAATTTCTCCTAAAAACACTATGGTCGGCCCTATCCCTATAAGTACCTCATATTCTACCAAATTTTCAGAGCTTTTGCAACCCTAAAAAAGCCATAAACACTTTACTCTCTCAAAAAAACCTAACCCCCCCCCCCACCTCGTGGGCGAGTGAGGCTTAGGTCTTTGATCAAAGGTGTTGATTGTTTTGCAGGTGCATTTTTGTCAAGACTGAAGACGGCAGAAATTTACATCGACAACCGGCCCTTAGGGAGAGGGGGATTGGCTTGCTCTTTGTGGTGGTGATGTGAGAATAACTGCAAGATATTTTGTGAAAAAATATCTTACAATTAACACGGTAATTATTTCTAATTTAAATAGGAAGCTTTGGTTGTTACCTTTTAAGTAAAATCAATAAGGATTGATGAGGAGTGATGAGAATAAATTCCTTAAAGACCACCTTTGACTCTTCCTTGATTGAGTCGTCATTATCTGTTGCATGCGCGTGGAAATCTCGGTGTGCCTTAAGGGTAATCTCGTCTTTTGCACCCAAAAATTCAAGTGTCGCCTCAATGATTTTTTAAATTATTTTTGGCTCCACATCACCCATGTTCACTCATTTATATTTCACAAGTAAACGAATATATCCATAATTATATATTTATCTAAATAGTTACTCACAACCATATCTGTGAAATTTAAATAAGTAAACAACCACAGTTACCCGTACTCATGAGTATTTTGCTCATCTCTAATTCGGACCGTTTTGGTTTCCAAGTCCCAGTATCACGCAGGAATCAGTCTACATAGTTCGGTTCTAGTTTGACCGATGCGGTCAAGCCGGTTTTCTTTGTTTCTTATACTCGGTTTGATCTGGTCTGGCCGGCGAAATTGAAAGATGAACCGGTTTGGCTCGGTTTTCGGTTCAAGTTGATCAATAGATAAAAGTACCGCTAACCTCTTTCCGAGTTGTGGCTGTGGTGGTTTCATTTATCTCATTCGAATCAATGCTTCCTCTGTATTCTCCTTCACTTCACGGTAAACCACCATTGTCACTGCAACCATTTTCTCCCACAAGTTATAAGCTTAAAACATGCATTTCTGAATTGCTAGAGCCTGGCTATGGCGTTTTCAGGAAGAACACAAACCCATGTCACCATAATTCTTCTTCTTCCTCCTCTTCCTGTATTGTTTGTGCAGTGGAGAACAAGTCACAGCGGTTTGAGGTAGACCCGGATAAGGCCAGAGAAGCTCTTAAAAATCTTGACCAGCAACTTCAATCCCGCTCCCAAACTAAATTCCGCCCTCCAAGGGAAAAGGGTATTCTCTCTCTCTCTCTCTCTCTCTCTCTCTCTCTCTCTGTGACAGAACTACAAGCACTTTGGATGCAACTGATGTGAGTATTTACGTGGGATAGATGTTGCTCAATTAGTACTTGGAGTTTGAATATGGTTTTCGAGTATCAAATTAATTTGGGAATTTCCACCAGAACCTAGCTTCTATACAATCTGCATCTAATATAATTTGGGATTTCTGATATCTGAATTATTCAAATACTTGTATTGGTACCAACAATCCTAGTGTGATCTAATTTGGAATTTCTGACGATAAAGTGAAAAAACAAACAGAACTTGCATGTAATTAGATTAAGTTACCACCACTTTTCTGTTCTAGACCATGAATTTTTTTGGTTAATTAAACTTGAGAAACAAGTTTTGATTTGCTGCCCACCCATTAGAGGTGGGGTATACCCTATCCTACTAACTTAAGGGCTTCAGGCGTGTTTAATGTGACCTCAGCGTGAGGTGATAATGAATCTCTCACCCCCATGACTTAATTCTTCATACAACTAATCACTTTACTGTCTTGCTTAGTTACAACTTACAAGCCCATGTTAGAGGGCTCAGGGTTCTAGACCATGATTTGGTTCCACCCTTCATATGTTTTGCATTAATTTGTTAAAACCGCATTGTTAGATTACAATTACAAGGGCGTTTTATTTTGTCAAAACTGCATTTTCTGATATACTTTAATCAGGGACTTGAGCACATAAATCTGCGAAGCATATGGTCTTTATTATAATCTTGGTATTATGTGAAGGAACTATAGCATTTGCAGTTTCATAGGGTCTTATTAGGAAATGGAAATGAAACAAATTAAACGGATGTTGACGAAAATAACTTTTTTTCACTGATTGCAGCACCGGATGTGACTTTTACAAGAGATCGAACAAAAGATGAGCAAGTTGAAGAATTTTCAGGATCGTTCTTCACAATCACGGCTGCTGCAGTCTTTGCTTTCACCGTCTTCTATAATGTGCTGTTTTACACTGTTATAAAACCAGCCATAGATGGACCTGGGGCAGCTCCATACACAGTTGTTCAAAGAGAAATCCTAAAGGACCAGTTTTGATCCGCAACTAGAAATTTATGCTCAAGACAGATGCACTGAATCGCCTTTCAGCTCAGCTTATACACAGGTTCTGGTTTGAGTTTGTATGAGAATAATTCACATAGAGAAAGGGGAAAATTAGTTCTGTGCTTACTTGTAATCATCTTAAAACCATAAATGTGCAACTGTAATTACTATTAATTAGAGAAGCAAAGAAGTCGATGACCATATATGGAACTGAACGTGCTCTAGATTTGTGATTTTTTATGTGAGTATTATGTTGGTATTGATTCTTAGAAAGCAACTGTCTGGAAAATATTATGTCAATTATAATTTTATGAACTTTATCTTCCTCATATAATTTTCAAAATATCAAACCTTACGCTAAAAAACTCCAAAGCGATGTTGTTTCAGATATTAGCACAATATCTTGCAGCATTGGATCATTGGGATGACGAGGGAACAGGATAGAAGGATAGCGTTTTTTCTTTCCCACGATTAATTGTTTGAGAGTTCTCATCTCTCAAATAATCTCTAGTATTGGTAATATTGGTTTTTATACATCTGTCTTCTCTTTTAGAAATTGCAACATTTGTGATTATTATTTTATATTTAGAATATAAAATACGTCAGTTCATATTCTTCATCTGATTGGAAGCATTTCCCTTTCTATAAATGAAATACGTCAGTTCCTTAAAGTCACAAGATCAATTCAAATATATATATGCTACGATTCACTCAGTAGTACAAGTTTTATCCAAAATATGACTATTGCAGAAATTCATTATATTCCTATATGCAAGATAAAACCATTGACTTTTTAAACTACTAAGTAATATGTACCATAGAAGAAATTTTTGTTGTTATGAGCCTAAGCATACCATGTCAAATGCAAGCCACAAACATTTGAAGCTTCAAAGTATGCTTCGAACATTTGATCCCCAGTGTCAAGGGAGTGGGTGCGAAAGCTCTTTTTAGTAGGTGCAGACTGTTAGAATTCCCTCCTCATGAAATTAAATGCCTATCTTTAATGTGCAGCTGGCTATGAAGCAAAATCTTTGGACAAAGAAAGGTCTTTCCAGTTTCAAGAACTGAGTAAATGTAAAGCAGCCCAATATTGATTGCTTTGTCTATCCCCTTCCATGGTTTTCTAGAAGGGAGTTGATTATGAATATTTATATGTTTTTAACCTATAGCTCTTTTACAAAGTGTGAGTAGCAGAAAAATAGTGAGTTCATCCAAGAGTTTGTGTGTGCTCTTGAGTCAGTCAGCCTCTAAAGTTTAGAGATATTGGTGCTTGTAATCCCATTTCAATAGTGGAAGTATTTTGGACTTTGTCCTGTGGTTTTTCCCTTCAGATCGGAGTTATCAGGCAAGGGCTTGATGATAGTGTGTATCATCACATTTCAAAGGAGACTAAAGCACTTTCATTGTGGAAGAAGCTTGAAAGCTTATACGAAAGAAAAACAGCTGGCAACAAAGTTTTTTTGATGAAAAAACTTGTCAATTTAAAGTTCAAAGAAGGCACCTCCGTCAACGAACACTTGAACGAGATGCAAAACATCGTCAATCAGCTCTCTTCAATGAATATGGTGTTGGATGATGAACTACAAGCTCTCCTGCTTCTCAGTTCTTTTCCAGATAGTTGGGAAACCTTGGCCATTTCTGTGATCAACTCTACTTCAAATGGAGTCTTGTCCATGAATCAAGTCACTGCTAGTTTGCTAAATGAAGAAACGAGAAGAAAATCCATATATTCTTCCTACTCAAAAGCTTTGGTTGTAGAAAAAAGGGGGATGAATAAAAATAGAAGTGCTTATCCTCAATCTCATGGGAGGTCAAGAAGCAAATCAAGGCCAAGAACTGATGTCGTATGTCATTATTGTGGTCTAAAAGGTTACTACATAAAAGAAAGCAGAAAACTCAAGAAGGAGAAGAAAAACGAAGAAAAACAAGAAGAAAAAGATACTGCTACTATATCCTCAGATGGTGATATTATTGTTCTCTTAGAGTGTGAAAAATCATGCTTGAATATGTCTTATGAAGATACCAATTGGACAGTAGACTTCAGAGCCTCTTTTCATGCTACTTCGAACAAGGCATTCTTTTCATCATATAAGGCTAGTGATTTTGGCTTAGTGAAGATGGAAAATAAGGATACATCAAAATTTGCAGAGATTGGTGAAGTGATTCTAGAAACTGATCATGGCAGCAAACTCATGCTTAAGGAGGTTAGACATGTGCCACACCTACGCCTAAATTTAATTTCTGTTGGAAAGTTGGATGATGCCAGATACATGAATAAGCTTTCAAATGGGAGATGGAAGCTCAAAAAGGGATCCCTATTAATTGCAAGAGGAAGAAAATGCTGCACTCTGTACAGAACCCATGCTCAACTATGGAAGGAGGAGTCGAACGCAATGGAAAAGGATATTTTGATCAATCTATGGCATGAGCGGCTGGGTCATATGAGTGAGAAGGGTTTGCATATTCTTGCAAAGAAAGAAATCCTCCCTGAAATTAAAGGTACACACATAAACAGCTGCATTCATTGTTTAATTGGCAAGCAGCATAGAGTTTCCTTTCAAAGAAATCATGAAAGAAAATCAAATATTTTAGACATGGTTTATTCGGATGTGTGTGGGGCACTGAAAGTTAAATCCTTGGGTGGTGCTTCTTATTTTGTCACTTTTATAGATGATCATTCAAGAAAAGTTTGGGCATATGCTTTAAAAACAAAAGACCAAGTGCTGTCAACATTTAAAAGCTTTCATGCTATGGTGGAAAGAGAGGCAGGAGTGATACTGAAATGCATTCACACCAACAATGGCAGTGAGTACTTTGGGCCATTTGATGAGTACTGTAAAATGCATGGCATTAGACATGAGCAATTTGTTCCGAGATGTGACATCCCACGTCGCCCAGAGAGTGATCCTTAAATGTATATTCCCATCCCTAACGAGGCCTTTTGGGAGCTCACTAGTTTCGGGTTTCGTAGGAACTCCGAAGTTAAGCGAGAAGGGGGCTAGAGCACTCCTAGGATGGGTAACCCACTGGGAAGTTGCTCGTGAGTTCCCAGAAACAAAACCGTGAGGGCGTGGTCGGAGCCCAAAGCAGACAATATCGTGCTACGGTGGTGGAGCGGGCCCGGGAAGTGATTCGCCCCGGGCCAGGATGTGACAATTGGTATCAGAGCCTATCCCTAGCCGGAAGTGTGCCGACGAGGACGTCGGGCCCCTAAGGAGGGTGGATTGTGATCCCACATCACCCAGGGAGTGATCCTTAAATGTATATTCCCATCCCTACCTAGCACGAGGCCTTTTGGGAGCTCACTGGCTTCGGGTTCCGTAGAAACTCCGAAGTTAAGCGAGAAGGGGGCTAAAGCACTCCTAGGATGGGTGACCCACTGGGAAGTTGCTCGTGAGTTCCCAGAAACAAAACCGTGAGGGCGTGGTCGGGGCCCAAAGCAAACAATATCGTGCTACGGTGGTGGAGTGGGCCTGGGAAGTGATTCGCCCCGGGCCAGGATGTGACAATTGGTATCAGAGCCTATCCCTAGCCGGAAGTGTGCCGACGGGGACGTCGGGCCCCTAAGGAGGGTGGATTATGATCCCACATCACCCAGGGAGTGATCCTTAAATGTATATTCTCATCCCTACCTAGCACGAGGCATTTTGGGAGCTCACTGGCTTCTGGTTCCGTAGGAACTCCGAAGTTAAGCGAGAAGGGGGCTAGAGCACTCCCATGATGGGTGACCCACTGGGAAGTTTCTCGTGAGTTCCCAGAAACAAAACCGTGAGGGCGTGGTCGGGACCCAAAGCGGACAATATCGTGCTACAGTGGCGAAACGGGCCTGGAAGTGATGTGCCCCGGGCCGGGATGTGACACGAGAACTTCACAACACAATGGTGTTGCGGAAAGGATGAATCGTACCATTGTGGAAAGAAAAAAAAGATGTTTGTTGTCTCATGCAAAATTGCCCAAAACTTTTTGGGGGGAAGCAATGAGAACATCATGTTATTTGATTAATTAATCTCCTTCATCACCCTTAATTGGAGATGTTCCAAAGAATGTATGGAGTAAGAAAGATGTCTCATATGGACACTTGAAGACATTATGCTGTAGAGCATCTATGCATATACCCAAGGATGAGATATCAAAGCTTGATGACAAGGCCACGCAATGTGTATTCTTGGGTTATGGAGATGAAAATTTTGGCTACAGATTGTGGGATCTTGTAAGTAAGAAGTGGTTTGAAGTTGAGATGTGGTTTTCTTTGAAGACCAAACAATTGAAGATTTTGAGAAGAGTGTAAAATGTCAGCCTTATTTTGATAGTCTGATTGATTTCGATCCAATTTCTCATGTTGTAGCTCACGATGTTGAAGAGGGAGCTGAACCAAAAATTACAGATGAAGATCATGATGGCCAAGAAAATGCACTGACATATTATAATACCGAAGAGAGTCAAGAAGAACAACCCACACATGAACAAGCTATGGAGTTAAGAAGGTCCAGCAGACAACTTGTACCATCCGTGAAATATTTGTCGCATGAATATGTCCTACTTACAGATAGTGGAGAACCTGAATGCTTCAAAGAAGTGCAGTCTAATGTTCACAAAGAAGAATGGTTGAAAGCTATGCAAGAGGAGATGAATTCCTTGCATAAGAATATACGTATGATTTGGTGGAAATACCAATGGGAAAGAAAGTTCTTCCAAACAAATGGGTCTTCAAGCTAAAGGAAACTGAAAACTCAAAACCAAGGTACAAAGCGAGATTGGTTATGAAGGGGTATGCACAGAAGAAAGGCATTGATTTTGATGAGATATTCTCGCCAATTGTGAAAATGACTTCAATTCATGTTGTTCTGGGATTGGCAGCAAGCATGAATCTGGAGATTGAGCAATTAAATGTTAAAACAGCCTTTTCTGCATGGTGATTTGCATAAAGATATTTATATGGAGCAGTCGAAAGGTTTTAAAATCAAAGGGAATGAGCATATGGTATTCAAGCTGGAAAAAAAGAGTCTATATAGAATTAAACAAGCTCCAAGATAATGGTACAAGAAATTTGAGTCCTTCATGGTTGATAATGGGTTCAAGATGACAGCATCTAATCATTGTGTGTTCATTCAAAAATCTTCCAGTAAGGATTTCATTATATTGCTTCTATATGTGGTTGATATGTTAATTGTTGGTCCGGATGATGATAAGATTGACAAGTTGAAGAAGAAGTTAAGCAAATCCTTTGATATGAAGGATTTGGGGCCTACAAAACAAATTCTTAGCATGCAAATCTCTCGAGATAGGAAAGAAGGCAAATTGTGGTTGTCTAAAGAAAGATATATTACGAAAATACTTGAAAGGCTCAACATAGACAAAGCCAAGTCTGTAAGTTGTCCATTTGCTGCTCACTTAAAGCTAAGCAACAGCCAATGCCCTTCAACAAAGGAAGAAATGAAATAAATGAAGAAAATTCCCTATACTTCAGTCGTAGGAAGTTTAATGTACGCAATGGTTTGCACTAGGCCAGACCTTGCCTATGCGGTAGGAGTGGTGAGTAGGTTTCTTGTAAATCCTAGGAAGGAGCATTGGGCAACAGTTAAATGAATTCTAAGGTACCTTAGAGGTACTTCAAAATTATGTTTGTGTTTTGGAAATAATAAGCCTATTCTCGAAGGCTTCACGGATGCAGATTTGGCGAGAGGCAGAGACACAAAAAGATCGACTTCAGGCTATTTATTTACTTTTGCAGGGGGAGCAGTGTCTTGGCAATCTAAATTGCAAAAATGTGAGGCCTTGTCTACTACAGAGGCAGAGTACATTGCCATTACAGAATTTGCAAGGAGATGTTGTGGTTGAAGAGATATTTCAAAGAACTTGGTCTACACCAGAAAAAGCTTGTCATCTACTGCGACAATCAAAGTGCCACCCATCTCAGTAAGAATCCAAGCTTTCACTACAAGTCTAAACACATTGATATCAAGTATCATTGGATAAGAGATGTGCTTGAGAAAAAAATTGTTGCAGCTGGACAAAGTTCATACCAACGACAACAAGTCTGATATGTTGACAAAGGCTCTTCCTAAATGAAAACATGAGCAGTGCACAACATCAGAAGGTCTACATTTCGTCGACATGAGTCAGGAAGGGAGAGATTGTTAGAATTCCCTCCTCATGAAATTAAATGCCTATCTTTAATGCGCAACTGTCTAAGAAGCAAAATCCTTGGACAAAGAAAGGTCTTTCCAGTTTCAAGAACTGAGTAAATGTAAAGCAGCCCAATATTGATTGCTTTGTCTATCCCCTTCCATGGTTTTCTAGAAGGGAGTTGATTATGAATATTTATATGTTTTTAACTTGTAGCTCTTCTACAGAATGTGAGTAGCATAAAAATAGTGAGTTCAACCAAAAGTTCGTGTGGGCTCTTGAGTCAGTCCGCCTCTAAAGTTTACTTTTAATTTATGTTTCATGTGATTTACACAAGCAGCAAACTCAACACAGACAAGAGAAAAGGGACCATGACTCGTCCAACAGGAGTGGCCAGGGAAAATCCATGGATCCCTTCAAGTCGTCTATGAGTGGCCAGGGAAAAGCCATTCACCGCCTAAGGACCTCCTCCTTCGCCAATTGTTAGGGTCTTTTTTTTTTTCCCAACTCATTGCGTCTTAGATTCAAACTTTCTCTCCTCCTTTGTGTCTAATAAAAATAAAAAATGAAATTGAACCCTGAATAATATACTCTTTACTTATTGAAAAAACTCAATTACTTCCTTTCAAAACTGTTCTCGTCGATATTTTGCTCCTTTTGGAAACGTTAAGGCGTTACATTAATTCCATGAAAGAAAACCCGAACCGAACGTAGAGTTACGCTAACAATTGTAATGAAAATGTAACAAGGCAATCGTATATGAAGGTGCGGTAGATCACCTTCTTTTTAGAGTTTGCAGAAGTTGGTTAGGAGCTGTTGTTTAATAACCCAATACACATAGACATGAAAGTCGAAGGGCTCTACCAAAATACCTTCTTTTTCATTTTATGTTTTTTGGATATTTTATGCAAGAACTTTACGAGCATAGAATGATTTTTGTGTAATTATTGTCAATGAACATATTATGAAGTGTGGCTACAATATTTCGGAACTTTTATGTGTAACAAAATATTAATAAAGGTAGATGAAAGGGATAAAGGGATCAAGGCATAAGATCTAATTTTTTATCTTACTCGTTTATTTTACGTTATATTGAATACAACATAATATTATAAATTTTTGACCAGAAACCTGTCAAGTTAGATCTGCAAAAGGATTGGTTAAGACACGATCCATAACTCCATAATACAACTATACTAAATACTATGGAAAGGTTGATTTTATTTTTATTTTTAGAAACGAAACCGGATCCCCTCCGGAGCAACACATGCGAATCATGCTGAGCAGGCCCATCGGGCCATTGAAATTTGATCAAACGGTTACAATTATTATAACTTTTAGAGGGCCCCAGTTTATAGTCATTTAATCAAATCTCAATGCCTCGATAGGCATGCTCAGCAAGCTCTGCATGTGTTGCTCCGGAGGGAATCCGGTTCCTTGAGAAACCACAACCAACTTTAGTTTAACTGTTGAGTAAAAACTGGAGTGCTAAAAATAAAATAAACTAACAATTATTTAACTACCTTTTTTTTGTCCAACAATTATTTAACTATCAAAATAGTAAAAACTAGTTTCTTATTTGGAATAAAATTAATTAGTTTTCGTTTACATTCTCTTTCTCTTGTCATATTATACATAACTAGCATTTTATCACACACTCGCGCGTGTAGTAGTTTCCTTTTTACATGTTATTCTTTACTTGTAATTTATAATCTTTTTATTTTTGTTTAAATTATTTTTTATTTAAAAGTTAAAGAAATAATGGAAAAAAAGCTGCCCACTACGAGAGTAATTTTATTCTATTAGTTTGAATAAAAAATAAAAAATTCTTTTATTTTAAATCCTAATTAGACTGAGATATGTTTGATATTATGAATGATTCATCGTTTTTGCCTTCTAACTTTACTTATTTTAAAATCTTAACTAGGGAGATATTTTTTAAATTATGAATGACTCAACCTTTTTGCCTTTATACACTAGCAATCATATGCCATGCATGTGTTTATAAATTTTGAAAATAAAATTTACAAAGAGAGAAACTATGAAACGGTTGCTAAAGATTTTAGGTAACGATCATCAAATGATTTTTCATCACTGAAGAGGTTGCTCATATGTTTGGTGACTGTTTCTAGATAACTATTTCGTCACCAAAAGTTTATTTTATTTACGAGAAAAACGTGAAAGAGAAAATGAGTGTAGCTGATATGGTTACTTGGTTGTGAGGCTTTGAAAAGAAGCAATAAAATTATAACTTTTATTTTGGTCATTTCTTTAGTTTTTTGGCAGGGTTTTATTTGGTATTTTTATCCTCTCTTGGTTAAAAAGAAAAGTTTTATCAATAAACTGTTTAAATATAGATTAATTTTTGATTATTTTATACTAACAATAACGAAAATTAGCAAAAACGAAAACCAAAAGGGAGCTGTGAGCTGTGCCTTGCAGGGTTGTGTTGGATATTTTGAGCAGAAACAAAATAAAAAGAAAAGAGGAGGAAAAAGAACGGAAAGAGAAAAAGAAAGAGGAGGTTTGTTTTCTGTTTTCTGTTTTCTGTTTTCTTTTCTTTTTTCTTTATTTTGAATTTAAAGAGAAACAAAGAAAAAGAAGACAAGGAAGAAAAAAACAAGGATTTTTAGAGAGAGAAACAAAGGCCTCTGTGAAAGAGCTTTGACTCTCTCTGCAAATCCATGGCATTTTCACACCTCCAATTCCTACTCCCTTCATATTCTTCTTCCCCTTTCCAAATCTTTGGTTTCTTGCATTAATTTACCTTGAAATCTCACTTGGGTCTCCTTCAAAATCCCAAAATTTGAAAAAACCGTAGGTGGGTTTTCTTCTTCTGTTACATTTTCCCAACTTCTGATTGATTTTGTTTTGTATTGTGTTTCTATATTAAGAATCAAGGATTTCTTATTTGTTTCTGCATGAATATTCCACATTTATAAATTTAGTTTCTGCCAAAACTAAAAATCTTGGAGCTGGAAATGTTATGGAATCCAAATGTGGAATTTGCCATTAATTTTCTCTGATTTTTTTTTCTCATTTGCCGTTTCAGATTTCAGTTTATTGACCTTTCTGCTCAATTAGGTCCCCAAGAAATCTCGAGAAAAGATTGGAATTTGTGAAAATTTTTAGGATTTGATTTCATGGGAAATTGCTGTGTAACCCTTGGCGCACCTGGCCAGAACAAGAACAAGAACAACAAGAAGAAGACAAACCCATTCGCAACAGATTTTGGTGGCATTAATGGAAAAGATGGTGATGACAAGCTATTGGTCTTGAAAGACCCCACAGGTCGAGACATTTCGGCCCAATATGATCTGGGACGCGAACTTGGCCGAGGCGAATTCGGGGTAACATATCTATGCACAGAGGCATCCTCAGACGAAAAATTTGCGTGCAAATCGATATCAAAGAAGAAGCTTAGAACAGCAGTGGATATTGAGGATGTAAGGAGGGAAGTTCAGATAATGCAGCATTTGCCTCCGCACCCAAATATTGTGACATTAAAGGACACTTATGAAGATGATGATGCGGTTCACATTGTGATGGAGTTGTGTGAGGGTGGTGAGCTGTTCGATCGCATTGTTGCTAGGGGTCATTACACAGAACGTGCTGCTGCAGGCGTAATGAGGACGATTGTTGAAGTAGTTCAGGTTGAGTTTTGTTATGGTTCTGTTTTGTTATTTGGTTTGGTAATACCAATGGTTCTGAAATTTGATAGTTACATGCTTATATTAGATTTGATATAACATGATATGATATAGCTTGTGTGTTATGATGTTGGTTGAATCATATTTGTCATTTGTTATATTCTTGTTTAGGGTAAAGGTGATTCTTATAACGTACTATGAACTTTAAATGGTAAATGGAGAACCATAGGGTGAGTTGAATGTCCTCCATCCGTTTTTATTGAATATTCTCTATATTCATTTCAGCAATTGGCTGTGGTGCTATGTGTTCTGTTATTTGGTTTAAAATTCTCACTTTTGGTTGTTAAATAGACGGACAATACGTTCATTGTGTTTCATTCACTTAAATGTTCTTTTAGGTGATATTTTGCTGACATTTGAACCTTAAACCTTTGTATATAATAACATGTGGCAGCTTACTGTAATATGACTAGTTCCTGTGCATTTGAAGATATTTGTCCCTGCGCAATACCTCTCTTTTTACGTGTTAAATTGAATATCTGCTAATTCTATCTTTGCTGACACCAATATTGATCTTTGATTTTCTGTTACTTGGTTATGATGCCTACTCTTCTGTACCTATGTTACTGTTAATTATTCTGATTTATTTACGTGCATCTTTACGTTGCAGATGTGTCATAAACACGGAGTAATGCATCGTGATCTCAAACCAGAAAACTTCCTATTTGCAAATAAGAAGGAAACAGCCTCTTTGAAAGCAATTGATTTTGGACTGTCTGTGTTCTTTAAACCTGGTATTGCACTGCTTCAATATTGCCTGTTTAATGATTTTTTTTTTAATTCTCGTTTTAGCATCCTTATATCATCTATATTTTTTCTGTTATTATGAAAACAGTGTAGCTAAAGGTTGCCATATTCCACAGGTGAGCAATTTAATGAGATAGTGGGCAGTCCTTATTACATGGCTCCAGAGGTTCTGAAGCGCAACTATGGACCCGAGGTTGACATCTGGAGTGCTGGGGTTATCCTATATATTTTACTTTGTGGTGTTCCACCTTTCTGGGCAGGTTTGTGTCTCGTCCTGTATTTCTATCTTGATTCTTTACAACTACTATAGGGGGTTGTAATGTTTTTGCTTATCAAAGATCCCTGATTTAGATCAGCTTGAACAAAAGTGTGCCTGCTAGTGTATTCCTTTGCTTAGTTTATTAGTATTTCTTTCTCATAATTTTCAAAAAATTTCAACTGTAGAAACTGAACAAGGGGTAGCACAAGCAATTATTCGATCCGTCATTGATTTCAAGAGGGACCCCTGGCCTAGAGTTTCTGATAATGCAAAGGACCTTGTGAAGAAAATGCTTGATCCTGATCCGAAGAAGAGGCTGACAGCTAAGGAAGTGCTTGGTAATTATACTAATCTGATATCTTCCATTTACCAAGCATTTATTGCCTTACATGACATGTTAATCCCATCCCAATTCTTTTCATGTAGATCATCCTTGGATACAAAATGCCAAGAAGGCCCCAAATGTCCCACTTGGTGAAACTGTGAGAGCAAGGCTGCAACAGTTTTCCGTAATGAACAAGCTGAAGAAAAGAGCTCTTGGGGTAAGGTTTTGAGTTTACTTATTAGCGTGCATAATAATTGAAGGGTTCGATGTTGGCTACTTGTATGTTTTGTTAAAGTTGGCCCTATTTTCTATGTCTGAACTCTTGAATATTTCATACATAGGTCATAGCTGAGCATTTGTCAGTTGCGGAAGTAGCTGGCATAAAAGAGGCTTTTCAAATGATGGACACTGGCAACAAGGGCAAGGTAACCATAGAAGAGCTACGAAGCGGGTTACAACAGTTAGGGCAAAATATTTCTGATCCAGATCTTCAAATACTAATGGAAGCTGTAAGTATCAATTTGTGCTTCGCCAACTTGCCTTCTTACTTGTAATCTGAGGTTTGGATGATAAATTGCCCAACTCTGCACCATGTTAAATCCTGATAAACAAACTAAAAACACTAAAATAATGGAAAAAAAAAGAGGAAAAAAACGTTTCACGAGAGAAAAGAGAGGGGTTGGTTCAACATGTTAGTTCCCTTTGGGGTTTTTACAAAGTAACTAATTGATTTCTGGTTGCTACAGGCCGATGTTGATGGAGATGGAGCTCTGAACTATGGAGAGTTTGTTGTTGTTACAGTTCACCTTAAAAAGATGGCAAATGACGAGCACCTACATAAAGCTTTTGCATTCTTTGATCAAAACCAAAGTGGCCATATAGAAATTGAAGAATTGAGAAATGCTTTAACTAATGATGTTGACGTAGGTGGTGAGGAAGTCATCCATGCAATTATGCACGACGTGGACACAGATAAGGTTAGAACTACCATTTTGATACAATTAACTTAAAAAGCTTTATCCTTCATCCAAAACGTTTTATTCCACCCTACTTTAATACCTTCAAGAAAATTGTAGTTTTTGAGTTGGCCATTTGTGCGGAAATGCTTATCCTAAGAACAGCCTTGTTTTTCTGTCGCTTAGAATGTGTTCACCTTCTAGTGAAAAGGGTTGACTCATGTTAAATGTTTAAAGTTTGTAAGATTACTTTTTAATCGCATTTGTTATGTGCATGTGTCAATTTTCTCAATCAAGTTATGTTTATGCATCGTTGATGTATTGTCATCTTGCAGGATGGACGAATAAGTTATGAGGAGTTTGCTGCTATGATGAAGGCTGGTACAGATTGGAGAAAAGCATCTAGACAATATTCACGGGAAAGATTCAACAGCATAAGCCTGAAGTTGATGAGAGAAGGGTCTTTTACAGTTAGCAATGAGGGTAGGTGAACCTACATTCTTTTTTTCTTTTTCTTTTTTTCGAAATAGCATTATTTGAAATTAAATGATGTTTAAAAAGATAAAAGATTCCTTTGTTGGCGGGCTTATGAAATGACTTATTTTTTTCCCCATAACTATGAATAAGAGTTATTTATTTTTGAGGTAATTGCATGAAAAAAGAAAAACTAGGAGTTGTAAAATGTCAATTAAAAGGCTTTTCAACTATAATCTTCCCCAACTTATGCGTTTTTAATTTTTTTAAGACAAGGAAAGACCAAGTTTGATTTGTTTTAATATTTGCAAGAGCTAGTTATTGTTGGCTTAATCTGTTTAGTTTATAATGGTTGTGAAAATTTAATTGTAGCATGATGACCAAAACTCAGTTGCCGATGTGTTTTGAATGAGTATCAAATTCCTTGCCAAGGTGCAAACGATTTGTGTCTGCTAGTTCTTCTGCGGACTCTGGTTGTCCATCAGGTCTTCATCGACCACCACGATTGACGGCTTACCTACCGGCGAATCACATCTAGAAGAGAAGCTATGCCGGGTATCCAAAAACTTAACCCGAAACCCAGCTTTAGGTATACAAGGTCTGCAACTGTTAAGATCCATGAAAAAGCCTGTGAGGGGAAAGGTTAAAAAAACAAGGGAGCGTTGGAATTGTTGTCTATATTTCTCAGGTGCTCTTGATTTGGCAAATATTATTTGGTAGTTTTGTTAGAATGTAACGGTCGAACATTTTGATGGCAGAGAATTCTTTGTTTGGGAAACTTTGGGGAATTAGAAAATAAATCACTAGGAGGTCAGTACCTATGATGTATGTATTTGGCATGAGGTTTCAAGTATGAGGCTTTTTAGAAATTGATCAACACGAATGTGCTCCACCAAAATGTTCTTATTCATTTTGTCAAAGAACAAAAGTAAATAATATAAATCCCAAGTGGGAATTGAATTCTTTTATTGCTCGTTTACTAATCTGTAATTAAATTGAGGATGAAACAAAATTGGATTTCTGTTAAGTTTTTTATTAATTTATTTGGAATCATAGGAAGAATGATGTTGATTTCATGTAACTTGCTTACTAATTCACTTGAATAAGAATTTTAGTCTAATTACTAAATTGCCTTTATTCAAATAAATTATTTCATGCTAATTAATAAAATTAAATTTTATATCATAAAATCCATCTAAATAAAATTAATTAAAGACTCCTATCTTTTATATTAAAAGATGGTTACATATGCGCCCCGTCTCTATTTCTTCCCCACGCCCCCATTTTCATCCTTTTTTTTTTCTTTTCGAAACATCCTTCTTGTTTTTTCCTAGCAACGTAACTTTCCTACCACCCCCTACCCCCATAGCTTGGCAATTCCCTGCCCAACGCTGAGCGGGCTCGTTGGAGGAGGTGATTTCGATCCTGGTCCACTACGTCGGGGCGTTCAGGGGATTCTTGGTGAGGAAAAGCATGAGGAAGATTGCCACCATCAGAGTGAGGTCGGTGAGAACGAGGCCTTATAACTTCTTGTTGAAGTTGGAGTCGGTGAAGGGCGTCGATTGTGAAAGATGATGACAACCAGAGGAACGGAGAGCTGCTGGATACGATGGTACAAGGCAACGAGATGGAAGAGTATTTTGGGAAGAGTTTGTTTCCTGATAAAGCCTTCTCCCTATAATCCAAATACTACCTATATCTCGGTAATCCAATTCCGGAATTCGGTTCCGCATATTAGGTAGACTCCACTTTTTTTTTTTTTTTAAATTTTTTTTAAACTAATGAAAATGTTATGAAAATTTTAAGTTTTAACAATGATAACAAAATAAAGAGTAAAGTAAATAATAATATGATTGATTTTTTAGTGTAAAAATGTGACTTTTCGTTAAAGCAAACAGTATCGGGAGCATTTCGTTAAAGTTTTTTTTTTATTTTTTTTACTCCCCAAATGCTAGCAAACATTGAAATGCTCTTGTCCCCTTTGGTAAACACGCCATTATAGTAGATAAGTTTCATTTTCACTATCTAGGTATATTATTGTTTTTCCCCATCCAACGATGGTTGATGTTAATGCTTATTTATTGATTTTCTCTTTGAAATTGTAATTTAGTCTCATTGTACTCTCTTAAATTGAGTTTGTCTCATTTTCTCCACTGAAATTGTCATTTTCGACCCATTTAGTCTTAGTTCACTCCATTTTTATCCATTCCATTAAATGGATCTTAAATTAAAGGGTAGTGTGGGCATTTCATTTTTGACACAGGTAAAGATAAGCCACATGCTTGGCGACATGGCACTTACATGGGATTTTGGTTGATTACCACATTTATTAGACTGCATGTGAATTGTGGCGAGAAATTTGGGAAAATTAGGGTTAGAAAGGAATTTAGGCTTATGAATCTAACTTGTGGGTCCAAGATTTTCTAGGGGCCCATAGTAAGAAGGATCGGAATACGTATAATTAGTAGTTTGGTCATAGACTGAATGACTTCTATCACAAAGTTGCATAAACAAATTAGCTATGCCACCATTATCCTGATCCAGATAAGTGAGCAAAGTCAGTCGACTTCATCGAGGTTGACCATTCTTATTTTGCAAGATACAAAAACCTAATCTAGTATAGATTCAGCCATGTTTCTTATATTATTGAATATTCCTACAATCTAGGCATTTGGCGTACGCTGCAAGTAATCACACTCTTAATGCAATATCTAGTAATGCAATAATCACATACTCTATTCTCTTACATACTGCTTGAGTCTCATATATTGCTTACAAACTTGAACATCAGAGAGCCTTTGGCCAACACCCCACTGTGCCAAGGTTACTTTACGGTTTGTTCACTGTTTCACATGTAGTTGAGTTTGTGCATCTCCTCCCTCTACGGTAGTGCGCGAATTTCATTTCAATAATTGATGCTTTTATTGAGAGTGAACTCATATACCCCCGTACTAAATCACCCTACCAAAATCATGTTTGCATAAGAAAGTTCAGTTAACACTAGCATTAACATCACAACGGAGAACAATCCACTGCCCACCATCTCTACTACTCTCGGCGCGAGCAATCAGGTCCCTGACGCCTTGGCCATCTTAGGGAACAACAATGCTCCCGCTGCTAGAACCCATCCCAACATGGATCAGATATTGAATACCTCACAGAATATCAAAATTGACGAGTTGCAGAAGACCTACATAACTTCTCTAGCAGAGAACCCCACCTAGATTTTATTTTGAAAGGGAGAGAGATGGCTCGGGGAGAGGCATTTTCTTGTTGGCGGGTACTTGGTGACAAGCGACCTATTAAGACTACGGATAAATAATTCTTCTCAAGTTGAGTTTGCTTCATTTGTTTGCAAACTTCATTTGTTTGCAACCTAATAAAACTCAACCTAAGACCGACAAAACTATCAAATTACCTAAGCATGGAGTGTACGCATACACCAATCTATTTTGGCAAGGTTGTAAGCAGTTCAACGAAACTCATAAGCCAGAACTATATCAACTAGGTACTAGGATTACAATACAATTTATTCATACCGAGTGTAATATTGGGTATATCAGAAACTGATTAAATAAACACCTACTTGTATTCGACACCATGACTGAGATGCAAGTCAGTCTTCTACTCACACAACTAAATAGCTCCCTTATTGTGTAAATAGGTCTCAGTAATAGCTCCCTTGTTGTTTAAATTGCCATCAAATTAAATTTAAGAAAAAAGAATAAAAAATCAGTATTTGCTTTTCGAAAAACTTTCCTACTATTATTGAGTAGCCTTTTCTGGCTTGGATGAATACTGACGTTTTGACTGGAAGAGTACATTTCCCCAACACTTAATAGAAAAAACATGCCACAGGTCATCAATAGGTCCAAATTTGAAATTTTAATGAAAAAAAACCTTCTACTGCTGATATATGGATAAGTAGGAGGATTGAACACACATATGTAATCCTTCATTATTCAGTACAATTGCCAATTCTAATTACATTTTGGTGTGTATAGAAACTTACAATGCCTAGGTTCTCGACATACCTCTTTGATCTTCATCCCAATCCTCTCCGTGTCGGAGTCTCAGTAATTTGCATAGCCTAGTCACCTTGGACCTCGTTCTACGACCGCGTCAAAGAAGTCGTCGTCGTATCCCATCGAGAAGGGCTGGGAGTAAACATATTTTTATCAAAATAATATGCAGAATAAATTAACACAATATTATGAACCCTTGATTATGATAAACCTTGTTCTTTGATCCGTATCAGTAGAAAGAAAAACTAAAATTTACTTAGAGAGGCTGAATACAAACTCAAACTTACACTGAATTCGTCTGCACAACAATTTTGCTATAGTAGAGCTCATCAAGATTCCTCACCTAAAAAACAAATAGTAAAATAAAAACCACCTTTTGCATCAAGAATCTCCCAAATTAATCCAAATAGTATAGCACGGTCTCCAGCTTCCAAATCTCATAAAACTGGAACTCTGATATTCTGAGCGGAATGAAACTAATGTGAGTTTCATGTGAGTATGTGGGAAATTAGAAATCAAAAATAGCAGTTTAAAAACTGAACGGTGTTATCGCCTCTCCATGTAACTGCAAAGAATTTGCTGTTAATGCTGAAAACGTGGAGGAGATTATGTCCTTCTTTTCCTTTTGAAATTCCAATGGAGAAAGGCGCTTTGGTAGAAAGAAAGGATGTGGTTCATTATTTACGTGATAGGTTATCCAAGGGTCTCAATTAATTTGAAAGTGTTGGTGCCTTGCGTTTGAAGGTTGCAAATTCTCATTCATGATATATGTAGATATATTGTCCGCATCTACACATCTCTCAATATTTTATTTTTTGTATTACAATTTTAACTCTGTGCATTACAATTTAACCGTATTATATCGGTATAGTCTTGTAGCTTTTTTGTTTTGAATTAAGGGCGTTTTGTGCCATTTTGAATATTTCACCGTTTTATCATTCTCGTTTTATATATATAGATAGATAGATATAGATAAATTATATGCTTAGAGCACTTCCACCGCTGGGCATTTAGCCCAGCACCCAGTCAAAATTTAGGCCAGCCTCCTGTCAATCCACTCCACCCCTTCAAATTGCCTGGGACCCAGCCCGTGCTGGTCTCTGGGCCAGCCCAAAATGGACAGACCAAGAAGCCAGGCAGCCTGGCGCGTGCAGGCCAATCGCGACTGGGGCGAGTTGCCGACAAGATTGCAGGCGGTCGGACCCGCTTGTCAGCCCCACTTGGCATGATCTTGTCTGTTGGATTTGAATATTTTTCAAATCCAACGGTCCAGATTAATTAATTACATTAAAATTAATTTAAAATTATAAAAAAATACATAAAATTTTAAAAAAATACATAAAAAATTTTAAAATTTTTTTTTTTTTTCTATAAATACCTAACCCTCATCTTCCACTTTACACCACATTTCAATATTTTTACACTTTCTATACTATCTACATTTCAATATTTTCTACACTTTAAGAGAGAATCTTAGCAGAAATTTATTGACAAAATAGTACGTTCGGATAATGACACGTGGCGTGACGAGATTCGTTAAAAATCCTATCCGAAATTAAAACTATTTTTTTTATTCTTTTACAAAAAATTTAAAAATATTATAAATTCGCTGGCACTCAGTCTTAGGGGTGGAGATGCAGTGGCCTATTACTGTTCATTAGAGTCTGTTACTGTTCACTTGAGTGGATAAATAGGCTGGGTGCTGGCACCCAGTCTTAGGGGTGGACTTGCTCTTATAACTTTTACGAGTGTATATTTTTCTTGGTAACATAAATATTTAATATTACTTATTGGATGCATTGTATCAATTTTATTATTAAAAATTAATTTATTTAATATCATTTTATTTAAAATTCTTTATTTAATTAATAATATAAATAAACATATTCCTAACCACATTTGATTTGACAATGGTAAAATTCTTTATTTAATATCAAACTCTGGTTTCGCATTTCTGTCAGATAAACTCCACGCGCCCCACTCCTCTCCTCAGGCGCGTAGCATCTGTCTCTCCACAGTTCCCGTGGTAGGCACGTGAATTTTCGCGTCAGCTCGTACGACAAAATCTTAAAAAACACAAAAATAAATAAATAAAATAAAAATATATATAAAAATTTCATGGTGCGAAATAAAAAATTAAAAGAAAAGCGGTTTTGCCTCGTCTTCCTTCACCACTCAATCCCCAGTCCACTACGCAACTCAATCCCCACTCAACTCTCACTGTAACTCTTAAACCTCTCGAAGCGCCGTCGTTTTGGTTGGTATGACGACGACGACGCCGTTCGGATGTTCGAACACGGCGGTTCTGGGGGAGCCCAAGGTGCAGATTGGGAGGTACCAGGGGCTGCGCTCAACAAACTCGCTTGGCCTCACCAGAAGCCGACCCGTGCCGCTCTCCTCCTTTTCCTCCTCCTCGCTCATTCGAGCCGTCGCTACGGTGCGTTTTCGGACACCTGATCCTCCCTCTGTTTTGTTTGGCATCTGTTTGTTTGCTCAGAAAATGCGAGAAAATGAATAATTGTAAGAAAGATGATAAATTAGTCTACTTTTGTGAGAGATTGAGCCAAAATGTGGTTCAATTTAAGCACTTTGATCCAATTGTTTGGCCGATTGGGGCGCTCATTATTTGAATTTAATTTTGTAAATTACTGCGGCCGTCACTGTCAGAATTGTTTACCGAGTTATCGAAACATGGGTTAATGTGAATTATTCAATTTAAACTAGAGCAGGTAAAGCATTTTTGTGGCTATTTTTATGCTTGATTATTACAAAAATTATTTAAGTTCATCAAATCTCCAACAAATGCATAACTTTCTTGAGTTTAATTTAAGCACTTTGATCCAATTGTTTGGCCGATTGGGGCGCTCATTATTTGAATTTAATTTTGTAAATTACTGCGGCCGTCACTGTCAGAATTGTTTACCGAGTTATCGAAACATGGGTTAATGTGAATTATTCAATTTAAACTAGAGCAGGTAAAGCATTTTTGTGGCTATTTTTATGCTTGATTATTACAAAAATTATTTAAGTTCATCAAATCTCCATCAAATGCATAACTTTCTTGAGTTTTCGTCAATTGGTGGCGAAACATTAGGCTCCGAGGGGAAAATGCGTAACGAATGCTAGTTACATTGCTTGTTGTTAGTTGTCTATAGGAAATGTGCTTGTTTGCATAAGTTCTTTGTTTTGCAGCCGGCAAAGCCTGACACTACAACTGAGACGAAGTGGAGTAAGGTTGAGATATTCAAAGAACAGAGCAATTTCATACGATACCCTCTTAATGAAGAGATTCTGACGGATGCCCCGAATATTAATGAGGCTGCTACACAACTCATTAAGTTCCATGGGAGTTATCAACAATATAACCGAGATGAACGTGGTGGAAGGTCCTACTCATTTATGCTTCGTACCAAAAACCCTTGTGGGAAAGTGTCAAACCAACTGTACTTGACCATGGATGATCTTGCGGATCAGTTTGGAATTGGTACCCTTCGTTTGACCACAAGACAAACGTTTCAGCTCCATGGGGTTCTGAAAAAGTATCTAAAGACTGTAATGAGTAGTATCATTAGAAGCATGGGTTCAACTCTTGGCGCCTGTGGCGATCTTAACAGAAACGTTCTTGCTCCTCCTGCTCCAATACAAAGAAAGGATTACCTTTGTGCACAGCAGGCTGCAGAGAACATTGCAGCATTGCTGACTCCACAGTCTGGATTTTACTATGATGTGTGGGTGGATGGAGAGAAGTTCCTGACCGCAGAGCCTCCTGAAGTAACAAAGGCTCGCAATGATAAAACTCATGGAACAAACTTCATTGATTCACCTGAGCCCATTTATGGAACTCAGTTCTTGCCCAGGAAGTTTAAAGTTGCAGTTACGGTGCCAACAGACAACTCGGTGGATATTCTCACAAATGATATTGGTGTTGTGGTTGTTACTGATGATAACGGGGATCCTCAAGGGTTCAACCTATATGTAAGATGAAGTTATGCTCTAACGTTTATATTTGAGCTAATTTTCTCCACAAAACATGATTTCTGATTATTTCCTCTGCAGGTTGGTGGTGGTATGGGAAGGACACATAGGATGGAATCCACTTTTCCCCGTCTGGCTGAGCCATTGGGTTATGTCCCTAAAGAGGATATCCTATATGCCATTAAGGCTATAGTTGTTACACAACGTGAAAATGGGAGAAGAGATGATAGGAGGTATAGTAGAATGAAATATTTGATCAGCTCGTGGGGGATTGAAAAGTTCAGAAGTGTAGTGGAACAGTATTACGGAAAGAAATTTGAGCCCTTCCGTGAGTTGCCGGAGTGGGAATTCAAAAGTCACTTGGGATGGCACAAGCAGGTTCGTTCTGTTGATTTTCACATATAGAATTGAATGTCTTTGATTCCGTCTTATGTTTCACATCGCAAAGTGCTGTGTCCTGACTATTTATATCTTTGGTTGATAGGGTGATGGCAGTTATTATTGTGGGCTTCATGTCGATAATGGTCGGATTGGGGGAGTTATGAAGCAGGCATTAAGAGAGGTTATAGAAAAGTATAATTTGAGTATAAGGCTCACACCAAACCAGAACATCATATTATGTGATATTCGCAGTGCATGGAAGCGTCCCATCTCCACAGTTCTTGCAAAAGTCGGGCTGCTGGTAAGATGTGTATTTATTTATTTTTTACTCGTAATCTGTGAAATAAATTTCACTGCCAAGTAAACCTTTACAACTCAGTAGGATGGCGTGTCTGATTCACCTGCTATGCTGTCCATCTGGAATGATGCTGTGAATTATTTTGCATTAGATGCTGATTCTTCTACTGCTTTTTGCATTAATATAGTAGGCTGCAAATGATTTTATGATAGGATTTAGAGGGTAAAATCCTGTAGGCTCCATTGATCTCATGGGATATCTTTCTTTATTCTGTTTGAATCTTTTAAACCCAGAGAGTGATCGGGACTTAAGAAAACTTTGTTTAACTTATTTGTTCTTAGTTTACTTGAACTGTTTGAGACGTGTTGTGTCTATTATAAAAATGTTCTTTGGGTATTCTTTTCCCAAAAAAAAAAATGTATTGAGGTTTTGAGTTTTTCCAATTGTGGCAGCATCCTAGGTTTGTAGACCCCCTCAACTTAACTGCCATGGCATGCCCAGCCTTCCCACTATGCCCACTGGCAATAACTGAAGCTGAACGAGGTATACCTGACATTCTAAAGCGGGTTCGAGCAGTATTTGAGAAGGTATTGCCATAATAACAAGCACGTTCCACAAAACACTAACAAAAGGTTGAAAATCAAGATCATTTATTGTTAACGAATTAGATTTTATGTGGTAAATATTACTTTTGGATTTCAGGTTGGTCTGAAGTACAATGAATCAGTAGTTATAAGGATTACGGGATGCCCTAATGGTTGTGCCAGGCCATACATGGCTGAACTTGGACTAGTTGGTGATGGTCCAAATAGCTATCAGGTAATTCAAATTCCAGCACATCTGTCGCAATATTGATCGTGCCCAAGTCCAGATTATGAAGAAGGCAACTGAGGTTTTCTTTTCATTTCTCTGCTTGTGTTCAAATAGATCTGGCTTGGAGGAACACCCAATCAAACCTCAATCGCAAAATCCTTCATGAACAAGGTCAAGGTTCAAGACCTTGAAAAGATTTTCGAACCTTTGTTTTATTACTGGAAACGTAAACGACAATCTAAAGAGTCATTCGGCAACTTCACAAACCGCTTGGTGAGTTGTAAAATAAGATTATAAGATTATATTTAGGCCCTCCAATGATGAAGGCGGTGGTTTAATCTAGGGTTGTGACTCTAATTGGTATTGTTATCAGGGATTTGAGAAACTCCAAGAGTTGGTTGACAAATGGGAAGGTCCAGAGGCGTCACCAGCACGTTACAACTTGAAACTTTTTGCTGATAAGGAGACGTATGAAGCTGTGGACGAGCTTGCAAAGCTGCAGAATAAGAATGCTCACCAGTTAGCAATGGAAGTTATTCGCAATTTTGTTGTTTCCCAGAAAAATGGGAAAAGCCAATGAGTTTGCAACGAACATTGTTCTGCAGTCTTCGATGCTGCCGGGCAAAGTTTCCAAGGCGAATGATGGACAGTGTCCCTGATTCTCTCTCCAAGCTGTTACTCTTCGGTAACAAAAGGAACGAATTAGGGTACTGGATTTGGTATTATTTTGTATGAAAGTTTTGCGTCTTGTGATTTTTCTTGGACCCTGAGTTGTATAAATTAGCTTGGATTGTGTTTCCTGTGGTCGGGCTAAAATGCTGATCCTTAGTTGTTGTTATGGTTTAATAAAATCTCGGTTTTCGGTCTTCTCGACGAGGAGTGGTGGTGGTATAGGTTTCTGAAAGGGAGTCCCTGCTCAGTGCTCACTAGTATTTAGCAACTAGCAAATACCACACGACCCCAGGGACTTGCAGCATATTGTACCCATCTTTTGTGGCGCAGCAGTCCATATGAGTCTAGCATACTATTCAAGAAAGGTCAGAACTTATCATAAAATCCCCGTAAAAGGTGTACTTCTTCTATCCATATTGTTGATGATACATCGGTACGTTTTTTTTACTACGTACTATAACATCGTACCAATGACATATTGCTAGAACGGATGTTCGTTCCATAGTCGGACTACAAAATTACCAACTAAAATAGGAAGCTCTGCCCATGCCTCAGAAAGGTATTAAGTTTGCGGGTTTTAACCTAGATCATAAATTTTCTTGGTAGGATGCATGTTCTTCTGTTACCATTATTGATAATAATATTGATAACATGTCAATATGTTTTGCTGGTTACAATGCTATTGATACATTATCGTTGACACATTGGACCTTAATTCCATAGTTGGAAGATATAACTAATATTTTTTCAGTACCTAAAATAGTGAATTTGATTCCAAAACGTCTATATGGTGGTGTCACTACAAGAAAAATGAGCACTGCGCACAATAAATTATTTGTGCCCTTTGAGGCCAAAAAGCACCAACAATTGTGCTCATAGACTAATAGCAACAATGCAATAACTAAATTTGTATATGTGCCCTCTATGGTCATCACCTTTGATTAGAGGGCACAATATAGCTATTGGTGCTCAAAGGGCTGAGCACAGATAAGGGTCTTTTGTGCCCGTTCTGACACCTGTGTCACATGACACTTCAAATTCAAGTTAGCACAATTTTTGTAATTGTGCCCTATGAGTTAAATATATATAAAAAAAATTAACCAAAAATAACACCATCGTATCACCTTACAACCCGAAACCAACATTTGAATACACCAGATCGAAATAGGAAAATATTGCTCAATTTCTCTTCTTAACAGATCAGACTCAACCAAGTAATCAACATTATAAATTAAAGAAAAACACAAGTCAACGATTTCAAAAGTATATTCTTCCTTTCAGCCATTCATCCCTCGGTGGAGGCGTTTCTGCTCCACACGCCATCCCAGCAGTACCGAGCACAGCTCCACGCGTGCGATTACGACTGCCGCCTGCAGCTACACCAGGGGTTTTAGAATCCGTTTTGAGTACAAAACAAAATCATTTTCAGCAATTCAAAAGCCCAAAAAAAGCTACAAAGGTAAGGATTCAAAATATACCTTCCTCAGGGCCATTGGGCGGTCAGTGATAGCCTAAAATTAGCCTGAAACTTGTGGGCCTCACTGGAAATCTGGGGAATTTCTCCCTAGTTGAAACTGCATCCAACCTTAAACAAATCAGGCATGCAGTGCACGAAAACGTCTCTAAACAACCAAAAGAACCTAACTAAGGTGTTTACGAGACTCACCTATACTAGATTCGATGGAAAATCTCTCTGGGAAGTCAGGCAAAGACGGAGCTCGGCACTTCACCGTGTCGATTTTGGTTTCCAGAAAACAAAGAGTAATGGGAGTTTGTGGTGACGAGAGGAAGAAAACTGGTGGTTGCCTCGCCAGAGAACAGCAGTTCCCCCGCCATGTGTCACGGAAGAAGCCGAGAGGGAGACAGAGGAGACAGAGGGTGTTTGGGTGGTGCAAAGGTTCACCAGAGTGGCAAATGAGGTGGAGATGGTGGTGCGGTTTTCTGTGCAGTGAGCACAGAGATGGTGAAGGAAATGACAGAATAGAGTGGAGAAGTAGAAAGAGTTAGTGAGAGAAGAAGAGACGGAAGAGTGAGGGACGGAGAGAAGGAAGAGTGATGTGAAAAAATTAAAAATCGTGAGTGCAAGGGGAAGCGTGGAGACCCACGTGGGGGGTCCCATGGGACACCAAAAACCCATCAAAATATTAGTAAAATGTCCAAATAAAACTCTGGTGCAATGATATTGTTGATTTTTTTTTTTTTTAGCTTAGTTTTAAATAATTAAGAGTGTAAAGGAGTTAGGAATGGAGAAAAAGTAAATGTAAAGGACACAAAAGCATATTTTTTTTATGTAAATATATTCAATTAGAGAGCACAAATGCCTTTATTGTGTGTGTAAATTAATAAAAAAGAATCTCTCTCTAACATTTAAAAGGACATTTTAAACTTTTGTAGGCACAAAGGTGGTTTTGGTATATTACCGTACCAAAACCTCCATACCGATTACCATACCAAATATTTGGTACGGCAAAATTTATTACCATTACCGTACCAAACTTTTGGTATACCGAATATCGGTATACCAAATAATTTGGTTGGTATGGTATGCCAATGGTAATTACCACTTTGTTTTAAGCCACTTAGTTTGCCCAAAATCTAATATTTTTCTAACCTAATTCAAAGCCTATAAAATATACAGTTTGACATATATACACAATTTAACCTAATTCAAGAATTTTTACTATTGTATGTCAAAGTGGTAAAAACTTAATAAATCATAAGACAACATTTCTATAGCATGCTGAGACTCAAATGAACCAGAAACGTAAGACAGCAAACCACAAAAATGTAAATATCTATAGCTGTGCTCGACGACTGGCTTGCTGATTTGAACCCACAATCCAAGGTGGTAATACCCAATGCATATGTTGTGCTCTCACTTGGAAGACAAAGTCGCTGGAAACGAGAAACGAAGATGAATCGATGAGAGAGCTACAACGGCGGAACAAGCCCTAGGTTTCTAATGTGTCGAGCAGAGACCAGAGTGAGAGACTAAGAGTGTTTGGTTTGTGGAGATTTTAGGAATAGAATAAATGAGTCAAAGTGTCAAACGGCATAATATAATATTACATAATACATAATTATATATATATATATATATATATATATATATATATAATATTAATAATATTGGTAACCGGTAGGTATGGTATACCACTGGTACTAGTTTTGAGTACCAGTACCGTACCAAAATAGTATGGTATGGTACAAATACCGTACCATTACCAGTGGTACAAATTTTTTGGCACAACTTTGGTATGGTACGGTTGGTAATACGGTAGGTATGGTAATGTGGTAAAAAATTCCACCCCTAGGCACAATTACATGACACAAACTAATGTGCTTATTTGTTAGAGGGCACATTTGAGATATTTTGGTGCTCAATGGAACTTAAAAAGCACAAATATGTCTTTGTGCTCAATGAAAATGCAAAGGGCACATATCAATTGTGTTCTTAGCCCATTTTTCTTGTAGTGTGTTTGTCTAATATAAAAAGCGATATTAACACAAGATCTTGGTTTAGAGGCGTCTTAACTACTTGAGCTATCAGCCCCTCTGTTTCGCACCGTTAAAATAAAGTGTCACATAAACATGTAATAAGAGAAGAGGAAGAAGGCATGCAGATTAACAGGGTTGTCCCAACAAAAATTACAAGAGCATCATACAAAAGTACAATTATAATACAACCACCATGCGTGACTGAATCAAAGAAAATGAAAGTACGAAGTGGTTTCCTCAGTTGCGACAGATACGAGCAGTTGGCATGGTGACGCAAACAGGAGCATACTTCTCCTTGGCTTCTTTGGTCCCCCTCTTTGGCTCATCCGCCAAGGCAACCTTGGCAAGAGAGCAGGCCGCCGCAGCCGCAGCCGCAAACATCAAGTCCCTCCGTCCACTGCTGTTGCTGCTCCCTTCCTTCTTTGTTTCTCCCTCTGAGGGTCTGGCTGCGGCCTTGGCCACAACGAGGCTCCGGCGGCTGGAAGTTGAAGGTTTGGCGATGGTTGAGGCTGAGCCTGGAGTCAGGAATGAGGCGGCTGTCATGGTCATGGATGCCATCTCTGCAAATGTTAGCTTTTAGCTTTTGCCTCTCTCTATCGTTCTATCTGACTTGCAGTATGAGTGGAGAAATTCTGAGCTAGTTTAAAGTCCAAAGTGGCAAGAGCATGTGTTTCTTCGAAGACCATCATCCACTTCCTTATCCACATAAATATTATGGCCAACGGGTTGTTGCCACGTGTCTTAGTTTATCTTTCTTGAAAACTCTTGGCTGTGGGATCCTTTGCAGCTAAACAAAGGCAGACGCAGGGGAATGGAGTTCTCAAATTTTAGGATAATCCACCAAATACATATTTCACTCTATTTGTGATATTTTACCCTATTTACTAATTGAAATGGAAGAATGGTAAGAAATCAACAAATTTTTTACACCTTTGAATTGAATAAATGAAAAAAAGAAGAATTAAGTGACATGAATAAACACGAGGAGTGTACTATCCACACACCATTTTTTACTTCTCACACACCTCTTGTTGACTTATGTTTCTTGATTTTCTTCAATTCATCCGATCTAATAGCCGAAAATTAAAAGGTCATATGAAAAGTAAAAAATAATGTGAATATCACACCCCTAAACACGATTGTGTAGAGTAGGTCTGGCAAACGGGTCGTGTCTATCGTGTTCGTGTCGTTTTCGTGTAACACCTGTTATCTTAACAGGTCGTGTCGTGTCACACCCGTTATCTTAACGGGTCCTTAATAGGTCGTGTCACTTTACCCAACCCGACCCGTTAAGAAAAATATATTTTTTTTTTAAATTTGCACATACCACACATTGCCACATAAATATTACTTCAAAACATTAAAACATTTGTTGTTTAAGTACTATATCTACACTCGAAAATAAGCTCCTAATAAAAAAATAATACATACAATGCTAATTTATTACAAATATTAAATGTGCAAGGATATGCAAAATGAAAGAGTTTTTGTTTTCAAGGTTGTAAGTCTTTTTCAAAAGTTTAAACCTCAATTTACAAAATCTTCAAATTACATCGATCATAATGAAATTGTATTGGAACTTTGGCTTGATCTATTGCCTTCAAGAGTTATGTTGATGATGTTTTCAGTAAGGCTTTTCACGTCAGAACTCTCTTCCGCATAAACTAAGTATAAAAAAATCAAACATTAAAAATCATTCAAATTATGAGAAGTTTAACAAAATAATTATGAAAAGAAATAAAATAATAATGAAATGGATGGCTGAGATTAAATCTCAGCCGATCCAATGGTCATCAATCTTTAAAATTTAATTTAATATATATAATTATATTATATAATTATTATAGTTTTTTTAGGGGTATAAAATTGTTAAATTAATATATATAATTATTATAGTTGATTCATACTTTTATTAAGTATATAACATAAGATTTTGTGATATCCACATCCACTAGTGTAAATATTTTAAATTGAAGATCAAACTCATTGTATTCATATAGGGTCAAGGAGTGTATCTGTAAAAAATCATCAAAATCGGAGTTAAAATAACCGTTAAATCGTGATTTTTTTTGTTTATAACCGTCGAAAAACTTTGTCTCGTTACTTGATCTCTGAATGTTTGTTTTTTGTGATTTTTTGCTGATGTGATCTCGAAGCATATAAAAACAAGTTTGACAGTTGGAATCGTTGAAATTAGTTTCAGAGAATTCGTATCCCATTAAAATGATAGATTCACTAACACTTAGAGTTTATTTATACTTTCATTAAGTATAACATAAGATTTTGTGGTATCCACTTGTATAAATGACACACCCCGACCCAGGGTCGAAGCGTGATGGCCGTCACGTGCGAGTGACGTAGCCAAAAACGTCAGCGGAAGGTAATTATGCATGAAATGCAACAGTAAAAGTCAAGTTGATAATATACATATAACGATGAGTGATGAAGAACGAAAGTGTGGTAGTGAAAGGTTACAGAGCCAATCCTAGGTGCAGTCATTTAAAACAAACGACAGAATTACTAAAGAAACCCTACATCGGTGGTGGTCTGTCAGAACTGCCTCGGTACCTCGATAGTCGTCCACGTCGTCGCTACCTAGAACCTGGAGGGGCGCAAAACAGAAAATGTGAGTGGGCAAAAACAAATGCTTTTCAAAACCATTTCATAAAATCCATAAATAACCCCTCTCCGTAAATCAATACAATTTTCCTAGAAAATAATACGTATATAAAATTATATACGAAATTCGTCTCAGTATCAAAGTTCGTTATCAAAACTCAAAGATAGGCCATGTCGATATACCAACTCAGAAAATCATTCTCATCAGTCAGGTAATGTAAATCAGAAGTGTCCCTAATGTAATGTCAGCCGGAGTCACCTCTAGTGACCTGTACGGCTGAACCTATAGCTCATCCGTCATACTCAATCGCTATCAATCACTATCCTGCACACGAGTCGGAACCACCTATAGTGGTCTGTACGACAGGCTAGGTGTATAATATTACGCTCAGTGCTACGATCACGTGAAGGCTGTGCGACGAATCGCGGGTCACCTACGAGTCGGAACCACCTATAGTGGTCTGTACGACAGGCTAGGTACCTGCCTTGGATCCAAGGTGAGCGTACGGTGCGTGAGGTGAACGATCACGTGAAGGCTAGGCCCTACTATGGCGGAGCACAAACACCCGAGGTGCAGGTGATGAGCTAAACCACTATCTATCATCATTTCAAACACTATTATCATACTTACCTGACTTACCTGGCCGTCCTCGGCGTCGGAGCATAGCAATTGCAAACTTAATCATATTTATAAAATATAATTGGCATACGACATGGCAACGTAATTATAAAACCAATTCCGTTCATAAATCATGTAATTTGCGTTTCTGGGAAAAACGCCAATAATATATATATATACTGAAAACAAAAGCCCACTCACTGGTATGTCGACGGGTCGTATCCCCCGAGCCTAGAATGAATGCGCTCGTCCTCTGGGTACGTCTCACCTATATGTGAAATAACTGCAAAACCGTCATTAACAGTACATAACCGAACCACGTAAATAACTTTTCATACGAAGGTCAATTTTGGTATTTAAATATACCAACGCGACCTACACGACGTCACGAGCGTCGTGGTATTTTTAAAATAATTTTTCACTGTGGCACGCGCCCCCACGCGCATCACGTGCTGCGCACGCGCGCCTAACCCTAACGGCGTCAGGAATATTCCGTTATCTTCTAACGGATTCCGTTAGAACTAACTGACGGCGTGAGGAATATTCCGTCAACTTTGACGGAATATTCGGTCACCCCCAACCTCCAGCTCCGGCGACCGTCGCCGGCGCCGGACTGGTTTTTCCGGCGAACTTTCAAACCTCCATATCTCCTTCATTTTTCATCCTTTTTCGTCCATTTTTCTTCCTACATGCTCTAAATTTAATGTAGAGTAAGTATATACCTTCAAATCCTGCGAATAACGTCTAGAAATCCGTTGGAAAAATTCTCCAAAATCGGCCAATCTCGAAACCCACGATCCCGACGTCCAAATCTTGTCAACGATACACTCCGAGGTTCCTGAGACAATTTTAAGACGAATGGTGATCTTGTTTTCACCTAAAACGCAACCCTGGAGAAGTTCGTGAACAGTGCCAAAACTAAAGCTTACGGGTTTAACATGTTTTCGAAGGTTCTAAGTCCTATAACCAACATATTTATACTCAACAAGTCTCAGGGGTTAGAAATAGGCTTACCTTAGCCTCGATCTGAGTCGAATGAGGTGTGGTATGGG
The DNA here is from genome assembly GCA_963580275.1 of Crataegus laevigata. NCBI lineage: Eukaryota > Viridiplantae > Streptophyta > Magnoliopsida > Rosales > Rosaceae > Crataegus > Crataegus laevigata. The sequence goes on from OY756946.1 coordinate 13,370,607, forward strand.
TGTGTCCGTACAAGGAAGGTGTGAGGGAGTACGAGAGAGTTCGAGAGAGAGAATGGAAGAGAGAAAGAAAAGGAAACAGAAAATGATGCACGTGTGTGCATGTGTGTGTGTGATATAAAATCTGAAGCCCAAAACCATTTAGGCCCAAAGGGCTTAAGACACCCAAAGCCCAAACTCACCCTAAACACACCCGTTCACGTATAAATGAGGGGTAGAATCGTCATTTCGCGTCGAGGATATAGAAAATTTGGAACGGGATGTCACAATAAATATTTTAAATTGAAGATCGAATTCATTCATTGTATTCATATAGGGTCAAGGAGTGTGGCTGTAAAAAATCATCAAAATCGGAGTTAAAATAACCGTTAAATCGTGATTTTTCGTTTATAACCGTCGAAAAACTTTGTCCTGTTACTTGATCTCTGAATGTTTGTTTTTTGTGATTTTTTGCTGATGTGATCTCGAAGCATATACAAACAAGTTTGACAATTGGGATCGTTGAAATTAGTTTTGGAGAATTCGTATCCCATCAAGTTCAATGAATCAATGGTGTGTATTGTGTGTGTGTGTGTGTGTATATATATATATATATATATATTTATTAAGTATATTTAAATCTATTTATTTATTAATTTTCATTTTTCCCTCCTTTTTTTGTTTATTTTTCAACTTTTATTATAATTTTCACTTTTCCCTTCGGTAGCCTACCCATCTTTCCCTAATTCTCTCTCTTTTTTGTTTCATTTTCAACTTATTTTATCATTTTCATTTTCAACTTATTTTATCATTTTCATTTTCCCTCCCTTTTTCTTCAAAAAAGGCGGCACTTGAAAGTTGAAATGGAATCAAATGAATCATGAATAATAGATTGCCCGATTATGGTTGGACTTGGATGCATGCATCATGCTCGTATATATAATTATTATAATTATTATAGTTAATTAACTTAATTTAATATATATATATATATTATAGTTTTTAGGTGTATAAATATATATAATTATTATAGTTAATTAACTTAATTTAATATATACATATATATATGTCACATCCTGGCCCGGGCGTGACCACCTCCCGGGCCCGTTCCACCACCGTAGCACGATATTGTCCGCTTTGGGCCCCGACCACGCCCTCACGGTTTTTTTTCTAGGAACTCACGAGCAACTTCCCAGTGGGTCACCACTCATGGGAGTGCTCTAGCCCCCTTCTCGCTTAACTTCGGAGTTCCTACGGAACCCGAAGCCAGTGAGCTCCCAAAAGGTCTCGTGCTAGGTAGGGATGGGAATATACATTTAAGGATCACTCCCTGGGTGATGTGGGATGTCACAATTGTCACATCCCGGCCCGGGCGTGACCACCTCCCGGGCCCGTTCCATCACCGTAACACGATATTGTCCGCTTTAGGCCCCGACCACGCCCTCACGGTTTTGTTTCTGGGAACTCACGAGCAACTTCCCAGTGGGTCACCCATCATGGGAGTGCTCTAGCCCCCTTCTCGCTTAACTTCGGAGTTCCTATGGAACCCGAAGCCAGTGAGCTCCCAAAAGGCCTCGTGCTAGGTAGGGATGGGAATATACATTTAAGGATCACTCCCTGGGTGATGTGGGATGTCACAATCCACCCCACTTAGGAGCCCGACGTCCTCGTCGGCACACACGCGGCCAAGGTTAGGCTCTGATACCCATTTGTCACATCCCGGCCCGGGTGGGACCATGTCCCGGGCCCGTTCCACCACCGTAGCACGATATTGTCCGCTTTGGGCCCCGACCACGCCCTCACGGTTTTGTTTCTGGGAACTCACGAGCAACTTCCCAGTGGGTCACCCATCATGGGAGTGCTCTAGCCCAACCTGGCTCTGATACCAATTGTCACATCCCGGCCCGGGCGTGACCACCTCCCGGGCCCATTCCACCACCGTAGCACGATATTGTCCGCTTTGGGCCCCGACCACGCCCTCACGGTTTTCTTTCTGGGAACTCACAAGCAACTTCCCAGTGGGTGAACGCGTTAACTCTGCCCCGAGGCTTCATACTAAGAGCATCAATTACCACATTTGCACGACCAGGGTGATACTCGATCGTGCAATCATAGTCACTTAGCAATTTTATTCATTTCTGCTGACAAAACTTTAAATCTTTAAAAGTAAACAGGTACTGGAGATTCTTATGATCTGAGAAGATCCTACATTTCTCATCGTAAAGGTAACGTTTCCCAATCTTCAAAGCAATTATACTGGCCACCAACTCTGAATCATGTGTAGGGTAATTCATCTCGTGAGGTTTAACTGGCGTGAAACGTAAGCAATCACCCTACCATGCTGCATCAAAACGCAACCCAAGCCATTCAACGATGCGTCACAATAAATCTCGAAATTACCATCATCGCCAGGAAGTGTCAAGACATGAGCATGAGTGAGACAATACTTCAACTGCTGGAAACTCCGTTCACAATCATCATCCCACTCGAATTTGACGTCCTTCCTGGTCAACTTCGTCAATGGTAGCGCCATGATCGAAAAGTCTTTAACGAACCGCCGATAGTAATCTGCCAAACCAAGGAAACTCCGAACCTCGGTGACGGTTCGTGGCTGTTCCCAATTCTCCACAGCCGCAATCTTCTCAGGGTTAACCTGAACACCCTGAACTGAAACGATATGACCCAAAAATGCAACTTGACTTAGCCAGAACTGGCACGTACTGAACTTAGCGTATAATCTGGGTTCCCTCAGTTTCTTCAACACCAAAGAATGACGTCGAACATGATCTTCTTTTGACTTAGAATACACCAGAATGTCATCAATGAAGACAATGACGAATCTGTCTAAATACTACTAAAATACCTTATTCATCAATCCAACGAAAGTTATTGGTGTATTCGTCAATCCAAATAGTATCCCAAGAACCTCATAGTGACCGTAACAAGTCCTAAAAACAATTTTAGGAATGACGTCACTCTTGATCTTCGATTGGTAATAATCATACTTCAAGTCAATCTTGGAATACACACAGGCACCACTAGGCCAGTCAATCGTTCATCAATATATGGCAACGAATAACAGTGCTCAATCGTTGCCCGATTCGACTTCTTATAATCAATGCATAATCTTATAATCCTGACTCCTTCCTTACAACAAAACTGATTTTCCATGACGATGCACTAGGTTAAATGAAACCCTTAACAACCAATTCCTGTAACTAAATCTTCAATTTTCTTATCTCGGCAGAAGCCATAGGATATGGAGTCAAAGGGATAGGATTAGTACCTGGCAACAAATCAAGGGTGAACTCTACATCGCGACCTGGCAGCAATCCAGGTAAATCATCATGAACAAACGATAGAAGATGTTTGACCCTTCAACGTGTCTCCACGCTAACGGAAGCCTTATCTTTTAGTACTTACGTGAGTCAAGTACGCATAACAACCTTTCTTTAATAACTTTTTGGTTCTCACTACTGAAATGATTCCATGCCTCACTCCACTATACTTACCAATTCAAGTAAACTCTGGTAATCCACGACGATGGAAAGTAACTGATTCCCGTAGTAATCGATATCGGTACGATCATACTGCGACCAATCCGAGTCTAGAATAACATTGAAGTCTACTATATCTTCTACCAGCACTGGGCACCATGAAAAACACCATACTCTCATAGAATGACTTACCTGTTTACTTGCTTAACGAATCCAACGAATAAGTTATTAATAGTACGGTCTGCAGCCCGCAATACTGATAACTTACAGTCGTCTAGGTAAGTAAGCAACAACTCTTGAGGGTGCAATATTACCATTTTGCCCCCATTGAGAAATACGTATACACACCTCGATCGTGCTCATTCACTACTTTTTTGGCAACATAGTCAATAACATAGAATTTCTACATCACAATCCATCGAAACTCAAGCAAATGACCAAAATGTTTAGCGTATCCACAATCAAGTCCGAATGATCCTGAGCATCATGTAGTGATACGTGGTTAACACGTCCCTGGCCTGCTGTCTTCTTCTAACTCTGGTGGCGTGAACTCCTCGTCCTTGAGAATTACGCCCCTGTCCTGACCATAGGTATAACACTTACCATTACCTCTTCGACGTACTCCAGAACGTCAATCGTTGCACATACGACACAAAGGTGAATTTCCACTATCAGAATTCCCCGATAAGCATTATAAGGGTAAATAGTCGCCATCGAACGCCATTTCTTCCCAATATCCAGCTTAAAGCGTCTAAGCATCTCAACTGAAATAGTAGCAATTTCTAAGTCATAACGAGACAATTAGTAAACTTTCTTTAGTACTCGTTACAAGATAACTTCTCATGTTTCGAATCTGCTAACTCTTGTGTCTTACGATCTAGGTACGCTGGGATATAAAGCTCTTATAGAATGACCGTTTAAACATTCTATCAGTCTGTAATCTCCTCGGGCATCTACCCGTAAGTTCCTATTCCCATTAGGATGCCGATTCTGCGTCCAAAAGCTAAACAGTGGTCTCTATCCACATATCGTCGGGAAAACTCCTCTGGCTCTACTTCAGCCTAAAGTATTCTCAATCTAATTGAGCCAACGCTCAAAACCCTTATGGCCATCATTACCCCTAAAGGTAAGCAACTTTAGATTATACTCTGACTCCAAAGAGTTTGCTGGGAAGGCGAATTACAGACTGACCGATACTAACGATAGTTTCCCCCCCAACTGAGCTATATAGGGAAACTAAGTTCATCTGAACGACATGGCTCTCTACGAGGCGGCATAGTTCTGACAGAAGACATTAAGTCATTAGAAAATCCACAAAATATGCAAGACTGCAGCCTAGGGCTCTGATACCAAATTGACACACTCGTACCCGAAAGTAGGGCATGCTGGCCGTCACGTGAGTGTGACGTAGCCAAGTGCGCTGTGCGGAAGCCAAGATCGATGACGTAGTACGAATTAATTAAAACCGAAGTCTAGCAACCTAAATATGAATGTGTGCTAGAATAATTCAATACTTATACATATTCAGAGCGTACTAGGTCAGTGCAGTCCAGCATAAAATAAAAGAGTTTATTTACACCCTCGGTGCCCTACATATGTCAAATTTACACCCTCGGTGCCCTACATATGTCAAATCTGTCAGAAAGACCGAAGGATCCTCGATGTGCCCAACTCGGAATTCAAGCTATCTAGAACCTGGAGGGGCGAAAAACAAAGGGAGTGGGTCAGCAAAAACAATTCTTTTTCAAAATCATTCTTTTCTCAAAATTCTAGCCCCTCTCCGTAAAACCTGTATAATTCCCAGAAAGTAATACGTACATATATATCTCAATCTTTCTCAGCATAAAACATTTTCAAAGTATCTCAAATATATGCCGTGCAATGCATTTCAGGGCCATCTGAATCTCATGAACAATGCCATACTATGCATTATCATAATCATATCACTATTATATATATCATCTCAGCCCTCGGCTGTAATATAGCTCATAACATCTCTCTATCTCATCATCATATATCTCACCTACATGACGTACCCACTCAAAAGTGGTCTATACGACAAGACTGTGCACCTACTTGGATCCAAGACGAGCATGCGGTGCGGGAGGTGAACGACACGTGAAAGACTGTGCCCCTATCTCTGGGCGTGAGCACTAACAATATGTGCAGGTCTATGAGCTAACATACCATATCATATCTCATCGTTTCACATCATATCTCATCACTGTTCGTCTATCGTTTCTTATTAATGCATGCCCTTACCTGACACTTACCTGTGCGTCCTCAGCACCAACATATGCATGAAATGTATAATCAAATACTCATGCATTAAAATCAAGTCATATGCATATCTTAAAAACGTACTTTGCATTTGAAATGTGATTCTGGGAAAATCATTATGTATATATAGGTTATACGGAAAATAATACTGCCCACTCACTGATAAATCGGTGGATCGTAACCCCCGCGTCGGGCCTGGCTACGCTCGCCCTCAGAATACGTTTCACCTATATGAGAAATTACCAAAAATACGTCATTTACGCACATACACGCAAATACGGGAATAACTTATCATACGTAGTTCAATTTTGGCATACGAATATACCACATCGACCTACGCGACATCACGGACGTCGAGAAATTTTTAGAAAATTTTTTGGAGGCCTCACGCGCCAGCACAGCCACGGGGCTACGCGCCCCCACACGCGCAGCGCGTGACATGCACGCGTCGTCTTCCTCGAGCTCGCCGGGGCTGGACACCAGTCGCCGGGAACCTGCAATCCTATTTTTTTCTGCCATTTTTGCACCATTTTGTCCCATTTTTCTTCCTACGTACTCTAAATTAAGGGTAGAACAAGTCTATACCTTCAAAAACTTCGAAAACCAACGAGATTCTCGTCGGGAAATCTCAAAAAACCGGCCAAGCTCGATCCACGTGATCCCGACGTCCAAAACCTTCAAACGAAGCACTCCGAGCTTCTAGAGGACCCAACAAACACTCCTGTGATCTCAGATTCTCCTAAAACGCAACGTATAAAAAGTTGATGAATAGTGCCAAATATAAACCTTGAGTTTTGGACGTGAAATCGTCGTAGTTCTGACCTGAAATTGGTATGGTTGAGTTCGTATGGTCTTCACGAGTCTAAATATGTAATTTGTTTCATCGATCCAGAAGTTTTTGGTATGGGTTGTGTGTGAGTAGAGAGAGAGAGAAGCTGTCGAGAGTGAGGAGAGAGAGAGAAGACAGGGAAAGTGACGGGAGAGTGAGGGTGAAGGTGGTGTGTGTGTGTAGTCCTAAAATCTCCACACATGCACACGCACATAACCCCGAAGGGGTAATTCCGTCATTTCACAATTAATAATTAATTATATCGGGACGGGTCGTCACATATATATATAACTATATATTTATTATAGTTTTTAGGGGTATAAAATTGTTAAATTAATATATATAATTATAATAGTATTTTTTTAAGGTTATAAAATTATAAAATTAATATTCTGCTTATCGTGTATCGTGTTTACCCACGTGTATACCTGAATCAACCCGTTATCTTAACAGGTGCTATCGGGTTACCCGATAACGACCCGATTCGTTATCGTGTCGACCCGAACACATGTTAATTTCGTGTCGTGTCGTGTCGTGTTATCGAGTCGTGTCAGGAATTGTCAGGCCTAGTGTAGAGATAGATAGATAGATAGATAGAAAATTGGTGTATAAGAAAATATTTTTCTTATCTATGTTGCAAATGACACTCAAACCTATAAAGTTCTGATGGACTCCTACTATAGCATTTTTTTAACATGGGACCCACCATAAAGTTCTAATGGACTACCAATGGCTACTATAGCAATTTGTTTAGATGAAAAAATTTAGGGTAAATTACAACATACCCCATCAGGTTTGAGGTCTATTACAACCACATACAACATTTTTAAAACATTTTACTTTCATACATCTAGTATCATTTTATTTCAAAATAGCACATCCGTTAGATTTTCCATCCATTAGTCTATTAAATGTTGACGTGGCTGCTACATTTGTGCTAATGTGGCTGCCACGTGGCAATTTTTTTAATACATTAATAATATTATAATATAAAACCTATTTAAATTTATTTATTAAAAAAAAACCCCATCCACCCCCCCCCCCCATATCTCCTTCAGATCCCCCTCATAACCTTTCTCCATCCCTCCATCATCCCACCTCACCCAACCTAGAACCTGCAACAAGAAAAAAAAAATCCAGAAATCGTCTTCCCCGACCCACTCTTTCTCCCATCCATCATCACCCACACTAAAAAAATCCCAAAAATATGAAGGTCATGGTCTAGGTGGATCACAGGTGCGGGGGGAGGGGGTTTGGCGGGTCGCGGCCCGAGGGGGGGAAGGCGGGTTGCAGCTTTTTGGGAGTTTGGGGGAGGTAGGGGGTGGGGGGACGAACTGGGTTTGGGATTTTTTTTTTTTTTTTTTTGTTCCTCTTCTTTCTCCTTCTTCTTCTTCTTATTCTTTTTGTTCTTCTTGTTGTTACAGGTTTAGGGATGTGGGGGGTCGTTTTGTGTGTGTGTGTGTGTTTATATATATATATATATAATTTAAATAGGTTTTATATTATAATATTTTTAATGTATAAAAAAAAAAAAAATTGCCACGTGGCAGCCACATCAGCACAAATGTAGCAGTCACGTCAGTATTTAACAGACTAATGGATGAAAAATCTAACGAATGTGCTATTTTGAAATAAAATGATACTAGATGTATGAAAGTGAAATGTTTTAAAGATGTTGTATGGAGTTGAAATAGACCTCGAACCTGAGGGGGTATGGTGTAATTTACCCAAAAATTTAATATTATTAAAAAAAAATTAAAATGACAAAATTTTATTTTATAGAATTTGTTATTTTTTTTTTGTTTAGTTAACTTAAAAGAATAATAGAATTTGAATATAAAATTTGTTATTTTTTAACTCTCACTCATAGAAATTAAGATATTACACATATTTACATAAAATTTAAACTTGAGAATTGGAGGTCCCAAATTCCAATTTTTTCTTCCACACGAAAATTCTAAATTTATATGTTTATGAATGTAAATAAGAAAATTGGTGCATGTTAATTTATAAATTCTGACTTTTGTCAAAATTTTAAGTTTATATTTTCCTCATTCAAACGTAGTGTAATATGATCGCACTACGAGAAGAATGGTTGTTGCTAGGAGCATTGTCGCAGTTATAGATGTCGTGGGACGACCTTTTTTTTTCGAATCAGGATCCTCTCCACTTAGGAGAGGATCCTCCTGACCAGACCTATAGGACCGTTCCAATTTTATCCAACGACTATAAACAAGGGACCCCTTTAAAAGTTATAATAAATATAGCCGTTGGATAAAATTTGTACGGCCCTATAAGCCTGGTCAGGATGATCATCTCCATCTGGTCAAGAGAGGATCCTGATCCTTTTCTTTCACTCTTGAGGCACGTTTGGTGGAACGGAGTGGATTGGATTTTGTATTTGGACTGATTAGGCTAGGATTAGATTGGGTAGGTTGGGTTTTGTGTGTACTGTTTGGTGTAAATTGGCTCAATAAGACTGAATTGGTGGCGCGACAAATACACTTACCAACACCCACGACGCTAGTTCTAGACCCGCGAACAACACCGTTGCTCAACACGACAACGTCGCACGCGACCTATCCCTATAGTTGTACGAGAGAGAGAGAGAGAGAGAGAGAGAGAGAGAGAGAGAGAGAGAGAGAGATGACGAAATGACAATAGAGAGATGCAAGGAAGATGATAACCGGAAAGGAGGCGCGATGGATTCGTAAAACCCATGTCCACTGACAGGTTATGAATCCTATGCCTATGCCACTCTAGACTTGGATCCAAAATAGGAATCCAGTCCATGATACTCTATAAACACATCAAACAACGAACTTGGACATAATTCCATTTTAAAAGCTCATAACATGTCTCATCCAACCTACTAAACGGGATTACAAGTGTCGCGGGAGGGTGTTAAGTAACCTGTGGAGACGCCACTAGCAAGGAGTAGGAAACTTCTGTAACATCATCATAAAATCAATCCAACTCCCATCGAATCCAGGCTTCTCCACCTTCAATCTCAGAAAACTTCACCATAAGCTTTGCTCATCTTTAACTTAAATAAGGGTGACGATGATATGATTTTGAGAAAAGGATAATGCTACAACAAAATTACCGGGAGCAAATTGTACTGCGCTCTAGTGGTATTTTCAATCACTAGCCTTAGGCATATGCCTCCCTTAAATTGCGTGTTCCATACCAAAATATTATCTGTCCTACAGAGTTGAGTACGAACCACCACACAAGGTTTACTAGGCAAATGAACACGTTAGTAATAAGGGGCAAATGCTTAAAGAACACAAGAAAAGTATCGAAGGGTCTTGTAAATCCTAAAATTTCTGCAAGTTAACATGATTGAATCCGACAGATCAAAATTACCACAAAAGAAAGACAAATTATAAACGTTAATAATTCTTAGACAAAAAAGACAACATATTAATGTCTTCAAACCTAGAAAACTCGATACCAAGATTTCATCTTTAAAGGAATACTAGGATCTCTCACACTAGGCTTCTACCTTCTCAACATCTTCGATAAGAAGGGGTTTAGTTGGCTTTCCCAGAAAGTCGGTGAACTCCTGGAACGGAGAACTGGTGAAGCGTGTTTCTTTCCAGAACTCAGGTGTCAAGAAACCATAAGTCTTCAGGAGGCAATCAAAAGTGGCCTGCGACAATTGAAAGAACGCTCTGATCAGTATGAGCAAGTAATATCCTCTATTAATGACTCGCGACATAGTATTGACTAGCCCAATTAATAGTCAGAACCATAGACTAAACACGCAAAAATTTGGTAGCAGGGCTTTGAATTTCATGTTATCTCATTGATGCATACTATATGCAAACAAACAAAAGACATCCTCCAAAAACATTAATAGTTCAAACCATCACTAGTAAAGGTAAAAGAAATTTGTAATCTCGTGTCTTGTATCATGACGACATATAGAAAACATATCATCATATCCCAATACAATATCTCAAGATAATGTATCACTTCAACTAAAAGTAATGCAGGAAGGCTTTCACCAAAGATTTCAACTTTTAAAAACAAAACAATCCACATCTTAAACAATACAAATAGCTTGTTACAACGGGCCAAGATTGCAAATCTTCACAAGTACAATTTTAGGGATATAAACAGTGATCATACATCAGCCAACACACTGCAACAAGCCTAATTCTCAGAGTAAAGAACTCTTTGTCAACGATATGAATAAACAGTTTGTCAAACATTTCAAAGTAGCACAACGATATATATATCAATCAATGCAAACAATATCAAATAAATAATTGAACACAATTTTGTATCAATAATTAATCGAAAGTCTCGAAAAATACATACCTTGACGAAATTGCCAAGGGTCTTGGTGGAGCCACGGGATGAAGTGAAGACATCATCAATTCCAGCAAACTGCAACACCTTCTTGGGCACACGGGCAGCTACAATCCCGGAACCACGGGGAGCGGGCACCATCCTCACCGTGACAGACCCACACTTCCCGGTCACCTTACACGGCACTGTATGGGGCTTCCCAATCTTGTTACCCCAGTAACCTCTCCTCACCGGAATCACAGACAGCTTAGCCAATATAATCGCGCCGCGAATCGCAGTCGCCACCTCCTTGCTGCACTTCACCCCGAGCCCGACGTGCCCGTTGCTGTCCCCGACCACCACAAAGGCCTTGAACCGGGTTCGCTGACCGGCCCGGGTCTGCTTCTGGACGGGCATAATCTTCATGACCTCGTCCTTCAGACTGCCGGGCGTGACGAGAGTGTCGATGATCTGGTGCTCCTTGATGGGGAGGGAGTGGAGATAGATCTGCTCCAGGCTGCGGATCTTGCCCTCCTTCACAAGGCGGCCGAGCTTCGTCACTGGGACCCACTTCTCTTCCTCTTCGCGTCGGCCGGGTCGGCGTCCGCGCCCTCGTCCACCACGGTCACCGCGTCCACCGCGGTCACCGAATCCACGACCGAATCCGCCGCGGCCTCTCTCAGCTGGTCTCTCTGCCATGATTGAGGGTTTTGGGTTGTGAGAAGAATGGAGGGGAAGGGGAGGGGAGAGAGCAAACGGCAGGAGTCGTGTTGTGGGGTTGCGGAGAAATGGTTATCTTTGTTTTTATAGATGCTAGGGTTAGGGTTTTGTGGGTTTGTAAATGGAGTTCTTGGTCTGCTGTAGTTTTCGTCGTTTCTCTTACTGAGTGGCCCCTTGGGCTAATTGGGCTTCTGCTTAGTTATGGGCCTCGGGCCACTATTTCAACCACAAATGGAACAGTGTATTAGGGAATCGTTTCAGATTAACGTTACGCAATCGGATAATGGAATCGGAATGAGCATGAATCGATTATAGTTTGGTTACTGAATTATTGTTTTACTTATAACCATTAAAAAAATCTAAGTTGTTGTCGTTAATAATATTTAGAAATGTAATTGTGTAAATTTAGACTTAAATTTTGAGAACCACTCACTTGCAGCACTGGTATAGCAATCTCATGTGATTAGTGTAAATACAGGAAACACTCTCTTGCAGCACTGGTACAGCAAGGGCAGAAGAATACAGCCTTGCAGATAGCAGCGGAATATGTTTAGGGCTTTTGTTCTTTTACGACCTAGCTCTAGATGCCAAGTAGGATTGCACACCCAAAATACTTGTTTAGAATTCAATAAGGATTTACAACATATACGCATACAAATCTTGTTCTACAAGGAAGGCTACCTAATAAAGGATTCCTGCTATAAAGGTGGATGACCCACTTGAAGAAAAAGCCACCGACATCCAACAAATATTGAAGTTGTGTTGCCTACTTTCACACTTCTTAACCTTAACAAAGAAGATATAGTTTCTCTATATAAAGGCCTATTAGCATACAGATAGAATAGAGAAGCGTAGATATAATGGATTGTTTCCATTACTTTGTAATTTCAGTATGATAATGAGAGATACTACTGCTACTGCCCTGACGTGGGCACACTTGCCGAACCTCATAAATATTTTGTCTTATTTACTTTATGTTCCACTGCACACGTATCCCTATTTTCACAACAACTCCTATAATATCTTTAAGGATTCCTACAATAGCTACTCTTAATGACTCGTTTTAACACTCCTCCTCAAGTTGGCACATAAATATCACACATGCCTAACTTGACAAGTGAGTCAGTAAACACCTACTACCCTCGGCATGAATAAGGACATATGTAAGATGTTTACCAAAGTTTCCAAATGGTATAGACACAATCTTCTTCTCCAGATTCTCCTTAATAAAGTGTTTGTCAACCTCCACATGTTTCGTTTTATCATGTTCTACCGGATTGTCTGTAATATCTCTAGCAGACTTATTATCACAATAGAACTTCATTGCATCATTCGGCTTAAACCCAAGTCCCCCAAGTAGTTTTTGCAATCAAACGATCTCACAAATCCTTTAGCCATACCTTTATACTCGGTCTCAGCAAATGATCATGACACCACTTTTTGTTTCTTACTGCCCATGTAACCAAAATTCCTCCAACAAACGTATAACATCCAGAAGTAGAGCGCCTATCAGTCACATCGCATGCTCAACACACATATGTAAATCATTCAATTTCTAGAGGTCTGTGTTTTCCATATAATATTCTTTTATGAGGTGCAAATTTCAAATATGCTAAAATACGCAAAATAGTAGCCCTGAGATCTTTACTCGGTGAATGTATAAATGGACTTACAACACTCACCGCATAGGCAATATCAAGGTGAGTATGAGCTAAATAAATTAATCTCCCTACTAGCCTCTAATATCTACTTTTAACAATAGGCACCAAATTGGATAAACACCCAGATGATGTTTTTCTACAATAGCACTGTACACAGGTTTACACCCTAGCATAACAGTTTCTTATAACAAATCTAATACATATTTATGTTGAGATAAGAAAATACATTTGGACGAGCGAGCAACCTCAACTCCAAGAAGTACTTTAAATTTCCCAAGTTTCTCATCTCAAACTCTGATGCAATATTCCCCTACAATCTAATTATCTCATATGAGTCATCCCCTGTAATAATCATGTCATCTACATAGATAATTAGTGTAGTTACTTTGTTTAATCTACGTTTCACAAATAATGTATGATTTGAATGACTTAGATAATATCCATTTTTCTTCATTGCCTGAGTGAACTTGTCGAGCCATGCACAGGGTGATTGCTTAAGCCCATAGAGAGACTTATGCAATCTATACACTCGGTCTTCCCATTCGCATCATGTCTAGGAAGAAAGCCATATATACTTATTCTTCCAGATTTCCATGAAGGAAAGCATTCTTCACATTAAAGTGTTTTAGTGGCCAATCCATGTTTGCAACTAAAGAGATTAAAATACGTACTATATTTATCTTTCCCACTGGTGAAAGGTTTCATGGTAATCCACCCCATACTTTTGAGTATAACCTTCGTCACCAACCTTGTTTTGTACCTGTCAATTGATCTGTCAACTCTGAATTTGATTGTGACATGTTGTCACAGTAGGTAATAGCTAGTCCTTTTTTTTGTCATTACCAAGTACATACTTTCTGAGCCACACAACTCGACATGAGCTTGCAGCTGCTGCCAGAAACTCAGCTTCAATTGAGAAAGTGCCATTATTTATTGCTTCTTAGATGACCACAATATTTCACTAGAATTGAGCATAAACATATGGCCAGAAGTGCTTTTATGATCATTTATATCATCTGCATAGTCACTATATGTGTACCCAACAAAACCAACATCGTTTGCCCTTTTATAGAACACACTATAATTAATTGTCCCCTTCAGATATCTGAAGATTCTTCTAACTGCATTGAGATGCATTTTAGTTATCGATTTACTAGAGTCACTGCATATATGATCTAAAGGCTCATGGAGTATAAGCAAATGAGTCTGCCAATGAGTTCCTTATAGAAAGTATTGTTAACCTCTTTCCCATATTTATCTTTTCTGCAACTTTAAACTGAGTTCAGTTGCAGTTCCAAATGATGTTGCGGAGGATGTTGTTGATGGCTGTGTTAAAGTCTATATACTGCCTCGGTCTTAACGGATCTGGTTTATCTTTTTGTCTTATTTTGTCATTCCGACGAGGAGAATGAGGCAAATTGTTGAGGACTTGAAGATACCAATGTGGAGTGCCTTGGCCCCGGTATTGTACGCCTCAATTCTCAGTCCTGAGAGGGCGTAAAACAAAATATAAGTGGACCAAGTTTATATATAAGTAATAGTAAAACAATTACTCTTCAAGCGTACCAACCCCTAATTTTACAAAACTCATATAGCATAATAAGTAATAAGTTTTCTGAAAAACCCTAGCATGCCATAAAACTTTCATAAAACATATATTATATATAGTGTGCTTAGTAGTGGTATCAAAATCGCCCAAAGGCACTACATCGCCTTCTCGAAGGTCATATATAAATATTTTTCGCCCAAAGGCACTACATTGCCCACCCGAAGGTCATATATATAAGTATCTTCTGCCCGAAGGCACTACATCACCCGCCTAAAGGTTATATATAAATATCTTCCGTCCGAAGTCCCTACATCACTTGCCCGAAGGCATATATAAGTATCATTCGCCCGTAGGCCTTACATCACCAGCCCGAAGGCATATATAAGTATCATTCGCCAGTAGGCACATTTTCACCATTTTTTGATGTTTTGGCTATGGAAATGAAGCTTAGAATGAGAAGAAGAGGTTCATACCAATTTGGAGCTGTGTTACACGACACGACCCATTAAGCTATCAAGTATGACACGAAAACGAGAAACACGACACGAATGCCAGGTCTACATAATAATCCTCATTATAAAACGGTACGTCAAAATCAAGGCATTGTCTAGCTGAATGTGGCTTGTCATTTCATGTTTGAAGGCCGAGCCTATCAAAAACTCACTGGCATTAGCCTGTGCCGAGCACCTTTTGAGGTGTCATTGCGGCCAATGGTGGTTGTCGTGGTATTGTACCCGAAATGTCTTCTCTTTTGGTTTGGTTAAGACAACGTTTGCTTTGCACTCACTACACAAAACCATCAGCACATCCGTTTTCTCTGCGCTAGATTCTGACATGGATTCGAATCCTGAAAAGTCTTTGGGTGGCTCGTTTGAAAATAAGTCAATATGCAGTCATGGCCGAGAGTTTTGTTTTGGGACGTGTCGCATTGGAATGAACTCAGCCTTCCATTTTCCTTTGTTTTTGGGTAGATGATCATCTTCCATATTAACTGTCATTGAAGGGAAATGATCAGTGTCAACTACCATTCGTTTTTAGGAAATTTGAGCTTACATTTATTAATCCAGCTTTGAATGGCATCACGAAATACGACGCTGTTGTTTGTTATATGCAATATGCTTTTCATTTCAACTCTCCGGCCTTGGGAATGTTATGCCTCTGAAGATTGACAATCTTTGCGAACAGCAACTGGTTGAAAATTGCGTCGGCCTTGTTGATATCAAAAGTATAAACTTTCGATGTTTTGATTGTAGCTTTTTCATAGGCCGAGTGGGTTATGGCATCCTTGGAGTTAACATGAGCCAATGCTTTCCATATGTATGGTTTGTCGATTACTATCTCGGCCGCGTTAATGCTGACATATTGGGATTCTTCGCCTTCAGCCAATGCATAACTGACCGTAGGGTTCTTGTAAATTATTCATTTAGATAGGAACTTCGAGATATTTTCTTCTCGGAGCAAATAATCATATTGCTCAACATGTTGAGCCAGTTCGTACATATCTCGGAAGTTTATCCCTAATAATTTCTTTTTGTACTCTACATCCAGGCTGTTTAGAGTGAGTCTAACGAACTCGACTTTAGGGAGAGATACACGACACCAGTTTTTGGCCCACTTAAACCTCATAAAGTATTCCATTGGTGATTCGTCAGAAGCTTAACCCATCATGACTAAAGAAGCTATTGACATGTCCATCCCTGGTCAATAAAATTGTTCGTGAAACTTCTCGACCAGTTCATCCCAACTTTGGATGAAGTTGGGTGGAAGGTTGATATACCATGCGAACGTTAAGCCTGTTAATGAAAAATTGAACAATCGCAACTTGTGGAGATCATTATTAACATCCCCACATTGAGCAGTGAATCGAGCCATGTGTTCTAATGACGATAGGGACGATTCTCTAGCGAAAAGGCTGAAGTCCGAGATCTTGAACCCCTTGGGGTACTCGATTTTTTCCACATACCTAGGATATGAGTGGATGTTGGAAACTTCGACCCCATTTTCAAGGCCGAATCGATCATTCTCTGGACTTCAACCATATCAACATGCGTTTCTACCCTACGATTAAAGCTGTTTGATCTGCTAGTTGATCCACCACTTTTTTCCAAATCAATCATTTTGAGCCGAGCGGATCCTATCTCAGCATGTATCGTTGGTAATGGGTTACTCTTGAAAATAGGCTGCCTAGTTCAATCGACGGGTCCACTGTCATGGGCCCTACTAACTAGGATGTCTCGTATTTCTGCAAGTATGTTTATTTCTCGATTGAATATCTGATCAAATTGCTGAGATTACTTGTCAAGTCATCGTCGAAA
The DNA here is from genome assembly GCA_963580275.1 of Crataegus laevigata. Classification (NCBI taxonomy): domain Eukaryota; kingdom Viridiplantae; phylum Streptophyta; class Magnoliopsida; order Rosales; family Rosaceae; genus Crataegus; species Crataegus laevigata. The sequence goes on from OY756946.1 coordinate 13,387,733, forward strand.
AAATGATTTGGTTGGTGGGTCAGAGGTCTCATCACCGTCCTCGTCACAATCTTACACTATTCCTTTAACACAAATTCATTTTGTCTTTTTGGTGGGGATTTCTGCATCACGAGGCAGACCGCCAAGGCTACCTTCCCTTTCTCGACGTGTTGCACTCATCGTTTCATGTGTCACGGCAGCAGGAGGAACCTGTGCCTGTAACAAGCTGTCTTGCCCTGGGCTCTAAACTGTAGGATTAGTCATCGATTTGCCCATGGCTGTTCTTTTTTTTTTTACCAATCGTGTTTCAATGGGCATGAACTTCGTAGCTTTAGCACAAGGTCCTATTGGGCGTGCCAAAATGTTTGACTTTAAAAACTACCAAGCCTACATGGCACACAAGCCAAGTAACTAATGAGCTAACTACGTCCTTCGGTTATGTATGGGGCGTGCCAACTCGTCGGCCCAGCTCGGTTGGGGAGTAAAATATGTTGATGTTGGGTTGAGCACGCGGTTGACTTCTCAATCTTACGACTGCGGCCGAGGAAGGAACACGTCTCGACGTTTAGGTTATAGAGCCTGAAGACAAGGCTACTAGTTCTGCGGAGTTCACAAATCGTCAGCGTCGGGTTCAGTCACAGTGATTATATTCGTAAGAGTATAAGCATGTCGAACTGGTACCAAACTATATGGACATAAGTACTCAAAAGAGATGTACATCTTAATTATGAATGCGGTTCGGCCATCGAAATGCCGAACTCTAAAGATACTTGTGAATATCCAATCATGAAATAACTCGGCGTTCAACGCGTCGAGGCTAGTAACCTGTAACACCTCACTTTGCTGAGAATGTTGATGAGATGATCTCTACTAACAAGAACTCAAAAATCCTTGTTGACCGAGACTTGGATAAATAACCAGTTAGCCTCGAAGCAGTGCTATTTATCCAAACTGAAAGTGCTCCTTGATCGGCTGATTCTACAGCTCTAATGCTGCTTATCCAAACTAAAGATGTCGCCGGTTGCCTTCACAGTGCTGTTTATCCAAACTGAAGATATGTTGGCGAGAAAGGGGAGAATGATAAAATCTCAAAGTTTGTTAAAAAGCTTTGCGTAGGGTAATTTGTGTGTTGAATTGGAGAGGGCTTGAATGATGCATCCCCTTCTTTATTTATAGCAGCAAACCCTCTCATAGCCGAGCTAGAACCATACTCAGACTAGAACTTCTCAACCTAATCTAATTAGGTCTCAGCCAATCCTAATTCCATTAAGACTTTGAACCATCCCTTTTTAACAAAGCAAATTCATTTCCCGAGTCTCAACATCCTTAGCCTATTAAGACTCCTTATTGCACTAGGTCTCAACTACTCCATCTTTATCTAAACCAATCCGTCTTATAATAGGACTCGGCAGGTCCTAACTAGAAGGCCCATGATAATTCGAGAACAACTCCCAACTCGGCCCAAAACAATATTTTGGGCCCAAACAACCACACTTCTAAGTTATGTATGCAATTAGTTCTTTGACCTGAGACATTACAGGTTATCTCATGTTAATGAATGTGATTTTTGGCTTTGCCTCAAAACTCTCAATCAATAGTGGAGCCTCATAGTCTGAGGTACAGGATCACGTGCATTATATGGAGATACGTAAATGCACAACAAGGATTCTATCACCTTCTAGGTAATCATGCAGGTTGATACTCCTAGAGCCCCTTGACGATTTATCTCCACAAGTCTTTGGCCAAGGCAACGTAGAGAAGATACAATTAGTTCCATGCTCCAAAATATATGATCATAATATTGACAGATAAAATTGGCGAAGAGTAAATTTCACATAATCTTTTTATATTGAAACGACAGTTTTGTCTATTTGAGCATAGAACCGATTAGAATAAATAAGGGTGTTTAGGATTCGGTGTTTGTTTGGGGAATGCGATAAAGGCCAAAGGGTTTAGCTGTTTAGGATTTAGTGTCTGGCAATCTGGGGAGTGCGGCAAAAGAAGTAAATAGGTATAATCATGTTGGAGTTGTTTGACATTTCAGCTTTCAAATTTCACCTTTCACCCTATTATGGACTTTCCTTGTCATGAGCCTTTCTACAATTTGGATACCGATGTAACTTAAAAGTATGTAACTTAAAGTGTGTAGCAATGGTATGTTTCGGAATCATAGAGTGAATGGATCCACTCGAAGCACATTGATTTGAACCTTGCCCAAGCTATCATCCGAATCAAGAAAACAAAAGTTTTTCCTTCATCAATATATCTTTATGTCGAATTATTACATCTCATAACCATAATCAGATCTCGAATTCGTTACACTTTATTTGAGATGATTACTATTGGACGGTTTAGAAAATAGTTATATCTTTTCCCAAAAGAACTGTAGAGGTGCAATCCAATTATAAACCAACAAAAAAGAAATACAAATGTACACATAAAAAATTTGTAAGCAGTCACACTTCCAATTTGGGCAAGTGGACCTGGGCATGGGCAATGTTTGAATTGAACACGGTGCATGTTTCTCTCCGGTGGCCAAGAACCCAAAATATTAATAAAATGGAGGGTTCCAATGAACAAGGCTAATGTGTGTTGGGTTTTCGTTCGAAAAATTAATTAATTGTTTTTTGGTAAAATGAAAAATTAATTAATTAGATGCAGTGACAGAAAAGGGTACGTTAAGACCGAGAGAATCAGTACCATTTTCTGACGGTTGAGTTGAGTGTTGCAGAATCTGCAGCGCAGAGAAAGAAGCCTTAAAAATAGATGAGGTTATAGAGATAATAAGACAAAAAAATGTGACTTAACCGTGATCAGAAGAAAATGAAAAATAAATGAAAAATAAAAAATAGATGAGGTTATAGAGATAATAAGACAAAAAAACGTGACTTAACCGTGATCAGAAGAAAAAAAAAATAGATGAAAAAAAAAGAAAAAAAAAGAGGGAAGTCCCTTAAGAATAAGGTTGTCGGTGTGTGTATGTATCAGCAGCATTGAAAAAATAAACCAGCCGGCTCCCCCACAAAAGTAGCCATTTTTCATTAATTTTGTTCATTTATTAAAGCCTGTATATAACAACTTCAACGGCACGGGCCACTGACCACTTCATTCATTAATCATTTAATTTCAAACAGTTATAGTGTGTGTATGTGTGCGTGTCAACCTTTCTTTTTATGTGAGACTCTAACCATGTTAATCGGATAAATGATCCTTGTAATAAATATTCAGAAGATTGTGTAAAAAAAAATTTGAATTTAAACAATTATAATGAAGTCTATTAAAGATTTATACTTCAAACTGAAATTTTGGTCGTAACTCTATTAGTGTAAGACTAAAATGGTCATTTCACTAAACAATAACTCTATGTTTAAACGATGTTAGCTCTCTTAAAAAATAACAATAATAAAAACTAAAGCTAACTACTTGAGTCTCTATTGGAATCTAGAAATATAAAATATGAATTTTTTACTCATAAATAACTAATAATTTACTTTAGTTCCTAATCTGCTTACTTCTCACTTAATCATTCCATTTTTAGTTTACAGTGTTTATACCGAGGAGAATGGGGCCAGATTCGTCACAGCAACTATTTACAATATTTTCAAATTTTAAGCATGTTTTGCACGTCTAATCCTACTATTTGTAACCTACCTTAAGTTACCAACTACAACGTCTCTCTCTCTAGAGGGCCGTTATACGTACTATACAAATTGATTTTTTAATGCTCAATTAAAGTATGATATATTCAATCTAAACTCACAAATGGGGTAGGTTTGAACTTAAAATGCAATAAGTTATATGACATAAACGATTCATCACTTATAATTCAAGTGCGATGTCAATAAACATGTGAATCAATTCAAACATTAGACTAAAATACAAGAACACTTCAAATTAACAAATATTTTAGGGATAAAATCTGTTGACTCTGCTATCAGAGAACAGCACCAAAGAGGATTCAAAACTAAAAATTAGTTAGAATATGCCAACCAACTTGAAAGACAATCTTACTAACACCCTGCAATTTGAATTTTATTTAGTGATTCAAATCTTTAAAAGACGTTTTAGTGGAAGTGTCTAATTTCACAGATCATTTAAAAATGCAGTTTTACTAGCACTCTATAATTTCCTGAAGACACCCTTTTCTTTTTTTTTTATTCATTGAAAAACAAGACTAAAAACAAGAGCCCAAACAGACCGACATAAAAATAAATTTAGACCGGGACATCCTTTTTAAATTTTAAAATTGATTCAATTTTTTATTTTGTCTGACAATATTTACTTTATTTTATTATTTTAAAATATAATTGACATGTTATTTAATTTTTCTTGAACTTAAAAATAAACAACATGTGGTATTTTTTTATTGAATTAAATCAAAAAGTAAATACATGGAATACGTGAATGCCTAGGTGTTATCAAAGATCAAAATCGGAGGAGGATTCTCTCCTTCTTCTTTTTTGTACACTTTCATTCCTCTTTTGTTTGTGTGGTCACGGTTAAACCACACCAATATTTTATATTATTTTTTTTATAAAGATAATAGGACAAAAAGACGTGCCTTAATTGTGACCACACAAACAGAGAAAGATGGAAGTGTATGAGAAAAAAGGAGGAGTCCAATGGTCATACATACATAAGGAACAACGTTAAGATATCTCTTTTTGGGAAAAGGATCCTCAGGAATTCTATGAAGGGGTGTGCTATCCACACACCCTTTTTTACTTCTCACACGCCCCTATTACTTTCTGTCCGTTAGATCTTCTTTAATTCATTCGATCCGACGGCCGAAATCCAAAAAGGTGTGAGAGAAGTAAAAAGGGGTGTGTGGATATCACACCCCTTCTATTAATCATGTGATTGTGATCGTTTACCATATATTGTGTAGTTAAAAATCATTTTAAAATTTAGTACCTAGCAAAATCTTTTTCCTCTGGGGTTCATAAAAAACTTTAAAATATACCCAAAGCCAAAATCTACTATTAAACTAAGACCTTGAAATACACACTCAGTACCACGATCTGGTGATATTTCTCTTCACTTGTAAGTTAGAAATCTTATGTTCGAATTTTGTGAATGTTGAATTCGATACAAAATTAAGTTGCTCATTGTGTGACTTAACTAAACTCTCCCTTCATCTTAACTCTCCTCCTTCTTAATATAAAATATATTGTTGTATTCAACACAAAAAAACCATGAAATACTATTCAAATTCCAATAAAACCAAAAAAGTAAAAGACAAAGGGACCAAAGTAGAAACCAATAAATTTGCCCAAATCGTTCTCAAACAAAAAAAAAAAAAAAAAAACAAAACAAAATTAACATCAAGCGCAGCTTTCATTTGAAATCTCTGTTTATTGCACTGAACGAGGTTGCACGCTCTCTCACTCACTCACTCACTCTCTCTCTGTCTCTCTCAACTCAGATGTTAAGCTACAGCCTACACTATACAAACAAACAAGATGAAGCCTAACGTCTAGCTTCTTTCTTCCCTTGATTTTCAAACCCAAAAAGGAACACAAAGTTCGTGTCTTTTTTAATCGACTCGACTGCAAATGTCATCCTCCTCTGCAACTGCAGTTATCGCAACAAGAAGATTTAAATGGCAGTACCCACCACCCCAGCCAACACCAAGAATCCTCCACCTCCCGCGGAGGCCTCACCGGAGAGCTACCAAGAACGTTCATGGCGAAAAACACAATTCAGGGGAGGCCAGGAAGGATCACAAGGGAAAGCTGGAGGCTCTGTTTGATCAAGAGAGAGCTTTTTCGAGAACCGGTTCGCCGGTTGTGCTTGTTGAGTGTGGGGATGGGAAGGAGAGAGAGAGGGTTAGAGAGGAGGAGGAGGAGGAGGAGGAGGAGGAGGAGGGGGAGGGTGGTGGAGTGGTGGAGGAGGAGAGGTGGAGGTTTCAGGCTGAGATGTTGAGGGCGGAGTGCAATTTGTTGAGGATGGAGAGGGAGATTGCTGAAAGGAAAATGGAGAGGACGAAGGTTAAGATGGAGAGGACTCTTAAATCAGCTGTGCACACTCTTGTTTCTGTAAGTCCTCTCTCTCTCTCTCTCGTTTTGTTTTTGTTTACGTAGGTTTTGAATTGCCTGTTTGGTTGATGAGAAAACGCTAGAAGCAGAAGGAAAAACCCAACAGGGTTTTTCTGTTTGGTTGCTGAGAAATTTGATAGGAATAAGTGGAGGATTTTTCAAGTTCGTTTCGTGGTGATAGTTATTGACCAAAATGTAAGATTACAAAGAAAATTGAAGTTTTGAAACACATGGGGAAATTATAATAACCTCGATTTGAAATTGCCGTGCTTGCTCAAGTTTTGAATGATAAATTATATTTGGTTTTGAAAGCAGAACTATTCTATCGTTTCTCATGTTTTAATTTTTATCAGGAGAGAGAGAGAGAGAGAGTGTATTGCAGATTCTTTTTTTTTTTTTATTGAAAAATATGCATTTAGACTGTCTCCCACGGGGGTGGAATAAAAAAAACTCAGATTTTGGGTCCAAATCATCTTCAAGAGATGTATTTTGTGGGTAGGAAAAACAAAAATTTTGAGTTTGGAGTAGGTATTCGAGTCTCCAATGGCCCCCCGGACGGATAAGGAAGCGATTGGAAGGCCCCAGCGAGCAGCAGCACCACATGAAAGGGAAGGAAAGGGCGGACCCGCTCGTCAAGGACCGAGGGATTCCCTGCGGACTTGGATCCTCTCCGGATCCCCTCCATGGGGATCATAGGGATTAAGCCCCGTGGACCGTTCATAAAAAATCGTGCGGTTACAATTAAATGTTTTTTACGCAAAACGAAACTGCTTTATTTTTAAAAATATAAAAATCATTTAATTTTAGCCGCACGATTTTTTATGAACGGTCCACTGGGCTTGATCCCTAGGATCCCCATGGACGGGATCCGGAGAGGATCCAAGTCCATTCCTTGCTGCCAGGTCACAACAAGCCTATTTTTTACGAAAAATGATCATGTCCAGATCCCTTCCACTAAATCTACTAAATTCATTAATCAGAGTTTTTGAAATTTGATCAAACAGCTAAAGTTATTATAATTTTTAAAGAGGCTCTCACTTTTAGCCGTTAGATCAAATTTTAAAGGTCTGGATTAGTGAATTTGATTGAAAGGATCCGGAATCCCTTTCCATTTTTTACGGCTCAGATGCACTAGCCGTTGTCATTTCATCGGCTGTCGCGCCTCTTAGGTCATATGATCCAGTGAGACGTGCTCAGACTTTCCAACAGTAACTGTGTTGTGCGGCCTAGACCGTTTCAGTCCAACTGTCAATTTGAAAATTTTTCGACGTCAACTTTTAGAGCAAGTCCACCCCTAAGACTGGGTGTCAGCACTCAGCGCATTTATCCACTCAAGTGAACAGTAATAGGCTGAAGTGAACAGTAATAGGCCTCTGCATCTCCATCCCTAAACACCCAGCGCATTTATTTGGAATGTTTTTTTTTAAAGTTTATTTCGGATAAAATTTTTAACCAATTTCAGATAAAATTTCAAATAAACTTAAAAAAAACACACTAAAATAAAATTAAATACTCATCAAATAAACTTTAAAAAAAAACGCACTAAAATAAAATTACATAAACTCATCAAATAAACTATAGGAAAAAATAATAATTTTTTAAATTTTTTTCTATATTTTAAAATAATTTTTATGTATTTTTCAATAAATTTTAATTAAGTTAATTAATCTGGACCGTTGATCTGTGATCGGACGGTCAATTTTAAAACTCAAATTAAATTTTTTTTTTACCGTTGGAAATCCAACGGTCTAGAAAAACTACCCGTTGGAAATCTAACGGCTATCGTAAGGCCACGTCGCTGAGCCCAAGTGGGCTGACACATTTTATGTACAGCCTAGAACCCACTCGCGCCTTGCGCGCTTGTGTTGCACGCGCTTGGGAAACAGGCCAGCTTCTGGGTCAGTCAAAAACGTGTTGGGCTGTTGCCTGGCATGGGTTGGGTGCCAGGCAACTCCACGGGCTGGAGTAAATGGACAGGGGGCTGGGCTGTTTTTTAGGATGGGTTCTGTGGAGTTAGTCCTCCAGTGGACTTGCTCTTATAATTCAACGGTTTAAATCTAATTTAATCAAATTTGACGGTAATAAAATAATGTAGTGGCTTATATTTGATATCCAACTATCAAAATAATATTTAATAAAATAATGTAGTGGCTTAATTAATCTAATTCTTCTAAATTGAATTCTTCTAATATTTGAATTCGCTTGTCACAACTTGAACGCATTGAAAAGTTAACGTATTCAAGCAAAAGTATGAGATTTAAAAAGGAGGTGTGTGTTTGTATACACCTCCTTCGGCTTATAAAATAGAATTGAAGATACCAAATATGTAGGAAATCAGACAAGATAGCCGAATATATACAAAGACACACACACACATATATACAAGAAGAAATCTTGAAAGATTAAATTTTCAGTATAATTGTTATATGGAATCCAATCATACCCAACTTAAAAATATTTTGTTTGTTGGAATCTGAATTTATGTAAATAAAAATGAAAATGTTTGTAAAAATAAAACAAGATAGATTATACAAAAACTAATTCCACAATTGTTAGAAAAATAAAATAAAATAAAAAATATACAAAAGTTTAATAAATTATAAAGTTGGAGGGTGAGAATTATAGGTCCCTTATCCTTGGAGGAAAAAACTAAACTGACCTCATACGTAGATGAATAGTTGAACAGAGAGACACGTCCCACTTCTAACTTCTAACAAGACTGATACTGTCCCTAACTTGGTAATTATCAAGTGTGCAGTTTTATCACAAAAACCTCGATATTAGTTAGAGTGAGATTATAATATTTAAACTATTACTTATCTTTTACTACGGCCGATGTGGGATTCAACAAAATCAAGGAAAAATTCAAATCTTAAGCCGTGCTTCTTCTGCATTCTTGGTTGTATTCTTATTATATTCCAGCAAGTTTTTCTTCAGAATAATTGACAATGGCTTTGTGTGAGACAAATTTTGATATTGTGACTGGTTTTCAGGGGCAAAAGAAGATTTGCAACGGAAAGGTTTTGGAGGAAGAGATTCAACACTTGGCAGAGAAACTACAGAGGTTGCAAAGAAAATTACGAGTTAAGGATTCGGAGGTTCGGAGGAACTCTAGTAATTTTGATAAACAAGCCTATCTTCTCCAAAGACGGCCTCAGAAGTTTAGGACGACATCAGATGAGATATGTGTGAAGGAGATCCAAGAGATGGCAGAAGCAAGCTTGTCGATCAAATCAAGCTCTCGAGTAAATGAGAACGTGGTTTCGGGTGGGAAAAGCAATGTGAGCATTATCTTCCTTTCGTGCAAACTAGTGTCATTGATCTTGCTTCGATACTTCAATTTGAAGACACGGATCATTTTGACTCTTACGATTTATATTGTTATAATGTGTGCGAGTCACCTCTCAACTGGATCATGTTAGTTTTTTTACTTTAAAATGGATAAAGTGAGGAGACTCGCGATAGCCGGGCGTGCATTGTTTTACTTCATGATTTGCATGATTGCCTTATCGGTTCTATAAAAAATACTATGCAGGCGGAGATTCTGAGAAGGAAAATGGAGGGATTGTCGAACGGGATGTTATTAGAGAGGATGAAGGAAGAGTATGGTTCAATGCTGTCTACAGCCAATAGTTCGGTTGCCAGTTTTGCCTCTTCTTTCCAGAGAATTGAAGCTGAAAATCTGTCTTCTTCCTTGATACAACAACTTTACAAGGTATATTCTTGCAAAAGGTTGACTTATTTATGGAATAAAGAAAACATTGTTACTAGAAGGAATATTAAGTTTGGACAATTAGCTCTGCAGGAGAAAGAGTCTCGTGAAGAGGACGTGTGCTCAGGACGTTGCAAGGCAATAGTTCGAAGAATTGTAGAGCAAGTACAAGTTGAGACAGAGCAATGGTCTCAGATGCAGAAGATGCTGGGGCAGGTGAGGGAGGAGATGGAAGAATTGCAGGCTTCTAGGGACTTTTGGGAAGATCGAGCTCTAGATTCTTCTTATCAGATTCAATCCTTACGCTCAGCTGTAAGATATTTCGTCCTCTACTATCCTATGGTTAGTTATAGTTTACAAATTTATCTAGACCAAGCTGCTACTGGGAAGAGGGATATCCTCAGCTCTTTTTTGGCTGGGCTACATTGCTCTCTTCAATGTTTTAGGAGAATCTAATATCCATCGAAAAGCAATATGTTGGGAGTAGCTGTAATATCCTTGATTTTCTGCATGATTTTGCAACAGGATTGACAGGTTTCTTATGATGCTTAGAAGTTAGAAGGCCTGGAACTTAGTTTAGATGATTCCTTTTCAATTCTTCTCGAATGCACTGTAAAGAAAGTCGTATTTCTTGTGCAGGTGCAAGAATGGAGACAGAAAGCCATCTCATCTGAAAGCAAAGGAAGGGAGTTACAAGTGCAACTGTCAACGCTCCACGGAGAGCCTAATAGGTTGAGGAAGGAAGAAAGCACACGATTACTGAAGGCCAACGGTTCGCCACTTATTCCCCGGAATCCACATAATGAAATTGAAAAGCGGGTACTGATTTGTCACTTGAAGGAAAATCAGCGTACCAAGGAAGACGGCCGCAAGCAAAGGAAAAAACCAGACACATGCATCAACAGAACACCTAATGCTCCAAAGCGATCGCCATTTCGAAATATCGGAAACTCCTCATTTTCGGCGAGGCAGAATGGCAAAGCAGTCTTCCCGTTTCATTGCCCTCAACCTTCCAAGACATAGAAAAGTTTTGAGATTCAGTACATGGATTCAGCTTGGGAATTTTCATCTACTTTACCCATATTAACTGTAGGAAATTCCTCCCCTTTTTTAATCATGTTAACTGTACGGCCCATTGTTCTAATTCAAGAGGGTTGGTGAGTTGGAATATGAGTTCTAAGGAGTCGGTATCAATTTATGCTTAATTGCTCAGCATATAGTCCTTCTAACCATATTTTCTAAACGAACTAGAGCCAATCATAATTTTCATGTTTGTTGTGGATTTTGACTTATTGCATCAAATGCCAACAAGTATCATCAGTTATATTTACTTGCTCTCATATTAACTTGAGTTGTTCTTGAGAGTCTCATGAAATGATTTCTCGTCGAGAGTCCTCAGAAATGAGAGTTTAGATAAACAAAAAAACGCGCATACAATTAAATTCTAGAAGCATGAAGATTAAATAATTAATGTTCAACTATCATGTATGGTTTGGTAGTCAAATTGGGTGGCCAGAACTCCGGCAGTGTGGAACGTAAAATGTAGATCCTCCATGCTTTGTCACGTTTGCTGAGTTCTAGAATTGACATCAAAATGGATGAAATTTTTTTCTATCTTAAGGTGATGGAAGTAGGGGGGTTAAAAACTGAAAACCGAAAAAAGGGACCGAACACCGAACTGAAAAACAGAAAACCGATAAAAATTTGAACTGAACCGAATCCCTTTACACTTTATGAATGTATGCTCATGATGTTTCTTTTGTGAAACTTTGTTGCCAAGTTTGAAACTAAGCCTAAGGCTTTTTCAAGAAGCATACTTATTTCAATTAGGGAGAATATTTCATTGGTAATAGATAAAAGTTTCGAAGGACTTTGGAACTTAGAAGAGCTTCTCTGTTTGTTTGTTTTTTAAATGGAATATGGTGGTCATTTTTCATTGCAATTGAGGTTAGTGATAGAATATGATTGATTTATATGATCTTGTATATGCGCAACTACCTTCCCACTTTCCACTTTCCCCTTTTTTCTTATTATCTATATATATATAGATAAAGGGAGAAGGAGAGTTTGGTGAAGCATTCGGAAATGCCAAGAAAGCCCTCATTTCATACATAGAACACATCGATATATGCCCACAAAAATAGGGACAAATTCGTAAATATGTTACTATTCATAAATCATTTACAAGTTGAAAATCAAATTACCAAAAACAATATTATCCACTGCAAACAATATATGCACCCATCACAATAGTGACTATTATGAACCACTAGATGAAAACACACACTTTAAATTCATTATCATCCCTTAAATTAATCATCCTATAACTACTTCATTACATTCTATCTTTCCACCGTATAGAAAACAAGAAGTAAATAAATAAATAAAATAAAATAAAAACACTTCAGATGGCACGAAGCCACGAACTCTCAACAGTAGTTGCAGCGATTGCAAACTGTAGAGACGGAACTCTCCACAGCAGTTGCAAACTGTAGAGATGGAATTCTCCACAGCACTTGCAGCGGTTGCAAACTGCAGAGATGGAACTGCCATATACCGCACGTTTAAAGTGAGCAACGGGTCACTCCATCCTCGCAAACCGGTGAGAAATTCAGACAGTCGCTCAGTTACCAGAACGCATCCTTCTTTGCTGCCCTCACCACTAATAGTCTCCGACCTTGTAAGCAATCAGCCCTTCTGAATCTTCTCTCACTTCCGCCTTCGCTGTCACCTTCAGTAGCATGTCCTCCAGGTACCCAAGATTTTATTCACTTCAGTGTCCTATATAATCCAATCATCATCGTCTTCATCAAACAGTGTCCTAAATATTGTCTAATTAGATAACTTAAAGCTTTTGTTTGTTTGCGTCACGGTCATGGTCACGGGGAGCTTTCAGTTTGTGTTTAATCAAGTTGATGGCACAAATGGCAAAACACGAAGACCTCCTGATCCCAACCAATTCACGACACCCTTAGAGCAACTCCAGTGTAGAAGCCCTCCCCCAGGCTTTTCACTATTCAATCCAACCAGTCAACAGTAACTGCCCTTAATGAACAATGCATTCTCTTGGCAATTGCCTTTGGCATCTCCACCGCTGCACTTGAATAGCCCTGACAATTGGCAATAAAATATTAGTATTTTTTATTTATAAAATAATACATAATAATTTTATTTGTAATTTCGGATAAGATTTTTAATCGTTCTCGTTGCGTCACGTGTCATTATTCGAAAAGCCAATAGTAATAAAATATTTGTATTTTTTTAATTATAAAATAATTCAAATAATTTTATTTGTAATTTCGGATAAGATTTTTAATCGTTCTCGTTGCGCCACGTGTCATTATCCACAAAGACAATTATTGGTGGTGGATTTCCGATAAGATTTGTAATCGTTGTCGTCGTGCCACGTGTCATTATCTGAAAACACAATTATTAGTGATGGATTTCCGATAAGATTTGTAACCAATCACGTCGTGCCACGTGTCACAATCCGATTACAATCTTTGAGGATAGATTTCCACCAGATTTTTAACGAATGACGGCATGCCACGTGGCATTATCTACAACCTAATCCTTTCTGAATCCTCCATATAATCCACCCTCCATCCTCAGAAATCTCACACCAATTTTCTCAAGATCTCTATCATTATTCATAGTTTCTGCTTCCTTCTTCACCAAAATCCTTATCATTATTCATAGTTTCTGCTTCCTTCTTCACCAATGTCTTCTTCTTCTTCTTCTTCTTCTTCAAAGATGATGTGGGAAATCAATCAAGAAGAGGAAGAATTCTTTAACCAATCAGAATGAATGTTCAATGCCGGGGATTGGGCCCAAAATGAGATAGAAGAGGATGATAAGTGTAGATGGAAAGATGATGGATCAAGAATGGCAGGAGCCTCACATTCCCGTCGAGTCATCCAAGCTATGGCTCAGATCTGCAAGCCCAACCGTGCTGTAAACATTGATAGAAACAGGCAACGATGAGGTCAGAAGCTCTTGGATTATTATTTTGTCCGTAACAGTGCATTCCCTAATACGTACTTCCGACGTCGTTTTAGAATGGAACGACATTTGTTCAACAAAATCATGGGCGCTGTTTGCAACCATGATTCTTACTTTGTGAAAAAGCCGGATGCTTTTGGTGCTATGGGTCTCCTGCCTGAGCAAAAAATTAATGCTGCCTTACGGATGCTTGCATATGGAGCAGCTGCAGACTAAGTGGACGAGATAACGAGGATGGGAAAATCAACCATTCTTGAGTCCCTGATGAGGTTTTGCTCGACAATCGAATCTATCTACATCGCAGAGTACCTCCGGAGACCTACTTATATGGACTTAGAAAGGCTTCTGAAGAATGGCGAGATGCAAGATTTTCCAGGGATGATTGGAAGCATTGATTGTATACACTGGACTTGGAAAAACTGTCCAAGTGCATGGCAAGGCGTTTATAGGGACAGAAAAGGATCAAAAAGTATCATTTTGGAGGCGGTGGCATCTTTTGATACATGGATTTAGCACGCCATTTTTGGGGTTCCGAGAGCTCAAAATGATATCAATGTTCTTGCCCAATCCCCAGTGTTCGACGAAGTCCTGCAAGGAAAGGCACCAAAAGTCACATACTGGGTCAACGAATGTAAGTACGACGGGCCATACTACCTAGCAGACGGCATTTAACCAAGGTGGGAATCGTTTGTTAAAACAGTGCCACGTCCACAAAGTGCAAAAGAAAAATACTTTGCAAGCTATCAAGAAGAATGCATGAAGGATGTGGAGCGTTGTTTTGGTATACTCCAAGCTCGCGGGGCTATTGTTAGGGGTGCTGCCAGAATGTTTGATGTAGAGTCGCTTCGATCTATCATGATGATGTGCATAATTCTTCACAACATGATTGTGGAAGATGAGTACGATTATGATGCCGTTGATGAATATGAGCCAGACACGATGAACAATTCCAGAACACAAATATATTGTGCTCATGACGCCACCGAAGAACCCGTGCAATATGAGCCAATACAAAGGGGTGGACGTTACAATGATAGAGTCATTCAACAATATACTGCACTTCAAAGGCCATATATGCACAATGCCCGCCAAATTGGCTTGACAGAACACCGGTGGAAATTGAGGGGTGTTGAAGATACTTAAGTTCATTAGTGTTTGTTTTTATTTGGTGTTTTTTTTATGTGGTGTGTTTTTTTAGTTCATTTAGTAAGTTGAAATGTAATTTTGGTTTGTTGATGTAATTTTATTTCATGTTTGTTTTTATTTGGTGTGTTTATTTGGTATGTTGATGTTATTTTATTTGGTGTTTTTTTTTTGTATGTTGATGTTATTTTATTTGGTGTGTTTAAATGTGTTTTGAATAAAGTACTAAATTCAATAAATTGGAAACAACATAAAGTACTAAATTCAATAAATTACCAAATTAAATAAATATACTCTTGGTTTAAATAAAGTACTAAATTCAATAAATTGGAAACAACATAAAGTAAACTATTCAATAAATTATAAATTACAACCCGAATTGATTGGAAAATTATGGGTTTGTGCATGGATAATCATCACCTAAACAATTTGTGGTGCTAGGATGATCTTCTCTTGTCGTGCTAGGATGATCTTCTGTTGTTGTGCTAGGACCATCTCCTCTTGCTCTCCCTTCTCTTGCACGCCTCCTTTGCACCACATTCGCTTTCTCCGACTTCCAAAAATATTTAGAGTTCGAAGACTTGCCTTCTAAAGGCTCATTCATAATGTCACGATCTCGTTAGGCCTCTCTTTCTTCTCTTCTATGTTCCCTTTCTTGCCGAAGTAATTCTCTTTATCTCTCATCAGCTGCAAATTTTTTCTCAAGAGCTGCAACTTTTGCATCCTCTCTGGCCTTATCAGCCTCAAATTTAGCCATTTCCCGGGCCAAAGTCAATTCACCTTGGCGGGCAAGTTCTTCCATATACTTTGCATAATCATTCTTTGAAGCATTACCTTTTCTCTTTGAAGCCTTCTTACCTTGAGGCCTAATTGGAAAACAGGTCAACCCCGACGCTTTTTCAACGGGCGGGGGCATTTTCAGGCACTTCTTCTGCATCATCTTCATCATGATCATGCGAGGCATCCTCGGGAATAGAGTGTAGAGGGTGCTGTTCATGAAAACTTCTGGACCGACAGGCACAACTCTGAATTTAGGACAATCTTTGACAATATTTCAACATTCAAACCGGGTGAATGTTTTGTTTTTGCTTTTGGTTTTGGCACCATACCAAGCTCGTGCTTGAAGTTCCTATACAATGCGGGAGAATAAATAATTATAATGAAAATAGGTAACAAATAAATAATACAAACAAATAATTATAACAAAAATAGGTAACAAATAAATAATACAAACAAATAATTATAACGAAAATAGGTAACAAATAAATTGTCACATCCCAGCCCGGGCTCGACTCCACCGTAGCAAGATATTGTCCGGTTTGGGCCCCGACCACGCCCTCACGGTTTTGTTTCTGGGAACTCACGAGCAACTTCCCAGGGGTCACCCATCCTGGGATTGCTCTAGCCCAAACTCACTTAACTTCAGAGTTCCTACGGAACTCGAAGCCAGTGAGCTCCCAAAAAGCCTCGTGCTAGGTAGATATCGGAATATACATTTAAGGCTTACAAGATCCTCTCCCCTGGGTGATCTATTTTCATTATAATTATTTCTCTGTATACAAATAAATTATAATGAAACTAGGTAACAAATAATTATAATGAAAGTAGCTAACAATTAAATAATACAAAAAATAAATAATATATTGTCACATGATCCGCTAAACTTTCCCCACTTTGAAGATTAGCACTAGCATGTGTCAAGGCGTCTCTCCACGTACTAAACGATGTATTAAGTAATTTCCAACGACTGGACAGCGAATCTTTGGTTCTTTGCCACCCATTTTCTCAAGATAAGCGGTATGAATAAGACTACACATTTCTCGGAACTGCAACTCATTACCCGAAAGCGAATAATGAGTAATTTTAACCTAGCTAGCACACAACGCAACATCTTCAAGAAGCGTCCAATTCATACCTATAGCAGTAGTCATTTTGTTGGAAAAAAAATTGGATTTAAACTTTGAGAGAAAGATAAGAATGTGGTTCAAAGTAATTGAGAAAATATGAAATTGTGGTGTAAGGTAGATGATAATGACAAGGTATTTATAGAAAAGTAAAATAAAAAAAAAACATTTTGTTCGGATTTTTATTCATTTTTTTAAATTTTTTATTCAACTAATTAATCTTTGCCGTTGGATTTAAAAAAATTGAATTCCAACACTCCAGATTGTGCCACGTGTCACAACGGTAACATTTCTGAATTTTAAAACTTTTTTTCTTTTTTATTTAATTTATAAAGCAGAATAATATCAACCGTTGATCTGAGATCTAACGGTTAATATTAAATAAGATTTTTTTATTTTTATTACCGTTGCAAATCGGACGGTCCAATTTAAAGAGTCGTTGAGATCGAACAAACCGTGGGAAGCCACGTGGCTTCCCAACGGTAACATCGACAGAAAGTGACGCGGGCCCCGTGCTCTGAAAAGCTGTCAGCTGACGCGCCCCCATGCGCGGGTGAGGTGCACGCGCCTGACAAATTGGGTGGCTCAGGCTGTCAATTCCTCATGGGCTTGTCCCTCGGGCTACCCACGTTGGAGCTTCAAACCCGGCCTATGTGGCCCTGTTTGGTCCACTGTCCCCCGAGTAAAAGTCCCCGCTGGACTTTCTCTCAACGCCGTCTACGACCACTCCTTCCAACTCGACGAGGCCCAACTCTTTGCTTGCTCTTTAAGTGGGTCCTCTTTATCTCTCTCTTTAGGTTTTTTTTTTCTTTTCAGTTTTCGATTTTTGTGCATTTGTTTGAGTTTTTGATCGGACGGTGGATTCAAGGAGAGTGAACTTGACCAAAGATCACATAGACTACGAGGGCTACTCGGTGTTTCCGTTGGCCATACGATAACACACCATTGTCGCAATTTGGAAGCACAAACGACGACGGAGACGCCGAGAAAGTTCTCATAATTTCCAATGGTCGACAAGAAGTACCAGATTTGTACTTCGCCCACAACCCTACCCAGGTAGTAAATTGTTTGACTTAATCATCATTCGTTTAACAAAAACGTTATCCCAGTTGAAGTCGAAGTTCAATTTCGGTCAAAGTTTTTTTTGGAAATTGAAGGAAATAGAGAATCACAAATGGGGGCCTTATTTCATTTGGGTCGTCTTTGGAAATGTTCGACTACTTCTACAAGTTCCTCCATTACTGGCCTACTGATCTCAATGTCAATAAGGTATGAAACAACGTTATGAATTTGTTGTCAACCTTTTAGCTATGCATTCATTTTGCTGAACATTATACTGGAACGTTTTGTTAGTGCATAGCAATATACTGTATGATTTATTTAATTTGGATTTAGGAAATTTGGTAATGGGTTATTTGCTTTCCCCTGTTTGGTTGATCATCAACTGCTGCGGATTTGGTGCATTACCCAGTTTTATGAAAAAAAATATTTAGGATTCGGCTACGTATGCTAATACAGTATTACAAACAGGTTTTTGTTTTAATTAGTAAAGTTGGGGCCGTTATTTAGGAATTTATTCAATCTGATTGCTAGAAAGATAGAGAGGAATGAAAGATATTGGTTTTGAGTTGAATGTTATGTTTTGAATTTGAGTGAGTATTATTCATTTATGAATTTGAAAATCTAATTTAATCGTGAATTTGAATTCTTTTGGAATTTAGTATGAAGCTCGATCATGGTAGTTCTTTGGTCTTGCTACATTAAAGCGAGAATATGTTCACATCATTATGGATTTGAGTTCATAAAGTTGAATTGTGTTTACGCACTGAGATCAGTTTTAAAATTTTCAATTAATTATCAGTTTTAGAATTTTCAATTAAAACATGATTAATTTTGTAAAATTTGTGTAAGTTGGTTGTAATCACGGGCCCTACGTGTGATGTACAAAGTTATACTTTCATTTTAACATTTGTGTTGTTCTTCTTTGATGATTTTAAGAAACTTTTAATTTGAATATCTCCTCTGGCCTTTTTGTAATGTTGTATTTTACCACAAGCTAAAATATTCATGTTTCCCACAACGAAAAGTACAAACACCAATAGTTAGAGCACACAATATGCCCCAATGAAAAGTACAAACACTAATTTTCCCTACTAAAAGCAAATGTTTCCTTTTCTAGCAATGATATATTATGCCTTAGTGAAAGTTGTTGTGTTTAATTTTGACCTGATATTGCTTATTAGAACGCAAAACAAGAGAGAAAGAAGAGGAAAACTAGTTTTCATTTCTTCTGAGTAAGTTTGTTTCATCCCTTTGCCTCCAGTTTTCTGATTTTTTTTTTAATAAAATCGCTATCATTGTTTAATTTGTCTAACTATTATGCCCCAGTGAAATTTGTCAACAGAGAACTGAGATTGGATGACACAGTTAAAGAAGCCAACATAAAGGCAAGAGAGAGAGAAGACAGACAAATAAAGAATAAACGATTAATACATTAGCTTTCTTCATTTCTATTAATTGATATTTTTTCCAAACAATCTTTTACGTTATGCCAAAATTGTGGATGCAAATTTCCGCCTCCTTCTTCTTGGAAAAAATTGCAGCTACAAAACAAAAAACACATTTGGTTAAGACCAAGAGCCTCACGCACCCACAATGAATGTGGGGCTTTAGCCGAAGAACCTCTAATGCCAAAGTTAGAATTTAGAGAAAAAGGTGTTTAGAGAGTTTTTTTGGGAGTTTTGCAAGAGTGTTAACTTAGGTTTTTAGAGAAAATGGAACTCAATATATAGAGCATGGTTGGCCCTCTTGGGAGAGAGAGTGGCTGACCTTTAGGGAGTTTTTTTGGGTGTAATAGGTGATTTATTTGGCAATTAATGGATTAATTAGGTAATAAATCCATTAATTGGCCAATTAACTCATTTATATGGAATGTTTTGAAGGTTATGGGATAAATACCTTGTTAAGAATATAAAATGGGGATGGATGAAGTAACTTTGAACTTGTTGCCTTTTTTGGGCACTTTTGACTTGATTGAGGGACGATTGTCCACTGCTTGCGCATAGAAAATTCGGTGTGCCTCAAAGGTAATTTTGTCATTTTCACCAAAAAATCAACGTGTCGCCTTGTGATTATTTTTGGCTCCACAAATGCCCCCACACCTGTTGGGCTGCTCGCAAAAAAGGGCAACAACTGTAGAGACTTTCTTGCTTTAGGAAACTTTGGACTGCTTCCTATTTTGATGTTGATTCCATTTTTAATAAGAAATTAGATCCTTCTAGGAAAGGGAAATAAATTTCTCTCAAAGCCTATTTAAGTACACCTTAAATGGGTTATTAAATCAACTTTGAAGAACGATTTATTCTACCCTACAAAAGAGAGAGAGAGAAAGCTTATAAGATATTTGTTCCCCCTCTTCTGGAAATCTTCTACATCTTGTCTTTGCAAAGGAACATCTTTCTTTGCTTTCTTTGTCTTCTCCGTGCCGCACCGATGTAAGAAAAAATTTAATTTTTCTTGTCTTCTTTGCTGAGTATGGGAAAAGCCAATATGGGTTGAGCTCATTTGCTGAGTATCATGACTGTCGTTGGCTGCTTAGTCTTCCTTGCCAGAAAAAAAGTAGGCTGCTCCTGAGAGAAGAGATGAATAGGATCAAGGCGGATGCATTGGCTCTTCCAATCGCTGTTGTGGATCTCCTTGCAAGTGAAAGTGGGAAAAGAGATCATCCAAAAGAGATGCTGGTTGAGAAAAAACCAAAAGACTTTTTCCGTTGCTCGCGAGGGTTCGCCTGCTGCCCCCAAGCTTGTGATTGACTTGACTTTTTCCAAGGGGACAAAAAATAAGGCTGCTAGATTTGAGCCAGTAATGTTTTTCCATGCCAAAGATGGTTAATTTGATTGATGATTGGGTTGCTCAGCATAGAGGTCTTATTATGTCCCCAGTGCCGAAGTCTGTACCAAGACGTCCATTGGGAGCTAAGTCTGGTTCACCTTTGGAAATGCTTGCTATTATGAAGAATGATAAGGTGGACTTTGCTGCTGAAGTGGCGCCAAGGCCCACTCCTTGTGCTTCTAAGACTGAATCACCTGCTGGGAAGGAGAAGACTACTCGCGTGGGCAGCCGAGTTTATAATTCTTAACCAAATGGATACCAAGTTTGCCAAAGAGATAACAAGGGCTATGGTAGCCGAAGCTTATTCTTCTGCCGAGAAGATCAAGAGGTTGGAATATGAGCTCGTTGCTTTGAGAGGGTCTAATTCTCTGCCCCTACTTCTCTGCAGCTTGAGATACTCGCCAAGAGATCATTAACTTGTAGACTAGGCTTGACGCGATCCAAGTTAAGTATGAAAATGCAGAGAAAGAGATCGAGTGTTACATACCTCAGATTCAAGATCTTGAGCGTGCCATTTCTGAGCTTCATTCCGCTGCTTATGCAAAGGGTGAAGAGTTGATTGTTGCTTATAACCAAGTGATCCCCTTTAAGAATGTCGTTGATAAGCTTGAACCTTAAGTGTTGGAACTCCAAGGTACACTGAAGATCAACGAAAGTTTGAAGAAAGAAGTGGGTGAGCTGCAACGCGTCTGTGTTGGTCTGCTCGAGGAGATCGAGCAGTTGAAAGGTGAGAAGGTCGGGCTCGAAGCTTCGCTTGTTCAAAGTGAGGCCAATTTCTACAAGCTGGGTTATGTAAATCATCTCTTTGGGCAGCCGTCTGACTTCAAATTTTCTGGTAAAGACTTCGAGACCTTCTCTATTTCTCTGGAAGACTTGTTCACCTTCACTTTTGAGTATTCTATTGGTGAAGTAGTTGGAGAGGTTTGTACCCGGGCTGGGGCAACCGGGGTGAAGCGTCGGATAGTGCTGTTGCTGAGAATGTTGCGGCTCCTGAAGGTGTGGTGACCGAGTAGTCGTGGAGCATCCAAGCTGCTGAAGAATAGTCTTTTAGGTAGTCTTTAAGATTTTCTTTGTTTCCCTAGTTTCTTTTTTCTTTGCTTGAACTCCTTCAATATTTGCTAGTTGTTTATCAATTTTGTTAGAAAATTTAATAAACTTGTTTCCCTTGTTTTCCTCCATCTCCACTTCTTTTGTTCATGCCCTAACCTTTAGACTTTATAGACTAGTGGCAAGCATGCTACTTTTTTATAAGCAGATAAGCCTGCATAGCCAATACAACCGTAGGTGCTGGTGTAGAACTTTGCAAAGTTGTTAATTGGACGCCTTACTTACAGAAGTAGGCAAGTCCGCGTGACCACTAGGCTGTTAACCTTGGCTTTTTTCAATTCCGTAGGTTGCATAGCAAGTATCACAAACTTTAGGAATTGGTGTAAATTGTTTCACGCTTGGTAGAGGTAAAGCTTATCGACTACGTAGCATGTCGGCAATGGATAAAGATTCGTATATGCACACTAGCTTGTTTAACCTTTCACAAGAATATGCAGTTGTATAAATCTAGCGTGGCTTTATTGCTCGAAGGGCAAGCCGTAGGCAGTCTTCTGGAAACCATAGGCTACCTTAGTGCACTTGGTAGCAACTTTAGGGTTCCAGGGCAGCTGACTTTAGGGCGTACTACGTAATGTGCCCCCTCCGTCTCTAGGACCCGGTTCCCCGCGGATTAGGCCAAGAGACCCAAAATCCTTCAGTTAGCTAGGGTTTGAAAAAAAAAATTATGGCTACTTTGGGAATCCTGGCGCAAGCCATCGTGCTTCTAGTTATGTTAGAGCAGCCCAGCTCATCCATGTCTGGATATTCAGAGTGTAGAGTTTATCCTCCCGTTTTGGAGAGCAGACCCATATGGGTGTCGGGGAATTGGTTTACCCTTTCACACTGAAGAGCATGGTTGGTCCATCGGGGGGGGGGGTGCAATTCTTGCGATGAGTCCCTAAGAAAGGCACAGTCTTCTTTGGAAGTGCAAGGATGATCAATTGTTGTAGTCATGTAGTTGAGCCAAGTTGCAAATTACTTCTGAATTCCTCATTGAAAAAACGAGTGAAACGAACAAATAACTTAGCTGTAAAAGACTGCATAACAACAGAATAGTCCTCAACTTGTGAGGTGGTGCCTGTTGAGCTGCTTGAGTCTTCGGGTCTTGATATAGTGGGAAGTCATACATGGTATTTCCTCTGGTTGTAGGGGTTCTATTGCTTCTTAATCTATTTGCTGATCTTGCACGGACCTTCCCAGATGTGATTCATCTTTTTAGAGCCTTCTCTGTGGGTAGTGATAAAGGTTTTTCGTAAGATTAGATCTTTGGGTCGAAACTGCCGGATCTTGGTTCTTTTGTTGTATTGGGAGAGGAATTGCTACTGGTAGGTTGCAATACGGATTATGGTCTGCTCGCGATTCTCCTATGCTAGATCTAAGCTTGTGGCCATCTCCTTACTGTTTTGCTCAATGCTTGGTCAGTTGAGTGCTAATACTTGGCACGATGACATTAGGATGAATGATTACTTCTGAACCAAATGCCAAAAAGAAAAGAGTCTCTCTAGTAACTCGTCATTTAGTGGTGTGATACATCAACAGACATCTGGGGAGTTCATCTGGCCATTTTCCTTTTTTGTCGAAGAGGGATTTCTTAAGACAGTTGAGAATCATCTTGTTGAATGTTTCGGCCTGCCCATTACCTTGAAGATATCTCAGCGTGGACATGTGCTGCTTGATGCCATACTTTTGGAAGAACTTCACCAAACTTTTGCCCACGAATTGCGAGTCGTTGTCGGTGACGATGGATTAAGGGATGCCAAATTGGCAAATGATGTTCCTCTATATGAAGCGCTCTATGTCCGTCTGAGTTGTGGTTGTCATGGGCTTTGCTTCTACTCGTTTGGTAAAGTAATCGATTGCCATAATTATCATGCCTCTACCCTTAGTAGTGGGAGGCATATGTCTCACTAAGTTGATTGCCCATTGCATGAATGGCCATGGACTCGTCTGCTGGTGTAGTTCGCTAGCAGGCAGTGCTGGGATCGACTTGAAGCGTTGGCAACGGTCGCACTTTTGGGCTAACTCCTTAGCATCCTAGTGCATGGTGTGCCAGTAGTAGTCTGCGTTGAGAGCATTCTGTGCTAAAGATCGGCCTCCGGAGTGATTTTCACAGACGCCTTCATAGATTAAGCTTAAAACCTTCAAGTCATCGGGAGGTGCTAGGCATCGGAGATGTGGTTCGGTGTAGGATATTTGGATAAGAATATCATTCCACATGTAGTAGCGTGTTTCCTTTATTTAGAGCTTTCTAGACTCTAATCTTTCCATGGGGAGTGTGCTATTGACCAAGTAGTCTATAATAGAACTTTACTAGTTTGGAGTTATACTAACCTATGACACCTCGGATACTGGCTCCACCTCTATGCTTGGCTTGTTTAGGTGTTTCACCGGAATTGAGCGTTTGAGTTAGTGATCGAGGGCGGAGCCTAGGTTGGCTAATGCGTCCGCGTGGGTGTTGTATGCCCGCAGAACTTGAGTGAGAGTGTAAGTCTAAAATGCCTCAAGTTGCTTGTTTACCTTCTCTAGGTATTGCACCATCCTTGGATGTTTTGTCGTGTACTCCCTAGTATTTAGGCTGGTGATTAGTTAGGAATTGGAATGAATTGTGAGCTTCTTCACCTCCAGGTTTTTTGCTATTCGGAGGCCTGCTAATAGGGCCTCGTACTCCACTTCGTTGTTGGATGTTTTGAAGCCTAAAGTGATCGACTGCTTGGGCATTGAATCGTCTGGGGTGAAAAGGACCACGCCTACCTCCGAACTTTTGTAATTGGACGTATCGTCGATATGCAAATGCCAGAAGCCTCCATCGGGTGGAGTAGGTGCGGCTAGGGCATGTTCGGCTTGTTGGGCAGCTCTATTACGTCACCTAGGCTAGGCATGAAGACGCAGTAAGGAGTCTTGGAGCCGTCGTTGGGTCGCCTTATTAAGTCGTGAATACGCGGTAGGGAGCCGTGAAGCTGGACCATGTAACACGTAGCAGGATATACTCAACTGTCGGTATTGGGCCACTCTAGAGTTGAATTATGAAGCAAGGGTCGGCTGCGGCCATGTGACATGTAGCAAAAAGTGGTGTTCAACTGCCGGTACATGTTGCTCCTAAGCAGAATCTTTTTGGGCAACGAGGACTAAACCTGTTTTCGAGTGTATCCTTCTAGTGTTCGTTTGCCCTTGGTGCGTCTTTTGGGCCGAGTTGTTAAGTTCGTCAGAAAACTTTGCATCTCCTAGCGTCTACGCCTTTATCATTGTGCGTCTAGATTGGGAAGAGTAGTGAATCATAAGGATGACTGCTTGCGTTTGAAGGTAAAGCATGAGCTTCCAAGTTGCAACAACTATTGCCAAAGTTAGCTTTTGAAGTTCTAGTAACATCGAGAAAAGCTTTTGAACTGTGGAATACAAGTAGTCGGGCCCCAACTTTTCTCGTATGATGGTAGAGCTTATTGCTACTTATGAGACTACCAAGTAGATGTATAAATCCTCCGCTGCTTCTGGCTTGGATGGTAAGGGAGGTGATATGAGATATTTCTTCAGGTCTTGGAAGGCTCTATCGCACTTTTCATCCCATTTGTCTCATTATGCCCTATTGATGGCCTTGAAAAAGGGCTTGCAATGATCGGTAGATTGCGAAAGAAAGCGGTTGAGGACGGCTGCTCGTCCAGTCAAGCTTTGGATCTCCTTCAATGTAGTAGGAGATTTCATCTCTAGAATCGCTCGGATTTGCTCGGGATGTGCTTTGATTCCTCGTTGGGTTAGTAGGTACTCTAAGAATTTGCTTAAAGATACTCTGAATGTGCATTTGATGGGATTGAGATCGACAACTTAGAGTAGTTCTTGATCGTCTGGCCTCCTCTAGTTGGGGATTTGTCTCTACGCTTGGCCCATTGCCTGCTTCTGTTGTTTTACTGCTTTTCATCCTCATTCTCAGATGCCACTTTATTTCGAGGCTGCTCGGGCGCCTTGTCTGCTCACCGAGCCTTGTCCCAAAGCGCGTGCTTCTTGGCTAAAGCGAATGAATCTGCTAGAGTGAGATCTTCTTTCATGATCAACTCTCCGAACAACGGGTAGTCTGCCGGGAGTCTTTTTTGGAAGGCTGCTCTTGCTATCAAGTCGTCGCATCCAACTATCTTCGCTTTCTCTGCTTTGAACCTCTTCACATAATCACGAAGCGACTCATTTGGGTTCTTCTTCATGTTGAAGAAGTGGTCAGACTTTTTCTTGGTCAAGCGATAAGATGAATATTCTTTGGTGAAAACCAAAGAAAGCTCGTCGAAACTCCGAATGGATTGTGGCGGCAGAGTATAAAACCAATCTTGCTCTTTGCCTTGTAAAGTAATTGCGAATATCTTGCACATAAGTGCATCATTGTTTCGATAAAGGACTATTGTGCTTCAGTAGTGCTTCAAGTGCTTCTCCGGATCTCCATCTCATTTGAAAAATGTGAAGTGTGGCATGCTAAACTTTCGTGGAGGCTCTGTCTGTTCGATCTCGTATATGAATGGTGATTTGCTTATGTTGGCCATGTCTCGCCGTAGTGCCTCGTTGGTGACTTTGTTGCGTTGGAAATCACGCAAACTTTCATTCAGGAACCTCTCTACTTCTTCCTGAATTTACATTTGTTGGGGGTGGCAAAGCTCTCAACTGCTCCCGGTCTTGACTTGTTAGTCTAGGCTGCTCTTCAATATGCTTGGCTCGTCTATGCTCCCGGTCTTGACTTGTTAGTCTAGGCTGCGCTGCAAGAGCTGATTTACCAAGGTCATCCGTTGTGCAAGGGCGCTCATCAACTCTATGACTTGTCGAGACAAATGTTGTTCGCCATTTGGATTGGAGGAACTTGGAAGGAATGTGCCTCATTGAGCAGTGGAAGTGTGGTAGGGCTCCAGGCTAGAGATGTGGTGAAATGTCAAATCCGCATAGAAATGTGGTGAAAATGCCCTGGGTTCGATCATAAGTCCTAAAACTTGGAGTCACGATGGTTGTGCTACTCTTGGGGCGACTTGGGCTACTTGGGAAACCACGAGAGCAGGCTGGGCCGTGGAAGTAGGTTGCTCAGCGCGTAGTGCTCACGAATGTGAGGCTTGGGCTCGGCTTGGCAACGCATTGGGCTTGTGTTAGGTATGAAGTGACATGGATCGGGGCGTAGCTTTAGTGGCGTGGGCCTTGGGTAACATGGCATGGGCCGTGGTAGTAGAGCCATGGACCTCACCGCGGGTGGTTGTCGTGGTGGCCATCGTGGTGGTTGCCATGGTAGAGCCTTATAGTGGTGGTGCCACTCCCCCTAAGATCATATTTAATCTTGTGGATTGCCGTGGTCCCATCTCTTGAACGTCAGAATTTCCGTTCGTCGTGGTTTTCGAATTTCTTGCCATTGTACTTTTCTTTTACGTTTTATTCAAAGAATTTTTGTATAAAAAATTCTAGAAATAAGAACGTTTGAAAAATTTACAAATAAACAAAAAATTAGTAACCTTGAAGCGCGAGATTTGAGCTAAAATAGGCCAAATCTACATAAAATAGGTCAAATATATTTAAAAAAATAGGTCCGGATCTGGATTATGGGCGCGTGGGCATGGGTCTAGGTCAACCTGGCCCGCGTTGACTACGGCTGGGCTGCTGGAGTGCGCACGGATTGGGCTTGCGGGCAAGGAGGCCTGCTGAGGCTTTTTGGAAAGCTGGGCCCGTGCCTTTTGGAGCTTGGATTAAGGTCTTCAGCGCCGTGGGCTTCATCATGGGCTTGCTGAGTGGCTGCATGGCTTGGGCCATTGGCTGCGCACATGGGTATACTGCAGGAATCAACTTGTGGGCTTCTCTTGGATGTGCAGCAAAGGCTGCTCACACTGGTATTGGGCCGGCATGGGCTAGTCTTCTGATTTGCTGCAGCAGGATTAAAACAAGAATGATTGGGCCACGGCAGTGGCAGCCGCCGTTGCTCCGTGATCCGTCTAGTGGGTGAAAACCCAAATTTGTAGGGAGTGTCTTTTGTTGTTTTTTTGTAATTTTTTCGTCGTAGTATTTCTTCCCCAGGGCTATTCAAAGAATTTATAAAATAAAAAAAAATTCTAGGAGTATGAATGTGTGGGAAAATCTACGAATGAGCGAAGAAAAATTAGAAATGTTGAATGCGAGAGTCTTCTTCGAGCGTGTGAATCAAGGCTCTCAATGAAAGCACTAATTTGTGGATGCAAATTTCCGTCTCGTTCTTCTTGGACAAAATTGCACCTACAAAACAATAACACATTTGGTTAGGGCCAAGCGCCTCACGCGCCCACGACGAATGTGGGGTTTTGGCCAAAGAACCTCCGATGCCAAAGTTAGAATTTAGAGAGAAAAGTGTTTAGAGAGTTTTTTTTGGAGTTTTGCAACAGTGTGTTAATTAGGTTTTTAGAGAAAATGGGACTCAATATATAGAGCATGGTCGGCCCTCTTGGGAGAGAGAGTGGCCAGCCTTTAGGGTGTTTTTTGGGTGTAATGAGTGATTTATTTGGCAATTAACGGATTAATTATGTAATAAATCTATTAACTGGCCAATTAACTCAATTTATATGGAATGTTTTGAAGGTTATGGGATAATACCTTGTAGGGAATATAAGATGAGGATGGATGAAATAACTTTGAACTTGTTACCTTTTTTGGGCACATTTGACTTGATTGAGGGATGATTATCCACTGCTCGCGCGTAGGAAATTCGGTGTGCCTGAAGGGTAATTTTGTCATTTTCACCAAAAAATCCATGTGTCGCCTTGTGATTATTTTTGGATCCACAAAAACTACATGTCATGTTGTAGCTTTTTAGCCTCTTATTACGGGTATTACACATTTTTAAAGATCTTTTTGTATTATATTGAGCCCACATTCGTCATTTTTTATATGAAACTATATTTTGGTATATTTTTTCTGCATTTTGTATTATATTTGTAACTGTATGCATTCCTTTACTACACCATTTGAATGTCATGTTTGTTTTCTATTACAGATATGATGATGAAAGCTTTTCTTCACTCGCCTTTGGAGAAAAAGAGGCATGCATATAAAAGATGCAACTGCCTAGAACCTTGGTTCACGTTGAAGCGTATCATCAATGCGAGTAGTCAATTTACAGTTGCCAGATGATGTAATTAGCATCTTCTATAGAGTTTTAATTTTGGGGTGTGCTATCCACACACCCCTTTTTACTTCTCACACACCCCTATTACTTTTTATCCGTTAGATCTTCTTCAATTCATCCGATCCGACGGCCGAAATCCAAAAAGGTGTGAGAGAAGTAAAAAGGGGTGTGTGGATATCACACCCCTTAATTTTTATGTAAATGGGTGATAGAATTTTGAACTTTTTGTATAATGATGAATAGTTTCGTATACCAAATGACAGATGTGGACTTGACATAATATAAAAAGATCTTTATAAATGTGTAACACCCGGCAATATAGTTGTATGCTGAAAGATATACTCTTTAATGCTGATTAGGATATAAGAATATATAAAACAACACATCTTTGGGGCGCGTAGCGCCCGTGATGCAAAAATGCCTCTCTCATGCGCGTGAGCGCGTGCGGAGAGGCTAGTTAGTTGATAAATGCAAGCCTATTTTCTAAATTCCATATTAAAAAAAGATTAAGTTTCATAGAATAAAAAAAAAAAGAAACTGAAACCGTACCAAAACCGAACAAAACCACACCGAAAAAAAACTAACTAAAAAAAAATGGAACCGAACTGAAGTTTCAACTCGGTTTTGATTTTGGTAAAAATCCAATCTGAATGAAACCTAACCCACCCCTAAATAGAAGACGAATCATTTCCTCTGTTTCTTCTAAAAACGCATCACAGCCGCTGGTTTCAAGTTATAAAAATGAGAGGTCGAGATTAAGTTTAACCGGGTCATGCGCATCTCACGCGCACAACCCACCGTATGCGCAGGAGAGAACCAGTCTTATAAATTTAGATGCGTTACAATTTGTGCCTCCGTTACCTGAGTCCCACCCGCCATCTGCATCGCTCTGCTCTCAACGCCGTCGTCTAATCTCTCCCCATTGCAATTCATCTGTGAGTTCTCCGTTTCATAAGTTTTTATATCCGCAACGTCGTGCTCTGAATTACATATCTGCCTATAGATCTAGGGTTTCGTTTATTATGCTTGGGATTTTCTCAGATTCGTATATTTACAATTTACCAGATGAATTACTTTTATTGATTTTATATTTGTATATTATGTTTGGTTTCTGAGAAAATGTGGGATCATAGACTTGATAAATTGGATTCAAGGTTGATGTTTTAGCAGATTTTCATATATTGATTGAGAAACCTAGAAACTTTATACATTGAAAGAACTTACATTTTACATTGGAAACGACCCTGTCTAGCTGCTATTTGGTTATGCGAATCTCCGCCATTTTTTTGGTCTTTCATATGGTCGCGCGTTTGGTATTTTAGTTGCTGTATTTTGTTTCGCTGTGACATGGTTTAGGTTCTTTCCAGCCTTGCCGAGTCACCGTATTATTTTTTACTTTGAACAATGCTCCCGCGTTTATGTTGGACAATATGGAAACTGGGTTGCTATATATTTGGTTCCAGGTTTTTGGTCATCTCTTATATGCATAGTCTATATGCACCGCACGAACATGCTCCTTTATCAATATAGTTTTCAACTGTACCTTGTAGTTCTCTTTGGTTGTCAATTTGTTCTGTTCGGTGTCAACCTTGTTGTTGCGGTGGGGATGATGGGGACTATAGAGTAATAAGCTTTAGGATTAATTGCTCTAGGTCTCCCTGAAACTAGTGTTAAATCCCACATTTCCACCGGATTACAAATTTGTATTTACTACAAAAAAAAAAAAAAATGAAAAAAAGAAAGAAAAATCCCCAACTCTTCTTTACTCCATCCCCAGCCCTAGCCATGACCACTTTTCCTCCACCCCAGCCGTGGCCCCTTTCCCACCATCCCCTCCCCAGCCATTCATCTGAAACAGACCTCCCCGACCCAGTCTCAGATTTTGAAGCTATCATTACATCTTAATTCTATAATTCCCTACCTCCCAAAATAAACTGAAGCATCAACTCTATCTTCACCCAAAGCAACAATGACATAATACAAGTTTCTTTTTGGGCAATTGAGTCTCTTATGTGAATTATTTTGGGTGTGGGTTTTGAACTTGGGCAGAGAACTTCATGGAGTTGGATATGAATTTATTGGTTCCTCCCTGCCCTCTACTGCCATAAGCACACACACCTCTGTGTGTGTGTGTCTCTTTCTAGACAAGCTCAACTAGGCATGAATGTGGTCAACGTGATTTCCAGGAAGGTGTAGAAAAAGCTTCCCTAGCCCTATACCACAAAATAAAAAAGAAGTTCGCAGCTTTTCTTTACCCCAGCCCCAGCAGTGACCCCTTCCTCAGCTGTTCACCATCATTACATCTTCTTAATTCTATAATCCCTACCTCCCAAAACAAACCCAAAGATTCAACTGTACTTCACCCCAAGCAGCAACGACAGAATGTAAATATCTTTTCAAACAATGGGCCTCGTATTTTGATAATTTTTTGTTTGGGTTTTGCATTGGGGTTGAACTTGTCTTCATGGGTTTTGGCTAAGAATTTGTGTATTTGTTGGCAGTGAATTTGTGGGTTCCTCTCTCAGCTGAAGATATGTTGGTAGAGCCAATGTTCTCTTGGATTGTTACCTTGTAAATCACCATTATCGTATGGTTTTACTGTTTCAACTGGGTTTTAATGCTCCAAGCCTTACTCCATTATCCGATTGTAAAAAACTATATTCTAGGGTGTCTTGAATGAGATTCACACATTACTTCATCCTTGAAAAATTGAACCATAGGTTTATTTGTGAAAGAGTGCTTTAGCTGATTTGAACCCTTTGAAGTTTATGTACATAGGCTCAAATTAGGACTTGTTAGAAATGTTATTCTAACTCAAATTTGTCATATTTTAGTTATCAGTATTTTTCTTCATTTATGGTAATATTCTCAGAAGCTTGGTTTGACCAGTGTTCGTAGATTCATTAACTTCTTAAAAATTGTAAAAAATTGTAAGTGATGCTACTCTTTCTGACCTTGTGCTTGTGTACGTTAAAGGCTAATGAGTGACGTGTAGAACCTTCACTTTCGTTTTGTTGTACGCATCTGTTTTCTACTTTCTATCTTCATTGAGTTAACTCATTCCGAAACGATTCACAATGAGATAACTGGCTCTTCTCGTTGCGCGTTTCTCCATTTGCTTATTGTTTGACTTTATGTTCGTACTTATTGCAGTTGAAAAATGGCAGCAAAGTGTGTAGGATCTGTTGTGGGAACCTTTGGGCTTGCGTATGTTTTAGACACTACTATATCTGACAAAAAGATATTTGGAGGTACTTTTGATGACAAAACTGCTTGACGAAGTCGTTTAGCGTAATAAATTTCTGTGTAATTTAACACTATTAAATTATAACCAGGTAGCACTCCCGGTACCGTTTCAAACAAAAAATGGGGCGAAGAAACTGACAAGAAGTTCCAGGCTTGGCCACGTACTGCAGGACCTCCGGTCGTGATGAACCCCATTAGTCGCCAGAATTTCATTGTCAAATCAGGTTCGGAGTAGTGAAATGTTTTGTCTTAGACTCATAGCTTGAGCTGTTATTGTTTCTGCTTTTGTGGAAGATGCATTAAATTCCCACAGGCATTTTTTTGAAGAAATTCCGTTCAGTTACGGGTTCTTTTGCATTTGAAATAAGAATTGCGCACTTATGCAAAATGAAAGGTATAGTTTACCGATTGCATGATCTTGCTTTTTGTGTCAGTTTTCTGTGTACCGATTGTGTTAGTGGAAGTTATTTACTGATTTGAAATTTCAGGCCATAGTTACAACCTTCCTGACAATCCATCGTTATACCTGTAGGGATGAGTGATCAGGAAGGGAGGACGATTCTCTTTACTTATTCATTGTTTCTTGCACATAAAGAAATGAGTTTTTATTACAAATAGTCTCTAAAATTGACCTATCTCATCACTTTGGTCCCTCAATTTGAAAATCAATCAATGTTGTCTCTAAATTTGACTACCGCACATTATTGTAGTGCCTGTTGTATGAATCCGTCAAATTTTCCGTTAGTTTGCTAACGTGGCATGTAGAAAAGTCACAACCAATATTTTGATGCCACGTAGATGATACCTAAAAGAATTCACTTTTTAGTAGTTTAAAAAACAATTAGAAACCAAATAAATAATAAAAACAAAAAAAGCCCAACGACATCTGCCCCTCCGCCTCCGCCCAATTTGCCACACCATCCCGCCCAAGCCCAGTCACACTCCGTCGACGAAACTGGCGGGCAGTGAGCGAGAAGCAAATTCCGAGCAACCCATAAATGGTTGGTGCAATTGGGTATTTTTTATTTTATTTTTGAAGGAAACGATAGTATTTTCATTAGGGGTGTGCATACATTTTACTTCTCACACACTCCTTGATAATTTATGTTCGTTGATTTTTTTTCAATTCATCTGATCCGACTACCGAAAATTAAAAAAGTGTGTGAGAAGTAAAATAAGGTGCGTGGATATCAACCCGTTTTCATTAAGGTAAACAAAACATAACAACGGAATAAAGAAAAAACATATTAGGATGAGGCACAATGCTCAAAAAGTACATCAGCTATGATACTAGGAGGGAGGTTCATCCATTCACAAGAATGTTCCACTGATAGTCCCAAGCGAGCAAGCCTGTGGGTCGTTGTGTGGCTTGACGGCAAATGTGGGTAAAAGGCACTTCAGTGACTGGGGGCGCTAGAACCTTAATGTCTTCCACCTTGACCAATGTAGGATAAGTTAGTCGAAGAATCATGTAAAGCTTCCACAATCTAAAGCGAGTCGCTCTCACAGAGTAAGTTTGTAAAACTCCTGTTCATTGCCCAAATCAAACCAGATCTGACTGCCACAGCTTCAGCTTGTAAGTGAGTGAAAATATTCTAAGCAATTCCACAAGAAGCTGCCACAAAAATTCTAGAGTCATCTCTAATAATGAAATCGAACCCCTCTTGTTCGTTCCCAAGTTTTCCATTCTAGGCTCTCCAGATTGCCCAGCAAATAATCATGACCGATTTGAAGTGAGCAGAATGAAGTAAAGTAGCAACCTCCATAGCCCAATCAAGGAAGGAAACGGGGGATGAACCCCGTAGTAGAATCCCTAAGTGAGAAGTCGTGTATGCACACTTGGCAAATGGACAATCTGTTAAGAGGTGGAGAATGGATTCCGTCTGATAGTTACACAACACACATGCCAAGTCCGTAGAAACATGGCGCTTCCTCTTGTTTTCCTTTGTAGGGACGATGTTTTTATAGTCTCCAGAAGAAAATTCTCACCTTAAGGGGTACATTAGCCTACTAGACTTTAGCCCAAAATTTGGAGTTGATTCCCAAGGAAGCGGAGGAGGATGCCCCATTGTTTATTGGATTCAACCATTCCCGACGATATGATAAGCACTTCTTACCGATAATTTGTCATTTTTCTCAAAATGCCAGATTAAATGGTTAGGAGTACGGCAGAGACTCAGTGGTATAGCACAAATAGCTTCCACTTCGGTCCCAGAAAAAAGAAGAAGACACTAATAGGTCCACATTCCAAGCCTTCACCAAAGGGGGATAAAAGTTGGTTGACCTTTTGAAGGCTACAATCTGTGGGTTTTGGTGAGAAGATGCGGATGGTGGATGGGAGAGGGATCTAGGGATCTTCCCAAATGTTTATAGATTTATCGCATCCCACTTGCCATCTCGAACCCAAATTGATAATCTTAGGAGTAGTGGCTTTTCCAGCAGTTGAAGAGTCTGGGGAAGCCACTGCATTAAGAAAATTAGAGTTGGGGAAGTACTTTGCTTTGAAAACTCAAGCCACCAAGGATTGTGGATCCAAAATAAGCCACCATCCCTGTTTACCAAGTAAACTGAGATTAAAGGCATAAAGGTTCATGAAACCCAAGCCACCATCAGATTTGGGGAGGCACATTTTATCCCAGGAATACTAATGGATGTGCTTCCTACCCTCGCAGTCATTCCACCAAAAGGAGGACACCATCTGATTCAAATTGGCAAAAAAATATTTTGGTAGAAGGAAACAGTTCATCACTTATGTAGGGATAGCCTAGGCAACATCTTTGACAATAAGTTCCTTCCCAGCCGTACTCAGAAGCTTCCCCTTCTAGTTTTGTAACCGTTTCCAAAGACGCCCCTTTATGTAAGCAAAGCACGCACTCTAATTTCTTCCTACCAAGGTCGGCATCCCCAAATATCTTTCATGTTGATCCACCTTTTGAACCCCTAAGGAACTCGCAATCCTTAATTGCATAGGTCTTTTAACATTTTTGCTAATGCACTTCACTTTTTGTAAGGTGTACTTTTTTCCATGAAGCAAGCTCGTAGGTGAGGAGAAGCTCATATATATGATGACACTTAGCCTCGACTGCACGATAGAGGAGAAGACTGTCGTCAGCGAACATGAGATGGTTTGTGTTTGGAGCACCAGACAAATAGAGATCCCTTGAAATTGTCCTTCTCGCTCTCGTTTTGCAATAAGACTAGGCAAGCCCTCAGTGCAGAGAAAGAAGAGATAAGGAACAAAGGATTTCCTTGTCTGAGACCTTAAGTAGGGTGGATATAACCTCTTGGCTGACCATTTATGATAAAAGAGTAAGAGACCATTGTCACAAATTGCATCACCAGATTGACCCATTCAATACGGTCATAAGCTTTGCTTATGTCGAGCTTCAAAGATAAGAAACAATTTCCCCTTCGCCATTTGGACAAACAAGTGGCAATCTCAGTAATAAGTAAAGTGTTGTCCGAGATGTGTATTCCTAGAACAAAGGCGAGTTGGTTAAGAGATATGATTTGGTTGAGAATGCACTTCAGCCTATTGGCCAAAACCTTTGAGGCAATTTTGAAGATCACATTCCAGAGGCTTGTCGGTCTGAAATGTGAGAGGTCCTTGGGCAATTTGACTTTTGGTATCAGAGAGACATGATTATAATTCCTTGTTTGAGCATCTTCCTAGATTGGAAAATAGCAACGATGGCCCTGGTGACGTCATTCCAAAAAAATCCCCCAGAATTTTTGAAAAATGAAATATGGAATTCCATCAGGCCCAGGGGCTTTGGAAGGGTGCATTTGGAATAGGGCAGCCCTAACCTCCTCAGCAGAGATGGGAAAATCAAGTATTCTATTCTTATCATTTGAAACTCTAAAACCAACAGATGAAAGAACCTCTTCACCGCCAGCTTGAGGGGATGAAAGAAACACGTCCCTGAAGTACTTCAAAACTACATCCTCAATGCCATTATTCTCTGATACCCATGCACCGTTAGTATTAGTTAGCCTCTTTATGCAATTTTTTGACTTTTGAATATTGGCTCATTGGTGAAAGAACTTGGTATTCCTATCGCCCTGGCGCATCTAGAGGATACTGGATCTCTGTCGCTAAAAGGTCTTTTCTTGGCCCAATAGCCCATT
Source organism: Crataegus laevigata (assembly GCA_963580275.1). NCBI lineage: Eukaryota > Viridiplantae > Streptophyta > Magnoliopsida > Rosales > Rosaceae > Crataegus > Crataegus laevigata. Next base: position 13,423,961 of record OY756946.1, read on the forward strand.
AAGTTGGTCAAGCAAATTTGCCTTGTCGACAATGGACTCATTAGATATAGGTTAGGCAAGAATAAAGACAAGTTTAGATCTCACCCTTGTGATATCATTTTGTCGCCATTTGAACACCCTTTGCTGCCATTTTACTAAAGCCACCCTTGGGGCCTTAACTTATAGACAACTTAGTATATAGGAACCCCCACCACATGACGCTCTCAAGCTTCCCTAACGACACTCTCACAGTCGTCATGGTTAGCCCAATATTCCTTAAAGCGAAATCCGTGACGGCATTTCCTCCTCGGTGTTGACCCTCCATCCATGGAGATAATAATGGGCACATGATCAAAGGTGCTAAGATCCAAATGAGTGACCCTAGCATCTCTAAACAAATTCTTCTAGCTCAAGGATGCTAAAACATAATCCAGGCGTTCCTTTATTCCACCTGAGTGAGTCGTGACCTAGGTGTGTTGATTCCATGAAAAGCCCAGAGAAAAAAAAGATCGCAATCATTTACCTCAATTCTAAACACAAGTATCTGATTAGTAGGATGAACAAGGCCTTATTCCTTTTCATAAACATGTAAGAACTTATTGAAGTCTCTTCATACGACCTAAGGGATTGAGCAGCGAGAAGTTTGTGAACCTTCAATGAATGAAAACGACAGCTGTATTTGGATATACGTAGAAGTCTGTGAACCTCCAATGAAGAGAATCCTCTATACCTCAAATCTCTAAATCGATGAATATGTCCAAAGAAGGGAAGATTCGAAGATTCATCTCATTATTCCAAAAAAGGCAAAGCCCTCTAGAATTACCTTGAGAGCTTACATTGAAAACTCTATCAAACCCTAACTTAACTTTCAAAGAGGTAACAGAAGAGCATGAGGATTTGGTTTCACTGAGAAAAACCAAATCGGGATCTTGCTGCCTGATTATGCCTTGCAGCGCTTGAACTCGTCGAGGGTTCCTAAGCCCCCGACAGTTCCAGAGTAAGATTTTCATGGTTGGTGGCGTGACTGAGCCTTGTTAGCCGCCACCAATTTGAGTTTTTTTGACCCTCTATTTCGACCAAGTAATCTACATGTTTCTGTTTTGACCATCTTCTTATAGGGAGTGATAATGACACCACTAAGAATTGATCCTTACTCGCAACACCACTAGGATTTGATTGAGCAGGGGAGTTGCCATATCCCCCACGTCCTCTGGCTTTTGTTCCCCGACTTTTGAGATTTAATAGATGAAGTGGACGTCCACTTTTGGGGTTGAGGGCAAGCCTGACCCTTTTGTTAGGAGGATAAACAAATTCAGTTGCTTTGTAGTCGTTGGATTGGTTAACCATCTGTGATGCCTGACTTAAAGAGGCCGCATCCACCTCAAGAATATTGGTGCCGGGGGGGGGGGGGGGGAGGTGGGGGAAGCAAAATCCATTATAGAAAACTTCGTTGGGCTGGCCCTTACCACATCAGAGACCTGAAGAAGCCCATTTGCATTTTTAAAAGCCCAATGATTGTCTATTGGGGTCGCACCACTCTTTGTCAAGGGAAAGATCATTAACGGCTATGGTAGGTGTGCCAAAACTATTCGGGTGCCATGGATGACCATAATATGGAAGAAGATTAAAATGTGAGGACATGTGTTGGTCAACAACCTCGTTTATCCCGACATGGGTGATATTGGAGGTCATCATGTTAGCAGGTGTATAAGTGCTAGTTGCAACGGTGGCAGGAATGACAGCAGGAGCTTTGTCTCTTGTTGCAGTAATTACCGTTTGGTCCCTAGCCTTCTGGCGAGCCAATAAATTATTTACCGGTAAGTTCTTTTCTTCATTCGGTGAGCCGTAAAACCCTCCACACCCAACTCCCATTTTCTGCGCCAATGGTGTTCAACGGCCTCGAATTTTGTAGGTGGCCTTTGATAAAACAATATTTATACATTTATAATGCCCTTATTTCCTAAGTTTTATGCTATGTTGTCTTGTGAAATTGGTTGTTTGATGTGTCTAGTGCGTATTTTATAAATAAAGGACCATAGAGAAGACTTTGGAGTATTTTGGAGATTTTAAGGCTAAAAAGGATCAAAGCTAGGAAGAACTAAACTCAAGAAGTATTCCAACAATCATCATATGCAAATTTGTTCAATCCGCAATTTATGGTTGCTGTTTGGAAATTGTAACTAGAGCTGGAAGGTGTTACACAGAACTGTCATTTTCGTTGGGTGGTTAGAAATTCATCAGGACGAACTGGGCGTTGTGCCACATATGTACGGAAAACTTTGAATGTCTAGTTTCGGCAAAATTTTACAAATCATGATTCTAATGCTTCTAGAAGATTATACCTGTTTTAGTGCAAGAAGGTCAGTTCAGGAATTCCTGTGCGATTCTAAATAATTGGAGTTCAGGTTGAGTTAGGAAACTAAAGTCTAATAATATTGGGACTCCTATTTGGGTTGGAATTCAACAATGCGGCAAAGGTGGACCAAGACTTTATTTTTTTCCTTCGATGTTTATTTAAAAAGGGGAGGAGTAGTAGCGTGGAGGAGAGAACTCACGTCATCATATTGTTTTGAGCCGATTGACCCAAGGAGGAAGCCAGACGCCAAGGGTTCTCTAAGGTTTTTTTTCAATATCTTTTTCAGACTTTGTATTTATGATTTTTTGGAATTTGATGGCTATAACTAACTAAATTCTTTACTAGGGATCCGATGTAGCCTTCATGATGATTCTATGTCTTAGTTAACTTCTTTTATCAATTCAAAGGTTTCTAGTTTCATTCATTGTGCCTAAATAATTCTTTATGTTCATGTTATTGATTAGCTACCTTTAATATGAATTTTTAGATGTATGAGACAAGGTTATAGTAGATGCCATATGCTTAGCCTTGAGATAGCTCTCTTGGATGAATGAATTGTTGTTGATGCAGATGTCATGCTAAGACACTTTTTGGTTTTCTTTGTTCTTCTTGTACTTAATGAAATTTTAATTATTGGCTTAGACTAGACGCCATGGTTAAGTTGATGATTAAAAGTACTTGGTTGCACCCAGATGCCTAATGGATAATCATATAAAGAAAGAACAAACCTTAGAACCTGAATTGAATTGTGCTTACTAAGTTATCTAATGACATAGAATTGGATTGATATAATGAAATCAGGTATCTAGTGTTTTAACCATTGTTTTCAGAAATTATTTACACAAATTCTATTTTTAATTCACTGCATTTTAGAATACTTGATCTTAAATCGACTTTTCTTTGGTTAATTATTTGAATTTTGTAGTTTAGTTGTTTTCGTTATTTTTATTCTTGTGGGTACTGCATTATTGGACTTAATTTGGTGACTTTACAGAGCTTTGTGGGTACGACACTCGTAGTTTCTTGCTATACTATCATATCGATTTGTGCACTTGCGAGAAATATAATTTGTTCTTCAAGTTTCTGGCACCATTGCTGAGGATTTGTGTTAAAGTTTTATCTAATTATTTCTAGTTGTGCGTCCCCTGAATTTTTTTTTAAATTTTATTTGTTCTAAATTTTATTTGTTTTTGTAGGTAGTGAATGCAAGGTCGTTGATCGCAAGACGGAGAACTGTTGCCGATTGACGATAATATTGTTCGAATAAGAAAAAAGACAAAAAAACGCCAAGAAGAAGAAAAGTTGGATCGTGAATTTGATTCCAATCATAGTAAAACGTCCACATCAAAATTAGAAGAGAGAGAAGAGGACGTAGAGGACATCCATAAGAAGATGGTAGACACAAATCCACGTCCCATGAAAGAATTTGCCTGCCCAGTTGTAGAAACATCACCGTCATCCATCTTATTAGATCCTACTGCTAGAAACTATGAGTTGAAAAATACCCATTATAATATGCTTCCATCTTTTTATGGTGTTGCTAGTGAAGATCCTTTGTCATTCATTCATTATTTTTATGCTACAATTCAAACTTTTCCTTTGCAGGGATTAATGGAAGATTAATTGTGGATGAGGTGTTTCCCATATACTATGAAAGACAAAGCTAAGCAATGGCTTATGTCTTTGACACCCAAATCACTTGCAACATGGGAAGCAATTTACAATAAGTTTGTTGGAAAATTTTATTCGCATCAGAAGACGACTGAACTCCGGAGCAAGATCACCACTTTTACCCAAATGGAAGGTGAGACATTCCATGAAGCATGGGAATGCTTTAAAATGCTTCGAATTCAATGTCCTCACCATCATTATTCTTTAGAATTACAAAATCAATTTTTCTATGATGGATTAACCCAAGCCTATCAGGCTACTGTTGATAACGCTGTAGGTGGTGCCATTGATGAAAAGACTACACCCCAAATTTGGGTACCTGAATCACAGAAGGAAGATTTTTTTCGTTAGAAGTAGGAAGAGAAATAAAATAGGCAGAAGACTTACCGCGAATTGGTGAAAGAGACTCAAGATCTGCCATAGTCTGAATTAATTCTTCTTCAATATGCTCGAAAGTATTAAGCTTTTCATGTATAATGCTATGCACTAACACCTTTTCTAAATTACCTTGTCCCACACCTTCATTAAAACAATCCTGCACAAAATAGTCAAACGCATCAATAGAAAAACAAGATTCAAAATCATTAGGGTACCTCATAGCATCGAAGATTCTGAATTTGACGACTTCCCCATCAATTTCCATGGTCAAGGTACCATCATAGACGTCAATCTTCGTACGTGCTGTTCTAAGGAATGGTCTTCCCAATATAAGAGGAAGTGCAGTAGGCATAGGGTCATGTTCCATCTCAAGAACAAAAAAATAAGCGGGAAAAATAAGCTCATTCACTTGCACAAGTACATCCTCCAATAGGCCTTTGGGATATCTATTTGAACGATCTGCCAACTGGATTCTTACCTTTGTTTCCTTCAACTCTCCAAGGTTCAATGATTCATACACTGAATATGGCATCAGATTGATGGATGCCCCCAAATCACACAATGCTCTCCCAAACTCTTTCCCTCCAATTACACATGGAATGGTAAAGCTACCGGCATCCTTCAACTTCGGTGGCAACTTCCTCTGCAAAACAGTTGATGCTTCCTCACTTAATGCCACAGTTTCTTGATCATTGAATCTCCTTTTGTTTGTACAAAGCTCTTTAAGGAACTTTGCATATTTGGGCACTTGTTTTATGGCATCTAAAAGAGGTAAGTTCACTTGGACTTTTCGGAAAGTATCCAAGATTTCCTTATCAGTTTGCTCTTTCTTACACTTCATAAACCTACGAGGGAAAGGAACAGGGACACATGAGTTAAATGAATTTTGAATTTCTTTACTTACCTTAACAGAATCTTTTTTGTTCAATTCTATTGCTTTAGGAGACTTTTCAGTTTCTATTGAATCCTCATCTTGCTCAAGATTTTTGGTTTGTAGCTCCCCTTGTTGCATCATTGGCTGCTCAAAAACTTCTTTTCCACTCCTTAAAGTCACAGCATTCAATTGTTCCGCATTTGGATTCACCACAGCTTGGCTAGGCAACCTTCCTGGTTGGTGTTGTTGCCCCATCAAACTTGCTAACTGACTCATTTGGCGCTCAAGGTTTTCAATTGCTTTGTCTGTTTTCTGTTGATGAGATTGAGTAGAGTTAGCTAAAGAAGCAATTAAATCCTCAAGAGACTTACTTGGAGCTTGTTGTTGTTGAGGTTGAAATGGTGCCTGTGGTCTTGCTTGAAAGAAGCCAGGTGGACGGATATAGTTGTTGGGAGCAGATTGTTGTCCATTGTCTTGATTGTTCCACTTTAAGTGTGGATGATTGCGCCACCCTGCATTATAGTTGTTGGAGTATAGATCATACTTTTGCCTTTGTTGCCCTTGAAACCATCCTAACGCATTAGCTTGCTCAAGACCACCTTGATCCCTCAACGATGGGCATATATCAGTGGCATGTCCCATCATTGAACACACACCGCACACCTGTTTTGGAACCACCATAACCTGTTGCACAAGATTAGTCAAGTTAGCTAATTGTAATTCAATACTAGAATTAGCACTTACCTCGTTAACTTTCTTGAAAGATGACTCTTCTCTCCCTCCAAATTGTTGTGTGTTTCCAGCAATGTTCTTTAGTAATGCCTTAGCATTAGTTAGTGTCTTATCCATGAATGCTCCTCCACTTGCTGCATCAAGCATTACACGATCAGTACCACACAATCCCTTGAAATTTGATGATTAGGACAAGATGCAACCAAATGTGTGAACCGCTCATAATAATCTCCAAAGGGCTCTCCATGTTGTTGTCGGATTGCACATATGTCTTTTCTTATGCTTACAGCTTTTGTGGCCGGAAAATATTGCTCCAAGAATACTTGCTTCACCTGATTCCATGTGTTTATTGATCCTGGAGGTAAATTGTAAAGCCACTCCTTTGCCTTAGCTTTTAATGTAAATGGGAATACTCTCAACTTGACTTGCTCCTCATTCACATTTGTTACTCTCATTCTTGAGCATTCTACATGAAACTCCATGAGATGCTTGTTGGCATCCTCTGTTGAGAACCTATGGAACTTAGGCAAATAGTGAATCATGTCGGACTTGAGCTCACATCCTCCTTCTGCATTTGGATATGTGATGCACAATGGTTGTTGATCCGTGTTTGGCGTTGCCAACTCTCTCAGAGTACGGTTATCAGCCCTGTCTCCTTGTGGTTTTTCCTCCTCTATTGAACCCAAATGTGGTGGAGACGATGATGATGGTACAGACACCAATGCTTGATTCTGTTTGATTTCTCCTCGAACCTTTCGAAGTGTTCATTCAGGCTCAGTATTGTAGAGAGCTATATCAATGCTCTTGGACCTTCGAGTCTGCATATACTACAAAGAGTACCTGAAATAAACCCAAAACCAAAAACACTAAATAGACAAAAAATAGAAAATAATAATAATAATAAAAAAAAATAATAAAATATAAGCAATTAGAAATAACAATCCCCGGCAACGACGCCAAAAATTTGATAGGATTTAAAACACACGACAAAGTAGCACACAATTATCCTATTGATTTTCCTTATTAACACTAAAATTTGTCGATTGTAGTATATGAAAATAAGGGTCTTTCCCGCAGAAGATTGTTTTATCTAACTACTTAAAATGTCACACAAATTGGGCTGCTGTCTCTATTGACCAGCCACCGAAAAATAATTATTAGACTAACTTAAACTTATCCAAAGGCAACAAAATTTTATATGCATATACTAGACACATAGAGCTACGCTCAAACAAATGTTTGGGATTTTTGGAGTTGATTTGCTATTTAAATTAAATCGGACAAAACAGGGCAGAAACAAGTTTAAATAATACCAATAGATTTTAATTCACAAGATAAGAAAACGAGTTAGGGGAAATGCTATCCACCTCCAAATAATCATGCAAACATGTTATGTTTCATTCAAATTCCTTTTATTTCCGGATGAAGATGCTCAAATTGGCTCAATGTTAGAACTCAACCTATTACTCTTTCTTACGTAGTATGTTAAGAGAATGGCGTTTTCAACTCAACTTAGTCCCTAGCATGCAATCTAGAATGGCGTGTTCATAGATTTAACAAGTAGAAATCATTAAGAATGAAAAGAGTTTGAGTCATCACAAGGCATCGTAAGTACTGGCGTTGTCTTACTTATCCTAGAAATCGGTTCACATGTTAACCACAATTAACAAGTGCTACTCTAGAACATATGTAGGTCCTCATTCAATAAGGGCAGGCACACATATATTCATAGCATTAAAATCCTAGATATGCTCACTATGTATGCATCCATAGAAACACAAAAAGAATTCATCAATGACATAAGTAGTGAAGCAATTTTCATCCTTTCATAAAAGTCATTCAAACGAAATATCACAACAAATTTACAATCATATTCGGGGCTTCAAAACAGCCCCTAACTACTAAAAATTAGTTACACATTATTCTCAAATTAAACCAAAAATTAAACATGAGTTTGAAAAGATAGAACCGAAAGAAGAGAGTGCAAAGATTTCTGCCTTCTTTCCTTCCCTTGCGCTGCAACCTTTCCTTCTAGCGCTCTCTGTGCTTCTAGCTCTGCTATATTTTTCTTGCTCTGCTGTGCTTTCTCTCTTTGCTACTCTTTTTTTTCTCTATCTGAATGTTGCTGCCTCTCTTCTTTCTTTCTGATCCCCCTTTATGCCTCTCTCTGCCCCATCCGTCTATTGCTGCTTCCTTTACACCCTGTGCTTTTCTTTTTTTTATAAATATCAGCCATGCTGCCTTTGTCTGACTTTTCTTTTCTGACATTTTCTTTGCCTCTCCTTTTCTCTATATTTTTCTGTCCATGTGCCTCTGCATCCGTGTGTTTTTCTAATTCCCTCAGAATATGCCTCTTGCTTTTGTGCAGCTGTCCACTCCTTTTGCTGCCCTTTTATTTCTCCATCATGCTAATTAATCATTCCATTTCTTTTTATTCTTGCTGACTCCTTTCTTTTTCTGCTTCTTGCGTTGCTCTCTCTTTTGCTGCCTCTTGCCTTTAGCCAAAGGGCATACACAGTTTTTATTTTAAAAACTTGCAGCGACCTTCCCTCACTAAAATGCCCATAACTTCTTCTAGAAAAATGATATTAAAAATCTGTAAAAGTTTCTAGAAAATAGACATCTGTAGCTTTCCAAGCATATAAGGCTCATTCTCTATTTCATTCTGAGCTGTTCGAAAATTGCTTCCAAAGTCAGCTGATCTGCACAGGCAGTTTTGACGAATTTATTACTTATACTTTCACTAATTCTATTTTTATTTTCTTTGCTTGACAAATTCTAAAAAACACAAAAAACAAAGTAAGTAGCTCAAAAATATAAGGAACTAACTAAGAAAAGACAAGTGAATTTGATGTAAAATATATATAAATATGAGCTTATCAAATACCCCCACACTTAGCTTTTGCTAGTCCTCGAGCAAAACAAAGAAAACGTGAAAAAATAGTAACATGAAAAACATTAGCTTCCCCCTATGTGACCCTCATAGAATTTCATTCAAGAAAACAAATCATTAAGAACCTTAGCTAGCACCAAACAAGCTAATTCAAGTTCATCTTCCTTATTCAAATATTAGCAGTAACCTTTTAATCATCCTTGAAGTGTAGTGTGTGAGATAGCCATGCTAATGCAATTTCGAGTTTTTTTTTTTTTTATAAAAATCACCACATGCAAACTAGCGACCTTCTCACGGGACATACACTCAATCACACATATGTTTAGTTTAACGTGTTTCGCTCAAAGAATCAAATGTGAAAGTTCTACCATAAGCTTGCATAAAGATCACTTCTCCACAATCATAATTGCAAAACTTAAATCAAGAGGACTTTTATTGGATGTAATGAGGCTTAGGGAGAGGGTTATTGAAATGAAAGAATAGGTAAACACAAGTTCCAAGCTACATTGCAAGCAATTCTTTTGTTGAGATTTATAAGAACTCAAGCTCTCCAACGATTCTTCTAATACCTCCAACCACACCCTTAAACTAAAACTTTAAAAACTTTTTTGCTTTGTATACAATCTTTTTTTTTTTTTTTAAATTTAGCACATAACTAAATACAAACATGAAATACCCCCACACTTATTCTTTTGCCAAACTCCTTCAAAGTACTTCACAAACATTTCTCATAAGAGAATCTCACATTGCTCACTAGATAGCTTGGAAAGGGTAAGGAAAAATGTTTGAGGTATAAGAGTAGGCATATATAGTGATAAGAAATAAAAGGCTCAACATATACGGCTCAAATTGGCAATCTAATGATATCATTTTTCTTTGGGAAACATGGTTGTTTGGGCCATGGTGGTAAACCTAATGCCTCTATCATTTTCAAGTTCATGCAATCAATGACAAACATTTCGAAAGATCGTTACGCAAGTTCTAGAGATGTATCTCACATAAGTTCATCACACATGAAAGAATAGGAGTGTATGAAAAATGTACACACTTTCAATAGGCTCAAAACCTCACATAGGATGTATATGGTCACTAAATTCACATATGAAGCTTTAAGTCATGCTTTAGTTTCACATCAACAAGGCTATGTGCATTTGGTTTTTCAAGAATGATCAAACATGTACAAACTAACAAGAGAATTAGGAATTTCACACAACACATGTTAACTAAGTTCTTGATCACCATGGTTCAAATTTGATCCAATTATATCATTGGGTCGGGAAACTAACAAAAATCTAATCCAAACCAATAAGGAAAACAAGACAATATTTTTGGATTTTTAAATCTTCCGATTTTTTTAAATTTAAATTTTGTTTTTTTTTAACAAAACTAATTATGAAAACAAAAAGCAACAACACGGAAACAAATGAAACTAGTTCATAGTCGAAGATACAAAAAGTTTCAATTTGGTTATTGTCCCCAATGTCAGAAAACATTATAATGCAAAATAAAAATAAAAATAAAATGACTAAATGAAAAGAAACAAAATAAAACATTTGGACTGAAAACTTCCCTAATTTGCAGTAAAATCAAGCGATGACCCCCAAGCTTAAATTCTGCAATCAACTTCAAGGGTGGAAATAACCAAAAGTTCCTACAAAGAAAAGAAATAATTCAGTTAAGCACGCAAGAAAATGTAGAAAATGCAAACGAAAAATTGAAAATGACAATAAAAGACAATGAATAGAAATATTAGGTGATCGTTGGTCGTGCTTGTTGATTTTCCACAGCTTTGATCTTAAACTGGATGTGACTTTCCACAGCTTTTGAAGAAGTATCTTTCCACAGGTTGATTCTTGAACTGGTCTGGAGGGCTTTTTACTTGCAAGTGATCCTTAACTTAGTTGAGGATGAATCAGTACGTTGTCTCCACATGCTTCAAGTAATCAGGTCTCTATGCAGGTGTGACATCTTCTCGAGTTCTTGGATTGGGCTGGAGGGACTCGAAGATGAGTACTCGAGAGCAAGACTAGGTAAGCAATCAGGATCTCTCTTTCTCCTTGTTCTTCAGATGAAGGTGAGGAGAAAGCATGATATGAGATACTTTTGCTTTTAACCTTCATGATATGAAATACTTTTGCTCTTGATGACTTGTTTGCAGAGGTACTCCAGGGGATGAAGAACACTGAGTAACTCGAGAGGTTTCTTTGGGAATACATTCTCAGAGATGAAGAAATGTTGAGTGAGTCTGTCTTTGCTATGGAGGGCGAAGGTAGACACTTATAGGAATTTCTTCACAACCGGTACTATTCTCTTTCTCTTGTCGGCAGCCGGTGGATTATTGAACAGTAAGGTTTATGCGCTTTCTGACAAAGTTACCTGTAATTCCTGTAAAGCTGAGGTTGCGTGTGAACGGTGCTGACACGTCTGGAAAAGTCGATATTTTGAAATCCGGGGGTCGGCTCGTGGTTTCTGAGCAGGTCCGGCTTTTGAAAAAGGAGTCCGGCTTTTGAGAAAGAAGCGTCTCTTCGATTTGCGAGCAGACGCCTCTTCCATTTATGAGTAGCGCTTCTTCGATTTCTTCTTTTTATAGAGGCACGAATTTTGTTCCACAGCACACTTGAATTGCTTTCTGTAAAAACTCCCTTCTTACACTTCTTTAATCTTGATCAGTCTGATCTCTTCTTTTTCAACACCTTCAAAAAATGTCTTGCCCCTCTGACTGTCGCCTTAACTTGAATGTCGGGGAAGATGATGACTTGTCTTCTCCAAACAACATTTGGCATCCGTCCTTCATATCCCCCAATGGTCCTCTTACAGTTGGGGACTCTATGATGAGAAACGATACAACCACTACGGTGGTTGCTAGAAATCTTCTTACTCCAAGAGACAGTAGGATGCTATCCAAGCGGTCAGACGAGCTCGCTGTTCAAGACTCTCTAGCGCTCAACGTGGCTGAGGTGGCTAGTCTTCGGCAAGAGGTCAGAGGACTCAGGCATGAGAATAAGGAATTGCACATGCTTGCAACTAGTTACTCAACAAGTATGAAGAGAAAGCTTGACCAGCTATAGGAGTCCGAAGTGCGGATTTAGAGTGATCATCAAAGGTTTATGGCGTTACTACAGAGGCATCTTCTGCCTTCATTATCTGGAGTTGCACCAAGTGTTGAGGTTCCGGAAGATCAAACTCTGGCGCTTCATCTTTCTAGAGCTCCGTCGACTGTTGAGACACCACCTGACCAATGAAGGTTATTAGTTTACACATTAATGTAAAATATTTGTGCTTTTATTAATATTTTTTATTTTTTTTGTTTTTATTTTTTGTTTTTTTTGTTTTTTTAAAGTCAATGTAAAATATGTAAATCAATGTAAAAAGACTTTGTTTACCCTCCCCCCATACTCAAACTAAACATTGCCCTCAATGTTTTAAACACACACTCACAGAAATCCACCAAATAACACAACAAACTAAACAAAAATCAACCAAATAACACAACTAACTAAACAAAACAAAATGAAAGCAGTAAAGATAAGGGTGTAAGAATACAAATCTTATTTGGTTAGCAATTCCAAAGTCTCCCTTCGTTAAATGCATGTGTTTCCTCCCAAGAAGCGCTTGCTTTTATATCCGCAGCCGGACGGTACCAAGAGTAATCATCCAAGGGGCTCTGGTTCTTGAAGGAATACAACCTCCACATCATGCTCGGCAAAAGATTCGTAATATGGCTTGAGTCTATGCCCATTCACTTTGAACACGTTTTCGGTCTTCGTACTTTGGATTTCCATTGCACCATGAGGAAAAATATTAGTTACAACAAATAGACCAACCCATCGAGAACGAAGCTTACCTGGAAATAGCCGAAGGCGAGAATTAAATAGAAGAACTTTATGTCCAATGACAAAGTTCTTCCTTAAGATCATCCTATCATGAAATGCCTTTGATTTCTCCTTGTATATTCGACTTGACTCATACGCATCATTCCGGATTTCATCGAGCTCATTCAATTGCAGCTTCCTTTGCTTTCCAGCAACACTCATATTCATATTGTAAGCTTTGATCGCCCAATAAGCTTTGTGCTCCAATTCTACTGGAAGACGTCATGGTTTCCCATAAACTGACTGAAATGGTGACATTCCAATAGGAGTCTTATAGGCAGTTCTGTAAGCCCATAATGCATCGTTCAAGCGCATGCTCCAATCTTTCGTACTAGGACTAACAGTTTTCTCCAAAATTTGTTTCACCTCACGTTTTGATACTTCTGCTTGACCACTAGTTTGTGGATGATAAGGTGTAGACACCTTATGTGTGACATTGTACTTTCTAAGCAACGCTTCAAAAGTTCTGTTGCAGAAGTGACTCCCTCCATCACTGATGATGGCTCTAGGTATTCCAAATCTTGTAAAGATGTTAGTCTTAATAAAATCTGAAACAACTTTAGAGTCATTAGTTTTGGTGGCTTTCGCTTCCACCCATTTAGAAACATAATCCACAGCCAATAAAATGTAAAGAAAACCATTTGAAGATGGAAAAGGTCCCATGAAATCAATGCCCCACACATCAAAAATCTCAACAATCAAAATAGGTGTTTGTGGCATTTGATTTCTCGGGCCCAAGTTACCTGTTCGTTGACAACGATCACATGTTGCACAAAACTCATACGCATCCTTAAACAGACTAGGCCAATAAAAACCACTCTCTAACACCTTAAGTGCTGTCCTCTTTGCACCAAAATGGCCGCCGCATGCATAAGAATGACAAAAAGTTAGAATAGATTTAAACTCAAATTCGGGGACACACATTCTAATCAACTGATCAGGGCAATATTTCCACAAATAAGGATCGTCCCACTCGTAGTATTTGGCGGTTTTGACAAGCTTATCTTTCTAAGCATGTGTAAAATCATCCGGAATCTTTTTGGTGACCTTGTAATTGATAATATCTGCATACCAAGGGTCAGTGGCATTCAATGAAAACAATTGCTCATCCGGAAAACTCTCACGTAAAGGGATGAGATCTTCCTCTGTGTTTGAATGTGCAAGTCTGCTAAGATGATCTGCTACAACATTCTCACTCCCTTTCTTATCCTTGATCTCCAAGTCAAACTCTTGAAGCAGAAGTATCCATCGAATGAGTCGCGGTTTTGCCTCCTTTTTTGTGAGTAGATACTTTAATGCTGCATGGTAAAAAAACATAATAATTTTAGTCCCAATCAGATAAGATCGAAATTTTTCTAAAGCGAATACAACAGCTAAAAGCTCATTCTCTGTTGTTGAATAATTCAATCGTGCATCATCAAGCGTCCGATATGCATAATAAATGACATGTGGCACTTTGTTGACACGTTGTCCTAGAACTGCACCGACAACATAGTCTGAAGCATCGCACATCAACTCAAAAGGTAAACTCCAATTTGGTGGCATGATCACAGGAGTCGTGGATAACAACTCCTTAAGCTTGTTGAATGCTATCACACACTCTTCATTCATATCAAATGATACATCCTTTTGAAGCAAACGACACAACGGTTTAGAAATCTTTGAGAAATCCTTCATAAACCTGCGGTAAAAACCTGCATGTCCTAGAAAAGAACGAACCTCCCTGACAGTAGTAGGGAGAGGCAAAGAACTAACAAGTTCTGCTTTAGACTTATCCACTTCAATTCCCTTTTCAGATATGATATGCCCTAAAACTAATCCATGAGAAACCATGAAATGACATTTTTCCCAATTTAAGACCAGATTAGTTTCTTGGCAACATTTTAAAACTAGGGACAGATTATGTAGACATGTATCAAAAGAATCACCATAAACAGAAAAATTATCCATGAACACTTCAATTATTTTCTCAATCATATCAGAAAAGATACTCACCATACACCTTTGAAATGTGGCAGGTGCGTTGCAAAGTCCAAACGGCATCCTTCGATATGCAAATGTACCAAATGGACATGTGAAAGTCGTCTTTTCTTGATCCTCTGGAGCAATTGCAATTTGATTATATCCAGAATATCCATCAAGAAAACAATAATGAGAATGACCAGCTAACCTTTCTAACATTTGATCAATGAATGGGACTGGAAAGTGATCCTTGCGTGTGGTGTTGTTTATCTTCCGATAGTTTGTACAAACTCTCTAACTGTTTTGCACACGTGTAGGCACTAGCTCATTAGCTTCATTCTTAACAACTGTGACTCCCGATCACTTTGGAACTACGTGAACAGGGCTCACCCACTTGCTGTCTGAAATAGGATATATGATGCCAACATCAAGAAGTTTGATAACCTCTTTCTTGACGACCTCCATCATGAGGGGGTTTAAATGACGTTGAGCTTCTCTTGTTGGTTTTGCACCTTCCTCCAACATAATCTTATGCATACATGTAGCTGGATTTATACCTTTGATATTTGTAATGCTCTAAGCTATGGCAGTTTTGTGATCCTTCAGTACCCGGATCAGTTTCTCTACCTCCACTACTGTGAGTTGTGATGATATGATGACTGGTAATGTTTCAACCTCTCCAAAAAATGCATACTTCAAATATTCAGGAATCGATTTAAGCTCCAATTTGGGTGCCTGAATCACAGAAGGAAGATTTTTTTCGTTAGAAGTAGGAAGAGAAATAAAATAGACAGAAGACTTACCGCGAATTGGTGAAAGAGACTCAAGATATTTTTTGTTTGATTAATTCACATATTAATTAATCCTAGCGATAAATAATTAAACCATTTAATTATCTTTACTCGTCTCTGTTGTTTCTTCAATCTCTACCTCACTCGGTGTACGATCCATTAGGTTCCTTTTAGCGAGGCAGTGGGCGATTAGAACTCTTCAAATCGATTGTGAATTGAAACTTATTTTCAATTCTCCCTTTAGTGATTATACACAGTTAGGGCTTCCACAAACCATGAGTGACACCTAGCAGTATTTCATGGTTACCCAAGCTAATCAGAAAAGGTGGAGAACCTATTCAGTTTAGGATTACAATGCAATACGGTTTTTCTCTAATACAATACTCTAGACCACATTGTTTGGTTTGATAGTTTATTCATGTCTACTATCCAATGTGATTCTCTTACTTAAATGATTACCTTAAATGTGATTTGGAACGACTTCCTAAATCTCATTCATACTCTGGCCAGAGATTCTTCATCATATCATAAAGTATTCTCCCTCAAACTGTTTGAAGGTTGGAGATCCCTTGTTGCGCATTCACTTGCCTCCATGGCTAAGTGACTTAACCCAAACCATGCCGTGGACACCCTCTGATGAAGTGATTGACCTAACCACAAGACAACTATGATGCCTCAGGTCAAATGACTATTTTGCATTATCCCAACCATGAGTTCTCATGTGACATGAGTATGAGAACTCTTCGTTGATCGTTTTCAGTGGACTCATTCTCTATTGAGCACCTACATACTTGTCTTGGTGTCAGTCACACCAATGACTCGAGACCAGTGATTCTCCCTAAGAGAAGGCATACCACATACTGATCTTAACAGACTGTCAATGCCCAATTGGCAATCTTATGATCAGGAACGTTTAGGATATGTATACGAAAGAGAATGGTCTCATGAATCTAACTTCTTTAGATCACATTCTCCCAATTGTATATTCATTGGACTTATTGTTTAAGCATATAACATTTATATGAGACAGCTTAAAATAATAATCTTTGCCCTTTATATTAAATTAGATTAGTTTAACATGTGAAATGTCCATAAAGTATCATCACATGATTGGTTTTAGGGCACATTTCCAACAATCGCCGACTTGCAATAGAGCCAATCAGCTTGGTCATCAATGATGATACCTCATTTGTAGTCATTTCAAAAATGGCTAAGTAGTAAGCCTAGACAATGGATATCTATATGGTATCCATAGAAGCAACCTTGAGAATAATGACGTCACCATTATACATGATTCTCAATCATGTGGTTCAGTCTCTCATTTGGTCGACGGTTGGGTCCATAACCCTACGTAACTCAATCTAGAAGATCTGCACCCCGGTTCAATAAGCTTCTAGAACATCCTAAAGTTTCAGAACGATCCAACGGTCGGATCTACGCTAATTGCTGGCTGCCGATGTTTTATTTTACGAATTTGCAAATCCAGTTTTGGAAGATTTGTACATCAGATTCCTGATTTGTAAGTTCCTACTATCCTCAAATATTATGTACTATAATGTACCAAGGTTTGGTGACGATCCAATGGTCGGATCATCGATTCATATAAGGATCAAGTGGCAGTCTCTATCAAAACTATGTTCAAACGATGAGATTTCATCAATCAGACTTCACATATAGAATTGGGGTATCAAATTTAGCCTAGGAATGTCAGGGGGTGCCTCGGCCCATGTGCCGGTTGATCGCCCCAACTCACTGGAAAATTCAACTATTTCAAAAAATTCTCAAATTTTACAGGAATGAAGATCTCAAAGAGTAGAGCAAGTTTCATACCTATGGCCAAGTCCAATTTGACCGGGAAAAGTCCTAATTTAGCTCAAACTTGCCAGAAACCCTAAGGTGGGTATTCTTCGATTCTCCTTCCTCTGTGTTCCAACACCCCTACAACTGGTTGGGTCCTGTTCTTGGGTTTAAGGGGAGTTGATTAAGGGTGGTGGTGGTGGGTGGTGAAACTCGTTGGAACGGCGGAATCACTGTCGAGCACCACTGGTGCTTCGGTGGAGTTCCTCGCGATTTTGGACCTAAAAACCCTCAAATATGGGTGGAGATGCTAGAGGGGAGGTTGTGGAAGAGATTGCAGGTGATAGATGGGTGAGAATTGCTTGAAAAATGGCGGAGGATAACCGAAATCAAGCCAAGCCCCCGCCAGGTTTGTGGGTCGACGAGAAGGGAAATTAAGTTCTTCTCTCTCCTTCCTGATTGGTCCTTTCGTTTCTCCTCTTTTCTGATTGGTCCTTAGTTCCTTATAAATTGATTGGTCCCTTATTTCCTTGCTGAAAGCTGATTGGCTTCTTTCCCACAAGATGGGAGTTCAATTAATTTAACTAAACTTTAAATAACCAATTTCAAACGTCCGTAACTATACCATTATAATCCGAACTCACAAACGGCTTTTGCCTATGCGTTTATACAATCGAGTACTACACAAATACGCTAAAAGAATATTTTGTACGTCTCACTACATGTTGGTCAACGAAGGTAAAAAATCTTGCCTAAAAGGCATTTTCGTCCAAACACTCTTTTAAAATTAATAAAATTGTAAAGTTAGGGACTGGGTTGTCACAATTAGTGTGAGTGAATCACTTCTATAGACTACATAAGCTCAATGTAATAGCATATAATATGTAATTATATTATATTATCATAGCATATCACAAAAATCTATTAAATAAAACTAAATTACAATGGTAAACAAGGGAATATCAAGGAAGCTACTTACAATGTTGCTAATTTTGGCTTGGGAGGATCAACCAAGCAAATATCAAGGAAGTTATCAATGGAAGTGTAGTTGTAATCAGGATATAATTTTGAGGTGGTCCTAGGTCATTTGCTGTGAGTTCAATTCTCATTTGACCTTTGATGAATATGCTGTAAATGATTGCCGCACGTATATTGTCTGGGGGCGGAAGAGCTAAAAGAAAATGAAGCAAAATGCTTTAAAAAACAAATAATAACAATAAATGGGGATCATCACCATCCATTTGATTCACAAGATCAAACTGGTTAGTGACATTATTTTGTTTATTTCTGTAAGAATTGTTTGATTATCAGGTTGAATTAGATGGTAATTAAGTCATAGTGGCTAATTGAAGTGGTGAGGAAGGGTGCGGTAACGACTTAGGAATTAGGATTATGATAGGGCTAAGTTTGATTTCTTATAACGTATCAAAGAAAAAGTGCAAGAAACATAATCTGTATATCCATAGAGAAAGGTATAATGTATGAATCTGTAATCTTTACTTTCATAAATGCGGTTTTATGCAGATTAGAAATATTCTTACTCTCAGAATGATTGAGGATTTGTTGTACTGGGATATGAATCCTTCTGAGTATCTGTCCTTTCTTCTTTTCCCAACAAGAAATCAAATCCAGCTGAGATATAATGTTTCGTTGCGGTTTACAAGTGAGGACGTGATTGGCTGCCCTTGGATCTGTTGCTGCTTTTATTGTGTAGGTGGCTATATCTTCCTTGTAATTCAACACAGCTATAGACATCCCAAATAAGAGAATAAGGAACCCAAAGAACATCAAAATTATTGTATTGCATATTGGTTTGTCAACTATACGTTTCCTATATATGTAAGATAAATGAATTCAACAATATAACCTCTTTTTTTTGGTCGAAACAAGAATATAAATTACAACCACGAAGAGAAGAAAAATAATCCCGTTTGACTTAGATCACTACTACAAAAGGGGATATCACTGGCGGTGTAAAAACCGACAAGAAGCCCCAATTACTGTCGAATTTTTTGTAAAAATCCGACATTAAATCATGCAATGTCTAATAGGGGAACCGACACGAATGCTACCGCTACAAAAAGAGTATTGACGTCGCTTAGCCCCCTTAATCCACCACTAAGAAGCAAAGTAATATAAAATAAAAAAGAACAACAGCATCACTTAAAAGTGACATTGAGACTCACGTCCGTTAAAAGCGACATTAAAGGAGCAAACTGGCGTCGGTCCTAACTGACACCACCTAATAATTTGATAATAAAATAAAGGGAGTTTTAATAAAAAGGGCTTAAACTAAGTTTATTTTAACCAAAAACCATCTTATAACTTTTTTTAACAAAAAACCATCTCAAAACAAAGTAAAACCCACAAAACCAACAGACAGCTCGACCACCAGCCAGTCACTCATGGCTCTCCTTTGACCCTCATCCTCCTCCTTCTCCTCCTCCTTTTCGTATCCCTGAGTACTACAACTTTCCTTTTTGAATCACCATATTTCGTTAAGTATTGAAGAAGTTATATCCATTTGAATCTTACCCAGTTTCCGGCGACCTCCGAGGCTTTCGAGGCATTTTCCAGCCAAACCACAGCGAGTTAGCCATTGTTCAAGATACCATTCTCTTCGTCTCTTCGAGAACTACGATTTTCGTTTTTGAATCACTCGATTTCGTTGAGTATTGAAGAAGTTATGTCCATTTTTTCTTACCCAGTTTCCGGCGACCTCCGAGGATTTCGAGGTGTTTTCCGGCCAAACCATGGCGAGTTAGCTATCGTGCAAGATACCATTATCTTCCTCTCTTAGAGAACTACAATTTTCGTTTTTGAATCACTCGATTTCGTTGAGTATTGACAAAGTTATGAGCGTTTAAAGTTTGTCCAACTTTCTGGCCGAAATCTGACCTTCCCTTCTGTTTAGC
This sequence comes from Crataegus laevigata, assembly GCA_963580275.1. Classification (NCBI taxonomy): domain Eukaryota; kingdom Viridiplantae; phylum Streptophyta; class Magnoliopsida; order Rosales; family Rosaceae; genus Crataegus; species Crataegus laevigata. Next base: position 13,444,181 of record OY756946.1, read on the forward strand.
TCCAGCGAGCAGCAACCACACCAAGCCCTTTGGTGTTTAAGTGACTGTTTCTGGAAAAATGAATGTTCATTGTTTCTGAAAAATGACTGTTTCTGGAAAAGTGATTGTTCACTGTTTCTGGAAAAATGAATGTTCACTGTTTCTGAAAAAGTGATTGTTCACTGTTTCTGGAAAAGTGATTGTTCATTGTTTCTGGAAAAGTGATTGTTTCTGGAAAAATGAATGTTCACTGTTTCTGGAAAAGTGACTGTTCACTGTTTCTGGAAAAATGAATGTTCACTGTTTCTGAAAAAGTGATTGTTCACTGTTTCTAGAAAAGTGACTGTTTCTGGAAAAATGAATGTTCACTGTTTCTGGAAAAGGGACTGTTCACTGTTTCTGGAAAAGTGACTGTTTCTAGAAAAGTGACTGTTTCTGGAAAACTAATTGTTTCTGGAAATAAAAGAACCAAAATCCAGAAACAGTGAACAATCACTTTTCCAGAAACAGTGAACATTCATTTTTCCAGAAACAGTCACTTTTTCAGAAACAGTGAACATTCATTTTTCCAGAAACAGTGAACATTCATTTTTCCAGAAACAGTGAACAATCACTTTTCCAGAAACAGTCACTTTTCCAGAAACAGTGAACATTCATTTTTCCAGAAACAATCACTTTTCCAGAAACAATGAACAATCACTTTTCCAGAAACAGTGAACAGTCACTTTTCCAGAAACAGTGAACAATCACTTTTTCAGAAACAGTGAACATTCATTTTTCCAGAAACAGTCACTTTTCCAGAAATAATGAACATTCATTTTTCCAGAAACAGTGAACAATCACTTTTCCAGAAACAGTGAACATTCATTTTTCCAAAAACAGTCACTTTTTCAGAAACAGTGAACAATCAATTTTCCAGAAACAGTCATTTTTCAGAAACAGTGAACATTCATTTTTCCAGAAACAGTCACTTAAACACCAAAGGGCTTGGTGTGGTTGCTGCTCGCTGGAGCTAAACAGAAGGGAAGGTCAGATTTCGGCCAGAAAGTTGGACAAACTTTAAACGCTCATAACTTTGTCAATACTCAACGAAATCGAGTGATTCAAAAATGAAAATCATAGTTCTCGAAGAGAGGAAGATAATGGTATCTGCACGATGGCTAAGTCGCCATGGTTTGGCCGGAAAACACTTCGAAATCCTCGGAGGTCGCCGGAAACTGGGTAAGATTCAAATGGACATAACTTCTTCAATACTCAACGAAATCGAGTGATTCAAAAACGAAAATCGTAGTTCTCGAAGAGACGAAGAGAATGGTATCTTGAACAATGGCTAACTCGTTGTGGTTTGGCTGGAAAAGGCCTCGAAAGCCTCGGAGGTCGCCGGAAACTGGGTAAGATTCAAATGGATATAACTTCTTCAATACTTAACGAAATATGGTGATTCAAAAAGGAAAGTTGTAGTACTCAGGGATACGAAAAGGAGGAGGAGAAGGAGGAGGATGAGGGTCAAAGGAGAGCCATGAGTGACTGGCTGGTGGTTGAGCTGTCTGTTGGTTTTGTGGGTTTTACTTTGTTTTGAGATGGTTTTTTGTTAAAAAAAGTTATAGGATGGTTTTTGGTTAAAATAAACTTAGTTTAAGCCTTTTTTATTAAAACTCCCTAAAATAATGTCACCCATAAGCGATGCCACAAACCATTAATAAAAAATAAAAATAAAAAAGTTTGTCCCAGATTTTAACTGCTTCGTTCATGCATTTTTGCAAATATACTGTACATTTCTACAAATATATCCACACCACACATAAACCCAGCAGTCTAGAAACAGAAACAAAGCAATTGAGATCAAAGAAAATGCAAAAAAGATAGAAGAAAATTACTAGACAAGGGAGGAGGTGAAGGAGAAGACAATCGAAGAAGCAGAACGGGATCAATCAAGGTGGGGATCACAATAATTGTCATCGTAATCGATGGTGGTAGAAGACTCATCAAAGAAAGGTCATTTCTAGAATGTTGGGTCTGTGCTTACAACGACCCCACGCCGCTACTCCAGATGATTCCTCGGCTCTGCTGCTGCTCGCAACGACCAACCTCACCTTGTACGACCAGATCTGTGGAGAAAGAGGGGGGGCCACCAACAATTAGCCCCCGCAGTGCACCCAAAAAGCTCTAGAAAGCTGCTTCGGGATCTTCAACTATTGCTTTTTCCCATTCTTACCCGTCTACTCGGACTTGCTATATACTCGCACATAAATCACCCTTTTCGTCGGAATGCTCACTGGCCGGTTGAGACTCAGAAACTCATCAATGTCCATTTCCATAAATTCCCTTCACAAACTGAACCACAAAGTTTCAAGTCAACAAATTTGACAAAAAATTAAAAATTTTAATCCAATTGAAGGAGAAAGTTGGGAGCTTTACAAAATGGGTTCTCTGTTCAGTTACTGAGGAAATGGAAGAGTGGTGAATTGGGATTTTATCGGTAGCCAACCTAAGAGAGACACAGAGAGAGAGAGAGAGAGAGAGAGAGATACTTGAGGACTCAAAGCGGACGAGGAAGAAAGAAGCAAGAAAACCGAAAAAATTTCTCACAATTTGGGGAGGGAGAGTTTTGCAGTTACTAGCTAATGGGATGAGATAAACCAATAAATAAAATTTGTACTTCCTTTTTATTTTGAGAAGTGTGCTAGAGTGTTGTAAAAATTTTAAATTTCAAAGATGTTTGAAATTTTGCAAAATTCTTGTCTCGTGCCTTCTCTAAATTTTGTAGTTAAGTGTGTGATTTCACCACTTCCTTTTCAAAAATAATTATTAGTGTCGGCTACAACCGACACCAGGTTTTAAAATATTTAAAAATAATTATTAGTGTCGGCTAGAAGTGACACGACTCTTTTTTTTAACTGACACTAACTTTATGTCGGTTGAAAGCGACACGGTTTTCTTTTTATACGACATCACCATTTAAAAAGATTAAAAGTTATGTCAGTTATAATCGACATTAACAGTCTATGTCGGTTATAAGCGACATAAACAGTTTATGTCGGTTATAGCCGACATTAATTCCGACACCATGTAAAGAGGGTGTTGCAATATGTCTTATCTGCCGGTATATTATATAAAACCGACACCAACCATCGACACAATAAGCCACTTTTGTAGTAGTGGATGTGTCAATGAGTCTCAACCTAGACACTGAACATGTGCGACCACAAAGCTTATTGTTTTTAACAGTTATATTTGTGACTATCGATGATGTCTCAGTTTCATACATTCTACTGCTACATCCTCCCTCTTTGCCATATTTCTTCGTACCTTATTATTTTCATAAACTTTCATGCTATTTAAAGCTAAAAAAAGTGTGAACTATACTAAAAACAAAAAATTTATCAAACAAGTCCTTAGCGATCACCAATATTTGTTGTAGTTGAAGGTGACTTCACGGGGGCAAAATACTTTTCATTTCATTTCTCAAGTGACGTAACCGGTGTAAATTATTTTTATATAAATATTAAAAATAAAAAATAATAGAAAAACTTGTAACATTCTACTAGGAAAATAGTGCATCTGTGGTTCAGAAGTAAAGTGCACCACTTGCATACTTACCCTTGACTTCACCAGTGCCATAAACAATGAATTCCTCACGTTCTTCCCGAGGATGAAGCAAATAATCAACAAAATATGCAGCAAATGTGTTTGCACACACATAAGTGTACGGAATTCCTGCTGCTTCAGTCGCCCTTCTAATCACCCTTCTATTCTCATGTATAGCCTCGAAAGGCAGCAGCACGCTTGCTCTTTTTGGATCATCTCTAAACTCTGTCGGAATAAATCTCTGATTTCATACTCCCAATATTTATATGTTGTTGTTTGGACCCGATTTTACAATATCTGCCACGTAGGCTAGGTGATTTTTGTAGTCAACAGTTGTACACAGCTAGACACGAATATATATATATATATATAATGAACTTGACTGAGTAATGTAGCCAAGAATATCAACATAATCGTGGTTCAGGTTCACAGTCAACGCGAAAGAACATTTTTCACATATATTTTCACCTCTATATTGCCAGCATCTTTGATGGCGTTGATAATTTGGAACTGTTGAAGAAGCTGAGGAATAGGCAATGTAGATATTACAATGTCAACTTGTCGAAACACTGCGACTAGCTTTTTGTGCTCTTCGAGTTCACCCACAACATATCAAATTGGTTCTCCTAAACATTAAATTATTAACTATATACGAAATATGAACAGTGAATTAGTAGAGTTTAGCCAATTAAGAAATGAAAGGTTAATTAGCATAACTAATATATACAGGGGTGTGCTATACACACACACCCATTTTACTTCTTACACACCCCTTGATAATTTCTGTCTATTGATCTTCTTCAATTCATCCGATCCGACGACTGAAAATTAAAAAGGTGTGTGAGAAGTAAAATGAGGTGTGTAAATATCACACCATATATATATATAATTACTTGGAAGATGGTGACTCCCATGGCTTCATATTCTTTGTGCAGATCAAGCTTGGAACGGTCAGTGATGGGTTTGATTGATCGGCGTAAGCATAGGTTGGATGACCCAAAGAAACGCTTGCTTTCACCATGTACTTGCCTAGGTACCCCGTGGCTCCAAATATCAGTATCTTGTTCTCAAAAGCCATGGCCTTCTTCATTAATATTGTTCTTCCCAGCTGATACTTGCAAGGGCTATTGTGTTTAATATAGGGAAAATGAGAGCACGATGACGGTGGACTTGTAGAATTTAGCACGTGAATAACGGCAAGAAACCCAAAAACAAAAGATGCATTCTTTATAGCACGTGAATAGCGGCAAGAGAACAAAAAACAAGTTGCATTCTTTATAGCCACTACAACTCGCCACTCAAATTCTTGTTTCTGACTCAAATAACATAAGCTGAAGCTTTCTAATGGCACTCAGCTTTCGTCCGAGGTTCATATAAATAATGTCTTGGCGCAAATGAATCATGAGAAAGAAGCTTTCAAAAATTAATTTTACTCTTTCATATTTGCCCCGTATAACATCATCATTATAAAACTCAAAGGTTTTTAATAATTTTCATACAGAGGATCAATAGCTATACCTGTAGCGATATATTTTTATATTTCCTCGTCTTTTTATATTTTGTGCTTGTAAACATTTTTCGCATGCTAAGTGCTGAGTCAATATTCACTTCTATGTTTTACTGCTAAGTGCTGAGTCAATATTCACAACTATGTTTTACTATTTGCGCGACGAACCAAAGTTGGTCGCGCAAAGTGTATTTCCGTCGCACAAACTTCAGCGCGACAGAAACTTTGTCGCGCAAAGATCGTGAAGAAAGACTTTGCGCGACAAAAATCATCATTAGTCGCAATAACACGGCGCGAAGGTTTACCCTTCATCGAACAAAATTTTTAGGAACGAATGTTTTCGTCTCACAAAATACCAGGATACATACGTGGGATGGCTATTATTCGTCTCTCTAAACTTTGTGCGACGAAATTTATTATTATGCGATGAAACCTAGTTTGTTGCTTGAGTTTTGCAAGACGAAGGTTTTCGTCGCACAAAAATTAAAAAAAAAAATTTTAATTTTACGTTCTTTTTTTTTATTTTGTAATAAAAAATAAACTGCTTTTTTTGGTAATGAAATTAAATTACAATTAAAAATGTAAGGAAGAGAAAATTAATATATTTAAAGTAATATAAATGTATGTACTATGTACAAGAAAAATGTTTAAAAAGTAAGGAAGTAAAAAAACTAAGAAAATAATGTGGCGTAATCTACGTGGTCATCTTGCAGAGGCGGCTGGAAGGTCTTAAGGCTGTCGACAGGCTCAGAGGTCGAAGGGGCAGAGGTGTGGCCATGCTCAAGTTGGAAAGGCTCGGAGGTCGACGGGGGACAAAGATCTGGAAAACGAATGTCGAACTGACTGAGGGCAAGTACAAGCTATGACATCTGGCTCCTATAAGAGGTGAGCTCAGTCCTAAGGTCAGCCACCTTTGCTGTCAAAGCTATCACTTGATTGTTTGACTGCGATGATGAAGGAGCTCTAGGTTCCCACTGCCGGGCATTCCCCATCCCCTTACAATATGTCCCTGGCCTTCACCCGAGAGTTTGATCCAAGTTCTCCGTAAGGGTCTGAAACCCCGCATCCTCTGGGGGATCCACAAACTCGAGCGGAGTCTTGAGATGAAGCTGGGAAGCGGACTCCTGAAGAACCAACTGCCTCTTCTCTATCATCGTCGCTTGTGTAATATAACATAAAATATTAATTATAACATTCATATAATAACCATGAAACTTGAATGCGTAAGATAATAATTAAAATTGAAGAATACTTACATGAAGGACTCGGCCAACTCATCCCCAGGTCGAACATATATGTCGCTAAAGACATCGATCTCGGGGAATTTTGAGCCCCCCTGAATAGAACAAGAGAAGAAAAATGTTAGTGCAATTTTTTTTTAATATTAATGACATATTAAAAATTGAATATGAAAAACTTTATTATTACTCGCCGCCACGCCTCTATCTTATATGCGAAGGGCCTCTAGCCGGAATGGTGGAGAATAGTCTTCTTGTCCCTATTGCTCTTGTTGGCTTTCGCCTTCTCCTGTTATACAAAAAATAAACGTATTAGTTCAAATTTAAATGAAATATAAAAAAATCAATAAACATTAGTAAGAAATGTATAATAATTTAAAACTTAATATAATAAAATACCACATAGCTGGGCTCCTAAAATGACTGCAGAGCCACACTCAATTATCCTCCCGACCCTCAAACTCATTCAGGCAACCGTCCTCAAGAGGGACCCGGATCATCAAATGTCTGAAAATATTGGTCCAGGTCGCTCTTCCACTGCTTGTAGCGTTCAGAGAAGAGCATGTTGATGTACACCAACATATCTTCGTTGATGTCCTCTAAATTGTAGTTCATCTGCAATGTAACAAATTAATTACATACATTAAGTAATATAAATATATAAAATTTGAAGGAAAAACAATTAAAAGGTAGGATACTTACCAACAACTGTGCGCGAACCTTCGTCCTTACCTCGTCTGACATCACCTTCCAAGACTTCCATTTCATAAGGCAATAGGTCCGAACGACATGACCAATGTCGTGGGCTAATGCGCTATGCTACTCCGCCGTTGATGCAGCCCGATGCCGTTCGTCATATCTGATAGTGATATTATATTTCATATTTGGTATTCGTTATAAGGTTTGTACTTTTGCCAACATTGAATGCACTATTACAAAATGTATATACAAATATTTGGTATTCGTTATAAGGTTTGTACTTTCGCCAACATTGTATGCACTATTACAAAATGGCATACATTTTGTAAGAAGTTGTAGAGCGCATTCCATGAACAAATGGTGCCTCAAAGACCGGGGCTTAGAGAAAAAACAAATCTTTTCCTTAAAAGGAAAAGGATTGTCGAGGCAGATGCATAACAATGCCGCCAAGGCCGAAGCCCCCAAACACAATTTTTCAATGGAAACACACAAACAATTTATGGTTGCGCAACATTTTTCCGTAAAGATAGATTTTCATATGTCAAAATATGAGGTTAGGAAAGTGCGATATATAACCGTGGATATGTATTTATGTTTTATTTGGTTCTTAGTGTTAAACTCTAAACCATTCCCCTCGACTGACCGAATGTGGTGATCATAGAGATGAATGCTTTGAGTCGAAGCAACTGCCTCGTGGAGTCGAACATCTTACATGTCTTCGAGAATTGCACTTACTAATTTCTCATAAGTAGATTGAGTGCAATTATACGCACACAGAGAAGGATGCTTGGATCGTTCCAAGGTTATATGGTTATTAATGTGTCATAATACTTGCACAAGGAAAGTATTTTCTTGTAGAATACCCCAAAGCAAAGGCCAACAGAGAACAAACAGCATAGTAAAGCAAAGCATTGATCCAAATAGGCACCGCACATCCAAGATGGACCTTTCTTTAGTAAACAATGAAACAAAAACAGTTAGACAAATTGGTCCCTAAAACAGGATCGATCCCTTCTTGTTTCATTAATGTCCAAGTTAGTTGTGTGTCATCCAAAACCAGGAGAAGCAAAAGGTTTCTCCACTCATAAATAACAACATTAGAATACTCCAAGTATATAAAGAAACACAACTACCATGAGAATGGCAGCGGACGAAACGTGCATGTTCAATGACATACATGACATACGTACATACAGACAGACTACAGAGTGCTAAAACCCAGAGAAAATAAAGAGGATAGCAACATTCCAACACAAGACTAGATATAATCATCCGACATTTATTGAACCAAAAACCACCCTAAAGCAGATTAGAACCCTAGTTCTAGAACCCTAATTGAAAGCAATCATCAAATCAAAGCAATTATCAAATCAAAGAAATTATTCAAAACATTAGAACCCTAATTGCAGAACCCTAATTCCTAATTTGACTAGAGTTAAGTAAATTGAAATTTAACTTAAAAGGATAGCGCTGTCAGAGGAGGAAGATATAAGGTTGTCGGAGGACGAAGAGAGAGGGTTGTTGGTGGAGGAAGAGAAATAGGGTGCTAGAGGAGGAAGAGAGAGGGTTGTCGGATGAGGGAGAGACAGTGCGAGGGATAGCTAAAGGAGATGGCCGTCGGAGGGAGAGTTTACAGAGAGGAGAGGTGAAGGGTAAGTGGGAAAGTGTTTGCGATTTCAGTTTAATCTCGAGGTTATTGCGCGACAAACAGAAGATATTTGTCATGCAATAAATTCAAATTTTCAAGAAATTATTTTCGTGCGCACCCAATTTTTAGCTCATTGCGCGACGAGTAATAATTAATTGTCGCACCAATGCCATTCGCGGGACGAATAATATTTTCTTCATCGCGCAATGAGCTGAAAATTTAATTTACCCAGGTAAATTTTTTAAAATGTATATTTATTCAAACAAAACCAAATTATTTATGACATAAGATAATTAAATTACAAAAAAAAATTCATTTGATATGTTTTACATGGCAAGTAGCAAATAAATTGCATTATTCATCATCTGAACTATAATAACTTTCGCTATCGTCGCTATCATCACTTTCGGTTTCCCAATCCTCCTCCTCCATAACTACGTCACTGTCGTCGTTCGGGCTCATTACAACATCTTATCTTGAAAGATCACCAAGGTCAATTGTAATTGACTGAGTCGGTATTTCGATTGAAGACACTCCTTGTATCAGAAACGGTTCTTGGATATGATTTGTATCTCGAAGTGTTTGCGCATCATTTTCCATTGAAGATTCTAAATAATGTCGACGTCGTAGTCAATTGGGTCTTGTTCTGGTATAGCATACACATTCCTCTGATCCATCTTCTGAACAACGTCCAACCTCTTTTGTCTTTATGGTCATCTAGATACACAATCTGTTTTGCCATGTTTGCCAAAATGTAAAAACGTCATCGTACCAAGTTCTGTTAATGTTCACAAATAGTAAGCCATGGTCGATTTTAATACTTCCCTGCCTATTTGTGTTTGTATCAAACCATCGACACTTAAACATAATCACTTGGTATCGGTCTTTGTAAAGCAATTGCACAGCAGTTGTTAGTTTGCCATAAATATCAATGTCCATACTTTCGCCTCCACCTAGGACATGGACACTGCTATTTTGCATACACAACTTGTCATCTCGCGCAGTCCCCAAAAACTTGACGCCGTTAACATGGCAACCCAAGAACAATTCAACGCACATCGGGCTGAACGGCAAGTTATATAACTCTTCACTATAAGTGGGGGAATTCGATGCTTTCAATTTATTCACCTAATATTATACAAAAACATTCACATGTTAGTTTGAGAAAATTAAATACTACAATATATATGTCTAATACAAAACACTTATAACTTACATATTTGAGAAACCACTATGGAAATATTTCTCGTTGTTTCTTGGCATGCAAATGTGATGGATGTTCTCGCTTCATCATTTCTTCATGCTCATCTAAGTATGCCATTATCTCATCACAATTGTTCAGTACAAACCAATGCGCTACCTCCATGTCATTTTTGGAAAACAACTATCCTCGTACAAGATCTCCAAAGGGTCGTGCGCTTTGGGCAAAAATAGAAAGTTTTTCCTTTCTCATAGCCCCATCATTATTGCGTTAAGGATGATTGAAATCGATCTACACATCTTTTAAATACATTCCACAAAAAGTAAGCAACTCATATTGAACCCAAGCCTCTATAATTGATCCTTCGGGCTTCGCCATGTTGTATACATTTTTTTTCAGCTCCTGGTGGAGAAGCCTGCCAAAATAAAATGATACGATACAAATTAGTAAGCGTGGGCTAATGATGCATAAAAATGATGAGGATTATATAACTTTCTATTGGATACATCTAGCGATAATTGACAGGACCAACAAGCAATGCCTCTTCGGGCAAGTGAACCATCACGTGGATTATACTTGTGAAGAAAGCTGCAGGGAATATCATCTCAGACTTGCATAGGACTTGGACATTGTCATGGCGCAACTGATTAATGTATGTCTTTCGCAACGTTCTTGTCGTCAGTTGGGAAAAAAATTTGGACAACAACATGATTGGCTTCACTACATCTTCCAGCAATAGGTGTCGAATACCCATAGAAAGTAGGCGTTGCATAAACACATGGCAATTATGGCTCTTTAGTCTAGCAAATTTACCCCTATCAACATTCACGCAACGCTCGATATTAAAAGCATCTCCATCGGAAAACTTTACAAACGATACAAACTTTAAAAATTCTTTTTTGTCATTTGGTTTCATGGAAAAAAATGCAAGATCCCTTCTGGCTTTATCACTGTCCTTGTTCATCCATAAACCCCTCCGTATGCCCATTCTTTCCAAATCAAGACAAGCTTTGATTGTGTCCTTTGTCTTGCCCTCGATATCTAGAATGGTGCCCACCAATGTGTCAAAGACATTTTTCTCAACATGCATAACGTCGAGGTTGTGTTTCAATTTTAGTTTCGACCAATATGGGAGCTCAAAAAACATAGGCTTGTGAGTCTAGTTCATATGTGTAGAAGGTCTGGTCCGACTAACTGCTTTCTCAAACGGAGCAAAATCCAAACGATTAAGCTATTCCAAAATCTAATCACCGGACCATTCTCTAGGTCTGAGGCGATGCTCTGTGTTCCCGTCGAACTCTTTATCTTTTTCCCGCCACTCATGGTCCTATGCCAACCAGATGTTACATCATCCTTGCATACAGGGCATGCCATATAACCCTTAATGCTCTACCTAGAAACCATTGCATATGCAGGAAAATCATTCATAGTCCACATAACTGCTACCCACAAAGTGAACATCTTCTCAGTGGACTTATCGTATGTGCGCACATCATTAGTCCATAAATCTTTTAGCTCATCAACCAATGGCCTTAAGTAAACATCGACTGACATGCAAAGATCCTGAGTTATCAAAAGAGTAATCATCATGTATTCTTTTTTCATGCATTTTCAAGGCGGCAAATTATATGGGAATATGAAAATCAACCAAGTGTTGTGGTGTTGGTTTAGAACCCCGAACAGATTGAATCCATCAGTGGCAAGTCCCAATGTAACATTTGGGGGATCATCAGTAAACTCGAGAAACATTCGATCGAACTTTTTCCATGCCTCCCCATCTACCCGTTTTTCCTTATGCCATTTGATGTCTGTGGTAGTATGCATCGACATATACAATTGCTGCAACCTAGGTTCAAAGGGAAGATAACGTGTGACATTTTGTGGGATCTTAGTCGTTCTATTCTGAGATGTCATTTTGAACCTCAACTCATTACATATAAGGCATTTACCCAATGCTTTATTCTCTTTGTAGAATAAAATACAATTGTTTTTGCAAGCATGAATTTTTTCATAACCTAATCCAAGACCATTCAATACCTTTTGCGCATGTCTATGGTTTTTAGGCAAACAATTGTCCTTCGGAAGCATTCTCTTGAAAACCCCCAAAAAGTAATCGAAACACTGGTTCGAATACGATACTTTATTTTTCCATGCATTATTTCCACAATGGCCGTGAGAACGAAAAAGCTCTCGCACCCCGGGTATAACTCTTGGTTGGCATTTTTTAATAGTTTTTCATATTGTTCGAACTCTACACTATCCATTGGTGTAGGCATGTCTTCTTCCCCTTCCTGATTGGTGTTTGTCAATGCAAATGGAAAAGCATCATTTATAATATCCATGACTTGTTCATTAGGATCCGCAATAGGTTTAACATTGTCCACTATTGTGGTGTTTGAAGACGAAGCATTGTCTAATTGTTCCCCATGATGGTTACAAGTATTATATGTCTCAATCATTCCATTCCTTACTAAATGAAATTGAACATTTTCAATTGTCTCCTTTAACGTGTTGTTACACCTCCTACAAGGACACTGGATTCTAGTTGCACCCGGGTTGTGTGTACGTGCAAAGTCAATAAAACCCTCGATTCCATCCAATTATTCTTCCGCACATCTATTCGGGTTCTGTATCCACATCTTATTCATAATTCCTAGAACCACAATAACAATACAACAATCACAACACCTTCATACAAAATGATAATGTCACCTTATGCCTCCGATAAGGGCCCTATCCCATTCAAGAATGCATAGTCATGTCACATAATTTACGACTACATCAGATTAGATTTCAACGTGGATGAATTTTGGCAACATCTCGATACAATACTTCAGACGTAGATATAAAATACTTATATACCACCCGAAGAACATACAGAGATGACATTGAAATCTTCACAACCGAAACCTAATCCTTCAACCATAAACTACGCATCATAACTGTGCATTCCCAAACTGTCCAAATAATGGGACAATTCAAGAATTAATTGGATTGCAGTCATGCTTTCGCATCCAAACGCGAAATCTAACTAATCCTCGAATGGGAAACTAAGTTTTACTAAAAATAAAAAACAAGTACAAAGTTAATTTCAATTAACTCTGTACATCACAACACATATTTGTACGTCACGTACAAATTTAACAATATAATATAAATATAATTTCACAACACAATATAAACATAACAAACCAAGTTTAACATAATTTAATTAATTTTATATTTTTAAAAAATAAAACGAAGGAAATACTTTCTCAATCATTTGCCACCAATCGCTAATCACACACAATATCCCTACAAACAACGAAATTAATGGCGTTAGTATGAATTTACATTAATACTTTTACCCTAACGACAAATATCACTTATCAAACACACCGAGATACCTCAATCAACCTAGAGAAGAAGATGGAGAGAGTATTAGACGATGAAATTGAGAGAAAATGGAAATGACGGATGCCAAATTGTGCAAAATCGAAGGGATGAGTGCAGAGGCACAATGTGCAATTTTTTTTTGTAGTTTGCCTCTACACATGGTTAAATCCAGATTAAAAAGTTCACTTTTGGACGAATGATTTTGCACGACGAATAAGGACTTCGTCAAGCAAATATCCTTTGAGCAACTAACATAGTCTTTGTCGTGCAAATTGACACACCCCAACCTAAATCGAGGCATGCATTGACTGAATATGCTAACGGTGTTAGGTGACGCCGTTAGTTTTCTAACGGTATATGCTTGTATTTAACAGAATATTCCTGACGACGTTAACTGACACCGTCAGTGTGCCTGGCACGTGGCCGCGCGTGGGGGGCGCGTCTGGCCGTGCCTTCGCCGGCGCGTGGTTGGAAATTTTTTCTTAAAATATGGGGATGTTCCTGAGGTTGTGTAGATCACGTTGGTGTATTCAAATATCAAAATTGAGCTATGTATGAGAGGTTATTTCAAGTTTTGTTTATGTGCTTTAAAATAACATTTTTATAGTTGCTTCTCATATAGGCGAGACCTATCCAGAGGACGAGCGTAGCCAGGTTAGGCGCGGGGGTTATGACCCAGCTACATATCAGTGAGTGGGCTTTTGGTTTTCCGTATATACCTATATACTTACTGTTTTTCCCAAAAAATGAATTTGAATGATTATAAGATTTGAAACGCCATTCAAAGTATCTGCCTATTTTATTATGCGTTAATTGTTGCATATATTTATGATTGGTGCTGCAGACGCACAGGTAAGTGTCAAGTAAGTTTATTTATTGGTTATGATAATAAATAATGTGATATGATGAGAGCTCATAAACCTGCACCTTGATATTAGTGCTCCCGCCCAGAGTTAGGGCACAGCCCTTCACGTGATGTTCACCTCCCACACCGTATGCTCACCTTGGATCCAAGTTACGTGCACAAACCTATCGTATAGACCACTATAAGTGGGTTCGACTCGTAGGTGACCCGTGATTATTCGCACATTCTTCACGTGATCGTAGCACTAGGGCATATTATTCTATATTCAGTTATGTTGTGTAGACCACTAGAGGTGGTGTTGATTTGTGTGCAGGATATATGATTTGATTGAGATTGAGTATGAGCTATAAATTCAGCTGAGGGCTGATTTGGTACCTGACATTTGTACTTACTCATTGAATTACGATTGGCATTCAGTAAGGATACTTTGACATGGCATATTTTCCTGGCATGATTTTGAGATATATATGTATATGAGTATATACTTTACTTCTGGGAAATTATCCAGGTTTTACGGAGAGGGTATGAAATGATTTTTTAAAAGCTTTGTTTTTGCCCACTCACGCTTTTGTTTTTTGCCCCTCTAGGTTTTAGGTAGTGTTTGTCAGTGGCTACGAGGATTCCAGCAGAAGTTCTGACAAACCATTCCTTATGTAGGACACCCTTTGGTGTTATTTGAACTTATTACTTTCCTGCTTGACTGCACTTAAACTATTTATGCTCTGGTCATGTAAACACACTTAATTCTCGCACTATCACGTCATCTTAGTTTAGACTGCTAGTTGTTTAGTTTTAATTCGTTCGTATTCCTCTTATTAATCTTGCTTCCGCACTATGCACATAGTTACGTCACACTCACGTGACGGCCATCATGCCTCGATTTAGGTCGGGGTGTGTCAGTTCCCACATTGCCCAAGAGAGTGAGTCTTATATGTATATTCCCATCTCTACCTAGCACGAGGCTTTTTGGGAGCTCACTGGCTTCAGGTTCCATCGGAACTCCGAAGTTAAGCCAGTAGCGCACGAAAGCACTCCCATGATGGGTGACCCACTGGGAAGTTCTCGTGTGAGTTCCCAGAAACAAAACCATAAGGGCGTGGTCGAGGCCCAAAGTGGACAATATCGTGCTACGATGGAGTCGAGCCGGGGATGTGGTGGGGCCCCGGGCCGGGATGTGACAATTTGGTATCAAAGCTTAACCTTGGTCGTGGTGTGCCGACGAGGACGTCGGGTCCCTAAGCGGGGTGGATTGTTAGATCCCACATCACCCAAGGGAGTGAGCCTTATATGTATATTCTCATCTCTACCTAGCACGAGGCCTTTTGGGAGCTCACTGGCTTTGGGTTCCATTGGAACTCCGAAGTTAAGCGAGTAGCGCGCAAGAGCACTCCCATGATGGGTGACCCACTGGGAAGTTCTCATGTGAGTTTCCAGAAACAAAACCGTGAAGGCGTGGTTGGGGCCCAAAGGGGACAATATCGTGCTACAGTGGAGTCGAGCCCGGGATGTGGTGGGGGCCCGGGCCGGGATGTGACACAAATGCTATTTGCATGACAAAAAAAGAACATTCATCACGCAAGTTTACCATTTTTTATTTTATTTCCTTTACTTTACAATTTATTCTTTTCAACAAATTGAGAGACGAAATCATGTATCGTCGCACAAGGCATATTTTTTAATTTTTTTTATGGTTTTCTATTTTATTTGTTTGTATTGTAAATTTTTATTTTATTATAAATAAAAAAACTCAAACCTAATTAAACATTAAATTAATTAACAAAACTAATTTACTATCCCAAATGGAAATTATAATTAATGTAAATATTAATACTCATCCACATATCATAAATTTATTAATTAAATTAAATATAAAGTCCATAAAATCTTATTTATAAAAAAAACAAAAAACAAAAAAAAACCATCCTCCACTTCAATCCTCCCTAGCTCGCAACACATCAAACTTCCACTGTCAGAAACGCGCTTGAAAAGCCCATCCACATAAATTCGTTGATTCTCATCGGTTTCATCAACATCCCAATGAACCTACATTAATGCCAATAAATAATAAATTAGTAATTTAAAAAATATTACGTTTTAACAAAAATAATTGTTCATTATTTACTACAAACTTACCGATAACTCCCTCATCATGGAATTATTCAACTCCTTAGGAACCTTTTTCCAAGACTCAAACTCGGCAGAACAATCCAGCAACACCATATTCCCAATGTCATACCTAAATTCGGCGTACGCCGCATCCATATTTTTGCCTTCAAAGTACGGCACTCGCTTCCGTCGATACCTCTTTGATCGTACTACACGTTTTTTTTTTTGCCAAAACCTTCTCTAGAATCGGCCATTCTTGTTTAAACAATTTTTTTTTTAAAAACTATATTGTTCTGAAATTGCATTTATATAGCACTAGGCATTGCGCAAATCTCCATGTTCATCGCGCAAAATGCGTCATAAATGCACAATGAATGAGAAGGTTTGAAAGCAGTTTGACCGTGCTTTGCACAATAAACATATGATGTTCATCATGCAAAATCTTATGCGACGAATGAAATAATTGTAATTATAAAGTTTATGTAAACATAGATATATTGCGCGACGAATGAAATGATTGTAATTATAAAGTTTAAGTAAACATAGATATCTATGCTTACGTAAACTTTATAATTACAAACAAATACTCAGAAACTATTTAATACCTTAAATATTTATTCTAAAAATAATTAATACTTTAATTAAATATTTATTCAATAAATAATTAATACCTAAAATATTGTTCTATAAATAATTAATACCTTAAACATTTATCCAATAAATAATTAATGCCTTAATCCATGCAATTATTTTCAGCAATATTCATTGAAAATTGAAAACACATATAAACTGAGGAAAAGGTGCTTACACTGGGTCTCAATAAAAAAAACCCAACAGGAATTGAAACCTAATTAAGTCCAAATACTTAACTTATAAAAAAAATAAAAACATAAAAAAAACCTTAAATTTAAATATTGTCATACAAAACACAAATTTTAAACTACTATTTGGATGGTCCTGGTCCACTCCGCAAAACTTCATAACACCACCTATTGTAACCTCCCTCCAACGTATCATCTATCAACTTCAACAACTTTGCATTCATATCATCATCAAGAGTATACTTACACTATTACACATATATGCAAATAATTAATTCCAACATATAACTAAAAATTTCTCAAACTTAATTATTGATCCATCAACAATATACTTACTAATAGTTCATCCATCACAGCCTTCTTCACATTCCCGGGCACATCTTCCCAGGAACGCCACTCAACAGTGGGACAATTATTCCCCATGGCTACAGCAATCGCATGCGCAAACTCAAAATGTTCCCTCAAATCATGCGGGTTGGCGTCATGCACATTCTCATCCTTGTTTGTATCTGCCATCCCAGTATGAACTGAATTGTGAAGAATAAGGAGAACTGAATTGTGAAGAATAAGGACAGCAGAAGCGCCTATTTATAGGAAAGTTATGATCTTTCCCCGATGAAGGATTTGTCGCGCAAAAATCTGTATTAAATGTGGTCGTAATTCCTCTGATTCACTAGCATTAAATGGTCAAAACTGACTGGAACTTGCACAACAAATCATTGGTCGCGCACATACCTCATTTTCATCGAGCAAGTTTTTCACGCCAATAAAATTATCCCATGTTTTCTTGTTGACTTTAAGCGACGACAACAATTATTCATCGCGCTAAGTATTCTTGCACGATGAATATTTTCGTCATGCAATTTATTTATTTATTTTTCTATCCTTTCTATTTTGCTCGATGAAAGGTTTTTTTTCAGTCGCGCAAGTACGTCTTGTGCGATGAATGATTGTTCGTCACACAAACTATTTTTTCTACTAGTGATTATACTCTATATTACTCTATTCTTAGTTGAATTTTATATGTGCGTTTAGAAGAATTTTGATACTTTCTCTTATGTTTTGATATAGGACAAGCCATGGCCGCCTTCAATAATTTTGTTCTTTCTCAGCTGATACTTGCAAGGACTATTGTGTTTAACATAGGGAAATGAGTGCATGACGACGATGGAATTGTAGAATTTAGCACGTGAATATTGGCAAGAGACCAAAAAATAACAGCCGCCTACAAAACTTGACACATTCTTGTTTCAGACTCAAATAATATAAGCTGAAGCTTTATAAAGGCACTCGGCATTCGTCCGAGTTCATATAAATATAAATAATAACTTTGGCGCGGTGGAATCATGAAAAAAAAATGCTTTCAAACATTAATTACACTTTCTTTTATATTTGCCACGTATCACACAATTTTATATTTCCTCTTGACATTATACATATGTAGACATCGAAATTTCGGTGAAATAAAAGTTGACCAAATGCATTAAAATTACAACCCATTCATTTTCACCTACAACAACCCATTCATTTTCATCTACAACCTCCACTTCACAAAAAAAAAATTTGATGGTGGTGATTCATTTTCAAAGCCTATAAATAGGCTCCTCCATGGAGGAATGGGAGAGTTAACACGTACAATTCTCTACTTACAAATTGCAAGAGAACTCTCCAAAATCCTTGAAGTTTTGAAACCCCAAAACTCTCAAGCACCCAAATTCCCAAAAACCCCAAAGAATTAAGAAAGCTCTCTTAGCTCTTCGTCAAATCCTTGAAGGTCATCCTAAGATCAAGCCCCGACGGCCCTTTGGATCCACGACATCAACAAATTTACACCATTGTTCATCCCAAGATCAAGCCCTGACGGCCCTTTGGATCAACGGCCCATCAACAAATCTATACCTCACGAAGATAGAATCAGAGGATTAAATTATAAAAGAGATTGTAACCCCAAAAAAATTAATAAAATATTATTTTGTACACGCGTTCTTTTCTCATTCATCGTAGGAAATTTCGTGTTTACAATATACTTTGTGCTTGTACACAGTTTTTGCATGTTTGGTGACAAGTCAATACTATACCATATATCACTCTATTCTTAGTTGGAATTTATATATGTTTTTAGGAGAATTTTGATATTTTCATTTATGTTTTGATTGTAGGACAAGTGAATCTAGTTTGCTCAAAAAGTGATCAAACGAAGGAATTCCAATAGAAGCCGATTTCTTAGGGAGTGAAGTTAATTGTGTCAAAATCGTACTTGAGGCCAAAGTTCAAAGCCACCACTCAGCTGATTTCCGATTCACCCTTTCAATTATTCCGTCAAATGGTCAGAGCCCGAGTTTGAATGTTATAACCTACAACCCTTAGGTTGTTTCTAAGCTGTGTGATATTTGGGATATTGGGGGATTCCCTATACTGCAAAAAAAAAAAAAAAAAAAAAAAGAACAAACAAAAGTCACGCACTAATCAAAATTAATTTGATCTTCATTTGAAAATATTTACACTAGTGGATACCACAAAATCTTATGTTATACTTAATGGAAGTATAAAATAAACTCTAAGTATTTGTTGAATCTATCGTTTTGATAGGATACGCATTTTACGAAACTAGTTTCAACGATCCAACCATCAAACTTATTTGTATATACTCTGAGATAGCATACATCACAAATCGTAAAAAACAAACATTCATAGATTAGGTAACGGGACATAATTTTTCAATGGTTATAAATGAAAAATTCCGGTTTAACAGTTATTTTAGCTTCAATTTTGATGTTTTTTTTACAACTACACTCCTCGACCTTATAAGAATACAATCAACTAATTCGATCTTCAATTTAAAATATTTACACTAGAGGATACCACACAATCTAATATTTATTCTAGTCAATGATCTTTTCCAAGGACAACTATATGCCGTCATAAATAAATATCTATTTTTGAGAACCATTGATTGCCTTCGTAAATAGATAGTTATTTTTTACGGCCTCTAGTTCCTCTCGCAAATACACAATCACTTCCGACAACAAATAATCATCATCGTAAATAGGAAAATTACTACCGACTACCACTTGTTGCCCTCTAAAATGAACAATTACTTCCGACAATTTAAACATGCTCTAAAAAAACTATACTACTACCGACGAAAATAAGTTTTGTCGTGAATAAATGTGGCAGTAAAATTTCCCTCCAAAAAATAGTTATTTCCGATGGCGATGGAACCCTTTTCCAAGGGCATTTTGGGGGTTGAAAATAGTAAACCACTTGTCGACGTATTTTCAACGGACCATAATTTTTGGTTGAAAATAATGGTTTTTATGAGGGTATTTGTAGGTCCTCAGAAAATGTTGGTCGCAAATGAACAATTTTTTTTTGTAGTGGGTTATGATTGAATCCTTATTGGAGTACTATCTACATATCTCTAGGAAGAAGAATCAAATCACTATTGTAGTTTTAATGAAAGATGATATAATGTTATTTACATTGGGGTTCATCTTTGACAAAGGTGCCTTAACTTAAGCAGGCTTTGGAGATGTCTTTCCCAATCTATGTGTAGAGGAACAACATTAAGCTTGTGGTTGAGGAACAACATTAAGCTTGTGCTGAGGAAGAATCAAACCATTTGTAGTTCGTTTGGGGGGTTTTTAGTCATGACGTGGGTGTTTGATGACGTTTCACCTCATAGTGGTAAGAGTTCCCCTCTTGTGTGTAAGGTTGCAAGCCTTTTCACTCTCAAGTGCAAGATGATTATGCCCTTCAAAGGCGTAGTTGACGCTAAGGGTGGGCTTCTTAGTTAGACGTCGATCTTTTTCTTCATCAGTGAGTTCATACTGATTAGACTTACCTTGGTCCCTCTTCGTTGTGGCTTTGTCTCTCACAAACTCCCAACAGTTCCCTTGGTCGATTAGTTCTTCTATATGATCCTAGAGTGTACGATAATTCTGTGTGGTATGACCAATGCACTATAAAACAAACAATATTCATTTGGCTTTTTCTCGGCCAGATGATTATGGAGAGGTGTGAGATTTTTTAGGAAGGCTTTGTATTTGACGCAACAAAGGATGTTGTTGATGGTAGTGTTTAAAGTAGTGAACTGCTTTAGCTTGGGCAAAGCTAGCTTATCATTGAGTGCTTTTCTGTCATTCGGACGAGGAAAGAGAGGCAAGTGTCTCATCATCTCTATGAGATCCCACATTGACCAACGGAAAGGGGGTGATGTGCCTTATATGTACATGTTTCTTTCCCTATAGCACGAGGTCTTTTGGGGACTCACTGGCTTTGGATTTCGTAAGAACTCCGAAGTTAAGCGAGTTTAGGCTAGAGCAATCCCATCATGGGTGACCCACTGGGAAGTTCTCGGGTCGAGTCTCCAAAAACAAAACCGTGAGAGAATGGTAAGCCCAAAGCGGACAATATAGTGCTACGGTGAAGCCGAACTAGGATGTGATAGAATGGTATCAAAGCCACTCTGCCGTTCGGTGTGAGTGTGCCGACGAGGACGTTGGGCCCCTAAGGGGGGTGGATTGTGAGATCCCACATCAACCAACGAAGAGGGGGTGATGTGCCTTATATGTACATACTCCCCTCCCTGTAACACGAGGCCTTTTGGGGACTCACTGGCTTCGAATTCCGTAGGAACTCCGAAGTTAAGCGAGTTTGGGCGAAAGCATTCTTAGGATCGGTAACCCAGTGGGAAGTTCTCGTGTGAGTTCTCAGAAACAAAACTGTGAAGGCGTGGCCCAAAGTGGACAATATCATGCTACGAAGAAGTTGGTCTGGGATGCGACAATCTCTTTTTCGATTGGGCTTCCTATCATATCTATGTCACAGTTTCTCTTTTAAGCGCTATCGTTCAAGTCAGCAATATCATCAGCGATATCGAAGCATACTGCTAGAGTAACGTAGTCGGGCCTTTTCTTATTCAACTTCTAGAGAGAGGTTAATGTATGTAGAGCCCTTGTTTGAAGGCCATTGTAATGAGCATGTGGTCCAACTTTTCAATTTCAACTAATTCTGCGCTGAACGACTTCAGGTAAGTCCTATGACTCTCCTTCTTAGTCTGAGCGCTCATGCTGAAGATGGCTTAGTGATGCTTGAAGACATCATGATATACAAAGTAGATATTCATGAAAATTGACGGGATTTTAAAACCGCACAAATTTAACCCTCTTTTTGACAGATGTAGTATAGATGTAAGTAGGGTATCGTTCTAGGCCGGGGATTAGGAGGGATTGCTAATCTACTCTAAATTAATTTAAAAATATTAAACAAGACTCAAGGACACAAAAATAGGCTAAAAACTCTAATAACTCGAAACACACTTAGAATGACTCAAAATAATGAAAACAATCAAATTAACTCAATCTAGACACTAGGGACAGAATTTAGACGGAAATCAAATTAAAAGATTAAAAACAATGAAAACTAACTAAATAATATAATTTAATAATGGGGGGGTTTGGTTTGGACGAGAAGTAATTAAACTTAAATAAATTATAGAATTGACAAAAACATAAAATAAAAGTGAATGGATAGGCGACGGACTGGCTAGAGGGTTCTTCTCCACACATGACACATATGCAATCTAAATTGATTTTCAGTTGTTCTTTCAATAAATTGTAAATCTCAACACCCCAAATTAATTAGGTACGCTTAAATTAACCTTCAGATTTTCCTTATGTTATTGAATTGGATGAACAGCATACAACAACTCAAATTATTCCCCAAAAGTTCCCTACGTGAAAAGCACAATAGAGATACGATTAAAGATCATTATGTTCTATGAAAATCATAAGTGTTGACAAGGCATTCGTAACTATGAACAACATGATACGTTTGCCAGGAATTTACTTAACGCGATTGTGACTAGCAACCTCCACTACTCATGAATATAAGTTCATAACGATTAGGTGAAATTCACTTATATTTTAGCATCAAATTCATGCATGTAAATTAAGTATGCATTCTTAATCGACAAACATAAATAAGTTATTAATCAAGCAGTTAAGCAAATTAAATCACAACTCAGAAATCACAACTGAAGGTATCAATTCAAATTACAAATATATCCATGGCTTTGAATTATCCTCTAGCCAAAACAAATTAATTACACATCATTTATAAATTAAAACAGAAATAAAACATGAGTTTGGAGGATTAAACCAAATTGGAGATTTCTGTGCTCTGTGCAAGTTGATTGCTTCCTGGTTAGCTGCCCAAGTTGCTGCCAAATGGCAGCTTGTCTGATGACTCTCGCTGCTCTGCCAAGAGTCTCATTCTCCCTGTTGATTGGTCCGAGACCCCTTATTCCCGCTGGTTCTCTCGTGCGTCTTGATTGGCTGCTGCTCCAAGGCAGCCTTCTTCAGTTGGCTCCTGGTTTTTGTGCGCCCTCTGCCTTCTCTTCGCCTCGAGAGCTGCCTTACTCTCCCTCTGGTTTTCTTCTGTTTTTCCGAGGCTCCCTCCAATTGCCTTAGCTTCTGTTTGCTTTTAATTGGCTGCCTTGAGGGCAGCTCCCCCTTTCATTCCTCACGGTGCTTCTCATATATATCTCTGGCTGCGTGCGCAGCCATCATCCTTTTTCACCGACTTCCCCCACTTAATTATTCTGTTCCTTTTTTCGGCTTCCTTGCCCTTTCTTTTCTGAGATGCCTTGAAAGGCCCTGCTGGCATCGCACTTATTAATTATTTTTTTATTTTTCTTGTAGTGCATCATGTAGTAGTCTAGGTCAGGCTCTACGTGGAAATACTTAAACATGGGTTGGGCAAACTTCTCCAGAGGGGAAGCAAATTCAATTATTAAAGAAAGAAGGCTCTTAATCTTAGCAAAGACCTTGCTAGGAGGCAATTCTGAACATCTTTATGAACATCCCTAAGGCTATCGCGATTCAATAGTTTCAACTGCTCATGTTCCTCAGATAATTCTAGATCATTGAAGTCAAGATGCCTGGGTTCCATATGAGGGAGCCTTGTAGAGTCTAAAGGATTGCAGTTTCATCAGACTCGGATCCCGTCTATAGAGGTCTATTTCACTATTTAGCCATCAGGTTGCTTTGCGCATGCATTCATATCAGCAATTTCAACTAAGGTTGGAACTAGTGTTGGCGCGATTAGCTGTCCCTCTAAAGTTATAATACTCAAGTTTTCAAATTCGATGACAAGGATTTTAGTTTGTGGTGTAGTCCTGCTAAAGTTCTCTAAGGCCTTCATCCATTTTTCAATGTCAACAAAGTTTGAGCGGCTCGGATTGTTTTCTGTCGAGGTATTGGCATCAGTGTTGACTGAACTTTCTTTGGCACACACGATTGTGGTAGAGTGATGGTTAAGGGAAATATGAGTTCACTCTCAATGAAAGCACCAATTGTTGGAACCAAATTTGTGCACCACCTTGTGCAAAGGAGATGAAAAAACTCGACAACCTGTAAAAGAGCAAACAATCGTAAGACAACCTGGGCACCGGTAGGGTACTAACCAAAGGTCCTCTAATGGTCAAATTAGTAAGCAATATATGAGATTCAAGCAGTGAGCAAGAGAATAAAGTATGCGATAATTGCATACCAAAAATGAACCCTAAAATGAGTGCATTTATACTAGATGGGAGTGAGGCCTTTCAGGATATGAAATCCGTATTAAACCAGGTGAATCTTTAAAGGATATCTAGAGATAGCTATTGCTTCCTTTTAGGAGTGTGATTACTTGTTGTATATGACAATCCTTAGATTGTAGAAATCTCTAAGAATATAGGAAGCTTATATGATCCCCAATCAGATCAGATTTCCATGTCTTGCGGAACAGAATGGTTAACCTCAGCAAAGTCGGCGGACTTTACCTACCTTTCCAAAACACATGATGACTGACGGTGGCATCGCTGGTCCGTTTGTGCAACTTGATAGGTCTAGAGCTGTTGATTCCATGACCAGATTCCTAAGGTATTCATATTCTGAACCGTCTTCTTCTACATTTAAAAAATTTCTCAAAATTCGAGCGTTGGTGTTTTTTAGAGGAGGATGCAAAAATCAACAAAATATGCAGCAATTTTCATGTTCATCTAGCTAGTTCACCTTGTTTAATAATTGGCATGATCAAATACAGGGGGTCCAGTGCTGACAGGGCCCCGTTAGGCCCAAATCTGATGGGGCACCAAAAAATATTACTATTAAAATATAGGTATATTAAAAAATAAAAAAAATGGCTACTGTGCCCTTGTGCTGTGCCCTGCATCTTCGCCGGTTCGCCTTCGTTTTTCTCTTCATCTTCCAAGTCTAAATCGTCTTCGTTTCTTCGTGACCAGAGAGTCACAGACCCGTTGCCAAGACGGCAAAACCCATACCCAACCGTCCCGCATCAACAACATCCGTCAAAGTCCAGACAAATTCTAGGGACCAGAGTCATAGACTCACAGTGACATAGACCCACACGGCTACACCGTTCACCGTTCTGCCGTTCGATACTCTTTCTCTCAGCCTCTTAGGTCGCAACGCCTCCACAGTTCCACCCTCTTTTCTATTTCAAATTTCATTTTTTTTCACCTTAATTTTGTTACACAAAGGAAATTATATTTTACAAATCAAGGATAGCAAGACTGCAACTTCTAGCTGTCTTCGGCTTTTTACCGTTGGCTTGGCTCTCCTTCGATACCGAGAAGAAAGAGTCATTCATTGAAAAAGTTTCAATTCTTTCTAAGACCAAGCCTCAAGCTTAAAGTATGAGTATTGGGGACTCCTTATGCGGGGATTCTATTGAACTTGCCTTAATTGATAGGTAATTTCCCCCCAAAAAAAAAATTTATTATCTAGTCCAGGTACAAGAGCTGGGACGATAATATATATACATTTTTTTTAATACGTTCGTGTATTAAAAGAAGACACATTTAAGTGTTCGCTTCGGGTACCATAAAAACTCAAAACTGACCCTGGTCGAATATTGCTTTTGAAATTAGTGTATTAAATGAATATATAATAGTATTATTACATACTAATTTTCAGTGTTGTTTCTAAAAAAAAATTCACCTTTGACGAGAATTGAACCTAAGACCTCTCACTTATAAGTAAAGATGAATATCACTAGACTCCAGAACTAAGGGGCTAAAATGAATACTCCAACAACTTAAAGTTAATCCATGCCATGGTCGCCCCCTGTGATAAAGTTGCTAATGGCTCTCGATATGCCGTGGGCACGAAAGGATCTCAACTAGTGTAGGGTTCTCAAAGACAAAGCCTGTAACAAACAGCCGCCTCTGCAACAAACTTTAAAAAATCCAAGTCTTGGAGAGAGAGAGAGAGAGAGAGAGAATTAATGCCCACCGTGTTGCAAAAACTCGACTTTAGAAAGTAATACCGCCATTCAGTATTGGTATAGGAGCGGAAACTCCTTCTTCAATCCTGTCTGTCTCACTCGAGGAAGAAGGTTCAAAGAATGACAATGCCTTGATACTTTTCTGGATCAACTACTACCTTCCTCGCGCTGGTGCATGCTTTTTTGCATGTGGTAGATGCTGTACTGGAGCAGTCCACACTTGTGGGTAGGCACATGATGAGGCTCGCAAGCAAATTTAGCCAAGGGCTGTGCCCAACTCTCTTTAGTTAGATGTAGCAAGCTTCTTCTAGTCCGATTCCTTTTTAGCCCTTTGGTTGGACAATATTTTTGTCAATTTAAGGATCAAAAGTGGCATATAGCATTTGGCTGGAGATGATCTAAAAATATCAGTATTTTTTTAGGGGTGTTCTAACTTTAATCCTTGAAAAAGATTAACATTTAATGTGTATATCATTCAATGTCTCCCATTAAATATTTTAATTTATTAATATACTCATTTTAATTTATTTTTTGACCAAACAAAAGTTTTTTTTTAATTTATTAATTTGATATAACATTCTTCAAACTTGAAAAACTCAATTAATGTACCTAAATGTTAGTATCCAAATGTATGTATCCAAATGTATGCACCGAAATATATTATATTAAACTAATATACCTAAATGTTTGTACTGAAATGTATGTACCCAAATGTAAGCACTGAAATTTATTATATTAAACTAATGTACCTAAATGTGTATACCAAAATGTATTATATTGAATTAATGTACCTAAATCTTTGTATCGAAATGTATGTACTGAAATGTGTGTACCTAAATGTATGCACCGAAATATATTATAATGAATTTAATATACCTAAATGAAAAAGACAAAGTATATCGAAATATATTGTAAAACAAAAGTTAGTTTATCTAAATGTTTACAACAAAATATATTACGATGAATGAAATGAAAATTATAATTATAATGAAATAAAATTAGTACATTAAAATTAAGAAGAAAAAGAGAAATAATTAAAACATCAAAATATAAATAATAAATGAGGTGATTAATGTATAAGGAGTTAAAATTAGATTTTGATCTTACTCATGATTTTAGTCTAAAAGTCATATTTGCCAAGGATTAAAATGAAGTTTTCTATTTTTTTTATACCATGGTATATTTGACACTGAGATAATGGGACAATAAATTGTGAGTTTGCGGATCCAAAGATTCGAGCTTAAAATTTCTCACTTATTAGTGAAGATGAATATCACTAAACGTATATCGATATGAAGAGGTGTAGAAAATTGTGTCATTCACAAGGTGATTTTGGACGGCATTGTTGAATAACGTTACAACTGAGGCTTTCATCCCAAGAAACCTTTGATTACATCGACCAAAAACACCTAAAATAACAAGACAACCGCCAAGTTTGTTTCTACTACAACTATCAAATGTGATGTAATTTGATGCATGCGAATCTTTAATCCCCTAAATATCGTTGTTCTTTTCAACTTAAAGAGAGCAAGATGGCCCAAAACACCCCCATATCTTTTGAATAAATTAAGTTTAGAACCAACGGGAAAAACATACATGCATGCATACACCGACAGAAGCAAGATGGCCCAAATCAACCCCATATCGCCGAACCTTCCATGCAAGGTCCGTCTCTTAATCTCCATCCTGACCACCGTCATCGACGCCGCTCGCCGCTCCAATGGCACTGTTAACCGCCGTCTTATAAGCCTATTTGACTTCAAAGCCTCGCCTTCGGACAAACCCAACAACGCGGTCAAAACCTCCGACGTAATGGTGGACCCTTCCCGCAATCTCTGGTTCCGCCTCTACGTCCCCACCACCACCGACCCTGCCTCCAAGCTCCCACTCGTTATCTACTTCCACGGTGGTGGATTCGTGTTCTTTTCTGCCAACTCACAACCCTACAACGACCTCTGCAAACGTCTCGCCACCAAACTCCCTGCCGTCATCATCTCCGTCAACTACCGCCATGCGCCGGAGCATCGGTATCCTTCACAATACGAAGACGGCATGGACGTCCTCAAATTCATTGACACAACAAGAATTGAGGGTCTTGATCTCAACAACGTTGACATCACCCGGTGTTTCCTCGCCGGAGACAGCGCCGGCGGCAACCTGGCCCACCACGTGGTAATCAAGACGAGCGACCATGAGTTTTGCCAGATGAGGGTGATGGGACTAATAGCGATACAGCCATTTTTTGGCGGGAAAGAAAGGACCGAATCGGAAACAAGGCTTGCAAAAGAGGGCTTGGCGATCACTTTAGAGCAGACTGACTGGTATTGGAAGGCGTTTCTGCCGGAGGGATCGAATAGGGACCACGCGGTGGTGAACGTGTTTGGGCCAGAGTCAAGCGGTATCTTGGGGGTCAAGTTTCCGGCCACGATTGTTTTCGTGGGAGGTTTCGATCCGTTACAAGACTGGCAAAAGATGTACTACCAGGGATTGAAGAAAAAGGGGGTACAAGCTTACTTGATCGAGTACCCAAATTCGTTTCATGGATTTTATGTTTTTCCTGAGCTAAAGGAGTCTTCCTTTTTTATCAAGGAGGTGAAGGATTTCATCGACAAGCTATCAACTTGTTAATAAAATTGTTCCTCTCTCTCTCGCCAAAAGATGTGTTTGAGTTAAATTCTCATCAGAATTGACTTTCAATGCCGCACATATTTTTAGTACAACGTGAAGCTTATTGACCTTTCCTCATAATTCAGATGAGTGTGGGATGAGTATGAATTAAGTGAATAACTTGCGTTAACGTTATTTGTCCTATTTTTTGTTGACCACATCGGCCATTTCTTTAACATAGGTGGTCAATGACGGACTCATAATTTTAATGTGGACTAGGATGGATTTATCTTACTTATATTGCATTTATCTGCCATCGTACAGTAGTTTTTCCATGTATGTTACCAATATAAGTAGAATGGCAATTTCTTACACGATCTGTTAACACGACACGCAAACGACACGAAAATAACAAGTTTCGGGTCAATACGATAGCTAATCAAGTCATACGATAAGAATCTGTTAATAACGGGTCCTTAACAGGTTTACACAAGAGTGACACGCGGATAACCTGTTTAGACACGTGTTGACCCTAAAAACTACCAAGCCTACGCAGGGCGCAAGCCGAGTAACTAATGAGCTAACTATGTCCTTCGATTTTGTGTGGGGTGTGCCAACTCGTCGGCCGAGCTCGGCTGGGGAGTAAATTATGCTGATGTGTTGTGTTGGGTGCGCGAATGACTTCTCGATCTTGCGACTGCGACCGAGAAAAAAACTCGTCTCGGCCTTTGGGTTCTAGAGCCTGAAGACAAGGCTGCCAGTTCTGCGAAGTTCACAAATCGTCGGCGCTGGATTCAGTCACAGTGCTTATATTCGTGAAAGTATAAGCACGCCGAATCGACACTAGAGTATAAGGACACAAGTACTTAAAACAGATATATGTCTTGACTGTAAACGTAGTTCAACCGTCGGAATGCCAAACTTTAAATCCCACTTGTGAATATCCAATCATAAAATAACTCGACGTTCAATGTGCTGAGCCCAATAATCTGTAACACCTCACTTCGCCGAGAAGGCTAATGAGATGACCTCTACCAATAAGGATTCAAAAACCCTTGTCGACCGAGACTTGGATAGATAACCAGTCGGCCTCGATGCAGTGCTGTTTATCCAAACTAAAGGTGCTCCTAGATCGGCTGATTCTACGGCAATAGTTTGTTTATCCAAACTGAAGATATCACTGGTTACCTTCACAATGCTGTTTCCCCAAACTGAAGATGTGTTGGCGAAAAGGAAAATAAAAATCTCAAGGTTGTTGAGAGGTTTCGCGTAGAGCAAGAGTTTGCGTTGGGCTGTTTGTGTGTTGAATTGGAGGGCTTTTCCTGTTGCCACTGCCTCTGTAATTATAGGGAAGATTAAACCCCACTTCTTGGTGCAACTTGATACTCATGGAGAGTCCTAATTGGATTCTACCCCACCGCTTGGAGATATAATTTGCATCTTATCTATATATCCCATTTAAGAATATGCCAAGATAATTCATATTAAAAGATAATTATTACGATAAAAACCATAATATTATTCTTTAATAATAAAATTATCTTTACTTTTTATTCGATGGTTGGGAGCTATGCCCATTTAACAGCCTTGATTGCATAGGCCGACAGTGTAATTTTGGGTCCAAACAACACGATAAGAAAAATGTTATTTAGATGATAATTTTTTAAACTACTAAAAAAACTTACTATAGAATACAATAGCTATTGTGAATATGTATATATCGCATATTAAATATGTATTGTTGTATTATTATTCTATATAAATTTTAAAATTTTAAGTTTTATTTATTTATTTATCTTTACAGTATACTATAGGCAAAGTGTGAGATTAAAAAATTATAAAACACATTAAAAAAATATCAATGAATTTAAAAATACCAAACACATTTAAAAAAAAATTATAATAATTAATTTACAAGTGCAAAAAATGTGAAGAAAAAAAATTTGCAAACATTCGTGATTGCATTCTCTACGCTTTGAGGATGGGTACATCATCGTTTGAATTTTTAAAAACATACTGTAGACAGTGAAATTTCGATAAATAAAATGTTGACCGATGGTCAAAATGTTAACGCTCATATATTACATAAATTGTACACATAGTGTGTGATTCGACGAAAATTCGAAAAGAGTCCGAAAAGCTGTCAAACAGGACACGTGTCAACACCTGGCAGAGACGACTTATTTCATCTGATTATTTAAATCCAAAAATCAAGTTTTGGAATTCTATAAATAGAAGCCAAATTCATTCATTTCATTTCACCAATTCACAAATACATTTCTCTACTCCCAAATTGGAAGAGAATTCTCTGGAAGTTCGTTCTTCGTTCTTCGTTCATCGTTCATCGTTCTTCGAGATCAAGCCCCAACGGCCCTTGAAAGAACTTCGCCAAAACCTTTGAAGAATCAACAAGCACCTTGGTCACGTGCCGATTCTTAATCCAAGATCAAGCCCCGACGGCCCTTGAATCCACACAACAGTTCTTCAAGATCAAAAGCCCCTTGAAGATCCATTCATCGTTCATCCATTCATCCACCTTCAAGATCAAGCCCCGACGGCCCTTGAAGCAACATTCATCCACCTTCCAAGATCAAGCCCCGACGGCCCTTGGATCCACACATCCATTCTTCAAGAACCAAGCCCAAAAGCCCCTTGAAGTTCATCCATCGTTCGTCGTTCATCGTTCTTCGTTCATCATTCATCCACCTTCTTCGAGATCAAGCCCCAACGGCCTTTGAAAGAACTTCGCCAAAACCTTTGAAGAATCAACAAGCACCTTGGTCACGTGCCGATTCTTAATCCAAGATCAAGCCCCGACGGCTCTTGAATCCACACAACAGTTCTTCAAGATCAAAAGCCCCTTGAAGATCCATTCATCGTTCATCCATTCATCCACCTTCAAGATCAAGCCCCGACGGCCCTTGAAGCAACATTCATCCACCTTCCAAGATCAAGCCCCGACGGCCCTTGGATCCACACATCCATTCTTCAAGAACCAAGCCCAAAAGCCCCTTGAAGTTCATCCATCGTTCGTCGTTCATCGTTCTTCGTTCATCATTCATCCACCTTCTTCAAGATCAAGCCCCGACGGCCCTCGAAGCAACATCCATCCACCCTCCAGGATCAAGCCCCGACGGCCCTTGGAATCAATACATTCATTCTTCAAGAATCAAGCTCAAAGCCCCTTGAAGCTCATCCATCGTTCATCGTTCATCGTTCTACATTCATCAACAAATCCGCATCACTGTTCATCCAAGGATCAAGCCCATCGGCCCTTTGGATCAACAACCCATCAACAAATCCGCATCACTGTTCATCCAAGGATCAAGCCCAGCGGCCCTTTGGATCAACAACCCATCAACAAATCCGCATCACTGTTCATCCAAGGATCAAGCCCAGCGACCCCTTTTGGATCAACAGCCCATCATTTCCATATCTCACGGAGATCGAATCAGAGGACCAAATCAAATAGAGATTGTAACCCCAAACAAATCAATCAAATACAAATATTATTTTGTACACGTGTTCTGTTCTTGTTCCTTCAGGAAATTTTCGTGTTTACACATACAAACCCTCATGAATAGTATTTTTTTAAGGGAGTTCAAAATAAATAAAATTCATAATCATTAATGTACAAGTCTGAAAAATGTGAAAGCGTTTATAAATGCTTGTGATTGCGTCATCTATGCTTAGACGATGGTTACATGGTCGTTTAGAAATTTAAAACCAACCAAATATCATGAATAGTATTTTTTTATTTGAGTGCAAAATTAATAATAATTATTTGAGTGCAAAACCATAATTTGAATGGTTTACAATGTTTGGGTTTTGATGCTTAGTTTATGCGGAAGAGAGTGCTAATGTGGAAAGCCTTAATGAAAACATCATCAATTTAACCCTTAAAGACAATATATCAAGTCAAAGTTCCAATACCATTTCCCTTGATGATTAATGAAAATTGAAGGGCTTTATTGTCAAAAACTTGCAAGATTCCTTAACCTTAAAATGCAACTCCCTTCATTTTGCATATACTTGAATATTTGGTATTTTGTAGCATGCACTAATGTTTTTCCTTTAGGCTTTTATTTTGTGGTATATAATACTTGAAAGACAAAAAAAAAAATTAATTTTATGTTTTGTAATAATATTTATGTGACAATATGGTATGTATATACTAACTTGGTATTATCATTATATTTTTCATTTTCATTATTTATTGATTTAAAATATATTTTTCTTAACAGGAAACAGGTCGGGTCATATTACCTGATAATATTAACGGATCGATTTCAGGTCGGGTCATATTACTCGTTGGTTTTAAAGAGTGTTACACGACACGACCCGATAAAATATCAGATATGATACTAACACAAAAAACACAATATGAATCCCATGTCTAATTAGAAGTATATAAAACCTCTGTTGAGTCTTAGTTTAAGAGCATTGATAGCATTTCTACATTCTACGAAGGGGAAAAGGACATTTTCTTGGGTTGAAAAAAAACAAAAAACAAGGTTATTCTCTATTATGAATCAAATGAAATTGACGGTTTGTTATTTGCTGTTGGTTTATTTTAGACAATACGAATAACTAAACAGTTTTCAAATCAAATAAATTTTTTAAAGAGAAAAATCACCGTATAACAGAGTTGAATGCCAATTATATAGGCAGCTACATTTTCACCTTCATTTTCCGAGCAAGCAAACAAATAACTAGAAAACTAAAAACAAGAAATTAAAGAGCAGATAATTAATGATATAGAATTCATGCTAGAAGACATCGCTAAAGAAAATAAAAAATTAATACCTCAAATTTTGAAACCCTTAGACCATCTCCAACCCTGACCTAAAACCTAAAAATATTTAGTCCAGAAAACAGCTTTTCTACTCCAATCCTTCTAGCCTAAAATTTTAGCCCCAAATTATTAAAGAATGAATTTAGGCTTTTTTTTTTAAATTAACTTTTAAAAAAAATATGTAGACTATTCTAAATTAATTTTATGAACATTTTAACCTAAAAATATTTAAATTCCGATAAATTTTGAAAAATCACTAAATCAATACATGAAAATCATGATAAACCACATAAGTTTAATACAAACGACATTTAATAAACCAATATTTAAATTTGGACCCTTATATCTTTTTCTTTTTTTTACCGTTAGATTTGATTATACTCAATCTAAACCGTTGGATTCAATAAATATATAAATATAAAACTAAAAAAAATTGAACCTGAACCGTTGGATTAATCAATGGCCCATTTAAATCCAATCATTGGATCAAAAAGTAGCCATTGGGCTTCATAAATGGCTGACACTCGGGGGGGACAACCCCATGTGGGTGGGCTCGGCTGGCAGGGATGCCTGGCCCATGCAGAGCATGGGCAACTGGGTTTTAGGGTGTGGGCTGCACAGCTAGGATTTTCAGTCTCACCTTGTGGGGTCCACTCCAATTTGTGGCCTAAACTTGGGCTGGTATTTGGCCCCAAGATGAGTTTTAGGTTTTAGGTTAGTTTTTAGCCATGGGTTGGGTTGGGTTGGGTTTTGGGGGGGAGAGGGGACAGGAGAATTTTAGGTTTTAGGTTAGGGTTAAAGTGAGCCTTATTCACACAAATGCAATTCACCACAATTATAATGATAATAGTATAATATAATTACAAACAGTAATTTGAGTAGAATATATGATTCGGTAATCGAGGGTACATGCTCAAAAGTGAATGTCTCATGCAATTAGGCTGAAAAAAATATTAATATTTAGACTGGGTTTTAGAAGAGCCTAGATTGTGATGATGAATCTTGTGAACGGGTTTTGGTGCTGCACTGATAACGTGTTGTTGTAGGCCTATTTTACTAAAAGAAGAAAGAGAGAGATTGGCCAGAGAGAAGAAACCGGATATAAGGGCAGCCGGAGAGAAGAGAAGGTTTAAAGGAATTATGTGTGTTATTTCTCATGCTCTGTCTTTTTTTTATATACTAATAAAGGATAGATAAATTTACTCTCTAATTAATACAAGTTGTACAAGAAAAAATCATCGAGATCTCATAGGAGTCCTAAACGTAATCTCATACTCCAAATAAAATTAGGAATGCAACATAAATTAGTTTTTTTACACTTTTTAGTAGTTTTTTTATTTTTTTATTTTTTATTTTTAAATAACTGATATTATCTATATTAAGGGAAATGATGAGTTTAACTTTATAATAGGCATGTGGTTCAACTTTGTTTTTTATCAAACCTAAGACCTCTCACTTACAAGAGAAAAAAATATTACCAGACTATACTAGTAAGTGACGTTGTTGGAGATGTTGTAATAGATTAGATCATCATCTACTTGCCTACGAATGCCATTATGCAGCAATTCCGTTATAGGAAACAGACAAAAATGAATTTACTTAAAAGGAGCTTCAAAACTTCAAACACTACTACAATACAAGTTATCACCGGCGAAGCTTAAACCGACAAGAAATCTAATTTCTGGCCGATATTTGGCAAAAATCCGACATAAAACCATGCAATGTCGAATTAGAATAGCGACACAATTGCTAGCGTCACGAAAGGGCTTCAGTGTCGGTTTTTACGCTTAATCCGCCACTACCCAACGTCGGTTTAAAACGACACTACATCTAACGTCGCTTCATCTAGCGTCGGTTAAAAAGCGACGTCAACTAATGAAATAAATTATATAATATTCAACCTAGTGTCAGTTTAAACTGTTATATTGAAAAAATAAACTAATAAAAAAACCTTAAACCGACGTGAGTTAACCATTAAATAAATAAAATATTCGTTCTAGTGACGCTTTTAAAGCGATGTAAATAATCAAGTGTCGGTTCAAACCAACGTTAACCAATAAAATAAATTATATAATATCCAACCTAGTGTTGGTTTAAACCGACATAGTAAAAAAAATATACTAATAAAAAAACCTTAAACCAACGTGAGTGAACAATTAAATAAATAAAATATTCATACTAGTGACGCTCTTAACCGACACCACCTTTCTTAATACTAATTAAATATTTTCAAAATCTGCTTTAGTTTCCAATTAATTATAACACAAAAAATTATATAACCAAAACAATAAATTTAAACATAAGCCAACACAAACATTAATAAAAATAATCACCAAGACAAATAGTGCCAAAATATACAAATATTTTACATCTAACATTCCACATAATATATAAAAACTCATCCGCCATGACAAACACTAAATCCGACATCACAAACATAACTTACAAAAATAAAACAAATAATAAGACATAAGTGTCATATTTATCCGACAAGAAAGCGAACCACTACTCAACCACATTTGAGCCTGAATGTGGCCCAGATGCTTCCCTCCCTTGATTTCCTGAATGTGGCCCAGGTCCTTCCATTCCTTGACTTCCTCCATCTGATCCCAAAACCCTCGCAAAGTCCCCCACATCAAATCCTACACCCGCATCAATTTCAGCACCTGCAAGTATTCGAGAAAACTCCCCAGGTGGAACTTCAGGATAAAATCCTCCAGAAGCAACCATCTCAAGTCGATATATTGGCACTTGATAAGGAGGCTGCTGTATATATGGCATCGAATATATAGGATATGGAGCTTGCTGATTATGGCCAACATACAGATATGGAGGGGGAGGCTGACTTTGGCCTGCTTGTTGAGGAGGCTGACTCTGGCATGAGTGTTGGGTTCCCGGGCTATTCGGTGGTTGCGGCTGAAATTTTTGCAAAAACAACGCTAACAATTGATTATGCTACTGCTTTAGCTCCGCAAACCGTTTATTACTATTTTTGTCCCTCATTCTCAACTCATTATTTTCAGTCAGCAGCACTGCCATTGCACTCTTAGATAACCTCTTAGAGGAATTTGATGTAGAAGATGAAAAAGATGCGTAGGACACTATATCAGGAGTTACCCCATGACCATATCCTCTAACTTTATTATGAGTCTCAGGACCCATTGTATCAACATAAACTTAGGTTCTGAGTTCTTCATTATCATCTTGGCCCGACTCAATCAAAGTTTGCAAACTGCTCTCCATTGTTGCCTTGCATTACAGTTTTAAAAAATATAAATTCAAAAAATCGTAATACATATAAATAAGATATAGATAATAAAAAATAATAACAACACAATATTAACACGAAAAAAATAATTACCCATGTACGCTCTGATGTTTCATCAACCCAACTTTCATCTTTTCGTGTATGACATACACGAAAAAAGGTTACGGGATCAAGATCTTTCCCATGCATCTTCCGCTTCATCAAAAATAAAATTTCATACAAAATTTTTTAAGCAATCCACATATTAAAAATGAAATTTATAACTATAGAATTTTAAAACTAATAACAGTTTTTCAAAATGTACAATCCATACAAATTCTTGACGCCTTCTTGCAAAAGATTTGGTTCCAGTAGTATGGTTCATGGTTTTCTTTGGCCTATTAATTTTATTTTTTTGGGCAACCTCCTGAAAAAAAAAAGAAACTTTTTAGACAAATTTAAAATGATTATGAAATAAATCATAACAATTAGCTTTGTTTTTTCTTTATCCCAGTGAGCAACCAATTCAACCCACTGTTCACGATTTGCTTCGCGAGGAGGATGGCTGCGCACCTCCAGTGCTCTATCAGTATAATACTCTCTTTTTTAAACTTATTTCTAAACTCCTTGTGTGCATGCTCCGCACCCTTGAGCATCATATGGTGGATTAAAGGCATTTTTACTATATCCTCATCTTCAAAAAAAATATTTCCCTACATCCATTAAAAAAACAAACCAGGCCAATCAGTTATTATTTCTATCATTGACTTGTTCTATTTTCAAGCACAAATAAAAATATCAATACCTTTATTCTATTCCAAAAAACTTCTTTCTCTTCTTCACTAATCTTTCGCCAATTACTCATCAACGGGAGGACTCTGTGGTCCCTAGCCTCCCCTGCAACATATTTTGCAAAAGCACTAGAGTTTTCACTAATGCATTTGCCGGAAGAATCAAACTAACAAAGCTGTTTCGTCCACTTGGGAATGGAGGATCCGTGCCTCCGTTGAGTTGTTCCTTATTAATACAAAAAAAAAGTTAAAAACTAGGAAAGCAATGTAAATATTCAATTTAAGCATATTATAAGCTTAAACACAAAATAAAAATTGAATATGATAGTAATTTAAAAAAAAAAAAAAACAGGCTTCGAACTCCTCCTCTTCAATACAACGTTCGTCAGAACGCTGATCTTCAATACAATTATCCATAGCACAAATTAGTAAAAAGAGCAGGAGAGGGAGAGGGATGAGATAGAAATGGAGGAAAGAGTAAGAGTGAAATGGGAGAAGGAGAGGGAGTAAACCAGAGAGAAATGGGGGAAAGGTAAAAACTGAAATGGGAGAAGAGTAAAGAAAGTTGTAATGGGAAAGATGATTTGAAATAGGAGAAGTCGGAATAATGAGAATCATAGCACTTTGCGTCGAAAAAGTGGCAAGATATGTCGCTTAAAACCGACACAAGGCCTGACAGCCTTGATAAACACACTTTGAATGGCAGACCATAGTGTCAGATTAATGGGATTGCGTCGGAATAAGGGAGCTTTGGGTCGAACTAGTAGAATTTTACGTCGGTTCAAACTGACACAAGGCCTGACAGCCTTGATAAACACACTTTGATGGCAGACCATAGTGTCGGAGTAATGGGTTTGCGTCGGAATAAGGGCACTTTGCGTCGGACTAGTGGAACTTTACGTCGGTTCAAACCGACACAATTGTCACACCCGTACCCGAAAGTAGGGCATGCTGGCCGTCACGTGAGTGTGACGTAGCCAAGTGCGCTGTGCGGAAGCTAAGATCGATAACGTAGTACGAATGAATTAAAACCGAAGTCTAGCAACCCAGAAATGAATGTGTGCTAGAAGTATTACAATACTTATACATATTCAGAGCGTACTAGGTCGAGTGCAGTCAAGCATGAATAAAAGAGTTTAATTACACCATCGGTGCCCTACATATGTCAAATCTGTCAGAAAGGCCGAAGGATCCTCGATGTGCCCAACTCGGAATTCAAGCTATCTAGAACCTGGAGGGACGAAAAACAAAGGGAGTGGGTCAGCAAAAACAAATCCTTTTCAAAATCATTCTTTTCTCAAAATTCTAGCCCCTCTCCATAAAACCTGTATAATTCCCATAAAATAATACGTACATATGTA
Organism: Crataegus laevigata; assembly: GCA_963580275.1. Classification (NCBI taxonomy): domain Eukaryota; kingdom Viridiplantae; phylum Streptophyta; class Magnoliopsida; order Rosales; family Rosaceae; genus Crataegus; species Crataegus laevigata. The sequence continues at coordinate 13,483,300 of OY756946.1, forward strand.
TCTCAATCTTTCTCAGCATAAAACGTTTTGTAAGTATCTCAAAATGTCGTGCAATGCATTTCAAGGCCATCTGAATCTCATGAACAATGCCATATTATGCATTATTATAATCATATCGCTGTTATATATATCATCTCAGCCCTCGGCTGTAATATAGCTCATAACATCTTTCTATCTCATCATCATATATATACACTGCACATATATCAATATCATCATCATATCATCATCATTATCAGCGCTGTATCAATAATAAATGCTCTAGTGCTACAATCACGTGAAGACTGTGCGAATGAATGCGGGTCACCTACATGTCGTACCCACTCAAAAGTGGTCTATACGACAAGACTGTGCACCTAACTTGGATCCAAGGCAAGCATGCAGTGCGGGAGGTGAACAACACGTGAAAGACTGTGCCCCTATCTCTGGGCGTGAGCACTAACAATATGTGCAGATCTATGAGCTAACATATCTCATCGTTTCACATCATATCTCATCACTGTTCGTTCTCAACTATGCATGTACCTACCTGGTACTTACCTGGCGTCCTCGGCACCAACATATGCATGAAATGTATAATTAAATACTCATGCATCAAAATCAAGTAATATGCAAGTCGATAAAACGTATTTTTCCATTTCAAAAGTGATTCTGGGAAATCATTAAATATATATAGGTTATACGAAAAATAATACTGCCCACTCACAGATTAATAGCTGGATCGTAGCCCCCGCGTCTAGCCTGGCTACGCTCGTCCTCAGTATACTTTCACCTATATGAGAAATTACTAAAAATACGTCATTTACGCACATACACGCAAATACGGGAATAACTTCTCATACGTAGCTCAATTTTGGCATACGAATATACCGACGCGACCTACACGACGTCACGGACGTCATGATATTTTTAGAAAAAATTTAGGAGCTGTCACGCGCCCCCACGCGCCAGCACAGCCACGGGGCTACGCGCCTTCTCCGACTGTCCTCACCGGACTGGTTTTTCCGGTGACCGGAAAACTTCCGTGTGTGATTTCTCACTATTTTCTCAACCATTCTTCATGAAATTTTCACCAAAATGCTCTAAATTGAGAGTAGAACAAGTCTATACCTTCAAAAACTTCGAAAACTAAGAGAATCTTGTCGAAAAATCTACACATATTCGGCCACTCCTTGTTATCGAAGATCCCGACGTCAAAGCTTGTCAAACGAACATCCCCGAGCCTCTAGAGGACCCAACAAACACTCATGTGATCTCAGATTCTCCTAAAACGCAACGTATAAAAAGTTTATGAATAGTGCCAAATATAAACCTTGAGTTTTGGACGTGAAATCGTCGTAGTTCTTACCTGGTTGAGTTCGTAGGGACCTCACGAGCATGCATATGTAATTTGTTTCGTCGATCTACAAGGTTTTAATTATGGGTGTGGGTGTGCCGTGTGTATAGCAGAGGAGGGAGAGAGATGGCGTCGAGAGGTGATGAGAGAGAGAGAAATCTGTGAGTGATGTGAGGAGAGAGGGAGTGTCGGTGGTGAGAGTGTGGACCAAGACCCAATCATAACTATTTTTCTCACATTTTCATTGGCCCCCAATAACTAGGATAATTCTATAATTGGCCCAAAATTATTAATCTCATGCATAAATGCTCGCCCGAACTCAAGGGCATAACGGTCATTTCATAACGTCGAAATAAAATCCCGGGACGGGTTGTTACACAATGCCTGACAACGCAGCCTGCAGCCTGACACAGTCTTGATATACTCACTTTGAATGGCAGACCATACCGTCGGAATTGGAAAGCTTTGCGTTGGTCTTATCCTACGTTATTCTGACATTTGTACAGTATTGCGTCGGTTTTAACCGACGTTAGTCTGACAATGTCAGTTTTGCGTCGGTTTTAACTGATGTCAGTCTGACAATTTTGCAGCCTCTTCAAAATAAGGCTGTCTTTCCGTTAAAAATAGGGGAAAATTCCTGCCCAAATTATTTTAATTTGACCGACACAAATGAAGTTTTCTATCGACTAAAAGCGACAGGAAGCAAGCAAAAAAAAAAAAGCGTTTAACCCAAAGTTAAAAAATATTGGTTTTATTTCTTAAAACTAGACAATTAAACTGATCTTATAATCTTCAAGATATGCAATGATGTGATTCTTTTTTCCTATATGAATGCACATGATACTCCAATATATGCATTGATGTTCACATTTTCAATAATTAAACCTCAAAACTACGACATGCCTAAAATCTAGAACTAATATATTACAGACGCATTAAACTCATATAATATTTTAATAAATAAAATTTAACTTATACATAATACTTAATAAAAAAACAGAAATATAATTTTATTATAAGTTATCATCACACACAAATTGAAACATGGTCTAAATAATACATAAAATAAAAAACAGAAATATAATTTTATTATAAGTTGTCATCATCTGTTACCTCATCGTCGACATTGGCATGATTAACGAACTCAGTAGGAAACGGTAATGATTCAAGAAAATGAGTCTCTTCCACGCCAACCCTTGTATGGAAATTTTGATTATCAAGAATTCGATCATCCAAGTTAGGTATGGCATAATCATCAATTGCATCACCATCTTCTAATACGTCAAACAAATCTCTTGGCTGGGTTTGAACAACTACATGCCGATCTTTTTCAATTGTGTCATCCACGTAAAATGCTTGTGATGCTAATATGAAAGGATCATCTTTAAATCCCAATTGATTGACATTCACCATAGTAAATCAATATTGATCAGTCTTCATTCCTTGTGGACTTTCACTATTAACCCATTCACACTTAAATAACATCACAGCTCGACCCCTATCTCCTGTCTCAGTAGGACCACAATATTTAACCTTGAACATTTCTACAACTCTGCCATAACAGTTCACTTGCCCAATTGCTCCAAGAACATTTGCAGGTACAAAAACACCACAATTTTGATTCTTATGCTTATCATCCACATATTTTATACGAAATCTAAACCCATGAACAATGTGACTTTTATATCTACTCACAATCCTACTAGGATAATTAGCTAGCCAGTGCAAGTATTGAGATATCAACGTGTCATTAGCATGGCATCTTGAATTCATCTGTAATAAGTATAAAGATAAAAATTGACATAATAACTATAAACATGTTATAATTAAAATGCAAAACAATAAATAAATAATGTGATTGTTATATCAACTCACATGTTGTTTGAACCATTCTGGAAATTCTTTTAACTCCTTAATTTGTCGCATAGTTAACCTTTCTCGACGATATTTAGTTTTCGAGAATTCCTCGTGTTGCCTAGACAATTATGTCCAAATTTAGATAATAAATTTTTCAAAGTTAAGAAACTAATAAAACATTAAGATGTATAATTAAACGTTCTTACCTTCTACATGGGCTAACTTCATCACAATTATTTAGAATGTATTTATGACACTGATCAAGAACATCTAGATCGAGCTCCACATTTTCTCCTGAACCCATATATACTTTCGAGTCAAAAATTGATAACCCACCATATACTCCACGTCCAATACCATCTTCATTTCGGCCTCTATGGGTACGACGAGACTCAATGTCTCTAAGATACATGGAACAGAAGGACAAGCACTCATCCACCAAATATGCTTCATCAATATAACCTTCAGGACGACTCTTATTACGAACATAGCGCTTCAGTGTTTGCAAATACCTACAATTATAAAACAAAATATAAATGATTATAATTATTAATTAAAGTTATGACTACAATTGTAAAAAAATTATAAAAATTTATTAATTACCGTTCAATTGGATACATCCATCTATATTGAACAGGCCCTGCAAGAACTGCTTCATTTGCCAAGTGAACTGGGAGGTGCACCATTATATCAAAAAATGCATGAGGCAATATTTTTTCAAGTTGACATAATGTCAAGGCAATTCTAGAATTCAGTTACTTGAATCCTTCCTTAGACTCTTTCTTACTACACAACTGTCTGAAAGTTGCATTCAACTCTAATAATACCATAGTAACAGCTTTGGGCAAAACTGAGTGTATTGCAAGCGGGAGTAATTGCTGCATTAAAACATGGCAATCGTGACTTTTCAACCCATGTATTTTTCGTTCATTCATGTGCACACATCGTGACAAATTTGATGAATATCCATCGGGGACCCAAATAGTAGACAAGACTTTGCAAAACGCAGTTTTTTCTTCTCTATTTAACGTGAATAATGTTGGAGGTCGAAATGTTCTATTTCTTTCTCTACGTGGGTGTTGGCTACGTCTTATGTTAAAAAATTCAAGATCTGCACGTGCAGCCAATCCATCTTTAGACTTTTCTATATCTAGCAATGTTCCCACCACACTATCACATATATTCTTCTCGATATGCATAACATCAAGATTGTGTCTAATCAACAGATGCATCCAATAAGGTAGTTCATAAAAAAATAGATTTCTTCTTCCACTGACTGTTACTGCTTGTACTGCTCGAAGTTCTTCTTCTGCGTTGCCCAACTGAAGCATCTTTGTTTGGTTTTCCAAAAGTAAATCTCAATGTAGAAAGTTCTTTGAGACATTGTAAACCAGTCCACTGCCTTGGTGCACTACGATGCTCTCAGTGACCATTAAAAGTTGTGGTTTGCCTTCGAAACCTATGATTATCTTCAAGAAAGGGTCGATGTCCCATATAACAAATCTTACGACTCGCCGGCAAGTAAATAGATTCTTTATCATACATGCAATGTGGACAGGCTTTATAGACATGTGTACTCCACCCTGACAACATTCCATAAGCTGGAAAATCACTTATAGTCCATAAGACAGCCACCTTTATCATAAAACTTTGGTTGGAATACGCATCATAAGTGGGAGTGCTCACCTCCCATAACTCATTCAGCTCATCAATCAATGGACGCATGTATACATCAATCTCTTTACCAGGACTGCGCGGTCTTGGTATTAACAGAGACGACAACAAATTTGGTTGTTTCATGCACATCCAAGACGGCAAATTGTAAACAGAAAGCACCACAAGCCATGTGCTATGGTCATTCCTCATTTTCCCAAAATGATTAAACCCATCACTGGCCAACCCTAATCGGACATTTCGAATTTTTGACGCAAAATATGGATATAAATTATCCAAATGCTTCCATGCTGGAGAATATGAAGGATGTCTCATAAACTCATCCTTAGGAGATTCAGTTGCGTGCCACTTCATATGTTCAGCAATATGCTTCGACATAAAAAATCGTTGTAATCGGGGTTTTAAAGGAAAATACCACATAATCTTAGCTGCGATCTTTTTTCTCGAGCTATCCTCTGTGTTGGTAATTTTATATCTTGATTTACCACAAACCAAGCACACAGTCAAATCTGCAGTATCTTTCCAATAGATCATGCAATCATTGGGACAAGCATCAATTTTCATAAACGTCAAACCCAAGTCATTTATATGTTTTTTTGCCTTATAACATGATTCAAGCAAACAATCCCTTTCAGGCAACATTCTTTTAATTAACTCCAATAAAGTGGTGAAGATTTCGTCTGGCATTCCCACTAAACACTTGATATGATACAGTCTGACAACTGCTTCCAATTTCTTAAACTCCTTACAACCTGGCCACAAATCTTTATCTGTCTCTTCAAGCAACCTAAAAAAAGTCTCCACCTCTTCTGGACGCTCTTCCCCAATAGGGGGTTCAGTAGACGACCCAACACCTTCTTCTGTTAATGGTTGGACAAATACATCATTAAGAAAATCATGCATGCCAGTCACCTCATCTCCTGTTTCTTCTTCTCCAATTGCCACATTTTGCTCTCCAATGTTTTGCTCGCCATGATGTCGCCAACCAGCATTTTTATACTCTTTATCCATATCATACAATATAAGGTGTTCAACAATAATGTTCCTAACAAAAGTATATCAATTACAACATCTTTTGCAAGCACATCTAAACTTATCAGAACCAACACCATTTGAAACTGCTTGATCCAAAAACAAATTAATTCCAGCTGTACACGCTTCAAAATTTTGGGGTATCGTCAACCAAGTCTTGTCCATATTTTACCACTTTGCGAGGGCAAAATATTATGTTGACACTAAAATGCCTACAATCTCTCAATCCCTATCATGTAGGCATAACTATTAGAATTTTCAATTTCTATCTTTCAACCCTCGAACTCTATCACGATTGTAATCTTTTAATTTTCAACACCTATTATAGTAAAAAAAAATTAATATAACAACAAAAAGTTATCAAAATTATGCTCATCTAATCCATTCTAGTTAATAACAAGCAAAAGTTAACAATTAGAGTGCAAAACAAATTAATTTAGTATAATATATTCTTATATTACTAAATATTAAAAGTTTATATTATATTTAATATTGTTAATTTCACATAAATGCTAATAAATATTATTCATTTCCATTTTCTCATAACAATTCAAGTGACAAAATTAATTAATTCAACTAAATATTTATTAATTTAACAAAAATAGTATAAATTTATCTAAGTACTTAAACTAGAACTTTTAAATAAATAAACTTGTGTATTAAACAATTTTAAAATTAAAGAATGTAGTGAAAACAAACTTGGATTATGGAAGAATTCCGTCGTCGATCAATTCTTTATGTATTCAACAAGCTCAAATAAATTTCCTACAAAAATAAATTGTAATTAAAAATTAAACATAAAAAGAGAAAATAAAAATATTAGAAGTAAGAAAAACTTACAATTGTGAATAAAGAACAAATGAAGTAGGAAGAACAAATGAAAAGAGTGCAAGAGAGAAAACACAAGAGGGTTTGTGAATTGGAAGAAAGAATAAGAAAAATGCAAGAGAGGAAGAAGAAACACGGGGTGGAGTATATAAAGACAATCAATATGTCGCTTACAACCAACACTGGGTTTCAAAATATTTTAAAAAAATAAAATCTATGTCGCTTAGAACTGACGCATGCTTAAATAAAATTTAAAAACAATCTTGGTGTCGCTTATATCCGACACGCAGACTTTATATCGCTTAGAAGCGACACTAGTATTTAAAAATAGGGTAAATTACACAGTAACCCCTTAGGTTTGAGGTCTATTACAACCGCATACAACATCTTTAAAACATTTCACTTTCATACCTCACGTACTATTTTATTTCAAAATAACACCTCCGTTAGATTTTCCTTCCAATGCTCTGTTAAATGCTGATGTGGCTGCCACATTTGTGTTGATGTGGCTGCCACGTGGCAATTTTTTTTTTATACATTAACAATATTATTATATTAACCCTATTAAAAAAATAATTATAAAAAAAAAAAAACCAAAACAACCAGAACCCAGATCCCATTCCCTTCCCCTTCCTCGCAACCCCCCATCCCTTCCCTTCAACCTCCTATTTCCCCTCACTTGCAACCCAACCCTTGAACCCCCCCCCCAACACCCACTTGCCTTCCCGCGCACCCCCCACCACGACGACGACCCACCTGCCGTGACCCACCCCTACGGGCGACCCGTCCCTTCCCCCCCAACACACACTTGCCTTCCCGCGCACCCCCCTCCTGAAGAAATTAAAAAAAAAATTGTTTTGGCGGTGATTACTTCTTGATGTGGAATGAGGGGATGCAACATTAATTATCTCATTTTGAGGAGGAAATAGCTATGCTTGTCTAGAAAATGCAGGTGGGGCTGGGACTTTATATGATGCAGTTCCTCGAAGCCTTATTGTTAGCAATCATAACAAGTCAACAGATACAGAAACACTTCTTTTCGAGTTTCCTTATCAGCCTATTTGGACAAATGTTTATATTCAGAATAAGGCTAGGGCCACTGTCCCGTTGCTTTGGAGTCGTGTCCAGGTTTGTAACTTAAAATGTATAACCTTCAATGTTTTTTCCTCCTCATTTCAATTCCCAACTTTGTGTATGGTTTATGTAAAACACTTTCCTGTTGGATAAAAGGTGTTTTCTATTTAATATCCCTTGCCTTACTTTCATATAGATTTTGATCTGGTTTGAAAGTTCGAGAGAATACAGATGTTGATACCATAAGAAATTTAAAAGCGACGACCAACCTGTCATAACCCATCCCCCAAAGGCGACGACCCACCTGCCTTCATGTCGATGATAAGCTCCCGCGCCCTACTCTCTCCACCTGGTCAGTCATCGTCTTCATCTCCTACCCCGAAGTCGATTTCATCTTCCCCTCATGGCGAGCTTCTGGCGTTAGAGTGAGAGAAGGAGGAAGAGAAAGAGTGAGAGAAGGAGGTCGCCGGAATTAAGGGGTACTGCGGCAATGGTGTGGGGAATGAGGTTCAAGGGTTAGGTTGCAGGTGAGGGGAAGAAGGAGGTTGAAGGGAAGGGAGGGGGTTGCGGGGAAGGGGAAAGGAAAGGGATCTGGGTTAGGGATGTTTTGGTTTTTTTTTTTTTTTTTTATAATTATTTTTTTAATAGGGTTAATATAATAATATTGTTAATGTATAAAAAAATTTTATTTTTGCCACGTGGCAGCCACATCAGCACAAATGTGGCAGCCACGTCAACATTTATACAGAACATTGGATGGAAAATATAACGGATGTGTTATTTTGAAATAAAATAGTACGTGAGGTATGAAAGTGAAATGTTTTAAAGATGTTATATGAGGTTGTAATAGACCTCAAACCTGATGGGTTACTGTGTAATTTACCCTTAAAAATATTAAAATATATGTCGATTAAAAGTGACACTAAATGTTTACGTCGGTTTAAAAGTGACACTAAATCCGACGTTATGTTCATTAAGTGTCGGAACTGTTTAATCCGCCACTATATTAAATTAAACCGAGGCAAGCCACCGAGGTGATGAGGCATTTTTAGTAGTGAAAACGTAAAATCTGCAGAGTGAACACACACCTCACATAGAGAGAGAGATGAGCAGCGGAGCGGGGAAGGTCGTGTGCGTTACCGGTGCCTCCGGTTACATTGCTTCATGGCTCGTCAAGCTTCTTCTCCAGCGCGGCTACACTGTCAAGGCCTCCATTCGCGACCCAAGTCTGTACATTTCTCCCTCTCTTTGCTCTCATTAAGTTTTGGGTTTTCTTGTTCGTTTTGGCCTGTGATCGTTTAGATTCTTGTGATTTAGATTTATGCATGCAGAACTGGAGCATACCCATGTTTCAGATTATTGTAGTGTTTTACTCTTATTTTAATTGAAGATTTTGACGGTTTTCTGGGATATTGAGAACCTGTTTGTGGGTTTTGGTTTAGATTTGATGGGTCAGATTCTTCATTCCTTGAGTTGGGGAAGTAAGGGAATTGCAGCATAGAGATTTATTCTTAGCTTTTATGAGTTTTATTTTTATTAAATTGATTATTTTATTAACTGCATCAAGAGTTAATGGAAAATTGGAGACATGGAAAAGGCTCGTTGGTTTTTTCTCTTCATGCAAAAAACTGTGCTTACCCAATTTTCGGTTCGATCTTCGAAGAAGGATTTGCTTTTATGTGTTTGCCTTCTTGGTTATACAGATTTCGATTTGATATGAAAAAACACGTTTGGTTACTTTAATATGTGAAGTACTCTAGTAATGGAAAGCTCGATTAGCATGGGTTTAAATGCATTCGAGGTGACTGATTTTAAGAATGGGAGGTGATGCTAGCTTTGATATAGTTGTCTAGTTTGTATGTGGTTTTTCATCTATTCCTCTTCTCTGCAGTCTAAGAGCTCTTGAGCATCCTTACCTTGTAAACTGGTTTTCCAGTGCCAAGTTCTACGCATGGGCTGTGACATATTTCCGTTGCTACGGTTTCATTGGTTTAGATAGGATTGGTACAGGTTGCTATGATTATTTAATTGGGTGCTTAACCAATTCCATGTGGATTGGTTTCAAGTAAGATAACACCAATTGGGTCATTCATCTAAATGACATGCACAACTAGATTCTAATTTCTGATTTGTGGGTGGTTAATGGTATTCATTTTTCAAGTTTACATTTGTTTCTTCAGGTCACATTTATTCTCCTTTTCTGGGATCTTTTCTGCCCCTGGTCATATGATCACGGCCATCAATTTTTTTCACTCGTCTGTCGCTCAATTTTTCAGTATGGGTATAAATGATTTAATGTCCTTTCTACTCCTAATGGTGCTACCATGTTAAACTTATCATTTAAGTTTGATATGAAAATAGTGTATGTGTAACTACGTACATACATGACATGTCCATTAATAGGAATGCATATGTGCATGGATTTATCTCCCAGCATAACTTGTATGTCATAGATTGTTGAGTCTTGCATTTGTTTTGTTTCTGTCAATGAGTTTGTAGATAGGACATCTTTCTTGGCTCAACTTTGTAATTTAATAAATGCGGCTAGTATTAAACAAATTAATTTACCGACTTCATTTTGTATTTTCACGTAGATGATCCAACTAAAACAGAGCACTTGCATGCGCTTGATGGAGCTCAAGACAGACTTCAACTTTTCAAAGCAAATCTATTGGAAGAAGGTTCCTTTGACTCTGCTGTTGAGGGTTGTGAAGGCGTATTCCATACTGCATCCCCCTTTTATCACGATGTCACAGACCCAAAGGTTCATCCACATGTACTTTTTCTAATGAATTTTTTTTTTCTGTGCTTTTATTCTGCTCTGTTCATGAAGGTACTTAGCTTCTTTCTTAAAAGTTATATAATCTGAAGTATAAAAAATTTAAGTTACCAATGAGCTACATAACTTACAATATATTCTTCATAAATTGAGGGACCAGAGCTGTCTAATAAAAGTGGATACTTATAATAGTACCAATTGATCATATATTATTGCAATTGACTGTTTGCCGGATAGTCAATCAAATATAATTTTTTTTCTTCAATTTTAGATGATCAAGTTGTGTTTTATCCATTGATCATCGAGTCTACAACTAATAGATGTAGCCTATTCATTTTCGTGTCAACCATTTTTTCTGTAAAATTAAGATTATAAATCTTTCAATCTATAAAAGTAACTAGCAAAGCCCATTTTTTAACAGTATCAGTATTAAGTTCATCATCATGCATCTACTTGTTGAAATCATAAACAATAGGAATTCGACATGCACTGAAGAAGCCAAAAGATTTTTATAAAGAGAAATTCAGATCATCAAATATTATAAATGACCAAAATATTTGCTGGGAGCGGCATCTGCCCCATAGCCTATGCGGTATAGCACCTGCAATGTCTTCTTTTTTTTTTCTTTTTTTTTTTGGAAGATGTCTTCTTTTAATTATCGTGTGGTACATACACAATGAACCATTCTTCAAATCTTCTGGCATAGCGAATTAAATATCACAAGAGCCAAGAGGTTATAAATTAAAGGGTGATGTAAGGCATATATAAGAGAGAAAGGATAACTTCTGCAGCAACATAGTAAAGATATATTTTCTCTTCCTTATTGTGTGTTTCAATATGGAGTTAATCCATCCAGCTGTTCTTTTTACTTTTTCACCCTTTAGAAGTACATATGAACGGCAGAGTAGTCAGTCCCTGCCTTTTGTTAACTTTTTCGTTGTTGGAAGACGCCCTTTTTTGTCCTTCTAACTAGAGAATGTGAATACTTTTTAATTGAAACATACAAGTATATCTATTTAAGTATGTACTCGGTTGTGTTCCCGTTTTTTGATTTAGAGGATTTTCCGCGTCCAACATCCTGTGCGCACAACTCACTTGTGACTTGTACATGTCCACAGATGGTAGCTAAAAAGATGCATATGCTGAACGTAAATAACATAGGTGTCCTTGTAGGACCCCATTTGTCATGAGTTTATATTAGAATCTTGTAGATAATAGAGATGTCAACATTGATTTGTGGATATATATGAGAAATGTTAGAAACAATCACGACTGCCCAATATTTGCTGGTGAATTTAATTCCATGAGTTTGGTAATTTCTTATAGAGTTTTGAATTCAAGACTAGCCTTCCGCTTTTGCATGCTAATAAGAAGCTGGGTTATATAGTTTCAAGCTGTTACATAGTTGTTGCCTCATTTCAGGCAGAACTACTTGAACCTGCAGTAAAGGGAACCCTTAATGTTCTTAATTCGTGTGCGAAATCACCATCAATCAAACGGGTGGTTTTGACATCTTCAATAGCCGCAGTTGCATATAATGGAAAACCTCGAACGCCTGATGTAGTAATTGATGAGACTTGGTTTACAGATCCAGATGTTTGTAAGGAATCGAAGGTATGGATGTACTGTCATTCTTAATGCTGTTGTGAAAACAAAATATACAGTGGTAAATGAGTACCAGTTGTTAAATTTGGTTTCTATTCCCCCAAGAGTTAACCAAAAGTCAGAATAATATGATTGCAAGTCTGCATGTTCATGAACGAACAACATATTTGTTTGTAATAAGCAAGTCTCTCTTGTTCTATAATGAGTTATGAAAGTGTGTGGTAGAGAAGAGGATGGGACATTTTTAGAAGCGAGTGGAAAAACCGGTTCCTTGTCACATGGACATTTTTTAAAACGAAAGTTCAGTTGACTTATCCATTTCCTAATATATAAAACCTTCTGAAATATGTATGTATATAAATGGGTGAGTACATATATGTACAATATATGTCTGTCCATGGAACATAAAATCACAAATAAGATGGTTTACAAGAGAAATGTAGTTCTCCTCCTTATCAAATAGGTTTCAGTATAGATCACTTTGTGCAAGAAGCTTCCCTGAGAGTGAACTTCCAATTTCCCTATTGTAAGTTTAAAAAGCACATTTGTTGGCCTGACCATGATAGTTGTCTTTTCATCTTAATCTCTCATTCTGATGTTATGTTTTGCTATGTGGTTAAATGCACTCAATCTACGAACTCTGATACCTTAGAATCTGGTGCAATACTTGTGTTTCCTTGTTGAATTTAAGAAATGAGATTTCTTTAATGCTTAATGGTTAGTACTCAAGATTTCATGTTATTCCATTACGTGGCCGGAACCAGTTTTTCATAATTGGGGGCAACCATGCCCATAAGTATAATGTAGTCACTAAACATGTAGGTATATTGTTGTGTTCTCAATGCCATACATTTGCTTCATGTTGATGATGTTGTGCATAAGGCAATGTTATGCCAGGCCTCTAAGGCTTTAACTGCCTTTTTAAAGATTTTATTGGCTTCTGCATTGATTAACATAGGGATTCTTTACTATTTCGCATTAATATTGTGGTGAATATTTCATTTATTTGTAACAAAACATATTTCATTTCTGTTTACCCCTTAATTTCATCCAGCTATGGTATGTGCTTTCAAAGACTTTGGCTGAGGATGCTGCCTGGAAATTTGTAAAGGAGAAGGGTATTGACTTGGTTACAATTAACCCTGCAATGGTGATAGGTCCTCTGTTACAGCCAACACTTAATACAAGTGCTGCAGCAGTTTTGAATGTTATTAAGGGTAACGTTTCATTATTGGTGTATCTAATACTTCTTCATTTCAACAAGTAAAATGTTTTCTGCTCAAGAAGTTGGAAGAAAGACTAAATGTCTTAAATAGAACATTGGATGATAATATAAGTGGATGTTTCTTCATGTTGAGTCAATGTGATGCTTATGGTGGCCTTTTGTGCCCCATCTTCGTCTATTGTATATATTTAAAAAATAACTTAGTTGTTCATTATCTCTTTCCTATTAGCTTCCCAACCAGAGGTATTTTATATTTGTATCTGCAGCATCTAAACTGGATAGCATTCAGTGAAACAAACACTTTTCGGTTAAATATATGAATAAAAAAGTGTCAACGATTAGTCTAACACTTGGTGTGCTCATTCTCCATGAAGTACCTGATTATTTCATCACTTCTTGTGTGATGCAGGAGCTCGAACATTTCCAAATGCAAGTTTTGGATGGATTAATGTTAAAGATGTTGCCAATGCGCATATTCAAGCATTTGAGAGTCCTACCGCTAGTGGCAGATATTGTTTGGTTGAGACAGTTGCCCACTTCTCAGAAGTTGTGAGAATTTTACATGAGCTGTACCCTACTTTGCAACTTCCAGAGAAGTAAGTCTTTGCGTCCCGGCCAATTTAAATTTGTTGGTAATAGTCACTTCATTTCCACACTAACACTGTCCCATGATTCGGATAATAATTGGTTTTATTTTATTTGTTTTCTTTATACTGAATTGTATTTTACGACAAAAATCAGCATTGCCGTATTTCAAACTTATACGGTATTTTTGGTTTTACCGGTTATTTTACATTCACAATGAGTGTAGTGTTTCAAATACTACAATATGATCCTCTTTCCCATCCTTCTAACCTTTCAATCACGCTCAAGTTGAAGTTGCTGCACTTTTTCTGCCTACAGATGCTCTTCATTTAGTATTGCATACCTTGTGTGGAATAAGTTTGAAGCACATGGAATTGTTGCTAAATTTTTTCACCATATCATGGGGCTCAGGGCAATAGAAATTTTCATAATCCTTCATTTTCTATCGATCTGCAGGTTCACATCTTCGTTTTATGAAAATTAGAAGTAAAAACATAAATTCCTAGCACGGCCTGCATTGTTCTTGATAGTGCGTGTTGATTCCTACATTTTTCGTTTCAGATGCTTTTAGAAACTATCTTAGCCCCCCTCATTTTCCAGGTGGTTTTAATGCGGTGGTTTCGTGGACATTAATTGTGTTATTTCCCCTTTTCAACTGGCATTTCCAGGTGTGCGGACGACAAGCCTTTTGTGCCAACATATCAGGTGTCCAAGGAGAAGGCGAAAAGCTTGGGGGTCGAATTTATTCCACTAGATGTTAGCCTCAAGGAAACAGTTGAAAGCTTGAAGGAAAAAGGTTTTGTCAGTTTCTGAGTCATTTCAGTACAGTGAAGATCTTTGCAATAAATTCAGTCAGCTGCTTCCGGCCAGACGAGAAGGAACCATGTCCTGTCTATGTTTCACTTTGTGTTTCCGGTTTAGTGACTTGCACTCCAGCTTCGTCTTTGGTTTGAGACTTACTCTCCTGCTTGTTGGTTCCTATATATATCGCCAATGTGTCTGCAGAATAGAGGAAATGGAGTATTGAATAAAAATCTTGGGAGTACCCAGTCAATTCACAATATCTTAAGAAAACCCCAAGTTAATTGTTTTGGTAATTAATGTTTATTGGATTTATTATTTTGGGGTTGAATGTTTCTTAGTGACGTGTCGCGTCCCGGCCCGGGCGCAGCCACCTCCCGGGCCCGCTCCACCACCGTAACACGATATTGTCCTCTTTGGGCTCCGACCACGCCATCACGGTTTTGTTTCTGGGAACTCACGAGCAACTTCCCAGGAGGTCACCCATCCTGGGATTGCTCTAGCCCCCTTCTCGCTTAACTTCGAAGTTCCTACGGAACCCGAAGCCAGTGAGCTCCTAAAAGGCCTCGTGCTAGGTAGGGATGTGAATATACATTTAAGGATCACTTCCCTAGGCGATGTGGGATGTCACAATCCACCCCCCTTAGGGGCCCGACGTCCTTGTCGGCACACTTCTGGCCAGGGATGGGCTCTGATACCAATTTGTCACATCCCAGCCAGGGCGCAGCCACCTCCCGGGCCCGTTCCACCACCGTAGCATGATATTGTCCGCTTTGGGCCCTGACCACGCCCTCACGGTTTTGTTTCTGGGAACTCACGAGCAACTTCCCAGGAGGTCACCCATCCTGGGATTGCTCTAGCCCCCTTCTCGCTTAACTTCGAAGTTCCTACGGAACCCGAAGCCAATGAGCTCCCAAAAAGCCTCGTGCTAGGTAGGGATGGGAATATACATTTAAGGATCACTCCCCTGGGCGATGTGGGATGTCACATGACGGATCTGTCATTTTAGATGAATAAGAAATACATAATTTTTTTGTTAAAAAAAATATGCATTGTTTGATCAAATTGTACATTTTGTTGAAGGAAAAATTTAGAGAGTGAGGGTAGGAGAGGGATGGCTAGCTAGAGAGAGAGAAAGAGAGCTCAGCTGTCTAAATTGCTTGATTTTCTCTCATGGCCTTATGCCTTTATATATACTAATCATATGAGCTTTACTTGCCTAACAAGTAATACAAGTCATAAAGAGACTTGATTCTCAAATTCTGTTGGGAATCAAATCCCTTTATGATTGGTGAAGTCTTCAAATAGCATAGGCAGCAACACATGTTGGAAATGTGCCTTAAAGGCCAATCATGAGATGACACTTTACGAACATTTCACATATCAAACTAATTTACTTTAATCCAAGGGTAAAAATTGTTGTTTAAAGCCGTCTCATTAAATGTTATATGCCTAAACAATATATCCAAGGAACCACCACAGGGTGGCCCAATGGTTGGGGATGAAGTTTAAGCTCATATTCCACACGACACGTCTTGGGTTCGATTCCTAGCGCTAGTGAATCACACGATTGTGGCCAAGGGGAGGCTGAAATGCTCTGGCAGTCCTCCTGACCCCCATAAGGGTGGACTGCCGTGGCGAAGCCACCAACTAGTCCCTCTCTCTATTACATATTCCTTAGACATTTTTTTTTCAAACAATGTCTAATGAATAAGAAATATGTAATAGATCGAATGTAATCTAAAGAAGTTAGATTCAAGAGACCTTTCTCTTTCAAACACATGACCTAAAACGTTCTTGATCATTGACAATCTGGTAAGATTAATACATATTATGTCTTCTATCAAATCAAGAATGACTAACTTGAGTAATTGCTGTGAAAGACACCAAGGCAAATATGTAGGTGCTCAATAGAGAGTTAGTTCACTAAACACAATCAATCAGGAATTCTCATACTCATGTCATATAAAAACTCATTAGTTAGGATAATACAAAGTAGTCCTTCAACTTGAGACACCAAGGTTTTCTTGTAGATATGTTTTTGATCATTTGATGATGCATCAAAACCACATGGTTTGCTCAGCGCATTGTTGGATCGCTGATTTATTCACAGAGGCATGTGAGTGTACAATAAAGGATCTTTAAGCTTCAAACTATTAAAAGGAGAGTACTCTATGATATGATTCAAGAGTCTTTGGGTAGAGTACATGAATGTGATTTAGGAAGTGCATCCCAAATCACATTCACAGTAATCGTATAGACAAGAGAATCACATTGGGTATTAGACATGAATAAACTATCAACCAAACAATGTGATCAAGAATATTGAAATAAAGAAGGACCATATTGCATTGCAATTCCAATTGAATAGATTCTTTGCCTCTTTAGCTTAGCTTAGGTATCCATGACATATTGTCAGGTGTCACTCTTGGCTTGTGAAAGCTGTAAAAATTTGCAATCACTAATCTTCATTAAAGGTAGAATTGAAAGGTAGTTTCAATTCACAATCGATTAGTAAGAGTTCTAATCTCCCACCATCTTGCTAATTAGAACCTAATGTATTGTACACAACGTAAGGTAGAGATTGAAGAATACAATGGAGTTAAGTAAGTACAATTAAATAAATTAATTGTTTATGTCTAGAATCAATTAATAAGTTAATTAATTAAACAAATAAATTCGTATTCGAACTTTCACGTCTATTAACTTAAGTTATATGACAACTTAAAATCAAAGTGCCCAAAAGTTATGTCAGACCATAAATTTATGGACCCATCCAAGTCTAGTTACGTTAGGTGGACTATGGACATTTGAACATGGGCTCCATTGTCAGGAAGCTTCCAGCACATCATCTGGCTTTCGGAAAATTTATGCAACCTAGATAGTATGCATGGTTCATATGTCCTATTTTACTGTATAGTGTTTGTATCAGACCAGAAAAGAAAGAAAATACAGTATAGTTTTTGTACAGCTGTATTTTACGATGCATTTCGAAACTAGAAGAAGTGTGCATGCTTCACAAGTCCTATTTCTTCGTTGCCTTTTTTTTTTTTTTTTTTTTTTTTTTTTTTTTTTGGTGTTTTTCTTTTAAAGACTAGTAAAAACTTTAATTAAAGATTGCTGCTACCCAAAAAAATATTCAAATATATTGTGATGACCCATCTAAAATTCCCATCTGGATAATGTATATCATACTCTAATTTAGATAAGTATTTAGCCATACAAGAGGCCGGTAATCTATTTGTGTGATATCTATCATACGACCAATTGAAACACCACCAAATATTATACAGGTGATAATTATCATTAAAATTCATTTTCATAAGTATATTCTCCAATAACCAACCAAAACTGTTATACACGCGATAATTATCGCAAAAAATCAATTTCGAAATATATTCTCCAATGACCAATCAGAGCTATAGCTAGGGTTTCATCTCAACATATCTAGAAAGCCGGAGTCTGTTATATAAATTAGTTTCCGGATACAACTCTTCCACAAAAGAAAATTTTCTCCACGAGAAAAATTAAAAGAGAGAATTTGTCAGTCATACTTGCGTCTCTGTCAATGTCTTCTCCCTCAGAGAGTCCAACCATGGAGCCTGTTGAGCAAAGTCATCCGGATCACAAGGCTTCTATTACTATTATTACTCAACAGGTGGCTTCTTACAGCCTTAGCCCTAACAAGCAATCACCTGCACAAGGTGGTCAAGGTCAATTCACTCCGACGAGCGAGACTGGTGTTTCTTTGACAACCAACGTGTCAGCCGCCGCTGGCGGCACAGATCATGAGCTTTCGGAAGACGAGGCAAACAGTTTGCATAACAACCTGATAAAGGATCAAGATGAATTTTTCAATTCCTTCCCACCTGGCTATAGGTTCAACCCATTTGATGGCGAACTTATTGTGCATTATCTCATGAAAAAGGTCTTGGATCAGCCCTTGCCGCCAAACCGGATCTTTGAAGTTAACCTATACCGCTACAATCCCGAAGTGCTTGCTGGTATTGTATATGTTCATAAGTATATATGGTTCAATTATATTTTGCATTGATAATCTTTTGAATGGTACTATATATGTGTGAGAGATATTTTATGAACAAATTTTGCCTAGGTCGATGTTATTTAGCACTGCTTTGTTATCCTTTACTTGTTTTAGCAAAGGTTATATACATAATTGATTAAAGGTCCTTATATTACTACTTTAGTTAAAGTATAGATTAATTACTATCTTCATGTTGTTTTTGCTGAATTTGTTTCTTTTGTTACACACTATTTTTATTAACACATCAAAATTGTTATATATATTCTAGTTTGTTGGTGAAACTTTTAGATGATCAGAATTTATTACTACATAATAACTCTGTAACTGTTTGTGTAAAACAGAAAAATATGAGAAATATGGGGACAAATGGTATTTTTTTACTCCAAGGGACCGGAAGTATCGCAATGGAAGTCGCCCAAAGAGGGCAGCTGGGGATGGATATTGGAAGGCAACCGGAGCTGACAGGGAAGTGAAATCATCTGACGGAGCTGTTGTTGGATCGAGAAAGGCTCTGGTTTTCTATAGGGGCAAACCCCCAAAGGGTGACAAAACCAACTGGATCATGCATGAGTTTAAAGTCAAGGATTCTCCTGTTCGAAGCAGAAGGGGTGAGAATGACATGAGGGTACGTAAATTCTTATTCTTCTATATTAGTTGGGTCGACACATGAACCCTCAGTTCCGTCTTAATATTTAACTAATAAATTGTCAAATTTTCATTTTAGCATTTTAATATGGTACAGTTCACTATTTTGAATATATAAACATCGTACAATTTTAGACCTGCATTGCACATATATTTTCAAATGCATGTGCCAAATAAAGGACTCATACTCATATCAAAAGTCAGAATAATGAAGAAACATGGATTCCTTATTTAAAATTTGGGGTGCTTACTTTAATTATATTTGTTTTCTTGCAGTTGGATAATTGGGTACTCTGTAGGATTTATAAGAAGGATGGTAAAAATGGCAAAAGATGTGAAAGTCGAAATCATGCTGAAATACTTTCTCCATTTCCGCATAGAATAAATGACGAAAGCATGGAGATTGAGATGAGTGGAGATATTGTTGATCCTTTACCTGCGTATGACCCTGCACTGGAGTATGACCATAAATACTCATATAAAGCATATCCTCATATGACATCTCTACCAAATATTTCAGGTGGGCTCCCAGTTAACATGATTAGCAATAATCGAATTCAATCTGTTGAAGCAGTCTCTATGAATGCTGGGAGATGCTATGCAAATATGGGGTACTCGCAACCAATATGCGGTAGACCTCCATCGATGTCTTCTGAAAGTGTTCTCGGGCCTTACAGATATATAGATGAATCAACTATTCTTCAAGATGACATGATGTTCGGCATGAAGGGGTTCGAACATAGCCTTTACAGTACAAATAATTATGCAGGGCAATTCTCAGCTTTGGATCATGTTTTTCCTTATACGGAATGACATCCCATCGTTGATCGATGGAACTTATCAACTTTTGTTGCTATCATCTGCTTTTGCTATGAATTTTAGGGTTTAGGTCGGATTTAGCTAGTCAGTTAGTTTTTGGAACGTGTTTGTTAGTAGCTCTCAACCATCTAACGGAAGTTTATTAAGGTTTATATTGCGCTACTTGGATTTATCTATGATTAAGGTACTTTATTTATTTTTATAGTGTTGTGGTGTTTAAGGAGCCGTTGTTTGATGTATAATTCCATGTTGTGCACAAAAATCTGAGAAGGCAGTAGACTCATACTCTTCTCCTCTATCGGATCTAAGTGCTTTGATTTTTCTCTCAAGTTGATTTTCAACCTCGGCTTTATATTTCTTAAACATATTCAAAGCTTCGTCCTTATTTTGAATCAAATAAACATAGCAATACTTATTGCAATCATCAATAAAAGTGACATAATAATTCTTTCCTCCACGAGTTGGTGTGGATTTAAAGTCACAAATATCAAATGAATTACTATGAATTAATCCAAGTAATTCATTTGATCTTTCTAGAATTGACTTTTTAGTTTGCCTAGCACATCAATTTCGAATTTAGGTAATAATTCTAAATTAACCATTCTTTGCATGGAATGAAAATTAACATGTCCTAATCTAGCATACTAAATATTAGAAGACTCAACAATATAAGTTGAAGCATTTATTTTATTAGCATCATCAATGGCAATTACATTAAGTTTCACAAGTCCATCAGCCACATATCGCTTTCCAACAAACATCCCACCCTTGGTAAGTACAAATTTACAAGTTTAAAGCCCTTAGCAATCATTATAGGTCCAGAAACCAAGTTCCTCCTTATTTCAGGAACATGCAACACATTCAGGAAGGTCAAACTCTTCCTAAATGTGAATTTGAGTACCACTTTGCCCTTTCCCTCCACAGTAGATGAGGTAGAATTGTCCATATACAGCTTTTCTCCAGGGGCAGCAGGGTGGTATTCTGTGAACAAATTTCTGTTAGCGCATATGTGCTTTGTAGCACCAGTATCCATAAATCATTCACTCACATTCGAGACTATGTTAACCTCGGACACAGCAGCAACCAATTCTTCATCGGTGATTGCCATGTTAGCATGGTTGTTGTTGTTTTCATGGCCATGATTTACATCTTTGCGATGATAACAATCTTGTGCCCTGTGACCAGATTTGCCACACACATAGCAGGTGCCCTTGATCTTCTTCAGATTCTTACCTTTAAGAGCATTGGCAGAATGCATAAACTGCTTTGTTTTCAGAGCCTTATCCTTCTTCAGAGGCTTAGCCTTGGAGGTTCATCCCTCAACATAATTTGAATTGGCTTCAATGGCAGCAACCCACCAAAGTGATCTGCCTTTCTGTGGTCTTCTTCCACTCTTAGCCTCAGAATCAAATCCCCCATATTCATTTCACGACGCTTGTGCTTGAGATAAATTTTGAAGTCATTCTAGGAAGTTGGCAATTTTTTCGATTATCGCCCCAACTTGGAAATGCTCATTGATCTCGTATCCCTCGGAGTGTAGTTCATAGATCAATTTCTAGATTTCTTCGACCTGAGAAACAACAGATTTCGAATCCACCGTAGAATATTTGAGAAACTTACCGATAACAAATTTCTTTGAACCGGCATCATCAATCTTATACTTTTTCTCCAGGGATTCTCAAAACTCCTTTGTAGTCTTGCATAGAGAATAAATGTCATACAGATTGTCATCCAAACTACTCAAAATATAGTTCCTGTAACTGATGCTATGTAAAACAACACTCAAATTAAACCCTCTTGTTGACAATTGTAGTAAAGATGTAAGTAGGGATCGTTCTAGGCCGGGGATTAGGAGAGATTGCTAATCTACTCAAAACTGACTTTAAAACACTAAACAAGACTAAAAAAAAACACAAAACTAAGCAAAAGACACTCAACTAAACTCAAATAACTAACTAGACACAAACTAGGACATATTCTAACTTAACTAAAAACAACGAAAACAAACCAAATTGGACAGATTGGAACCAAAAGACACTAAATATAAGGGGGATTGGGTTTTGACGAATTTAAAGTAAAAACAAAACAAACTTTATAAAAATAGTTTCAAAAGACAGATTTGGCGAATTGAATGGATGATAGACTAGTTAGGGTTCTTCTCCACACATGACACACTTGCATACAAACCAATTTTCAGTTGTTCTTTCAATAAACCATGAATCTCAACACCCCAGATTAACCGTGAACAACACTATTTTAACCTTCAAGTTTTCCTTAAGTTATTGAATTGGACGGAAAAACGCATACAACAATTCAAAACATTCTTCAAAAGTCCCCTACGTGAACAGCACAATAGAGATACAATCAAAGATCATTAAGCTTTGTGAAAACTATAAGCATTGACGAGGCATTCGTAACTATGAACAGCATGATACTCTTGCCAAGAATTCACTTAACGCGATTGTGACTAGCAACCTCCACTACTTGTGAATATAAGTTCATAACGATTAGGTGAAACTCCCTTATATTCTAGCATCAAATTCATGCATGCAAACTAAGTATGCATCCTTAATCGACATACAAGAATAAGTTATAAATCAAGCAGTTAAGCAAATTGAATTCACAACTCATGAAATCACAATTGAAGGTAATCAATTCATATTACAATTATGTTCATGGCTTTGAATCAACCTCTAGCCAAAACGAATTTAGTTCCACATATTTGCAATTAAACAACTATAATTGAATTTAAACATGATAAACAAAAGTAGAAGACACCTAGAACGCTCCAACAATTCAACGTCTTGAATGGTTAGCACAGCTCCAAGTTCTCCTCCTTTCTTGCAAACATGCGGCACCAAGGTGGGTGTGGTGTTTGGATGGTCTAGGGGATGTGGCAGAGATTGGATAGGTTGAGAGAGTATGGAAGGGTGGTAGGGGATGGATAGGAAAATAGGTGAATAGAAATGGATGAAGGAAGAAGGAAACTTGCGGTAGAAATTGTGTTGTTTATGGAATGTGTTGTAGATGTGAATTGGTGTCTTTGGCCTTGATAGAGAAGCCTATTTATAGGCTTTAAGAATGAATCACTACCATCCATTTTCTTGGTGAGAATGAATCACCACCATCCAGTTTTGTTGGTGAGAATGAATCACTACCATCCATTTTGTTGGTGAGAATGAATCACAACCATCCATAGGTGAGAATGAATCACTACCATCCATTTTGTTGGTGAGAATGAATCACAACCATCCATTTTTTATGCTCCTCATGCATGCAATCCATTTCACCCCAAAATAGCTCCAAATTGCACCAAAATGCACTTCTTTGCTAACTTGGTTATTTAGAACAAACACACGAAAATAGCTTAAAACATTCTAATAAGATGAAACTAATTAAGTAAATGCAAGGAAACAAACTAATAAAGTCACATAAATATGTTCCTATCAAACTCCCCTACACTTAGCCTTTGCTAGTCCTCTAGCAAAACAAAGAAACAAAAAGAAACAAAACACAATCTAAACCTTCCAACGTTACCTCAGGGATTTCCAATGCACATGTTAAAAATCATTACTTGCACAGATTTTGGTCATCAATATCCTTAAGCATACACTTAACCACAGTCACCATTTACTAGTTCTATTTTAATCGATTAAAACATCATTTTGAATGTAATAACATGCCTTAGAGAATTCCCTCAATTCCTTACTAGATATGCACTCATTTTGCACTTAGATTTTTAAACTACACTCCCTACACTAGGTATATGTGAGAAGATTGATGTACACATGAAAACTAAAACTCACATATGTTTAACAAAGAAAGCACATATGGATATCACACCCATTTTTACTTCTTTCACACCTTTTTGGATTTCGGCCATCAGATCGGATGAATTGAAGAAGATCTAACAGACAGAAAGTAATAGGGGTGTGTGAAAGTAAAAAAAAGGTGTGTGGATAACACACCCCTAATAAGAAATGGATATGCACATCAATGAGGATAAGGTGCTAACAGAGGACCTCGATAAAAATCTTGTTGGGGTTTTCAACCCAGTCGAAGGGAAAAAGAGTGTCTCGCACCAACATAAATAATTAGGAATTACAATCATCAAACCGAATATCAAGAATTACATCAGGGGGTTCCTCAAACCAAGTCCCAGTGTTACCATAACTCAGACTTATTTGCACTAACCTGTGTGCAGTGGCGAAGCCACGTAGGGGCGGGGAGTGGCGGCCGCCACTCCCCTCGCCGGAAAACACAGCCCCAGCGCCAGGTTCCGCCCCTCCCCTCCTGGAAACCCAGCCTCTCCCTCCGCTCACAGTCGCAGGTCGCTCCTCTGTCTATAACTCTGTTCTGTTCTGGGAATGAATGAAGAACGAATCTCCATCTGATTTTGTTTTTTAAATCCAAGCCAAAACGACGTCGTTTTGGACCTGGTAAAAAAAATTAAAAAAACTAACGCCAAACGGCGTCGTTTCATTCCTCAGTTTTGAAAAAAAAAATATAAGAGTCGGGGGTGGGGGGACCGCGTGTCCCCCATTCCCCCTTCTCACCTTTACTCTCTCTCAGCCCTCACCAATTACAAACAGAGAGAACAGCAAAGCTGCCCCCCTAAATCCCAGCAACAGCAAGCAACGGGAGGGCCACATCGAGCCAGCCACAGCCAAGCCAGTCGTTTTCTCTCTCTCACTGTCTCACAGTCTCTCCACTCCAGCCCCACTGAGCTGAGCCTCAGAGCCAGCCTTCTTCAAACTACAAAGATAAATTTAAAATCCCAACCTACCTAACCCTAAATAATTATTTAATACAAAATTAATTTAATTGGTACAGAAATAGAATCATATTCATATGGTAATAATGCACTAAGTTGGTTATTGGTTGTTGATTATTGATATGAAATTAATTTTTAGGGTGAAAATTAAAATTTGAATTCTTACATAATTTGTATCATATTCATATGGTAATGCACTTAGTTGGTTATTGGTTGTTGATTATTGATATGAAATTAATTTTTAAGGTGAAAATTAAAATTTGAATTCTTACATAATTTGTATCATATTCATATGGTAATGCACTAAGTTGGTTATTGGTTGTTGGTTATTGATATGAAATTAATTTTTAAGGTGAAAATTAAAATTTGAATTCTTATATAATTTGTATCATATTCATATGGTAATGCATTAAGTTGGTTATTGGTTGTTGATTATCGTATTCAATTAATTAATTGAATTATTACATAATGTATACAATTATTCATATGATTAGTTGAATTGAATTGTTATTTATTGAATAATTTGTATGCTAATTGGTATTGATTAATTGAATTGTTGGCTTGGTTGGATTAGTTATTATGCATATTAGTATAGTTTACTCTAGGATTAAGAGTCTAAGATTTTTTTTTCTTTCCATTTTTCAGTTACTTAATGGAATGATACTATAAGAAACAATGCTTAAAGCCTCCTTCAAACATTTCGGGTAGTCCTTCTCCTTCAAATATTCCAAGTAGTCCTCCTCATCCTTCAAATATTCCAAGAAGTCCTCATTCGAATATTCCGAGTAGGTCACAACAAAGTAAAGCCACTAAGTTGGATGAAATATTGGCTAATCTTCCTGCAGACCCTGCACATAGACGTCGAATGGTTAATTATCCACATAATTATCGTGAAGCAATTCGTAGACACTATCTCCAAAATGATCCTTGTCAATCTAGAGACCACGTCATGCCAAGAAAGGTTAGCGACAATCGATGTTTTATCATTTGTTGGTTTGATAAGTTTAAGTGGTTGGAGTATAGTATATCAAAAAATGCTGCATTTTGCCGTTATTGTTATCTTTTCTAATATGATTTTGATCAAATAGGTAGCACTAGAAGTGATGTCTTCACTGAGATAGGGTTTACAAATTGGAAGAAAGGCCCCGAAAGTCTTCGAGTCCATGAGGGAGGTGTTGGAAGTCTTAATAATAAAGCTGTACAACAAGCTAGAGATTTGATGGCACAAAAACAACACATTGAAACATTTGTGATTAAGCAAACCGATGAAGCTCACATTAATTATCGTACTTTATTGAGTGCCTCACTTGAGTGCACAAGATGGTTGTTGGGACAATGTTTGCCTTTTCGTGGCCACGATGAATCGTTGACATCAAGCAATAGGGGAAATTATTTGGAGCTTATGCAATTTCTTTCCAAGCATAATGAACAAGTTAGGAAGGTTGTGTTTGAGAATGCTCCCAAGAATCTTAAGTATACTTCTTCCGATTTTCAAAAAGATCTTGTCCCTGCTTGTGCCATTGAAACTGTAAATGCAATCACTAAAGATATGGAAGGTGCATTTTTTCTCTTTTGGTTGATAGAGCACGCGATTCTTCAACTAAAGAGCAAATGGCGCTGGTATTGCGTTATGTGAATAAAAAAGGAGAAGCAATTGAAAAGTTTTTAGGTGTTCAACATGTCTCCTCTACAACTAATAGCTCGCTTGAAGAGGCCATTGAGAGATTGTTTGCTACAACAAATTTGAGTATGTCCAAGTTACGAGGACAAGGCTATGATGGAGCTAGCAATATGAAAGGTGAGTTGAATGGTCTTAAAACAAAATATTGAACAAATACCCTCAAACATTTTATATTCATTGTTTTGCACACCAACTCCAACTAGCTCTTGTATTCGTGACAAAGGAAAATGAGGATGTTGCCAATTTCTTCATCAATGCTAGTAGTTTGGTGAATCTTATTGGATCATCGTGTAAGTGTCATGATGCATTTAGAGAGAAACAACAAGAACAAATTCAGAAAGCTCTTGATCTTGGTAATCTTGAAACGGGTAAAGGGTTAAATCAAGAAATGAGTCTCATGCGTCCATGTGATACACGGTGGAACTCGCATTATGGTACTATAGTTAGTATTATTGTTATATTTGAAGCCATGGTGGAGGTGGTTGAATGGATTAAAAGTGATCGCAACCAAGATAATCTCGATGAAGCAACTAGGTTATTCAAAGACATACAAACTTTTGATTTTGCATTTCACCTTTTCTTGATGAGACTTATATTGGGAATTACAAATGAGTTATCACAAGCATTGCAAAAGAAAGATCAAGATATTGTGAATGCAATGGCGTTAGTGGAAGTATGCAAGCAAAGACTACAATCCTTGAGAGATGATGACTTTGGGGACTTGCTTCACGATGTAGAAAAGTTTTGTGAGGAGCATGATATTATTGTTCCTAACATGGAGGATTTGCATTTCGTACCTGGAAAATCAAGGCGTAAAGCTCCAAAAATCACAAACTTCCATTACTATCGTGTGGATCTCTATTTTCAAGTCCTTGATATGCAACTAAATGAGTTGAATGATCGCTTTAATGAGGTAAACACCGAGTTACTTCTTTGTATGGCATGTTTGAGTCCGGTGAATAATTTTGCATCTTTTGACAAAGCAAAAATTGTTCGTTTAGCCCAACTTTATCCTCAAGATTTTGATCGTATGGACCTCATGAATCTTCCAATTCAACTTGACAATTACATTCATGATATGAAGATGCATAGTGAGTTTTCATCATTGAGAGAAATTAGTGATCTTGCACAAGAGTTAGTGAAGACCGAGAGGTGTGAAAGCTATATGTTAGTGTATAAACTTCTTACATTGGCTTTGGTGTTACCGGTTGCAACCGCTTCGGTGGAGAAAGCTTTTTCTGCTATGAAGATTGTGAAAACACCATTGTGTAACAAAATGGGAGATCAATGGTTGAGTGGTAGCATGCTTGTTTACATTGAGAAAGATGTATTTGCTTTTATTGATAATGAGCCTATTATGCGACGTTTTCATGACATGAAACCTCGCCGGCAACAATTGTAATTTGTTTGTATTGATTAATTATGAAAGACGTTACTATATCAAAAGATTTAGTTGTTGCCATTTTTCTTTAACCTTGCATTCTTTTAAGTTCGCCCCTCCCCCCGAAAAATCCTGGCTTCGCCACTGCTTGTGTGCCACCTTGTTCGTCTCTCTTCCACTAAATTCAACCTTCCACTTTGGCAATGAATGATCAATGGAATGCATGTCATTTAGAATGCTTCCAAAATAGGTGTCATCACTTTCTTCATTTTTTAATCCTACCACCACAAGCAATGCATCACCCTCAAAGAACCAAAGTTGGGAATTGCCACACCTTGACATACATAGCGCGTCCTTTGCTGCCATTATCTCAGCCAGCTGCGGGGAACAAATGGCAATGTGTTGTGTCGCCTTTGTAGCTATAAACTCCCCCTTCTCATTTTGAGTCACCACCCTAACGCCACCTACCTCATGTTGTTCGTCACAGGCCGCATCAAAGTTACATTTTACCCAGCCCAATTCCGATTTCTTCCATTTCTTTGGTTCGTTACCACTACGTGTTTGATTCTTCCCATGCCACCGCTGGAATTCCTGTAACCAACTTTGTGCTCTGGAAACCAACTCCAACGGTTCAAGCGCCTTTCCTTGCTATAAAAAAAATAGTTCTGTTCTGTCCAAATGCTCAAAATAATCACAAGGAACAAATCAAACTATTTGATGAATTTGCATAACTTTTAGATTTTGTACAATGGTACGTAAAAATTGAGTGGTACGAAAAATGATGATTGTGAATGAAAATAGATTTATCTAACAGTTTTGGAAATCAAATCTAACAACTAAAACACTCGTAACACGTGTGAGTGAGTATTACCTAGCAATAAAGTCACACCCCGTAACTTTATTATTAGGCCTAATTGGATTATTAGTTCCCGTGATGATATAGTAGTCGACATATAGCTTATGTGGCAAAAAAAAACAAAATTAGGATTTAAGTCAATGTGGTGAAATTTGTTAGGATTTAGGTTCAAAATTAAATATTCCGTTCTTTCTCCATTAATTATTATTATGTGAGCCACAAATATGAGACTAAAACAGAACTTTCCGTTAATTGTTAGCACGTAAGACATGTGAGGCTAACTTTTATATTTTTAGTCTCACAAGTGAGCCTTATGTGCTAACAATTAACGGAGAGTTAATAAATTTTATATTTTTGAGCCTAAAATCGTAACAGACTTCACCACAAACTTGAATCTTAATTTTTTTATTTTCGGACTATCTTATCACCATGGAGACTAATAATTCAATTAAACCTTATTATTATTAGAAGGATATTGAAAAAGAAAATAAAGAAAACTAAAGGTTCGGCAGTAAGGAATAGGGTTGGAAAAAAAATCCCAAACTGAACCGAAAAATTTCCGAAACCAAACTAAAAAAATCCCAAACCGAAATTTCGGTACGGGAATCGGTCTCAACTTTTTGGGATTTTGGTATTCCCAAATCGAACCGAAAAATATATATAATTTAATTTTTAAATATATAGGAGCACATCTTTAAGGGGAACATCATCTACCTACAATAGTGAAAATTGAAATACTGAAGGAGCACTGTAAATCGATGATGAAACATATACAGGAAGGAGCCCTAAGATAGATAGTGGAACATATGCAGAACTTTTAACTCATAGGAGATTGATAGATGGATACATAGATGAAGAATACACACGGGAGATAGATAGATGGATACATGGATAGATTATAAGTTACAATTTGCTTAAGAAAATTTTACATCTGAAAACTTTACATCTATCTATAATATTTATATTATATATGTACAGAAGTTTACTCAAGCATATATTAACATTGTAGACGTAATTTTGGGGACTTACATGATTATAGATAGATGTACTAGTTTACTCAAGCACATATTAATGTTTCAGATTGGCAGATTGCTTTTGAATAGGCAGATACTAACTGGGCCTTGCCATTTGATTGACAGATTTGTGTGCACAGATTGGTAGAAACAAATTGGCATATTAGGTCTGCCTATTTGTCAAATTTTCAATATAAAAGGTTGAATTTTAGCCCAAAGCATAATATGTCAAATTTTAGTCCAAAATCCCAAAACCATTTCGAGATTTTCGATTTGTCCTGAAATCCTGAAATTATTTCGGGATTTCCAAAAATTTGGATTCTCAAAAATTTGTTTTGAGATTTGTATTGAAATTAGAATTTTCAAAAATTTTAGTTCAGAAATCGCGATAAGGGATTCGATATGAGACCCCAGTAAGGAAGTCCCACCACTAAAATCATCCGAGTACTGTGCTGTCGGCTTGGGCGGCGGTACTTCTGGCTCGGTTCCAAATTCAAAGCACAAAAGTCTCAAAACGACAAAGAAAAAGCAAAACGCAGGGGATTAGTTTAACTTCGAGGGACGACTTCCAATGTTCGAGGAACTGGCGGGTCCGTCCAACTCCAAAGTCCAAAGTCGCATTTGATTGATGGTTTCCATACACCAATATTTTGGCATCGTGTCCTTCAGTTTATAAATACATTATTTTTTTCTGCCAATCAACTCTGTCTACTCGTATATGTACGTATGTTTCTTTCTTCCAATGTTTTCAACTTCTTTTTTCAATCTATATTTTCTGTTTTTCTTTTCTTTCCCAAATCTTCATTATTTATGGGAACTACAAGCAAAATCACAAGGCGCGTGTGCGGACTTCTTGTGGTTACGTTTGTAATTTTACCAGATTTTCAGCTATTTTAGATTTCCGTCGACCTTTCTTACGTAAGTGGAAGTCGAGTGATCTCGATCTGTCTGTGTTTTTCATCCTCACTTTCTCTCTCCATAAGTAGTGCAATAATAGTATTTTAAGTTTAAATTTTGCTTTCTTCTTGGCTTAGATTTAACTAGCAACGGATCATTCTGCTAATGTAGCATACAACATTGCTAGGTTGATAGAAGCAATTTTTTGTTATGGTTACAATAAAGTAGCCAAATGAGCTGAGATAGCAAACCTGTCGGAGAAGCTCTTATAAATAAGAGGTTACTTAAACAAACAAGGTGCTACTAGTAAAAACATTTATGAGCATAAATGCGTGGCATAAGATTCCATATTAGGTAGGGGTGGTTCGGTATGGGATCCCATACCGAAACCCTTGTCCCGATTCCCAAACCAAAATTTTCGGGAATCCCAATTTCAATACCGATCCCAAACCAAATTTTCGGGAATCCCAATTTTCGGGAATCCCGAAATAATTTCGGGATTTCGGGACAAATCGGGAATCCCGAAATGGTTTTGGGCTTTTGGGCTTTTGGACTTTTTGGACAAAAAACCAATCCCAAGCAATTCGACTGTGTAAAAACCCAATCCCAAGCAATTCGACTGTGTAAAAACCCACTTGCAGTACAAAAACAATAAAATCGAATAATCAATTTTTAATACAAACGACGGAATCGAAAGCGATAGAGTTGAACAGATATTTAATACAGGATACAAGATCAATACATTTTCCATTGCTGTAACAAATTGAAAGATTCAATTTTTACGATTTTTACAGTTTGCAGAGTATGCAAATAAAAAGTGAACTTTTTGAAACTGGATCAGTTCAATTGGGTGCTGAGAAATTATTGACTGCAATGAGGGATCTGAATCGGAGTAGCTTGTAGGGGGATGATCGGATAAGCCATGGATGCGTGCGTACCTGGACGGGCAGGATCGTGGGCAGCGGAAGAGCGGTCAGCAGATCTAAATAGGAAGAGGGTTCGTGATCCTTCGTTAACTGCGAGAGGGTGAGCAGCTCAGGTCAAGTGAATGGGACGACGCTCGGTTGGCTCGGTGAGGGAGGGGTGTGGTGAGAGATCAGATGAGAGACGAGAGAGATGATGATGAGGGCTCGGTGAGGGAGGGATCACACAAGAGAGATGATACGAGAGAGAGAGACGATTGTGTTTGGATGGAGGATGGCCTGCGGATGGAGGAAAGAAACGATGGAGGAAAGAAACAATGAACGGTTGATATAATTTTCTTATAATTAAAAAATAATATATATATATATATATATATATTTTTTTCGGTTCGGTATGGGAATACCGAAAAATGGAGATGCAATACCGAATCCCATACCGAAAATTTCGGTTTGGTTCGGGATGACATCCCGAAAATTTCGGGATTTTTGGTTTGGGATTTTTTTGGTTTGGGATCGGGATTTTTTTGGTTTGGTTTGGGATTTTTGGGATTTTTTTCCAGCCCTAATATTAGGTCATATAAAGTATAGGGTGGTATATGTACGTATAAAAGAGGAGTATTTTGAGATTATGACATCGAAGATAACACTAAACCTTAACCGAACTCATATTGGACATGCTTGTTTAGTCATTCATTCCCGGCAACTACAACAACCCACCTACTCCAACAATTTTTCCTGCAAGCTTAATGGCGTTTTGAATACACGCGCCGATTTGAAGGACCTACTTCTAAATTAATTTAGACCAAAACAAAATCTGTCTGTTTTTCATTTGGAAGGATGTCGAATTTTGCGTGGGCTCAAAATCTTTTTCTCTTTTCTTATAAAATTACAAGTCTACTCTGTCATCTGCTCAGAAATGGCTTCCTTCTTTATTCTTGTTTGAAAGTAAAAACGATTTTTCCTTTTATAAGAAGATGTAAAAGGTTTATGACATATAATTTTGAGAACTTTAACGAACAGTTTCCGGTACTATTTACTTTAACGAAAAATTACATTTTTACACTAAAAAGTTAATTCCGGTACTATTCACTTTATCCTTTATTTTGTCTTTATCGTTAAAACTCAAAGTTTTCAAGTCATTTTTATTAGTTTTCTTTATAATTTTTTACTATAGAAATAAAGAAAAAGAGGAAAGAGCAATGTACCTTAAAAACCATTGCGTTGGCTTAAGGCAACTCGTTTTTTTTTTTTTATTTTTTTATTTTTATAACAAACGATGTTATCTATGCTAGGGGGAAGGGGTTGACTTAGCCTCATAATGAGCTAGCAAATAATGTGGTTCAAATTCGCATTTGAAAATAATCGAACCTAAAACAACTCGGTTTTAAGTTTTGACGAGTGCTAGTGAAAGGATAACATTTTATCTGTAATAATCTTTTTTTGCATTTCTCATTTCCGTTAAAATGGGGTGATGAGAGAGGAATTCTTACGTCTGTTGCCCAGACCACTTCAACTATACAACCAAAACATAATTCATTTAAATGGAAACAATCTTCAAGCACAATGTATTGGCTCTTTGCTCATGTGAGGATAGTTAGCTTTAAGTTATATTGTGTGGGACACTTTTTTTCCGTTTGTCCGGATTGAAATCCCTGACAAGGTTTTTATTGAAGCCCATAAAACACCTTATCTTCACTTTGTACGTATTACCTTTTATTTCAACGAATATCATACTTCTCATGAACACAAAAAACCACACATGCGCCCCATTTCCACTTCGATTTTAAAGCCCACCAAAAAATTTAAAAGTGAAGGGGTGTGCTATCTACACACCATTTTTCACTTCATACACAACATCTTAATTTGCGATCATCGAATTAACTAAGTTAAATAAAATTAATAAATTATAAATTAATAAAATGTGTGTGAGAAGTAAGAATAGTTTATAGAAAACACGGCCCAAATTGAATTGAGAAACCTAGTTTATAACTTTTTATAGTAGAAACTCTGATACTCAAATTTCTCCTTCTGTAAAATACAATGCAAGAGTGAGTGAAATGAACGCGCACCAACCCTGCAACGGTCGTTTGGAATCTTTGAAGAGTAAGACGAGGTGGCATGCCAAAAACCCCTACTCTTAAATAAATATATTAAACCTCTTTCCTTGTTCCCTCTCTCCGTCTCCCTTGGTCTCTCTCTGCTCTCTGCCTCTGAACTCACGCCCCCTTCCCCACAACCCACCAAACAAAGAGACAGAGAGAGAAAGCAACACCCCACCGCCAACGCACGCACCCTCACGCATAATAATCTCCGCCCAACCCACCCCCTCCAACAAACTCCAACCAACAATGGCGATCGCCTTCTGCTTCCTTCCCTCCTCCGCCGCCGCCGCCGCCGCCTCCTCTTCCTCCCTCTCCAAACTCAATCCCCATTGCCCATCTCTCTCCGCATCCGCCTCCTCGCCCCTCCTCCACCTCCGCCTCACCGCCACCCCTCCCTCCCTCACCCACCGCCACCGCCAGTTCGGCCGCATCCTCTTCTCCGCCGGCGGCGACGACGGGGGGATTAACGGACGTGACTCATCGGGAGGCGGCGGCGGCGGAGACGAGGGTGACAGCGACGGAGGGTCCGGCAATGCCGGCGGAAAGAACAGGGGGGAGGCGTTGATGGTGTTGGCGGAGTCTAAGCGGGGGTTGGAGAGCTTGCCCAAGGACTTGGCAGCTGCGATCCAGGCGGGTCGGATCCCCGGGTCGGTTGTGGGACGGTACTTTGAGCTGGAGAAGTCGGGTCTGTTCAGGTGGCTGATGCAATTCGCTGGGTTTAGAGAGAGGTTGCTCGCTGATGATCTTTTCTTTGCTAAGGTTTTCATGGAATGCGGCGTTGGTCTCTTCACTAAGGTCCTCTCTCTGTTTCCGCTGCTTTTTTTTTTCATTAAAATTTGATCAAAGCCTTCATTTTTTCGATTTTAATCGGTTTTGTTTCGGTTTTGTAGACTGCTGCAGAGTACGAGCGGCGGAGAGAGAACTTTTTCAACGAGCTGGAAGTTGTTTTTGCAGATGTGGTATGAACTTTGCTTTCTGTCAGTCACATTGCTTTGGTAGACTCACGTTATTAATTCGTATTTGTTTTATATGCATAGCGATGAGCGATGATCAACATTGACCGTGTTGTTATTTTTGATTGGTGATTTTGTTGATTATGGAGAGAATTGGCATTAGTGTGCTTGAAGCTACACATTCTAATTTATTTAAATGGATTTTGTAGTTTTATAGTGCTTGCTTAGCTATGGGGTGTTTTGGGTCGAGTTCGCTGCTTTGCTTGTATTATATGCTTCCAGTAGGCGTGTTTTAAGTCCGTAGCCTTCTATTCGACATGGTAACTGAAGGTGTAACACATGATCCAAATAAAAGATTTTGATCATCTCATTAGTCCTCAAGTTATGAGTACTAATGCACCAACTGGAGGTCATAAGCAATCTGTTTTCTTCCAATTTCTTGCTAAATTCGTTGATGAATAATGTACATTATTTCCTTAAGCTACGGTGAGATATTTTGATGTTTTTAAATCCATATGTGGGTACTGGACTTTCTTAGTGATGAATTTAAATGAATATGTGAAGATTAATTGACAAGAAATTGGTTCAATATAGCCCTTTTTTGTCGAAATATCTTCAGTTAACATCAATAATGTGTTGTTTAAATATGTTTTAGATTCTGTCATTTATGTTTGCTGTGTATTTCTCTTAGGTAATGGCCATCATTGCAGATTTCATGCTTGTTTATCTTCCTGCCCCTACCGTTTCTCTTCGACCTCCACTTGGGGTCAGTGCAGGAGCGATCACTAGGTTTTTCCATGGCTGCCCCGAAAATGCCTTCCAGGTTTCTTTTCGAAGAATTCCTGAATTTGTACTGACAGTTGTTTTGTTTGATCAAATCAAAATCCAGATACAGTTACTTAAATGATTTTGAAATTCCCTCTACAGATTGCCATGTCAGGAACATCATACTCATTATTACAGAGGATTGGAGGAGTAGTGGTAAGACACTTGTTGTAACTTGCTTTGATTTCATCTGAAGTTTGAAGGTAAGAATGGAATAACATATTCAAATTGTTTTGGCAGAGAAATGGGGCCAAGCTCTTTGCTGTCGGTACTGCTTCATCCCTGGTTAGTACTTTTGTAACTCCCTGGAATTGGTGTGTTTTCATGTTCATGTGACGTATGTATGTTTCAACTTAAAAGTGTCAGAAACTCTCACGCATCATGGACATGTCCTGTAAACTTCATTATCTTGTAAAGCTGGTAAAGTGAAGCTCACAAGGAGCTTATCATATTGCACATTTTTTTGAAACTTAACATTTTTTCGGAGCTTATCATATTGACCTAATTTTAGGTTTCTTTCTTCTTTTTTCGGTTTCGTCCTGGACCCAAGCTTAGGTTAGGTTGGGATATATAATGGATTAGTCCTTGCTACAGCTGAATAATTGTCTTCTTGCTTTTTAATGAACCTATCTTATACCAACTATTGTGCATCTTTAGAGTTCTGAGAGGACAGGTGGACAGGACATATTTAAGGCAACCGAAAATGAAGGAGAGCATTTCTTGTTGGTGGTGTTCTATTCAGACCTAGAAAACCTCTTAGAAGACCCATTTTTTTTTTTTAAGAGAAACCTAATTTCACCCTCTTCACAAAGAGCGAGTGAAGTAATCAGTGCCTTACCCGGAATGAATTTAAATGCATTACGGTAACCTCTATGACATCTGCACGGTTCCCATACTGGCATCGGTAGTTCTGCATGGTGTTTGGTTTGCTTTACTACTTTTGGCCCATTTTTCTGTAGTTGCGTATTAACTCAAAGCCTAATGGAGTAGATGCCAAACGACATGGTTACCCAACTCTTTGATTTATAATTTACATAATTTGAAATAATTTTTTTAAAACATTTTTGTGTGCTTTTACTAGCTTTCTCAATGATACTGGTTGAGCAATTTAGCAATTTAGAGTTTCTTAATGGTTCGTCAAATTTTTTTTGGAAGTTTTCCCATATTCTATGCTAATTTATGTGACCCGGTAGCACTAAGTTTGACTGGTGGTATAATGAACCTCGCCTTTCATTAGGTTGGCACAGCTGTGACGAATGGCTTGATCAACGCAAGGAAGGCTGTTGATAAGGACAAAGCCAGTGAACTTGAGAATGTGCCTATATTATCCACTAGCGTTGCATATGGTGTCTACATGGCAGTTTCTAGCAATCTCAGGTACTTCAATTTTATCTGTATGAGTTTGTCAAGTATATCAGGCATATAAGTTTTAATAACAACGCTCGAGGGAATGGGAACAATAACTTGTGGTTTTTTTACCAACACAAGCTTATAATAAAATGAAAAATTCTTTGGCAGGTACCAAGTATTGGCTGGTGTTATTGAACAAAGGTGTTTGGAACCGCTACTACATCAAAACAAGCTCATGCTAAGCGCAGTTTGCTTTGCCATTCGGACTGGAAACACTTTCTTGGGTTCATTATTGTAAGACCTTTTCCCTTTAAACTTTTCCACTGCAATGGATTATCATCCTCCCTCGTGCGCCACGTCTTACTACCTTCTTTTTTTTTTGCAGGTGGGTGGACTATGCTCGTTTAATAGGAATCCAGAAGGCTCATTAGTTTACCAATGGGATCATTTCCATATTTGATTGAGTTTCTTGAAGGCGCCATTGTCGGTTTGCTGAATTTCAATTTGTTGCATAAATCAGGCAAAACTGAGATGATTGAAGTAATGAGTCAAAATTTGCCTGAGATAATTGAAGTAATGTGAGTTAAAATTGCTAGGTTACTTAGTTTTACTTCTTTATATATGTATACCGCTCATGGTTGAGCTAACTTTCTATGTTTGGTATTTTTACAATTCCATGTTTCTCCATGTGGGGGCATTTTGCTCTACAAGCTAAACTCAATGTTAACTTTTGGAAACTCCTGAAATCTCAAGAAGCAACAAGTTAACAAAATAAAACAATTCACTCCTGAATGGGTCTGACTTCTGAGAGCCTCTCCCGTCACCAGATAACCGTGTGTTAATTGTCTGTTGAATGGATAATGCACTTTTTGAATACGTAGCAAACAGTTGTTGGATGGTAAATGTCACTCGAACTAAATCCTGGTTGAATGGGTCTAATAACTCTAGTTCGTACTCATCAAATGACACACCTAAATTCTCCAATCGCCATGTTGACGACGGTTACTCTGAGTCCGTCCATTGCAAGTCTTGGCATGGGAAGATCTGGTTTGAACTCGCAGAGACAATCTTACAACCCAAGTTTATTTTCCTCATCAAAACATAATGCAATTGTTACGAATTCTTGAACTTTCATAAGCCTTCTGGATATCGAAAATATTATCATATCCAAAAGGTTGGAGAATAATCACGTTCCTCACACATGCATCCTCATCAAATGAATGGTTAGCATATATATCCATAAGAAGTGACTAAGGGTTAGCTTAATTAATTTATACACTTAACAGAAAGTATTTCGCATTCAAGAATTCAGTCTTAATAAACATAATATTTTGTAAAATCAAGCGATAATTTCTCCTTCCATGCAAGCCCTGTATATGAGTTGAGCAGTGTTAATGTCAGGTTCATATGCTATATCACAGCAGTCTATCCCTCTAGCCTGTTAAAAAACAAACAGTAAAGAAGAAAAATATGAGGGACTATATATATAGGTGTATATAACTTAGATATGCACGCACGCTAAATGAGAGGCAGTAGAGACCGTCGAAAAAGCTGACCTCCAAACGTTTTGCAGGCAATGACCGGACCTGAATTTTGCTGATGAAATCTGCCGAATGGTTGCCACTCGAAGAACAAGGAGGTAAACTGCGCTGAGATGCTCTAGAATAAGTTGTTACAGTTTGTCTTCCTCCAATAGTATTCTTCCGAGAAATAGAATCAAAGAAAAACACGAGGAGCTTCACATGGATTGTTGGATGGCCGCCGGGTGTTGAACATGTAGAGAGGTGCTCTTGCATTATGCACCCAAGGCCTAAATGTTTCGAGGGGTCCGTATAATGCTCCGAGGGATTATGGTTTCGTAAATGTGAGCAGAATATCCCCGTGAGATTGAGAAAGACCAATTGCTTGGTCTATGGTAGCGCATATGGTTTGTTGTAGCAGACGAGAGTGGTCAACTTTTACTGACTTCATGAGGTGGTTAATGGACTCGGAGCGGTTCATGGAGGGGAAGATTGGGTTTATGGTGTCAAGGTGGTGGAGGGAGAGGAAAGGAGACTCTGGATGAGATGACCAAAGACCTGATATATCACCATGGAGATCAATCTGTAATTACAAACATTAACGTTAAATCATTAGATTCGAAATCTCAAATTTCATATCTGAAAGCCTAAAAGAATACTTTGGATTGGCGGCCTATATTCAATCAACAATAATGAAGATGACTAAAACATAGGCTGCCAAACAACCTCTCTAATGGTAACGGATTCCACTATATATGTGAGATTCACTTGTATTAGAAAGGTAATTATCAACGTATTCAGTAAATGTGGTCCAAATATTAGCCCTCTTTCATCAAACTTTTTATAGTTAATAAAATACTTGTGTGCAAGTAGCCTAGTTGTTCTCTCAAAGATTTGTCACTCAACTGCAATAACCAGTTATATAATGATCGTAGAAAGGTGATTGATTACCTGATGAAACCCTTTTTCCTGAGTTAGAGCGACTCCTAAGTCAGCTAAACATGACTGCAACATAAAATCACTGACCCAGATGTATGGATATCTCTCAATACACCCGTCCAACTTTGTTGCAACTGCTGCCATTAACGGGTAACTCAAAGCATAACCAGCGCCGCCAAATGCCATATTGAACGAAAAATCGAAGTTAGACTTGACACATTCCGAATTCATACCAATGTAGTGGTACTTTTCATGGTCGTACTTTTCTAGAACCTCAACTAAATTATCAACCAAGAGGACAGTATCGTCATCCGCCATTACATACCATCTCACATCTTTGTCACCCTCTCTAAATGTCTCCAAGATTGTACGTACTATGCGTACTTGGACTAGCTTACAAACTTGCGGATAACCTTTCAATCTAGTGAAGTCCTCATTAACTCGAAAAGGAGGAGAAAACGAAGGCCAAGGTAGAAACTCCTGTTTGAGTTAATATTTGAACTTTGGGCCAAATTGAAAAAGGGCCCAATGATGTTAAATAAAAAGGGATTCATCTAGAGCCCAACATAAAGCCCAAGGATGAAGTGAAGTCTTCACAACTACAAACAAGCCACTTGCTTGCCTATAGAAGTGACAAGTGATGGAGACTAGTCTACTATCAACAAAAAAACACTTTCCAGTGGCACTTAAGTAAAAAAGAGGTGATGATTTACTACCTTTCGAGTGCTTTCGGGTAAGAGCACAACCATTGCAGTCGGGCTAAGTTGCCTATAAAAGAAGGAAGTGGCCCCAGACTAATCAAACAAACAAACAAACTTACAAATTCTGCTCTTAAGCCAGATTTGCAAACCAAAGCTGTAAATAGCATAGATCTCCGATCTTTTAGGCATCGCCTACCCAAAAAGTTCATCTTTCTTTAGTTTAAAGCTCTGCTACTCCCGTAGTATCGATTCCTTTGTGTAAACTTGTAAACTCAAGGAGAAGTGTTTGCAAGAAGTTCAACCTTGCTGGACAAGGTGAAATCTTGACCGGAGCTCTTTGTTTGTTTTCTAAACTAGTAGATCTTTGAGAGTTCCATTTGTATTCAGATCTGGTTATCTTTATGGATCTTTTTGCATCTAAAACCAATCTAGAACTAAACAAATGACTTAAGGGGTTCTGGACACTTTTCCTTTAAGCATACAAAACTATAACTAAAAGTCCTTGATCTCAAGGCAAGAAAGAACTTAATATGGACTTAACCCATCCATGACAATCCTTTGATAAAAAGAAGTCCGAGTAACTTGAGGTGCAAGAAACCGACTTAACCACACTTGTTCTACATCTACTATAATGAGATAGTAGTGGCATGCCTAAGCACCTAGTTAGTTTTGATTGTGACCCTCAAGGCCTATACCTAAGGCCCCACAAAGGTACCTTTCAGAACTAACTACGTCTTGTTCTTGCAGGGGACAAACTAGTAAGAGCCCTACCACCAAACACATTCAAACCAACGTGCCAATCCCCATGGAAGCTGTGCCGAGGTGCCAAAGACCCTCCTCGCTGGAGGAAATCTTCGCCCGAACATAGTTTTGACACGCTCAGTGGGACACCAAAAGTCTTGTATGCCAAGAATGAGAAATGAGCAAACTTTCAGGTGGAGTACAAAATACGGGCCACCCCAAGATTTACTCAGATCAAACATGACAGATCGACCAAAAGATCAGGAGGAAAAATCACTCAGGAGGAAAAATCACTAATGAAGACTTGCAAGCTACTATGGTGCAAGTCTTGAGAAGTATGGAAAAAAATCTCGCTGGAGACTAGGGGAGAAGTCAGTAGACTTTGCTCCTTAACATGGAGTTTACAAAAGAGGTTGGGTCTGGAGTTTTCTACCCCGATGGGTGATCATGAGGATGCGTTGAGACAACCGTGCCCTGAGAAAGAACCAGTTGTTCCCTTATTTCCTTTACTGGGGGAAGAAAAGGATAAGGGAAAGACAAAAGAAGGATCTGAAGTCTATTAGCCAGTTGTGGAGCAGATCTCAAAAGCAGAGTTGCCCAACCCCTTGTTATTCTCATTAGATAGTAGGGGGCAAGGCCGGGCAAGATAGGAAGAGGTATGGGATGCCCCATATAATTGAAGAGTCTAGTAGGAAGAGTGATAAACCTCTCCCTTATAGGCCACCACCATTGGCCAATAAGAGAGGATGGGCTAAATGGAGGAGGCCACAACCAAGAAAAAAGATTACCTTGGGCAATGATCGTAGCCCAAAGTGGGAACCTCCTTATACCCCACTTAATAATATTGCTAACCAACAACTCATAGATGAGATGGCTGAGTTAAGGAGGATGGTGGTCTAGAATACCCAACCACAAGCTCACCCACTGTTCAAAGTCACTTGCCAGAAGCCTTATCTTGAGCACATTGATGAACAAAACCCGTTTTCCCTGAACTTCAAGATGCCCGCATTCTCAATTTAGCGAGAAAGATGGTAGTATGTCCTCGAGGGATCACATTTTCAAGTTCTCCAACCATTGTGTGATATTCGAGGACAATCCCAATTATAAGTTGAGATTGT
Source organism: Crataegus laevigata (assembly GCA_963580275.1). Taxonomy (NCBI): domain Eukaryota; kingdom Viridiplantae; phylum Streptophyta; class Magnoliopsida; order Rosales; family Rosaceae; genus Crataegus; species Crataegus laevigata. The sequence continues at coordinate 13,525,379 of OY756946.1, forward strand.
TTAGAAACTCATTGATCGATCTGGCTTCTCAGTGGTTCTATCTATTACCCCCTAATTCTATTGCAAATTGGGGGCAAATGGAGATGGCTTTCCACGAGCAGTTCTATAGGGTGGAGCCCGAGATGTCCATTAACGACTTGGTAGAGGTGAAGTAGTATAAGCATGAGTTCACGGAAGACTTCATGATGGGGTTTAGAAGGACACAAATGAGGTGTCAGTTCCCCATTAACCATGCATAGCTCTTATCCATTGCTCAAAGGGCATTGAGATTGCCGCTAAGGAAGAAATTTTATGATATGAAGTTCAATAAATTGCAAGAGTTGGTAATCGCTGCCACAAAATATGAGAAGTTGTTGTTGGAGGAACAACAAGTAAAGGACTCTTCCAAGGCTCATACTTTCTATAAAAAAAATTAAAAAAAGCCACAATTCACCATGTAGAATTTGAAGAAGTTGAGATGGAGTAGGCTGAAGGCCATGGAAGAGAAGGAACAGAGATATGCGCTACGGAGATGACTACTTATTTCAAACCTTTAATGGTGAAAGGATTGGTCCAATTGGTTAAAGGCCAAAAGGTGGTAATGAATTATGAGAGATTTGTCCCTATTAAGCCTCCCAAATATCAGAGCTACTTATTTGATTTGACCAAGGCAGTTGAGATCTACGAAGAATTAGTGCGGGTAAAAGTAATTGTGCCCGACAACATTAAGAAGCTGCCAAAACCAGAAGAGATGAAATGAAAGAATTATTGTAAGTTGCATTACACATTCAACCACTTCATAGCCAAATGTGTCCAGTTTAGAGACTAAATATAAGATCTCATTGTCAAAGGAAAGCTTCTGCTAGAGAAACCCCCAGCTAACATGATGATTGACATAAACCTTTTCCCCGAGGCCCCAATTAACATGATCAACTTAACTTGGGCAGAGAAAGGGAAGGGAAAATCCAATTGGGAAGTAAAGGCTGAAAGGCGACCAGCTGATAGGCTCACAGAAGGGGCTATCAAGTTGCACAAAAGGCCCAAAGTAGCTATAGTCAAAGGAGTGGTGATGTGCAGTAAATGCTAGTGTCAATGTGAACTGGAAGTGCCAGCGTCAGGAGCAATTATTGATTAGGAACTGGTCAAAAGAAGAGAGAAAGAAGAGCTAGATGCCCGCATATGTGTGATGCGAGCAGCCAAAGAGAAACAACGTCCAGGAATGTTTTCCAGAGATTGGGAGGAGATTCAAACCTAAAGGGTTGTCAGGGGTTTTTAGAAACCATGAAGTCTCTAAAGAAGTGGAAGACAAAAAGGCTAAGACACCAAGGTGGGTGGACATAAAACCTCCCCAACCAAGTCATGGTGTGGGAGACATCAGGAGAAGCGAGAGAACCGTGAATCCAGTCACAAAAAAGAATCATGCCCGACTCGGGCGGAAGTGGTATGTGGTTGGGAAAGATAAGATGCCTATTAAAGAAATGGGACCCTTTTATGATTAGAAGGGTCCAAAGGCAACACAAGGCCCACATAAACTCCCTGAAAAATCCCTACTACATCTGAAACTTCTGAGAATGTGAAGTTCGAGAAGGTACCTTGTGGAGGCAAGAACCAACTTCACTGGAAAAGCAGGACAGAAGTAGAGAAAGCTAATAGTAAAACCGAAGGTGAGGGAGACCATGTGCCACAAAACCCCTATTCTGGGAAGTACCGGATCTTGAGAAGGGCTCAGGAGTACATGGTGATGATCCTAATGCCAGTATGGAACTCGAAGCCAATTTGTTTTGGAACCATCTCACCTGAGGGAAGAATACCCTCATCGTTGCTGGTAGATACTCTTTGTGAGGTTCCAAAACAAGTGCCAAACTTTGGTATAGGTCAGGAGGAAAAGGTGCCCAAATTGATGTTGCCGGAAGAAGCAAAAGTCTAGTTGGACGAATTTCTAAGCCATATTGGGGCCAAGAATGAGGAGCTACCTAGACCCAGCAACTTCTATGTAAACATGGCATATGTTTTATCAGCCATGTTCTATGCCGAGCCTAATCAGCCCACCACGATGGAGGGTGATTATTTGGCAACATAACCAATGATGGTGCATGTTACTGTTGAAGAAGCAGGGAAGGAAGAGTCGAGCAGAATGGAGTTGCCTGAGACCTTTAAAAGCAAGCCCAAGAGAGTCTATTCAGACAGGATGGTATTTAGCCATCCAAGCATGACCCTAGCCAAACAACTCAAACCTATATATATAACTGCTCACTTGGAGGAAGTACCTTTCAAGAGGGTTTTGACTGATGGAAGGGTTGCGGTTAATGTGTTACCATATAAGTAGATGAAGAGGGTATGTAGGGGTGAAGAGGATCTCATCCCTACAAACTTAAAGGTGTCTAGCTTTTCTGGAGCCATCACCAGAACCCATGGAATATTACCTTTGGAGGTAGATTTGGGGTCCAAGCAGATCATGTTGATTTTTTTCGTGGTGGATTGTACTTCCACGTATAGAGCCTTACTTGGGAGGGATTGGATCCACCAAAGCCTTTTTGTACCTTCTACCTTACATCAACAAGTGGCAGTTTACCACGAGGAGAGGGCCACCAAACTAGGATTTTGGGAAATGGTGAAGGCCGAATCACATCCATTCCTTCCCACAACCAGTGTAGCATAAGCTAATTTCTACAATCACATCATTATAATTCTACAGTGTTCATGAGCTGATGAGAACGGCCGCTCGACTAAGGTGATGGCCTAAAAGCTTCTGGAACAAGGATTGTTCCTCACAAATGAGGAGTAGGATAGACCCCAAATTGTCCCAACGCCCCAACACTAGTAATGTCAGAACAACAAAGAAAGAACCAAGTCATTGCAGTCAGGTCCTTAATCAAAAGATTGTTGGTGTATGAGAGATAGTAAAAGCAAGAATGGAAAAGCTCAATAAGAGAAGAGGAGGAATGGCAGCAAGAAACTTTGAGCAGCCAGAACAGAGAGGAAAAAGAGTGTTCTGGGATGGAGTTGGAAGTAGTCATGCAAATGGCTGAGTGTATATATGACCTAGATGGGCCAGAAGACTTGCTTAAGAGTCTAGAGTTGGTTAAATTTTTTGCGCAAAACCAGAAAAACCACCACCAGATGTACAAGATCCTTTAGAGACCATCGATTTAGGGACTGAACAAGATCCAAGGCCCATACAGATCAGTGGCTTGTTGGAGATTGATGATCGGGTAAGAATTGTCAACCTTCTGCATGAATATAAAGATTATTTTTCTTGGCACTATACAGAGATGTCAGGTCCAGATCCAACCTTGGTAGAACACAGAATGCGTATCAATGAGGGATATAAACCTGTCAAGCAAGCGCAACGGATAATGTAAAAAGAAATCGAAGAAAATGTCAAAGAAGAAATTGCGAGGCTAGTGAAGGCTGGGTTTATTAGGCCTGCCAAATATGTGGAGTGGTTGGCCAACATTGTGCTTGTATTAAAAGCCATAACAAAAGTAGTACGATGTTATGTTGACTATAGAAACATTAATGGTGCTACGCCTAAAGATGAATATCCCATGCCATAGCTGATCTATCTATAGATGTCGTTGCAAAGCACAAAGTCCTATCTTTTATGGATGGGAATGCTGGTTATAATCAGATAAAAATGGCTAAAGGGGATATACATAAAACAGCTTTTAGGTGCCCGGGCCATGTTGGAGCATATGAATACTTAGTCATGCCATTTGGGTTTAAGAATGCCGGTGCAACCTATCAAAGAGTGACAAATGCCATCTTTAATGACTTAATTGGCCATAGCATGGAAGTATATATTGATGACATCATGGTAAAATCTAAAACAGAAGAGCAACACCTTGTAGACCTCAGACAAGCCTTGACAAGAATGAGGGTTCATAAGTTAAAAGCTACTAGGCAAAATCAACTTCTTGAGGAGATTCATTGCTAACCTAGCGAACAAGATTCAGCTATTGACTCATCTTTTAAGATTAAAGGAGAAAGAAGAATTTGAGTGAGGACCGCTACATCAAAAGGATTTCGACGGCATAAAAGCTTACTTGACTTCTCCACCAGTACTCATGCCACATTAAAAAGGAAAGCCTTTGAAGCTTTGCTTTACATCTCTGCCTTAGAGAAGTCAATGTGAAGCTTACTAGCTCAAAATAATGAAGGCAGAAAGGAGTAAGCAATATATTACCTCAATAGAATCCTTATTGAGGTAGAAAAAAGATATACCCCGGTGGAGAGATTATGCCTAGCCTTGTACTTCACTGCCAGCAAGCTAAGGAATTACATGTTGCTTTGTCATATTCACATTATCGCCAAAACAGATGTAATCAAATACATGTTGTCAAAACCAATGCTAACAAGGAGGATTGGGAAGTGAATTCTGGCATTATCAGAGTTCAGCTTTCAATATGTGCCTCAAAGGGCGATTAAAGGACAAGCAATAAGAGATTTCTTGGCTGAGCATTAAGACTCTCCAGATGAGATTGTTAATATCCCAGGGACTCTGGAAGTGGCCAGTATGTGGATCCCACAAATAAGATCTTCTCGAGTAGAGAAAAATGGATCTAGTGAGAGATAAAAAGAATAACCAGCCTCTGGGTTACTCTTTGGAGACTATATTTTGATGGTTCGTGTACCCAGAATGCTGCTGAAGCTGGTATTGTCATCATTGACCCGAAAGGAATTCATCATTGTTATTCATTCTTCTTGGACTATAAAAAAACTACCAACAATCAGGTAGAATATGAGGCGTTGATAATTGGTCTAGAAATCCTGATGGACTTGGGGGCAACTGAGGTTGAGGTGTTTAACGATTCAGAGTTAGTGATTAATCAGTTCAATGGAGAATACAAGTGTAGACACATTACCATGACTGGTTATTACTTGGCGGCTACACAATTATTGAGTTATTAGGGCTTTGAAATATCAGTCAGCCATATCTCCAGGGAATCAAATGCAATGGCTGATGAAATGGCGTAATTAGCTTCTGGAACATAAATCTAAGAAAGAAAATTTGAAGTAGAAGTGGAAGTGCAAAAGAGGAATCTCCCCTCTATCTTTGATAGAGGATTCTGCCTAGATGTAATGACTAATAAGCTTAAGGTAGAAGATTGGAGATCACCCATCACTCAGTACTTGAAAGACCCTTATTTCCCCACAAGTAAGAAGAATAGGCAACAAGCAACCAGGTATGTCCTGTGGCAGGAAAACTTGTTAAGAAAAACTCCAGATGGGCTATTGTTAAAATGCTTAGGCCATGAAGAATCTATAAGGGTAATGGCCGAAGTACATGAAGGAATATATGGGACTCATCAAAGGCATGAGGAATGTCAAAGGCATGAAACTCTCTAACATGTGCCTTCAGTACCCTTGAACCAATGGTCAAACCTTGGCCTTTTAGAGGATGGGCAGTGGATTTCATCAGGCAGATTTACCCAACTTCCAGCAAAGGGCATACATTTATAATAGTGGCAACATATTACTTCACCAAGTGGGTAGAAGCCTCAGCTGTGAAGACCATCACCTCGACGGTCGTCAAGAAGTTCATTGAAACCAAGATCTTGCACAAATATGGGGTGCCTGAGACCATTGTTACTGACCGCGAGCAATCTTTTATTTCAAAAAAGGTTAAGGAATTTTCAAATAAATTCAAGATAAAGATGATTCGATCTAGTCATTACTACCCTCAATCGAATGCTCAAGCTAAAGCTAGCAACAAGGTATTGGTAAACGTTATAAAAAAAATGGCGGTAGACAATCCAGAAAAGTGGCACGAAAGGTTGAGAGACACTTTATGGGCTTATAGGACTTCCAAGAGGGCAGTAACTGGAACTAATCCTTATGCTCTAACCTTCGGGCAAGACGTTGTGTTTCCCATGAAGATTAATGCAAGTTCTGTTAGAATTCAGAATCAGTTCGAGTTTCATAGTGATGAGTACATTCAAGCTATGTGTCAAGGAATTGAAGACTTAGATGTAGCCTGAGTTAAAGCTCTAAACAAGATTCAAGAAGGAAATAGAGTTGTTGCCCAAGCTTATAACAAGAAGGTGAAGTTGAAGACCTTCAAAGAAGGAGATCTAGAATGGAAGGCAATCTTGCCTTTGGGAGCACAAGTAAGAGGCTTTGGGAAATGGAGTCCGACTTGGGAAGGTTCTTTCATCATTCACCAAGCTTTGGATAAGATGGGTTATTACTTGACCAATCTAGAGATAAATTTGCAGAAACATCCAGTTAATGCCAAGTTTCTGAAAAAATAATGTCCAACCTTATGGGATGTTAGGAATTGTTACATTGAAGAAGTTTAAAGCATTTTGAGGCATCCAAAAGTCAATTTGCATCTTTATCACAGTTGAGTTGTGAAAATAAAGGTACAAGCTAAAGTGAATTGAAGAAAACATTTTCATTTCATTAAATGATGAAGTTACATGAGAATTAGCTTAGAAAGTTTTACATCTTTTGCTAAAGGTTACTATCTTAGAATGGCCTGCCTACATAATAGTGAAGAGTGTACTTGGCTCCTCCAATATAATGAGATCCACGAAGCCTCTATGTGGAATAAATGCACCAAAGTCTCTCTATAGCATGGAAAAATTAGAGGGCAGAGACTGAGGTGGAATTGCTGATTTCATGGTTGAACCTGACCTTCGGATCAACGAGAAGCTGACGGATACTTTGACATTCGAGGAGGATAAGGCTCGGGAAAATGGTGGTCCTCCTAGAATCTTTGACGTTGATCCCAAAGCATACACCTAGGATGATGAAGTGATCAAGAAGGTAGGAGTTGTGAGAGGATCAACGATGGTGGTTTGACCATTTGAAGGAGGAAAGACCCAACTTCAATGAGGTTAGGTTCAAAATGAACCGTGTCTCCTTGGGCATATTATCTTCAACAGCAACAGAGATAGGAGAAGTCCAAGAAGGACCCAGGGAGTATGCTTCCCCCTCTTCCAAGGACAGCTCGCCATGAAGTGGCCCTAGAGGCAAAGACACTCAACCAATCAAACAAACAAACTTACAAACTCTGCTTTCAAGCTAGATTTGCAAACCAAGGCTGTAAACAGCCCAGATCTCTAATCTTTTAGGCATCGCCTACCCAGAAAGTTCATCTTTCTTTAGTTTAAAGCTCTATTACTCCCATAGTATCCATTCATTTGTGTAAACTTGTTTACCATCCATTACTTTTCAAGCATACAACCTTTGTAAACTCAAAGAGAAGCGTTTGCAAGAAATTCAACCTTGTTGGACAAGGTGAAATCTTGCCCAGAGCTCTTTGTTTGTTTTCTAAACTAGTAGATCTGTCATTTAGTATATTGTCCGACATGTATTCAAGTCATTTCAACTTATGTTCTCCTTTGAAAGTTCTATTTGTGCTCAGATCTGGTTATCTTTATGGATCTTCTTGCATCTAAAACCAATCTAGAACTAAACAAATGACTTTTCCTTCAAGCATACAAAACCATAACTAAAAGTCCTTGATCTCAAGGCAAGAAAGAACATAATATGGACTTAACCCATCCATGACAATCCTTTGATAACAAGAAGTCCAAGTAACTTGGGGCGCAAGAAACCGACTTAACCACACTTTTTCTACATCTACTATAATGAGATAGTAGTGGCATGCCTAAGCACTTAGTTAGTTTTGATTGTGAGCCTCAAGGCCTATACTTAAGGCCCTATAAAGGAACCTTTTAGAACTAACTATGTCTTGTTCTTGCACCGGACAAACTAGCAAGAGCCTAACCACCAAACACATTTAAACCAATGTGTTAATCCTCAGGGGAGCTGTGCCGAGGTACCGAGGACCCTCCCGGCTGGAGGAAATCTTTTCCCGAACAACTCCGGCGTAGGAGCTCTATCCAAAAAGAGGTATCCCCGGGTGACATTATTTTGCCACCATGCTTCAATGTATGGCTTTTTTGCCTTCCATGTGTTCATGGAGCCAATAATTCTGAAAACAATGGGCTTAGATTGGTAGGAGGGGAACTACTGAGGGGACTCGTAGCCATCGGCGTAAAGCTTTATTTCAAGGTTTTGAAGAGATTTGAAAGTAACTGGTAGTTTACTGATGATTTATCAAACGAAAATATGTAGAAAAACAATAGGGTTATCCTAAAATAGTTACGGCTTTGCATAAAGCTCCAAGAGGTAAAGGTTTTTGTTTTATGCTTGAGGTTGCGATAGGTGGAGAACATATTTTGAAGTATGAAGGCGAAGAGATTAATTTCCCCAAATTATTCTTTTGGTCCTAGAAATTAACACCATCGATCTATTGGTCTTTAGGGTTTTAAAGTGTGGTTCAAGTCCATGATTCTTATTTAAGTTTGCTGATACATGTGAAGCTGTTGTGCTTTCGTTTATTTTAATTTTTGGATAAATTACACTTTACCACCACGGGTTTGAAGTTTATTGCAACCTCATACAATATATTAAAAAAAATTCACTTTCATACCTCGAGTACTATTTTATTTCAATATAATACATCCGTTACATTTTCCATCCATTGGTCCGTTAAGTGCTGATGTGGCTGCCACATTTGTGTTGACGTGGCTAACACATTTATGCTACGTGGCAATTTTTTTTTTATGCATTTAAAATATTATAATAGTTTACCTTATTTAAAAAAAAAGTAAATTACATTTTACCTCCTCAGGTTTCTGTGCAATTACAACATCATACAACATCTTTGAAACATTTCAATCTCATACATTTAGTATTATTTTATTTTCAATTTCATACAACCGTTAAAAAATCTGTTAAATTAACAGCTAAGTAATGACGTAGCAAATATGGGATCCCCATTTGTGATGGTGTGCCTGCCACATTTGTGCCAAGTGGCTAAACACTTAGTAAAAAAATTAAAAAAATTAAAATAATTAACTAAAGAAAAGTAAAAAAATAAAATAAAATAAAAAAGAAGCAGAAATCGTCTTTCCCACCCAACCCCAAAAATCTCACCCGAACCCACCCCCTTCTCCCATCCTCCATCATCCCTCCCAAAAATCCCATTCTCAGTCATTTCCTCACTCACCATTTCTGATAACTTCTTCCTCCGCTCTTCTTTTTCTCTCACTCTCTAGGAGAAGAGCTTCTCCGCGAAGCCTCAAACCCTAACCGTAATCTTATGCACTCATCTCTCTTCTTCCTCTTCCTATTGTCGATCGATTCGTAGAGATGCTCATCGGCGGTCTCCACTCCCACAAATTTTTTAACAATTGTATGAAATTGAAAACAAAATAATACTATATATATGAGATTGACATGTTTTAAAGATGTTATATGAGGTTGTAATTGCATTGAAACCTGAGGGGGTAAAATGAAATTTACCTTTTTAAAAAAATAGGGTAAAATATTATAATATTTTAATGCATAAAAAATTATTTTTTTGCCATGTGGCACAAATGTGGCAGCCACGTCAGCACTGAACGCACCAATTGATGGAAAATGTAACATATGTATTATATTGAAATAAAATAGTACTTGAGGTATGAAAGTGAATTTTTTTGAAGATGTTGTATGAGGTTGTAATAGACCTCAAACCTGAGGTTGTAAAATATAATTTACCCTTAATTTTTTTTTCTTCTGGTGCATTACGTGATAGAAAACCATGCATGATCAAGTTCTAATGCATGTAAAATGTTCGTTCAACGTTACCTGGAATACTCCCAGGATCTATGGGACAAGTCCTTGCAAATAGCATGAGATGCCCATAGTTTGCCTAGAAAATTAACTCAAAAATACATGATGTATAAACTTATATATGATGGGTTGAGTTAGCAATCAATATTACTCCGTAGATTAATAACACCACATTGGCATGTCATGTGATATAACAGTCACAACAATCATTTTTCCCAATAGGAGAACTTTCGTTTTTTACGCCACTCTCCCATCATCCAAACAGATTTGTTGAAGTTCTATAGGGATTATAATAGGATTGGAGTAACGTAAATCCCATAATTCATGTTCTTAAAGTTAAAAAATAGGGCAACCTAGGGTATGTGATCACAAACCCTTCATTGACAGGGTTTTAATTTAGTTTTAACACCCCCATAAGGTAATTCACATGAATTAGACATTTGAGTTAACAAAAGCCACTCAAAGATGCATGAGAATGGCAAGTTAATTATATAGAGTTTGGCGTGGCCTATGTGTTGAGAAGTCAATGATATCAAGATCCCTGATATCTTGGCTTAGAATAGGAAACAAAGTCTATAATTGATTTGTACAAAATAATTCTCTTTTTGTATAACTAGAATGTAGGCTAGATTAATTCTCTATCAAGGGAATCACTCTGTATAAAGTCTTTGTATCTATTTGAAATATTCATTCAACCAAATATATTTTTACATGGTATCGAGAGCTAGGTTATCACACAACCAGTGAGTTTTTTTTTTTTTTTTTTTTTTGTCGTTGATCTTAGCCATGGTTAATAATCGGACTTCGAGTGAAAGCAAGCCTGATGCCAAGGTTAATGCTTCCAATCCACTATTCATTCATCTTTCATACCACCCAGCTATGGTGTTGGTCTCGAAGCCCCTTAATGGGGACAACTATTCAACCTGGTCTCGAGCCATGAAGATTTCCTTGAGTGCTAAAAACAAACTTGGTTTTGTTGATGGCATTATTACACAACCTTCCGCCGCAACCGAGCCGAACGACCATGCTACATGGAAGAGATGCAATCATATGATTGTTGCCTGGATCATCAATTCAATTGATTCAGATATTTTAGACAGTATTCTCTACATGACTAGTGCTCATGTGATTTGGGACGAACTGCAAGAGCACTACTCTGAAAGCAATGCCCCTCGGATTTTTCAGCTGCAACGGGACATTTCTTTTCTTTCTCAAGATCAACTCTCTGTTATAGTTTACTATACCAAATTGAAGAGTTTGTGGGACGAGCTATCATCTTACCGCGATTCACCTTCATGCACATGTGGTGCCCAAAATGAGAAAAACAGGTTGATGCAATTCCTTATGGGACTCAATGATTCATATAGTGTTGTCCAAGGACAAATCCTCTTGATGAATCATTTGCCTATCATACGTCAAGCTTACTCCTCAATCTCACAAGAGGAGAAACAATGTTCTTTGAGCATTTCCTACACCACCATTGAAACAGCAGCCATGGCAGTTCGTCAAGGCCGCAATTCCAAGACCTCAGGTTCTTCTACTTGCAAACCTCTGCACTGTATGCATTGCGATCAAGACTACCACGCTATTGATACTTGCTACCAGTTGCATGGGTATCCACCTAGGCATTGCCTTCATAAGACCAACAAATCCAATCAATGTGGTGGCAATCGATCCAAGCGAGACAACGGCTCTTCGTCAACAAATCTAGTTTCCTTTGAAGGGCCCTCTGTGCAAGAAATGCAGTCTATAATGTCTGGTTTGTCAGATTCTCAATTTCAATAGATTATCAGCATTATGAATAGCACAGATACAACCGCTGCACCTCAAGCTAATACTGCCACAACTACCAAAGGTTTGTCAACAAATCCTTCTCACCTCCGTCAATGGATTATCGATAGTGGCATAACAGATCATATAACCTCATCACCGGGATTGCTCACTAATAGTGTGAAAAATACTAGTTTTCTACCAGTTTTATTGCCAAGTAGAGAACATGCATCTATTGTATCAACTGGAAGTTTACCTTTGAGTTCTACTTTTTGACTACGAGATGTGTTGTGTGTGCCTACTTTTAATGTAGATTTGATGCATGTGAGTTGAATTACTGGAGGATTAAATTGTTCTGTAACCTTTTTCCCCACTTGGTGTATTTTGCAGGACTTGACCACGAAGAGAATGATTGGTTTGGGTAACCAACGAGGATGACTTTACTATTTGGTGGCGTTGGCTCCTGTCAAAGATAGTACTTCAAGACGTTCTTGCAACCTGGTTCTATCACCTACGAAGTTGTGGCATCAGCATTTGGGTCATTTTTCATCATCTAGATTAGATTTCATGTCCAAAAACATGTTACATTTTCCTTTTCAGTCTAATAATGCTTGCGATGTTTGTCCATTGGCCAAGCAAAGTCGTTTACCTTTTGGTGTTAGTACCATTGCAACCAAGAAACCTTTTGATTTAATTCATTGTGATATTTGGGGTCCATATAAGATTACTTGTTCTTGTGGAGCAAAATATTTTTTGACCATTGTAGATGATTATTCCCGTTTCACATGGATATTTCTTATGCACCACAAAACTGAGACCTAACAACTCCTTAAGAATTTTTTTTTTTATGTTCATACTTAATTTAATGCTCTTGTCTGTCAAATACGTGTTGGAGGTGAATTTTTTTCCCTTCGTGATTTTTTCCAAGAACATGGTGTTATATACCAACACTCTTGCTTTTATACACCTCAACAAAATGAGGTCGTAGAACGCAAGCATCGTCATATACTTGAAACAACCTGTAGTTTACGTTTTCAAGCTAACCTACCACTTCGTTTTTGGGGTGAATGTGTGCTAACTGTAGTTCACCTTATTAATCGTCTTCTCACCAAGATTCTTTCCAACACTACACCTTTTGAACGTCTTTATTCCAAATCACCTACCTTTTCCCACCTAAGGGTCTTTGGATGCCTTGCATATGCTACAAATACTCACATTTCACATAAGTTTGCTTCACGTGACCATAAGTGTGTTTTTCTAAGGTATCTCACTGGTCAAAAGGCATACAAGCTCTATTATCTTACCACCCATAAGTTCTTCACCAGTCATGATGTGATCTTTCATGAGCACCTTTTCCCTTACCAAAACCAATCACCATCTGATGTTCCCATTCCTCTTCTCGGGCCTGTCTTAATTTTCTCACTTACCATTGTTTCTCAACCTCACAACAATCTTTTCTTAGTTCCATCAATACACAGGTAGAACCTCAAACTTATGCTTAGGCTGCACCTTATTCCCATTGGCAAGCTGCCATGGACTCTAAATTGAAAGCTTTGGAGGCCAATAACACTTGGACGCTTACTCCTCTTCTTGCCAATAAATCTCCAATTGGTTGTCGTTGGGTGTATAAGATTAAACATCGTTCTGATGGTTCTATTGAGCGTTATAAAGCTCGCTTAGTCACCAAGGGTTACACTCAACTTGAAGGTATTGACTACCACGATACATTCTCTCATACTGCTAAGATGGTCACTGTTTGTTGTTTGTTAGCTCTAGTTGTTGCCCGTAATTGGTCTTTTCACTAACTTAATGTCAACAACACTTTTCTTCATGGTGATCTTCATGAAGAAATCTATATGTCCTCTCCTCCAGGTCTTCGGTGACAGGGGGAGAATATTGTTTGTCACCTTAATAAATCTCTCTATGGCTTGAAGCAAGCTTCCCAGCAAGGGCTTACAAAATTCTCATAAGCTATTGAATCTGCTGGTTATATTCAATCAATGGCAGACTATTCTCCATTTACAAGGTAGCAAGGGCAATCCTTTACAACCCTCTTGATTTATGTTGACGATATTTTGATCACCAGCAATGATCCTGATGCAATTAATACTCTGAAAAAAAATTCTTCATAGTTGTTTGAAAATTAAGGACCTTGGTGACTTGAAGTACTTTCTGGGAATAGAAGTTTCACGTTCAAGGAAAGGGATTTTTATTTCCCAGCGAAAATACCCTTTAGAAATTTTGAAAGATTGTGGTCTTTTTGGAGCTCACCCAGTGGAGTTTCCCATTAAGCAAAATGTTAAGCTTTCTGAAACTAGTAAGTTACTTAAAAATCCGGCAAAGTATAGAAGGTTGGTCAGCTGATTGATCTATTTAACAATCACAAGGCCGGACATCACTTATCCAGTACATATTTTGAGTAGATTCATGCATAAACCACACAAACTACACATGGAAGCAGCCCTCCGAATTTTAAAGTACCTGAAGAGTACACCTAGACAAGGTTTGTTTTTCTCTTCTCAAAATACCTTGAATTTAAGTGCATATTGTGATTTGGATTGGGCAGGATGTTCTACAACACGAAGGTCAACTACAGGCTATTGTGTTTTTTTGGGCTCTTCGTTGATCTCTTGGAGGTCAAAGAGACAAAAGACCATTTCTTTATCATCAGTGGAGGCCGAATATCGAGCCATAATTGGAACTTGTTGTGAACTATCATGGCTTCGATATCTTTTGAAGGATCTACGTTTACTTCATCCAAAACCAGCCTTGATACATTGTGACAACAAAGTAGTGCTCCATATAGCTGCTAATCCAGTTTTTCATGAACGAACTAGACATATCGAGATTGATTGCCACTTTATTCGAGACAAGATACAAGATGGTTCAGTTGTCACAAGATACGTTCCTTCTTCACACCAGCTCATAGATATATTCACAAAAGCATTGGGAAATGATGCTTTCTCAACCATTATACGCAAGTTGGGAGTTCTTGACGTCCATTCTCCAACTTGAGGGGGGTGTTGAGAAGTCAATAATATCAAGATCCCTGTTATCTTGGCTTAGAATAGGAAACAAAGTCTATAATTGATTTGTACAAAATCATTCTCTTTTTGTATAATTAGAATGTAGGCTAGATTAATTCTCTATCAAGGGAATAACTCTGTATAAAGTCTTTGTATCTATTTGCAATATTCATTCAGCCAAATATATTTTTACACTATATGTTGTAGGACATAAGAAGTTGTTTCTCTCTTCAAAAAACAACATCAAACAAGAGGTCCACAATAGACTTTACATTAGCTTGCAGACAAAATTATAGTCACGCTTGAGTTATGATGTAACACACATGTTAGAACAATCTTTTGAGTAAAATAATAACGCTGATTAGATACACAAAATTGATTATACTATTAAGTGTTGACCACGTCTTTAGTAGAGGTGTGTCCCTTATTATTTCACATGAGTCTCACCCCTACATTATTGACAGTGCGATTAGTTTTGTGTGCCTATGAAGCATAATTGTTAATTAGGCTGCTATGGTGCAATTTGGTAAGAAGCATACACCAGAAAAACAATGTTAGACATGTTTCAAATAAAATTAAGGGAAATTTTCTGAATTGATCATTTTCTAACATTTTGTTACTTTTTGAACAAACGATATTATCTACACTAAAGATGAAGGGGTGAGATTAGCCTCGTAATGAGTTAGAAATAATGTGATCAATTTTTTTATGCATAATGATGAAATTGTTCATAATAACGATTCCAACGCTCTCCCTTTATGAAATTAGATAATATATTTCTCTTCCTTATTCCTTTTATATATCCACCCATCTCTCTCTAGGTCAAAGCTTCAAGCTTTTCCACTCCTCTTAAGCTTTCCAAGCTCAATTGAAATTGGTATATTTTGGACAATTTTTTATATGATTATTACAACCATTCGAAATACCTAACTTGTGACGACCCATCCCAAATTAATATATATTTTTCTCCCCGAGTGTGTAAAGTGACGAAAATACACTCGTGGTTTAGTGACGTGGATGTACATGTGTGGATTTAAATTATTTTTCTAGCTGATGTGATTAAATCATACTCGACGTCACGAGTGTGTTGACACAAGTTAGGGCCGAATCAAAATCGTAACAAGTAAGTTACGATCATTAAAAGAACATAAACAGGCCAAAGAAATAAACTAATCACCTTACTTCCTATTTTCTTGGGTCCAATTGAATATTTGGGCTTAAGTTTGTTTTAGGACCAATTACAAACCCATTTTCCCTTTTGCCCAATCCGGGGACACACATACACACATAAAAATCTCTTCCTTTCTCTCGTTGTTTTCCAATCAAACACACACACACACATATAACTCACCTTCTCTCTTCTCGACCTTTCTCTCTCGTCCGTACAACTTGAGTCTTTCAACCCTCAAACACCATCAAAACTTCATCAATTGAGCTTGAACTTTGCACCAACTTGTTTCTTGTGACCTCACGAACCCATCCATACCATTAGATTGAAGAACGGATCACAGGAACTTGAGAACCCAAGAGCTCCGGCGAGGTGCTCTGTTGCTCCATTGCGATCGTGGACGTTTCACGAGGTTTTAAAGTATAAGGGAGCTTCTAAACAACTTCATATAGACCCTAGAGAAGTTTTGGGACGAAGTGGATATCGGAACATACGGGTTTTGAGAAGTTCCAGTTTGGCCAAATTCTTCCAAATTTATTCCAACCACTTTCCGTCAGTTTTAGGACCCCAAACAGGTAAGGTTATGTTCTTCTAGTTGAGGGCTTCAAATTCATATTAAATTTATGAATTTTGGTGGAGAAATGAAGAAGAAATGATGATTTGAAGTTTTTCCAGAAAATGGCGACATAGACGACGGTCGACGGCGGATTCTGGCGAGTCACCGGAGAAGACAGAGAATATTCTGTCAACTTTGATGAAATATACTAATGGCGTCAGGTAACTCTATTAGTTTTTTTTTACAAAATACTCTATTATTTAACGAAATATTCCCTAACGCTGTTAGGGATTCTGTTAGCGTGCCTTGGCCGGCGCGTGGTACATCGAAAAAATTTTCTAAAATTTGGGGGTGTTCGTGGTGATGAACAGGTCACGTTGGTATATTCAAACACCCCTAATTGAGCAACATATAAGAAGTTATTCCTAGGTTTTGTATATGTGCTATTGAATTAACGTTAAATTAGTTGTTTCACATATACGTGAGACATATCTTAAGAACGAGCGTGGCCAATCGAGACTTGAGGGCTATGACCTTGCTACTTACCAGTGAGTAGTCTTTTGTTTTCTATATATACGTATATGTTTTACGATTCCCAGAAACTGTTTTTGAATGAAATTACGTTTTAAATGCCATGTCACGGATACATTACATTTTAGTATTTGTATTAGTATAGTTATGTATAATATTGAATGATGTTGCGGAGGACTAGGTAAGCTACATGTGAGTACATTGTGATAATAGTGATTGCATTGTGTATGGTTATGTGTGGATACATTTAGAGCTCATTATCCTGCACCCCGGTGTTAGTGCTCCCACTCGAGGCTAGGACACAACCTTCACGTGATCGATCACCTCCTGCACCACTGACGAGGTTGACTAGGAAGGGTGTTCATTTGGAGTGGGATGATGATTGTGAGCAAATTTTCCAACAGCTGAAGTATTGTCTCACTCACGCACCTGTTTTGGCACTTCCAAACGATAGTGGTAACTTCGAGATTTATAGTGAGGCTTCTCTGAATGGCTTAGGCTGTGTATTGATGTAGCATGGCAAGGTAATTGCATATGCCTTGCGATAGTTGAAGCCATACGAGATGAATTACCCTACCTATGATCTCGAGCTAGCAGTCATTATTTTTACCTTGAAGATTTGGAGGCATTATTTGTATGGAGAAAAGTGCGGGATTTTCACATACCATAAAAGCCCCAAGTATATTTTCACCCCAGAAAGATCTTAACCTTCAGCATTAGAGGTGGATAGAATTGCTTAGTGATTATGATTAGACGATCAAGTATCACCCTGGTCGTGCAAACACAGTGGCAAACGCACTCAACGGAAAATCACGTGGCCGATTTAATGCTTTGCATGCTAGCCATGTTCCCCTCCTCACATAATTGAGGTCCACATAAGTGAAATTAGAGATGAAAGATTAAGAATAAGCTTTACTTGCCAGTTTCCAAGTGAGACTGATTCTATTGGATCGTGTGCTCGAGGTTCAGGCTAATGATCCAGAAATCCAGGAGTTGAGATAGGCAGTGTCACGGGGGAAATTGAAAGATCTCAAGATCTAGAGACCAAATGGCATGGTTATGCAGGGAGATCGAATGTACGTGCCAAATATAGCAGAATTAAAGAAAGATATACTGGATGAAACACATATTTCGGCATATGCGATGCATCATGGGAGTACCAAGATGTATCACACCATTCAACCTTTCTATTACTGGCCTGGCATAAAAAGGGAGATTGTTGAATATGTGAGTCATTGTGTAATCTGTCAGCAAGTCAAAGCTGAGAGGAATAGACCTTTTGGATTATTGCAGCCACTTTCAATAACTAAGTATAAATGGGAGGACATTACCATGGATTTTGTGTACAAGCTTCTTTATACGCAAAATGGATATGATGGCATTTGGGTGATAGTAAATCAGCTTACCAAGTCAGCACATTTTATGCCCGTTCGAGAAAATTATTCTTTAAGTTGATTAGCTGAGCTTTTCATCTCATAAATTGTTAACTACCACGGGTTCCAGTTAGTATCATTTCTTAGCGGGATCCTAGGTTTACGTCTAAGTTTAATCACCTGAGTATTTTATGTAGTCTCGTCTAAGTTTAATCACCAGAGTATTTTATGTAGTCTCGTCTACAATCTCAGGAAGCTCTTGGTTCGAGATTGCTTTACAGCACAACTTATCATCCACAGACAGACGGGCAATCTGAGAGAACCATTCAGACGTTAGAAGATATGCTAAGATCTTTAGTACTGTAGCTTGGCGACGCTTGGCATAAACGTTTTGCTCTGATTGAGTTTTCTTATAATAACAGTTATCATTCTAGCATCGGTATGTCACATTTCGAGGCACTCTATGGTAAACCGTGTCGTACTCCTCTATGTTGGTCTGAAGTTGGTGAACGAGTGTTAGTGGGCCCTGAGATTGTAGACGAGACTACATAAAATACTCAGGTGATTAAAGCTAACCTGAAAGTGGCCCATAATCGACAGAAGAGCCTTGCTGATTAACATGCCACTAATATAGTTTATAAAGTTAAAGATTGGGTATTTATGAAGCTATCTTTGTGTAAGGGCGTAGTACGGTTCGGTAAGAAAGGTAAGTTAAGTTCTTGCTACATTGGACCGTATCAGATCACCGAGAGAGTCAGTGAAGTCGCATACAGACTTGAGCTACCTCCAGAGCTATCAAAGGTGCACGACGTTTTCCACGTATCTATGCTTCATCACTATATCTCGGATCCATCACACGTAATTCCTCCTCAGCCATTAGAGATTAACCCAGATTTAACTTATGACAATGTGCCAGTGATGATTTTGGACTGGAAAGATAAGGTTATCAAGAACAAGACTGTGCGCATGGTGAAAGTCTTATGGATGAACCATTCAGTTGAAGAGGCCACGTAAGAGATTGAAGATTGTATGCGAGATTTATATCCACGTCTATTTTATGGTTATTGATATATTGTTGTAGTAGTGTATAGAAATTTCGGGGATGAAATTTCTTAAGGGGGTAGATTGTGACTACCTATCCCAAATTAATATATATTTTTCTCCCCAAGTGTGTAAAGTGACGAAAATACCCTCGTAGTTTAGTGAGGTGGATGTACATATGTGGATTTAAATTATTTTTCTTGCTTACGTGATTAAATCATACTCGAAGTCACGAGCGCGTTGACGCGAGTTAGGGCCGAATCGGAATCGTAACAAGAAAGTTACGATCATTAAAATAACGTAAACGGGCCAAAGAAATAAACCAATCACCTTACTTCCTATTTTCTTGGGTCCAATTGAATATTTGGGTTTAAGTTTGTTTTAGGACCAATTATAAAACCCATTTTCCCTTTTGCCCAATCTGGGGACACACATACACACATAAAAATCTCTTCATTTCTCTCCTTGTTGGCCAATAAAAAACACACACACATATAACTCACCTTCTTTCTCCTCTCTTCTCGACCTTTCTCTCTCATCCTTCAACCCTTAAACACCATCAAAACTTCATCGATCGAGCTTGAACTTTGCACCAACTTGTTTATTGTGACCTCACGAACCCATCCATACCATTAGATCGAAGAACGGATCACGGGAACCTGAGAACCTAAGAGCTCCGGCGAGGTGCTCTGTTGCTCCATTGCGATCGTGGACGTTTCACGGGGTTTTAAAGTATAAGGGAGCTTCTAAACAACTTCATATAGACCTTAGAGAAGTTTTGGGATGAAGTGGATATCGGAACATATGGGTTTCGAGAAGTTCCAGTTTGGCCGAATTCTTCCAAATTTATTCCGACCACTTTCCATCGGTTTTATCACCCCAAATAGTTAAAGTTATGTTCTTCTAGTTAAGGGCTTCAAATTCATATAAAATTTATGAATTTTGGTGAAGAAATGAAAAAGAAATTAAGATTTGAAGTTTTTCCAAAAACCGGCGACACAAACGGTGACCGACGGCTAATTCCAGTGAATCACCGGAAAAGACTGAGAATATTCTGTCAACTTTGACAGAATATACTGACGGCGTCAGGTAACTCTGTTAGTTTTTAAACAAAATATTCTAGTATTTAACGGAATATTCCCTAACGCTGTTAGGAATTTCGTCAGCGTGCTAGGCACGTGCCTGAGCATTGCTGGCGCGTGGGACATCGGAAAATTTTTCTAAAATTTGGGGGTGTTCGTGGTGATGAACAGGTCACGTTGGTATATTCAAACACCCCTAATTGAGTAACGTATGAGAAGTTACTCCTAGGTTTTGTATATGTGCTATCGAATTAACATTAAATTAGTTGTTTCGCATATAGGTGAGACATATCCCGAGGACGAGCGTGGCCAATCGAGACTTGGGGGCTACGACCCTGCTACTTACCAGTGAGCGGGCTTTTGTTTTCTATATATACGTATTTATGTTTTACGATTCCCATAAACTGTTTTTAAATGAAATTACGTTTTAAATGCCATGTCACGGATGCATTACATTTTAGTATTTGTATTAGTATAGTTATGTATAATATTGCATGATGCCAAGTGAGTACATTGTGATAATAGTGGTTGCATTGTGTATGGTTATGTGTGGATACATTTAGAGCTCATTATCTTGCACCCCAGTGTTAATAATCCCGCCCGAGGCCATGGCACAACCTTCACGTGATCTTTCACCTCTTGCACCACACGCTCACCTTGGATCCAAGGCAGGTGCCAACCTGTCGTACAGACCACCCTAGGTGGTTTCGACTCGTAGGTGAATCGTGATACTTCACACAGCCTTCACATGATCGTAGCACTTGAGCATACCTATTTACACCCAGCCTGTCGTATAGACCACACTAGGTGGTTCCGACTCGTGTGCAGGAATTGGTAGATGAGTTATAGGTTCAGCCGTATAATACACATTAGGTGACTACATATCATTTTATATTGATTTATATCACCTGGCTTACATATTTATTGTTGAGATACTTGACATGGCATATACTTGGTTTCCACTGCTCTCGAGCATGATTTTTTTTATAGACGTACATATTACTATTTTCTGGGAATTATACAGGTTTTACGGTGAGGGGTTATTATGTTCAAAAAGAGAAATGTGTTTTCAAAAGTTTTGTTTTTGCCCACTCACGTTTTCTGTTTTGCACCCCTCCAAGTTCTAGCTAGACGTCTGTGTTAGTGGCTCACGAGGACTCCACGGCGGTTCTAACAGCTTCCTAAATAAATGTAGGGATTTCTTTCATGTCCTGTATAATTAATACTTAGTTTGCTGGACTGCACCTAGGATGCTTATGCTCTGAATATGTGTATCTCTATTTTAAACACTCTCACACACTTATATGTTTATCTCTAGCGTAAATTAGTTGGTTTCTATTTACCCATATTTTTATAATGCTATCACTTCCGCACTGCGTACATGGCTACGTCACCTTCACGTGACGGCCAGCATGCCTCGATTAAAATAAAATAATAAATAAATAAATAAAAACTTAATTGGTTGTTCATAAAATAAAATAATAAATCTTAACACAAATCCTCTCTACAACGAAAAATCATAACAAAACCAAACTAGGTAATTATTTACATAAATCTATAGAGTGTAAAATAAGGAAAACCTACAGTTTTCTCGTGACATGTCTCAATTATAGAGTGAACTTCTGTTGAAGGCCTTATAAGAGCCTTAAAATTAAGAGTTGTCACTTTGAATTTTTGTAAGTTGAGAGTTGTCACTTTTGAATTTTTATGCAATTGTTGAACATTGCTATATATTGTGCAATTGTGCATGGTTTAGTGTCACCATCCATAGTTAGATCATCATTATCAAATGAAAAGTGTTATCATAATCAGATCGATATATTAGTATTCGATTTTGAGCTCGTCTTTAGTTCACCCTTTAACTTATTTGACTTGTTTAGGCGATTAGTAGCATTAGTATCAACGACAATTATTCGATAAACAATGATATGTTGATTGAATATCGATGACATAAATGATATTTCGATGAACGGCAATTCTTCAAGAAACAATAGTCTATTAATGATATTTCGATGAGATGGTTGTGCATCGTCGTAAGAATAGTCCCTCAAAATAATGACGATGTATATTCAAATACTGATGACATATATCAACATAAGTGCAAGCTATATAACAGTATTTGTAGAAGGGCATTATCGATCAAATAATGACTGCATATTTTGTAGGACAGTTTAGACATTTCACATACATAAATGATAAAATAAAAATAAAAATAAAAATAAAAAAGCGCTGATCAACACAAGTGCTACAGAAGCGTTGTAAACAACCATGCATGTAAAGCAATACAATGCATTTTATGTCAAGAGCATGAATTCGTAGACAAGAATTTCTAAATGTCTTGTATTTATTCGTGAGTTATCAAGATCCAGTACGGTAACATTAATCTTTTGGCATCCATTTAGCAAGTATTCTGCTTCAAGCCTTTTAACTTATTGGACAAGAAAGCGTATACGCTCCTCGTTGAGGGGAAACCGGAGACACAGAAAAATAAATAATTACACGACCTTTTGATTTTCTCTTCACCTTCCACTCCCACCCACCTCCCCCTTCTTACCTTTAATAACACATGTTAGATTTAGATTCGATCGGGATCTGCAAACTATAAAAATTAATATACAAAAGAAAAACCGCACATTATGCTTCCAGAGGGCCATCGAAAGACTGAATCTTTCTCAGATTCCAGTGAAGGCCGTCATGGATGCTGTTCAAGAAGTCACTGGTGGAATCAACTTGACATGCAGTGGGGACAGGCCACGGCGCCATGCTGCACACAAGTGCATCACCAGCAGCCAACCGTTTCCTGTTCTTTCCATCAAACGACGCCCATGCGTGGCTTCTGCTGTTGAAAGGTACTTGTACTCGCAGCGTCACGTGCTCAGGTAATATCAGAGGCCGGAACGATAAGGAATGTGGACAGATAGGTGTAAAAAGAATTCCAGGAACCTGCAATTATGAAAAAACAATGTCACAGTTGCAAGACATCAAACAGCTACAGATAATAGCTTTAAAGGATTTATTGTTATCCGTCTTTCAATATTCTAAATGTTGTTTATTACTTGTTCTTATTCAGGATAAGAACAATCAGATAACCTTTTGTGAGTAGCATTTTATTTTTTGTTAACAAGATTAGTTTTGAATATCCTAGGAACAGTTTTGGTAAACACTCTGGGCTCGTTTGGTAAGTAGGATTGGATTGGAATGGGCAACTCCTAAATCCCAAGGCATGTTGAGGGGAGAAACGAAAAATTCATGTCCAACTAGAGGGTAGAAGATGGATTACTCATGAAGGAAACTTATCCATTACAAACCTCTCCAAAATGGTAGGATTAGAAGGGAATCATTCCAAACTTCATGTCCAATCCTCTTCTAATACCTTCTAAATGAAAAATCATTTCACTTCTACCTTCTTTGCCCTGAAATTTGAGAGTTAACCATTCCGATCCAATCCTATTTACCAGACGAGGCCTCTGTTTCTATGCTAGTCATCTACATTGTACGTCATGCCTGTTTGGTGTTTGATTCAGGGTAGGAAAAAAACAAATATATTGTGTACTTTCTGGAGTCCACCCAAACAGTGGACAGTAGTGTGCATAGAGGGATGTAAATTAAAAATTTACAATAGAAGGTTGGCAATCTGACTAATGTCAAAACGGCGAAATAGGACAGCGTCACTACTATGGCTAGAAGAATGGTTTTGGAGGGTGAAAGTGACGTTGATGTGTGTATTTAATTATTCTCGTATAGGAGCCAGGATTGTTTTTCTATAAACTGAAAGTTTATCTATAATATTTTTAATATATTTCTCCTGAGCAAGGCATATTTTCATCCTTAATCTTTAATGAAAACTCTCCCCACAATATGCAGAGTGTGAGCTAAGATGCTGATATACGCAGTAGTATAACATTAAAACCAATATTTGACAAATATTTGCTTTGGCTTCACGGTAGCACTATAAAGTACATAACTACCATATAATATCTTTGATAGCTCTAAACAGGAAATGATAGATCACGGTATAAAAACAAACCTGGGGGTGGACCATTGATCCTCCAGCTGCTAATGAATATGCAGTACTGCCAGATGTCGTTGATAATATTAGCCCATCTCCTTGGACACATGTGACAAAAGAATTGTCACAATAACATTCCAAATTTGTGAGGTATGATGATATCCCACGGTCAATTGTAACCTCATTTAGTACAAGCATTGGTCCTTCAGTTTCGTACTCATTTTTGGCTGCTTCTCTAATAACGTGGCACTGCAACCGGTGTCGCAACGTGATATTAATGGGACCTTTTAAAATTAAATCAAGATAGTCTCGGTAGCGCTCACTGTCTGAAGCATGTTAAAGATCACTATTGGATGAGATACGGGAACAGCAAAAAGTAACACAAATAAGATCTCATAAAAGACAAGTAAACATTTAGAGTAGCTTTAGAAACTCAATTTTACTTAAAAAGGAACTCTTCTAAAAGGGATGAAAAAGGATACGAAAGGGAGTCATAAATCCCAGCGATCCTAAAGAAAACGGCACAACAGGAGGAACTGGTCCTTTGAACATAGATGCTGCCTGCAAATTAAAAGAAAATAGTCGTTACTGCCAACAATATAAGTGCTACAAAATATTGATAAATATAATTAAATAAAAACTATCAGCTACAGAACTGCGTTTGAGTTTCAAAGTTTGAAGAGTTCATGACAGCATAAATAGCTTACCCAAAGAAATGAAACAAATGTTATATTCCTCTAAATAACAGCATGAGACACCATGACTTTACAGTCGTCCAACAATATGAGCAACGAACAGATCAAGTCCAATGAATAAGCAAATTTTTTTTATAAAAATATATATTAAGCCACAACCCTCCATAAGACGCTGCAAATGAGCCTTTTTCAGCAGGACAAGATACTCCAAAGAACATGGCTACATCAAAAGTAGCAACACAGAAAAGTAACATCTAGTACTTCTGGTCACACTTGAAATGGAAGGTTGTAAAATTTAGAGTTGCAGCATTTCATATTAAAAAGATTTAAAACTTTGGGCTTTCATTTTTCTTAGTCTCACAAATATTAACTAAGGATTGGTGAGCCCAACAAAAATAAATCATCCAGCTAAAACAAAATGACAAGGAGTTAGGCTTAACAATATACTCTCTCACAATCCAATTTTCAGTCTGTTTTTATCAGTTTCTTTCCCTTATCCCTGGTCCTTCTTGGGGTTATTTACATGCAGTGTTGTTAATAATGATGTGAGTGAAGGAAGTTGAGATTCCACCATAAACCAATTGACAATATGGGGAATAGCCCACCTACTTATAAGCACATGCAAGGTCCCTCCTTTCCCCGGTGTGAGATTCATACTCTCAACACGGCCCTCACGTGTGCCGAATTTTCAAGCCTAATACGTGGACAACACACAGCAGGTGACGTGGAGCACGTGTGGCCATTGGGTTTCACATATGGGACAAATACCCTGAAGAAAGTTAGAGTTCCACCATAAAATCAATTGGCAATATGGGAAGTAGCCCAGTTACTTATATAAGCACATGTAAGGTCCCTCCTTCCCTAATGTGACAACACAAATCAAGTGAGGTGGAGCACGTGTGGCCGTTGGGCTTCACACATGGGGCAACCTGCACTGATACCATGAAGGAAGTTGGGGTTCCACCATAGAACCAATTGGCAATATGATGAATAGCCCAACTATTTATAAGCACCTGCATGGTCCCTCCTTACCCCCCCCCCCCCCCCCCAATGTGGGATTCATACTCTCAACAAGTGAAATACCCGTAACGAATTACTAGAATGCTAGTTAACCGCATGTATCTCTTTCTGTTAAACAATTAATCTCTCTTAGTCAACATACTAATTACATCTAACATATTGAACCATGGCATAGTGATTCATAAATACTTGTGACAATAAATTCTTGTGAATTGTACAAATGAAAAACAAGTAATATGATCGTGTTTAATTCCAACCCCTCTGTTGCAAGATTGCATCATGTATATTGTATTATTGTTACACCTTAGAAACAAGGGATAACTTCAAATTCCCTCAACCCAAATAGTTTAATGCACTATAACATTCTGAAGTAATCAAGTTAAAGCATAGAAATATATGCACATACCCAGAGGACAGTTCCATCCCCGCCAAGAGTTACGACAAGGTCTACTTTTGTGTGCAGGAGCACTATTTCAGTCTCTGTCAAGCAAAAAATGAAACAGTAAACAGTAAACAGCAAATCCCGAGCACAATTAGCAAGAAACATGTTATATAAACAACCACTGAGATCATTATTATGCAAAAGTATTACATGTAAGGAAAATTTGTTATCACTTCAATCATAACTGGGAATTAAAGGAAAGAACGTATGCATGCATAAAGCGCTCCACTTTATTTGTGGCTGGACATTTTGTAAGATCATTACTCAACTGAAAAACAAACAGACACATATGCGGTTGCATACACATAACTCTGTCCAACATGAAAAAATCAATGTGATGTGGATTATCAACAGATCTTTGTGGATTATGTAATAATGAAGCATATATTAATTGCACAAAAACAATCGGGATCCTATAGATGCTGGTTGAAGCACTTCCAAGCATCCCTAGAAGGCTATTTCCCCAATACTTGATGAGTGACACACCAGTTTGGTTGGGTGATAATGACGTGATTAGATTTTCAGAAGATATGTGGTGGAATAATGTTCCTTTCATGCTCTGTTCTCCTATACTTGGTCAGTGTAATGCTAATGCTTTTCATCCATTATCTTTTAGTATATTCCTAATGGTTTGAATTGTTTTGTTTAACGTTCTTCTGCTAGCCTAGGATCGTCTACTAGTCCCTTCCCTGCTTTGTACTCACCCTCTACTATCAACAGAAGATTTAATTCTTATTTAGAAAAAAGAAACAACATCAACAACAACAGAATTACATATACAGGAATATGCAAGTAGCGAAAAATTCTATAAATGAATCCTTTGTAAAGAGCATCACGAAAACATGTCTCAATTTGAGAGAAGTCTCTTCCAATATATAATAGAAAAGAAACAATCTTCTGTGGTTCTCACCATCCTTCCATGTATGGACAAAGTTGAAGTAAGATGACTCTGTAAGAAGTTCAGCTCTTACGCGTGGTTCCACGTAAATATTTAACTTTTTCTGCTCTCTCAACCATCTGGAAATTTAAATTCAAGACTGAGGAAAGGAAAAACATGTGCAAAAATTCAAGTATAAAGTTACATAGGCATGCAAGAATGCAAAGATAAAGCATCATCTATAAGGTCCTTAATTGAACTTTGGCATGAGGGGCTTCAAAAGAATGTGGATGACCTTAGAGAGAAATTGTATCAGGGCATTTTTATTTTCTGTGCATGAAAGGGGCAAGGCAAGTGATACCCGCACTCCCCTTTTTACCTCCTGCACTCCTCTTAATTATCCCCTTGATTCTCCTTTGATTTATTCAATCCAATTGGTAGGGTAACACAACGGAGTGCAGAAATCAGTTGCCATTGGTAATGAATTGATATTGCTCTACGTTTCTTCAGTGAAAATCCTTCTCATATATCTGTTCCCTTTGTTTTTGGTAATCTCTACTAATTAATAAAACACTCATTGTCAACCAAAACCCTATGAAATTACCAGTTTAACCCTCTAATTAAAATAGAACATGAATAAGAAATATGGGGCAGAAATGTAATTTCACACAACCAAATTTTGCTGTCTTTTTTCAAAGCATCAACTACATATAATCCTAACATATCTCAAATTAAAAAATTAAAAAAAATAAATACTACTTCCGACTCTCACATTCTCTATCACTCTCTTCCACTCTCCTTCTATTTCAAAAACAAAAATAAAACAATTTCACACACTTTGTGTGTGCCCATATGCTAGTTGTAATAATGAAAATGTTGCAGCATTGTCATGCTTAAGATTTAACTCCAAGTCGTCATTTCTTGAACCCTATAATATCTTGAGGTCAGAGCTTAAACCTACAATAATATGGAAAGCAGCTACTACAGGAAACCAAATATGGTATCAGAGATGACACACTAAGGAAATCTTAAGATCCACACCTGACCATCTCTGCACACAGAATTCGAACAGAAATTGAATTTGGTTTCGTCAATATAATCACAGTCTGTGGCCGGGATTCCCACTTCAAAGCAATCTGAAATGAAATTGAGATCTTAAATAGACAATAGATGGGAGCCACCAGCAAAGGGAATTCAAAAGACACAAAACATGTCAAAGTGCACAGACAGAAAAGGTTATACCTGTTTACTGCTACGCTCTGCAGTTGTAATGTTTCCCCTTTCAAAAGAGACGATGTCATGCTTGTGCTGGTCACTCTCGTCGCCTTTGCACCACCATGAAAGTTTAAATGATGCCTGTCTCAAGAAACATGGATGTCATGATATAATCAGTGAAATTCGTTGCAGTGATAATGTTTCAACATGTTTAACATGAACACTGCATTATGAAAGCCAAAGAAAATTGCATGCAGTGGGTAAATACAATATATGTACAAAAAAATTTATGATAACCAAGAACATCTTACTAAAAAAAATAATTTGATATTAGGCTAAAGAACATGTGTAAATCTTAGCTTTTAACCATATGCTAAGTTGCAAGAATGTTAAGGTTCATTATCTATACACTAAGTTGCGTTCATACTTCATAATCAAATGGTAATAAATGATAATTAAAAAAAATAAAAAATTCATGGGGTTACTACACGGTAGACAGTAGAGCTGTATACTTGACTGAATAGTTTGGGAAAGCTTCTGTTTAGCTTTAATTTCCTGTAAAAACTAGGATTATTACTTTCCTTTTCTTGTACTTTCCTGTTACTGTGGTTCCATATGGTTTAAATACTTCACATTGGAAGCAGAATGATGATCAGAAATATCTTTTTCCAACCTAAAACTTTTCACTCCATCCAAATCCAAATGCAGTGATACTTTAACTAGAAATTAAATAGTTACAATGAATCACGGTGTACAGAGCACGCCAGAGGTTAGCTGGACAGGAGGGTAAGGACACAAAAAAAAAGGGTACCTTTCTGGTAAATTTATTAGGGAACACCTTGGAATCAGAACAGCATTCATCATCCTGAAGAACTTCATGGGAGCATATCCCATTCATCCCACAACACTGTTCAGATTGCTCATTTGATTGGCTGGCCGAGTTCTCTGTCCTCTCATCAATGCTGTTAGTCTCTTTACTTGATTGCTCTGTAACATAAGCCAGAAAATCCCTTCTAGTAAGGTATGAATAAGGTGAAACAAAGAAGTTCAGGACAATATCACCTATGCTAGTTTAAGGTGAAACAAAGTCTACATCGAATTATGCGAATGAGCACACAACAGAAAGTGCCACGCACAAAAGGACAAAGGTAGAATGATAACCGCAACAGTGGTACAATTGAGAAACAAGCGCAGTAATCAGGGGAAACCTCCACATCAAACACCACCTTAGGCATCTAAACTTAAGTAATCTTGAAGAAAATGCAATAAATCAATTACCGAGAACTACATAATTTTAACCAAAAATTCATGAGTCTAAGCATAATGAAACCCCAAATGAATTTACAATATATAAGCCAACATCACTAACTCGAAGCCTCTTACAATTTTGACTCTCCTATTATGGAAGGGAAAACTTTTAACATAAGAAAAAAAAATGTAGTAGTTTTGAAGGCTGTTAAAAAAGAAGTGTTATAACATTCATACACATTATGCTATAACAAAGAAAAATGAATCACATTAATATACTGTTGGAAAAGTTTACGCAAGTAAAACATTATTATCGTGTTTTCAACCCCTAAAGGCTTATTAGAAATTACTCTGGGACAGTTACTTATACTTTGCTGCATAGCCGGTCCTGATCCTTGTAGCATCATCAACTCAAATTAACAACCACCCCTCAGTTCGCAGTTAGTAATTTGTATTGCTGTACAAGACCAAATGACCTCAAAGCTTCAACATCGTTCTCCTATCCTGGTCTCTCAAGAAAAGAGGTATTTATATCTCTATTCATTTTAATTTTTTATATTGACCCCAAAAAAGCTAGAAAGGGAAATTCCCTTCTCTTAGAAATGTGCAGTTTTCTTTTGTGGGAGCATCAGAATGACTTTATTTTGTATAAGACAAAGCAAGTACCTTCAGAAATTTCCCTGCCCCGTTGCTTGAAAATTTCCAAGCAGAAAACACACGGAAGCATAAATCCTATCATTCCCATTGCATTACATAGAGAACTCGGAATCCACGAACTTTGTAGCTTTTCATAAAAGTTGTAGCCTGATAGTGGAATACCCACAATCTGATGATAATGAGTCCAAATATGATTAGAAAGACCAGCAACACCAAGCAATTGATCTAAGTTTTAACCATTTGCAAAGGTATCAGGAAGAAGTCAACTCAAAACTATGGGCTATAAGATCGTCAACCACAAGAAGCATTCGGAGAGAAGTAAAAAGTATTTTTAGGATAAACATCAGTAAATGGATATGCAAAAACAATAAATGGAGAACCCATCCAGAAGGATAGAGAAGAAAAGACAAGAGGTTTGTGAAAATTGAAAAGCAACTTGGTTTAGGAAAAATGAAAACCATCAAACATCGAATTATCCAGACCAGTTCACTCAACAAATTGGTTACGACACTCATTTGCAATATTTTGAGATCATGAAAACCCCTTTAACATTTAAAGACGTCTTCTTCCATGCTACCACAAGCAAGGGGCCATAGGGGTGGAAAAAGACACTTTAGTTTTGGAGCGTTTCTCCTTTTGTCTTTTGTTTCAACAAGAAACTTTGGCCTTGAACTTTCGAAGAAAAGTTCAGGTTGTTAATTCTAATGGAAAAGAGAGAGAGACACAAGTGCTATACTTTTATCTCATCACATTGCGTTGATGATATTTTGTTAAGAAATATTTCAGTAACCTTTTTCACAAAGGCGTCCTTCTTAGAAGAGTTGGTTTAGATTCTGGTGCTTTGTTTCCGTTAAATTGGAGTGGGTAAAACCTTGACCTATCCTAATCCTATCCCATTTTCCCTTTATCGCCGTTTGAACTAGCCCCAAGGGCTTGAAATACTAGCATTGAATCTTTGGTACTTTTCTTTGAACGGTCTAATTTGTGTCCTAGGACAATTCTTTAGAAACATGAAATAAAGAACCAAAGCAAAATTTTGGTGTTTGATAAAGACTTTCTACAATATATGAGAGTAAGACCATATCACGTCAATGTGTCACTACTCACTAGGTAACAATCACTAGAAAACGACACAAGAACGCAAACCTGTATGCTTTAGAATCGAGAGGTTTTAAATTCATCTCTTTTTTATTCAAATTTAAAAGTAAATCTCATTTAAACAACATAAAGTTAGAGTGATAACCGGAATGCCAAATAATTTTCAAACTTTGCTCCTAAATGTAGGACAATGCAAAGTAGTGCTATTAATGGTTAGGGTGGAATATACCTAGCAGATAGTTTTTCAATATGAACTACAATGATTCTTGAAAGTGTAAAAAGCATTAATTCAGTATGGGACCAAGATACATAAAATCTGCATTGCTCTTGCCATTAACATGCAGATTTATTCTATGACCTCTCTCTCAAACTTTCACCCACTAGGTGTAATCTTGTTTCTCCACAGCGCATCACCCGTTTTGTTATCTTGTATCAACACGAAGAGATATCAACAAAAAAAATAAAAAATAAAAGCTTTCAGACTGTTTGTCAGTTAAAGACGACAAAGCAATTCCAAAAGTCATTTCCTTATGGACTTCAGATTCTGATCTCAGGTAATGAAACAAAAGCTACACTAGATGCAGAGGTTGATCCAAATATACAGAAGTTCAAAGCAATGAAAAGGCCTATAAGAAGCTAAAATCCAAATTAATGAAGAAATGGCTTTGACAGAAACTGAAGGAAACTAAGCACTTTTTCAGATGAACCCAACTATCTGTTTTAAGGCTTCTACTTGTGCTAAAATAATATCAGCAAATATTTGAAAACTGTGTTTTACATCAGCAGAAATTGCATGATCAAATATATGTATATCTATGTGAAAGAACAAAAGCTGCATGACAATTAAAATATGTTGTGCAAATATTAAAAAACCTTTATGTTCCACATGTAGATTGCGAGCCCTCTCCAGTTCGTATTTCCGCTTCCATTCAGCTGCCTCAGCTTGTGCA
The DNA here is from genome assembly GCA_963580275.1 of Crataegus laevigata. Classification (NCBI taxonomy): domain Eukaryota; kingdom Viridiplantae; phylum Streptophyta; class Magnoliopsida; order Rosales; family Rosaceae; genus Crataegus; species Crataegus laevigata. The sequence continues at coordinate 13,557,749 of OY756946.1, forward strand.
GAAGCCTTTCCTTCAGCAGCCCGTCTCAGGGCCTTTGCAACAGCTAGAGAAAGTTGAATGTAATATAATCAATTTATATTAATGATAATTGTTTCATTGACTACTGTAAACCATTCAAAAAAAAGAACATGACCATACTTCTCATAGCATCTGAGAACTCTATGAGGTGGTCATCTGTGCTTTGAACGGGAGATTGCTGGAGAAATTCCTGGACTGCTTTCTCTGAACTTAAAAGAGAAATCGAATTGAGAAAACCATTCTCTGGTTGTGAGCATGAAACACTTGGTTCACCCTGTCCACAGGAAGCATATCAGATAAGAAGCACAACTTCATCTGAGCCGAGATATCTTGTTAACATGATAGAGCTAGCTTGGTTGTTGATTGTATGATGCAGACGTAAGTAGATTTCAATAAAACATAGATGAACAAGAACAAGAGCACATCAGTTGATAAATATTATAAAGTAAAAAAAAAATTAATTCCGATAAATTCATTTCACAGCGAATATGTCCTAATTTCAGGCCTAAAGAAATAGCTATTAGATCAGCATAAAGTCAAAAATCAATGCAGAGGAATCATGTTATTGCTATACTTCGGACTTCTTAAAGAAAGGAACTGTTAGCGCCGTTTGGGGTAGGATCAATCGAATTTCCATAACCATTCATTTTATGTCCTCATCTGCTCATTGATTACAAAATACACTCAAATCAAGTTTCTTCAGATTTCAGCTAACCTATATGTTATATAAGCACCCCTGGATTGCAGTGAGATTTGGATACATTGTTTGATCCACTTTTGCAAAGGAGAAAAATTAAGAAAAAGAAAGTACTTATTAAGCCATTCCCTTCAAAGATAAGATTGATCCAAAATCACCCAGATAACAATGACTAAGTACTAACATATGACTCGAGCAGAACCAGTCCAATAGTAGCCATTGAGTGCAATCATAAAATTCAGAAATACACACACACACACACACACACATATACATATATATATATATATCAATATATACAAGCTCTTAATTTCCTCTCCTATATTTAAAAAATTAAATTTGTAAAACAAAAAGTTCTTTCACATTAGTTTCTGCTAGAAATGCAACATGCACCCAAAACAGCACTCCAATTCAGAATCCAACAAGGAGCTTCAGATGAAAAGAAAAATTGATTAATTAATTAATCAATTACAGCATAATTGAGAGAGATAGAGGTGATTACAGTAGAATTCTTGCTGGGAGCCATGGTTGAGTTGAACAAGATCCCTCCTTTTCTTCTCCTTCTTCTCCAAGAGGAAGAGCCCTCAAGTGTTGGAGAAATGAGAAATCTGAATTGTTAATCCATGTTTGGTATTTACATACAAAGATTCAGACTTTCCAATTTTATTTATTTTATTAATATTTTCAGGCAAATGGGATTCTTAGAGATTGATTTGGTAATTGCAAGGCCGACGCATCCCTCATCCTCTCACCCACAAACCCATACATCACATAACCCAGAACAATCAGACCGACGACCCACCCACTCTCTCTCTCTCTCTCTCTCTGGGGGGACTTCGGGGGTGGGACCCACAGTTAACGCGTGGCGGGTCAAAGGCGCTTTGGCACAATAGTTGCGTTGAAAGTTAAAGTTTTGCATCCGGCGGTGAGATTTTTTAGAAGCGATATACTACGTGTTTTTTTATAAATTGTAAGATATATACGTTAAAAGGTTAATAACTTAAAAATTAATTTTTTTTATTACTTATATAAAAATACGTAATATATTATTGATTTTCTCGTCACAATTAAAATTTTCTCTTTCACGTATCTCGGACGGCTGATTAGTCAACCAACCACGCAAATAAGACAGGTGTGGTATGTAAAGCACCACACAGCCCTCCCCTGGCCATGGGAGACATTTGGTCCAACTTCTCAATCTGGTGTGTGCAGTAGACGTGGAAATTTTTGACCTTTTAATTCTATATTAGTGATAGTAATTTGATACAGTACACGTTATTATCAGAAGTCAGAACTTACAACCTTCCACTTCAAATTGGAGGAGTTTTTTATTTATCAAAAACTCAGGTTCAACCTCGATACATTCTTGTGTTTTTGTGTGTTTATGAAATTTACGGTGGGATCTAAATTATTCAAGGTTAACTTAATTCTGTGCATCAACAAGATATAAAGAAGTTAGATTCTTGATGTCTTTTTCTTATACACATATCATGAATGTTCATGATCATAAGATTACCAATTATCTTTGACAATTTACTAATATCAGTGTGAGACCATGAATTTTCGAACTACTAGATCGAGGTGGTCAAAATGACCAGAGCAACGTATAAGCTTCATAACAAGTGGTAAGGTCCCTATTGAATTTACTGTAACAGACTATCGGAACAAGTCATTATAATTGACCTCTAAGCGATGGGCAACTTAATTAAGTTCCAATGAGGATGTATTCGTAATATCTTGAAAGTTTCTATAATCACAAATTGGCATGTTTTACAAGTAATCACAATCTTAATAAGAAGAAAAGCTTTATTTCCTCTAGGATAATCCCAGTTTAATGAAGATTACTAACCTAACAAGGACTCTATATGAACTAGTGTAAATAAATACACTCATATGGTTCATACTAAAAGTATCCTTTACTATCTCTCTCTAGCCTACATTTTGAGTTATAAAATCTTTTACTAACTTGACCATTGGAGAGTTCTTGACCGATACCATATTGGTGCCTAGGGTGTTTTGTGATTGTTTGTTTTGTAGGTTTTCACCGATCGTTCTTCCACACAAGGGCGTGTAGAAATTTGATTCCAAAAATCAGTACATAATATGACATTTCGCTTTAGAGAATGACTAGTCTGGAGCCACTGATGCAAAAAACACCAACATAAGTATATAGGTACTCAATAGAGAGTGAGTTCATTAAATGTGACCAAATAGAGAGTATTTGTATGGAAGTCTCTACTAATATGTCAAATAAGAAATTCTTAGGTTGCAATTATACAATTAAAGACTGCATTAAAAGGGCTTCATAACATAAGTACAACAACCATGCCAAAGCACATTGTGGGACCATGATATAGTAAGACCATGACATGTGGCACCTTGGATGACAAGAAAAACCAGAATGTCCATAACATGTGATGCTTAGGCGAACAAGTTGAGAGACATGATCTGGATCATAATAAGTTAATCTTATAGGCATATTAGTCAGATCTGACTAGCCAGCCTTCTTAGACAAATCTGACTAGCCAGCCTTCTTAGTCAGATTGGACTAGCCTTAGCCAGATTAGACTAGTTAGATGAAGTCAGAATACCAAGCGAAGTCAAATAATTATAGTAAGACAAACTAGGCTTAAGCCATTAAAGATACTACTTATCTCCCAATTGATGGACACCTAATTCAAGCCAGATTAGGATATCTTGATGATTAGACAACATAATCATAATCCTATGAGGATTGGATTTCTTATCCTAGATTCCCTCCTAGATAGTCTCTCTATTTAATTGGGATTACTCTTTATACGATCATTCCTAATTTTTCAAAATTTCACAATGTGATATGTAGATACTAATTTAGTATTATGTTTTTCATTTGATTGTTTATTGATTTAAAAAAGATTAACGAGTAATAGGACTAGTCATACTACTCGTAAATATTAACGGTCGATTTCGAATCTGGTCATATTACCCGTTTATTTTAACGGGTGTTATACAACACTGCCTATTAAGATATTGAGTACGTCATGGAAACGACACGAACACGAGAAAATACAACACAAATGCTATGTCTATATTCAGCAATAAGACCCAACATGCCTTTTGTTCCATTTTGAACATGTATCCTCAAACGAAGATCCTTTTCTCTTTTGAAGGGGTTTTGCCATCTTGCTCACATCTGCTAATAATTTGATTACCTGATTACTTGCAGTTTGGAGATGGGATGGAGTGTGTGCTGACTAAATTCATTAAGATACATCATCCAATCTAGTCAATTTGCTTAATCTCAATCATTGAAAATTAGTTCAATGAATCTGTGTACAGAGCCCTAATTCTCCATTTTTTTCTTTTTCTCATAAATTCAATTTTTTTTTTTTTGGTAAATTAAACCAATTTGAGGTTTACACTCGATGAGTTTAGATCATTCATAAGAATGCCAACAAACTTATAGCATAAGCAAAGTATAAAATGTTATCAGTTGGAGCAACTAGGCTGATGGAAGAGTGGCTCGAAAGCCTTTCGGCGGTATGAGACATGACAAAGATAATATTTCCATGGAGGGGTGAAGATGAAGTTGATCGGAAGTATTTTCTCCTAATGGCTGTTTTTTCTTCTTTTTCTTTATTAATCTATTTTCTATTTGGGGCAAAATTGAAATTAAAAAAGAAGAAGAAAAGAATATAAGCTAGAAAAATTTTATTTGAACCCATGTAACCTCTTTCTACATCCAACTTATACTTTAAATATGAAATATCTTTACTATCCTATTGCATAATTACCATTAAATACAAGATGAAATTAACAATAAAAATAAAATTTATCAATAAATCCACCCAATAATCAAACCCTAACCATCAAGTAATCTTTCTCTTAGGTTCTTTATTGGCAAAAATCCTAAGACGCTCTCATAGACCTTTAGCATTGTCATCATCACTACCACCACCGCCATCCACCAACCCCACCACCCTCACCATCTCCAACACTACTCATCACCTGCAGGAAACCTGCTTTTACTTATGCTACTACTGCTGCCAAAACAACAAGCAGCAACTGATCAAGATCAACACCTAGTTCTAAATCAAGTGTTTTTCTTCAATTTTAACTATCCATTTTAAGTAAGTAGTTAAAGTTCTTTTAATTCTTTAATTAACATGTTCAGATGTTACTCATGTTTAATTAGTAATCTTGCTATGCAAATGCACTGCAAATATGTGAGAACATGATAATCATTGCACTTCGTTTCATTTTGTTTGTGCATTATTGAGTGTGTATAATTAGTCATTTCATCTTATTATTATTTTATTTTATTTTACATATTCAGAAAGAGTTCCCATTTCTCAATTTCAAACTTCCGTGCATGCTTGCTAGCTGTTATTCCTAGTATTGCAAGTCGGCTTGCAAAATATGCATGTATTTGTTAAACTAACTAGGGTTTGATTAATTTGGTTTGACTCTCATAGTATCATGGCAACTGTGTTTAATTAGATTAATGGATTTAATAAACATGGATCTTCATGAGACTGATCCGGGTAGCTTCTAATGTGAAAACATGGGTGTACAAATTTGCATATTGAATTGAGTCTATGAGGGTAGTATTGATAGTAAATTTGGGTTTAAAAGAGAGATTAGTAGTTTGATAAAAAATAATATGGGTTTAAAGAGTAAGCTGGGTGTATAGATAGGTTATAGGGTTCAAATAAAATTTCCCTATAAGCTTAAGGTGTGTTGAGAGAATTTTGGGTCTAAATAAAATTTTCTAAAACAAAATAATTATTAAACGGAGCGTTTAACGGGGTGTTTTTGAGCTGTTTTTAGGTCCCTTTTGTGGGTCGACTGGAACCGGGCCTTCAAACTTAGATTGCCTCCAAAATAAAAAAAGTCCATAGCCTTCCCAAAAAAAAAAAAAAAAAAAAAAAAAAAGTCCATAGCCCAATCCAAACCAATCCAATTGTTCGACATAATCTTCAAAGGTTTCAGACACTCGTCAAGATTTCAGTACCACCTTAAATCCCAGGTTTATGCAGACAGAAACCTGAGTGTTTTCAGGACATGGACAACCTTCGCACCTACAGAGACGAAGACGACGAAGAAGACGAACAATCGAAACCCACAACCATCGCCGCCGCCGCAATCTCAACTGCCGAGCCCATCGAACAACCTGATTCCACCACCGACGACCCCGACACCGATACCCTAAACCCACCTTCCACCGACCCGCTAAACGGCAGTAAAACCGAAACCGAAGCCTCCGAATCTCTCTCTGAGTCTATCAAATCCCAAGAAATCGACAACGACGATGACGACCCGCCTCCCAAGAAGCAAAAGCAGCTCTCTTCCCTAATCGCCGAGCCCTCTCCGGACCAAGATCAGGTCCCACTGCCCCTGCCCATCTCCAACGGAAGCGCCGCCGCCGCCGCTGCCCCAACCGCCCCCAATTCGAAGAAATCGAAGAAGAAGAACAACAATGTGTGGGTCACTAAGTCGACCCGCAAGGGGAAAAAGAAGAGCAAGGCCAATAACAACAACCACAATGCCCCCGGGGACGACACCGTCTTCATCACTCCGGTGACGCGGTTCCCGGACAAAACCGACGACACGCCGGACATGACAATCTGCCTCTCAAAGGTGTACAAGGCGGAGAAAGTGGAGGTGAGTGAGGACCGAATGAGTGCCGGTAGCGCGAAAGGGTACAGAATGGTTAGGGCCACCAGAGGAGTGGCGGAGGGGGCTTGGTATTTTGAAATAAAGGTGGTGTATTTGGGAGAGAGTGGCCACACAAGGCTTGGCTGGTCCACCGAGAAAGGGGACTTGCAGGCGCCCGTCGGGTATGATGGAAATAGTTTCGGGTACAGGGACATTGATGGGAGTAAGGTGCATAAGGCTTTGAGGGAGAAGTATGGGGAGGAAGGGTATAAGGAAGGTGATGTTATTGGGTTTTATATAAACTTGCCAGATGGGGGGTCGTACGCCCCAAAGCCGCCCCATTTGGTTTGGTATAAGGGTCAGCGGTATGCTTGTGCCCCCGATGCGAAGGACGGTCCTCCGAAAGTAGTGCCTGGTGAGTGACTGTTTGGTTTTTTTCAGTGTTGATGTTTTCAATTGTTTGTTTATGTGAGTTTGTGGTTGTGGTTGTGGTTGCGGTTGCCTTTTGTGCGAAATTTATTGCAGAGCATTGTGTTTCTTGCATAGGCATTCTTGTTTCGTATTATGAATGTGAATACGAATATGCTTGCACAGCTCAACTGCTGTGGCACTCTTTCCCTGTGATTGTAACTGAAATCATGAATGAGTTCAACCAAACAGAGGTTGGTATGATAGGATATAAAATGTGTGTCTTTAGTAGTTCATTGAAGATAAACCTTAACTCAGCATAAGACAAAACATCCCTTGCATGAAGACTGACCAAATAACACCTATTCAGACTAAAAGATGATCAAAACAACTGAACTTGTGACTTATAGTCTTTATTTATCTCTATTGCACAATGTCGTTTGTAGCATTTTACTGCACTTGTGACTTATTGTCTCCGCTAACTAAATTCAGCTAACAACATTAGCCAAGAGAACGTACTATAAATCTGAGTTCTTTTACTTGCGAGAGAGACTATAAAGATTTATAGTGAAGTTTGAGACATATGATTGTAACATGTGCATGTGCAGAAGAAAGAGAGAGATGGGAGAAGTGATCTTAGTGCATTTTAGCCAAACTAGTTATGAAGTGGTTGAAATGGTTTCCAGGGGATGGAATTATCGCTCCTATATAAATATTTCACTTTGTTCAACAAGTCATAGCACAAAAGCTGGGTATAAAATTAGGTAATCGGAAAATTTTGGGAATGAGGAATCAGAATGATTAATTTGAAGAACTGCCTCTGCAGTGACTGATTTTGACTAAGACCGTAAGACGGTATATAGGCGTTGGTAGATTCCTCGGCGTGAGAATTATTTGAAGTTCATAAGATACTTACAAGCCATCCAGGCATTGACTCTTGGAATGTGATGTCCAGTTACAATCTAATTAGAATAGTGAAAGATTTATTCTATTTCTACTCCAATGAAACAGGAAATTAAGTATTTGTGTGACATGGCAATGAAAACCTTCAGCTATTTAAACCTGAAGATATCTGTATTTTCTTTTCCAAATTACCTAAAGTAAACAATTTGTATCACGTAAAAAAATTTAATTGCTTTCGATCTGAGTGAAACATTTGATTTTTGGCCTTTTCATGGGTGAAAATGCTTCCTTCTCGCCAACTTGTTACCTAATTTTTCTTTTTTTCCTGAGATTAAAGGGAAACTTTGTTTTGGTGTTCTCATCCAATTCCAATACCAGTCCTCATGTTTGGTATTCAACCCATTGCCATCCGTATATTGTGTGCAATTGAAAGTTAGCATCCAAGCATGCAATTGTACATATTATTTTGGGGGTATCTTTAACTCACTGGGTTTGGAATAGGTTCAAAATGCTGCCTCTTCCACCAACTTGCCACTTTAATAATTTTTTTTGGGGTTTATGAGCATTTTTTTTTTCAAACTTCTGTTCAACTACAGAAGTGTTTCTATTCTGCTAAGGTATAACCTAGTTTGTTTTCTTGGAAGTGTAACCATTGGAGTGATTATTGATTTGCCTTGCAGGAAGTGAGATATCATTTTTCAAAAATGGGGTATGCCAAGGAGTTGCTTTTAAGGATCTATATGGTGGACGTTACTATCCTGCTGCTTCAATGTATACTCTTCCACATCAACCAAATTGTGTTGTCAAGTTCAATTTTGGCCCTGATTTTGAATTCTTTCCAGAAGACTTTGATGGACGTCCAGTGCCCCTGCCCATGGTTGAAGTTCCTTATCATGGGTTTGAAAACCGAGTTGAAAATGGAGTGTCTGATGAGAAGAAACAATAACCAGAACCCAGCACAATTCAACCCTGTTTGTGTGTTTTGGAGGTTTCCGAAGCCAAAACGCAGGAATGGAAAACCTTCATGGATAGCATATGAGTTCAACTTTCCTTTGTAATTTTAGTTGCTGCTAAAAGTACAACTTGAAACTGATTGATAAGCATTGTATTTTTGACCTTTGTCTGACAAGTTCTAATGGAAAACGTAATGATATTTCATATCCGGACACTTTCCCGTTTGTTGTGTTTGATAAATATCTCTGTTCTTCGTGCTTGTGCATTTGATAATATCTCTGTACTGTTATGATGTTTCAGATTCTAGATCCTTTTGCATTGGTTTAATAGTACACTTCTTTCCAAATTATCACAGGCTCAAACGTAGTAATTATACCTTTGTCTATGGTTTTATTTATTCATTTGGTCTATCTTTAGAAAGTTCATTCTCTTGCAACTTTAACTGTGCTCTTGCAGTACCTAACATAGTTCCTAGCAAAAGCTCCATCTCTGATTCTCTGCTTCGGTTCTGAAATTGGTAACTGATTAGTACAAGACATTGATCTTTACAGTTGGCATGAGATGGAATATTTGTCATGCTTATATTGTGTTATCTTTTTGCTATTTTAGATCTAATTGGATGTTTCCTCTTGTGACAGGAGGTTCGTTCGTTGAGCACTGAGCGCTTACTTCAACTGTATTATAGAGGCAACTAAAATAATGGATTACATTCTTTGTTATACTTCTGTTTGGTCATATTTCTTTAGAATGAAAGTCGTGCCGTATTTTCTAGTGGCTCATGTTGTTGTGGATTCTCAGGTTGTTGATTAATGGCTTTCACTTTGTAACATGAGGATTACAGTGCTTTCTCTTGGCATAACCAGTGCCAGTGCCAACTGTAAATTAAGGGTTATGTCTAGAAGATTAGTGATTTGGGAATAACTTGAGGGTTCTTGCTTGTTTTCTGCATCTATTGCTAATATTTTTTTTTTTTTGAAACTAGTGTCTCCGGATCTTTGACTCAACTAATCACTAGGCCCCCCGCCTGACCCCACAACATTTGGGAGGCAAGAAACTCTAGCAATTGCTAGGTGGGTACCTTGAGAGGTGTCGAACCCCAAACCTCTTGGTTTGCTGCCAAGGGCCTGACCATTAGACTAAACACTCTTAGGTCTATTGCTAATATTTTGACCACTCAATATAGGCTCTTGCAAAACAAACTTAACCAATCTATGCAGTGTTTAGCCACTTCTTCATATTCCACTATTATTATTGTCGTCTTTACTATATTATTCTTACTTTTAAACTGTAGGGGGTTTAAATATATGATGATTTTTTTTGGCGTAACCATGGAAACAGCCTCTTTGCAAAAGCAAGGGTAAGTCTGCGTACTATAGATGTTCCCCCAGACCCTCGCAAAGCGGGGAACGTTGTGGGCTTGGGGTGGCCCTTTTTATGTCTTTATTGTGTAACATTTAAGATGTTAAATATGCTTGTGGAAGGAATTTGGAGATTTGGGGTAAAATAGCAATCGCACCTAACATTTTGTTTTTGAATATTAGGTTTGCAGATTTCATGACATTGTGATTATGCTTAAATGAAGACATCAAGACTTCGGAGATTTGAGAAGGTGCAATAACGAAGGCATCTTTGTATTGTACCGATTCCTTTGAAGACTCAAGAGCTTTAAAATTAGAGGTAGATTCAATACATTGAGATTTACCTAGCTTCATTGTATTCTTCAGGTAGTCTAGGTCAGAGTTGGAGATGGGGTCATGTTTTAGTTTCCTGACTGTGGGCTAGATTTGGGCTTGGTAGGAGATTTTGGACTGTCAGACAACATTGACCTTGGGTACCATCATTAGGACCTTGAAGAGTTGTCGAGTTTGATTTCATTTTTGGGAACTATTGATAGTCTCGAAGCAGTTTTTCCTGAGCAATCTTAGTCAGCAATCTTAGTCAAGTGTCATGTTGGAGCAACAAATTTTCGGTAACCGCTCACCAAAACCCAACGTGGGTGTAGTTCTATGATTGTTTTTTACTCTGGATGTGGAAGAAATTGCACAGTTGCTATAGAACAGGGGGATACTTGTTTATGGAGGGTAATCTGGTATGGGAATTGCAACATTAGCGGGCAGGGGCTTTCTTCCGTCATATCGATTCTGCTTAGCTACTCCTGGGGCACACGATCAGATTGAAAGATTCACGCTTTTCTGAAGGGTTGTCCTTTTTCAACAACAGTTTATGACAAGCACATCCTAAGTTTTGTGATAGACGGTCCAAGGCTAGTCGAGAAGTATTTACCCATGTTGAGGCTGTTTAGAGCTTGGTAAGTTGATCTTGATCTAAGGCTAGTTGGCTTAATTCAAGGTTTATAGTCAGGGATGTCTAGTTCGGTCTAATAAGCTTGTGAGGCCTAAACCCTTTGCTACTGTTGCTCTACTTTGATCACACAAAGGGAAAAGGGACGATTTGCCGGTTATTGTCTTAGATAATCCTTAAATATTGTCGTCTGTTCATGTCTTGCTCATATCATGTATCGATTATTGTCTTGCTTCGGTGTTGTACTGGATCTTATCTGATCTCGTCTTCGTCTTGTCTCATCATCTCACCGTCAAAATTTTCTTGAAGCTCATGAATATGTTTTCGACACTATTTTCAGAAAGCAGGTGATTACTCACGCTGCAGTTTGAGGCCGAGTCTCCGGAGTGTAGGCCGCTAATCAGCGAATTCTCTAATCAAGGGCTAGAACTGATTGCTTGGAATTATAGATTAGGAAAAGAACACGGTAAGTAGATGTTTCTGTTTCCCGTTTGTGCTGCTTTTGCGTACGATTGATTGATCAACAGGAAACTAGCTTGGTTGTAATTAGTTTAATTGATTCTGCATCCTTAGTTCTATATACCTCCGATGAGTCAACAACGGTGTGTATAATGTCCAACTTGCAATTTTTTTCTACTTGCCAGTCACCATTTAAGGTTGCAAGTAGGCTCCCCGAGCGTGGTTTCATCAGTTCTATAGTTTCCCAACAAACAGCAGTATTATTGCTGTTTGCAGGTGATATTATTCTAACTGCTTGTCGCTCAGCTCTCTACCTCTTTATTAATCTATACTCGCCGTTGAGTTGTCTTCGTTGAGCCTAGTCTTCATATATTCGACACTCAGTAAACCGTTGATCTTCGTCAAAGTTCCGTGGCAGGGATGAAAATATGTAGTAGTAAGTAGTACTGCTCCTTGGAGTGCAAGGATTCAGCTTTCTGCTTTGGCGGGGATATGCTTACCATGCGTTCTTTGAGCTGACTTGGCTACATGCCGAGACACGTCGAGGTTCTACCTCTGGTTTCTGTGTTTTCGTAGGCCCCAACCTGATTTTTTGGAGTTACAGGAAACAAGCTGCTTTCTGTTGGCCTGAGTGTGGTGTTTGCCTTTAGCCTCTTGCGCACGCATGTTCTATGTGCTGAGACAATTGTGGAATATGCGCGTAATCCGCGAGCCCCATGTTTTTTTATTACCACGCCCATCACGCTGTACTGTTACAATCTTACACTACACGGCCTCCAACTCTGTTTTCCATTTTCGCAACATGCAAAAGGAGTTGAAACGGGTTCACTGACACCGTGGCGTCCCAACCTTATACGTGACTGGAATGCCCCAGTCACGGTGAACCTGTCTCATGGAACTTTGTGTATTTTGTAAGTCCCAAGTCATGTAAGTAAATTTTATTAAAACTACTGTTATGAGACAATTATTATGCTTGCTCGTGCCACACATATCTTCTATTGAGATTCTGCTCAGAAAATTGCTACTGTTCTTATTTTGCTCTCTCTCTCATGCACACTTCTAATCGGGTAATAATTCTGCAGACTGCAGAATATAAAAGGAACTACAAGGTTGAGGCAAGGTGTTGCTATCTGCAAGTGCTACCGAATGAAAAACCGCGGATGGCATTTCTGTTGCCGCTTCTAGTGCAGTGGAGAGTTGAGACCCTCTTGAAAAGCCAGGGGATGGAGAGGTTGGTGCCTCTTGGAAGGGAATGGTGTCTCTTTCCTGAACGAAGGCCGCTTCTCGAGATGCTTTAGAGTATGCTTGGCATAATATGTTTGCAAGTAAGGCGAAGCTCTCTCTTTAAACTTAAGGATGATGAAGAAGATGAGTCTAAAAGACACAAGAAGGGCTACAACAGCGGCCAAGTCCCACCATTTGGAGTGATCCAGTTTAAAGCCGGCAATGTTTGTGAGGATATACTCGCCTTTCAGCTTCGGGCCATTTGGTACAATAGGATCAAATTCACGGCCAACCAGTGCGTTCTTATATTCTCCCTGCATATACCGGTATAACAGTGAAAAATGCAGAATTGTATGAAAAACTTCCCAACAACGGCAAAATTTAGGATGAGCAGGGCCTTCGGTATATTTGGAGTAATTCTTAGGTATAACCGGTTGTAAGGAAGAAAAGTTATCGGTTTAGTAAGGATCTGTTTACCCAAACTTTTGGCTATTCTTGACAAGTTATAATAAAAACTGCTACTTTTGGAAAGAATGGTAAACTTTCGCTAGTTCAAAACTCAAATATGTTCTTGTTTGGTACCTGTAATGCCCATGCACCATAATTTAGGTATGAAACAGGATATCGCCAAACCGGTCTGGGAATGTCAGGCGGCAAGCGGAAGAATCCGGCAGTCATCATCATGATTCCCTAGACAAACACGGTGATTAGTGATAAATAGAACTTTATATGCACTTACATAAATACAATTAAGCTTTGCAAGAATGATATGCAGTTGTACTTACCAAGTATCCTGCTCCAATTATCACTCCCATCAAGTAGTTAGGAACAAGAGATGCTATAATCATCATGGAGCTCTCCACTGCTGCGATGGCGCTGATAAGATCGAGGCACATGAATACAAAACGAGGAAACTGAGAATGGAATTCCACCATGTAGTATGTTATACTCGCAGTTGAAATCGACATAACAGCCAAGAACGGGAAAGAAGAGAGGAAATTCGACAGAATAAACACAGCAACACCATAATGCCCGTTGAGCCTTTCTTTATGAAAAACCTGTTTATCGAACAGAAACAGAAGATCAAAAGTTTAAATCCTGAGTATTGAATTGATCGACATTCTGACTACACAATTGAATACTTTCATGCTCACAGAAACTAATTTGCGTTTTACCTTCATTTCTTCAAGGAAGGATGGGAAGCCTCCGATGGACAGGAAAGTCATGAAGCCGGAAATAAATCCAGCACAAGCTCCTCTTGCCAATATTGAATTCAGATTTGTCCCAAGATTGAAGAATATCGTACCGACACACACAGATAACAGCAGGTAAATGATGATTCTTACCCAGTAATACCCCAAGTCCCTTAACATGTTCAGGAAAGATCTCTGTGTTAATATTGTTAGTTGCATCCACCAGGTTGCTTGGCTCCCACTCCATTTTTCTACCGTCAGTCCTTCCTGTAAAACAAGTTTCTTATTAACAAACTGTCATGTAAAATTAGTAAAATAGATTTCCTTGCATCCTTACCATCGATGAAATTTGTCGAATCCGAGTTCTTGTCCTCGACGCATACTCAGAACTCTTGTACTTCTCGACAAGCATAGCTTTTATCTCTGCTGTTGCTAAGTTCAGTAAAGGATCTGATGATTTTGGGACGTCCTGCTTTGCATTTGAAAAATGTTAGTAAAGTATTTTTTTTTCTTCATAATTCAAAGCCGAAATGAGCAGAATTAGTTTGATAGGAAAATTTACATATACGTATACAATGTACATACACGTTTTCGGTGAGATTCGTTCACGGTGACTCTGTCGAAGTCCGAATTAATGCAACGAAGAAAGTGATCGGAAGGGTTTCTTCGACTCGGACATGGAACTCCAGCTCTGGCAAAGAACTGTCAAATTCAAAAGAAATGAAGGAACATTAGGAATCTGAGATCATGCACTGTGTAAAATTCATGCTCATGGCAAAACTATCTTGGAACTTTCTCTAAACTTTGGAATATATGGTTCCATGCTTCAAACCATGAAAGCCCGTTTTGAAAGGCTTCTGTAGAAAGCACTTATGATCACGAGCGTGTTTATTGAAAGTGCTTTTATTAGAAGTACGTTGAAATTTTAATAAAATTTAAGCCCTTCCGGGTAAAAAACTTGGAAGGGTTTTTAAACTAACCGAAATAGCTTTTTGTGAAAATATTTTTGAAACCAATATTTAGTTAAAATGCAAGTGAATTCCAACAAAACATATGAAGTGTTTCCGATAAGAAACACATAACAGATGCTTCTTGTAGGAAGCACGTTAAGTGCTTTTGAAATCTAGAAACACTTTCTTTAAAGGCGCTTACATGTATTTTAAAAACATTTCAAAATGAGCTCTTAGTTATTTGAAAGTGCCTTTCTTCCTTAGAACTTAACAAGAAGAAAAAAAAAATCCATTTATTTTCTTCTTGTAGTAGTACCTCCAGAGCCATATTTGCCTGTCCAGAATAAACAGTTTGACCACCAGACAGCAGAACAAGATCATCAAAGAGAGCAAAGACTTCACTGCTGGGCTGATGAATGGATGAAATGACGGTTCTGCCCTCAAGAGCAATATATCTGAGAGTATGAACGACAAAGAAGGCCGAGGCACTGTCGAGGCCACTTGTAGGTTCGTCCAGAAACAGCAGCTTTGGCTTTGTGAGAATTTCAAGTGCAATGCTCAGCCTCTTTTTTTCTCCCCCACTTATGCCCCTCAAGTGCCAGTTTCCAATGAGCCTGTCAGCACAATCTTGCAGACCCATATCTGTAATTGTACCTTCCACAATGCCGTTGACTTCTTCTTTGGTCAATGTAGTTGGAAGCCTCAAGTGTGATGAGTATGTTATGGTTTCTTTTACTGTTAGGGTTCCCAACAGTGTATTCTCTTGGGTCACATATGCCTGAAATTTTGATGTTAATTACATTAGAGGGTTTTTGGATGACCCATTGCAACAAGAGTTAGTGATCAACGCGATCCAAACCCGTTAAACCCAACAAGTTGGTACAGGCCATTGACCAAAGTCATTATTACATGAAATTTCTGGCTGCTATGGAATCAAAGGATTTGTACTCTACAATAAAAGTCTTAGAAATTAAAAGTTTCAGTTAATGTTATTAAGCTAGAAACCTCATAAGCCACAAATTTAAAGCTAGATAAGTTACAAGTTCTATTTGTAGGCCTAATTGGATTATTAATTCTCAAGGTAATAGGGTACTCAGAAGATACCTCATGTGGTGAAAAAAACTAGGATTTAAATTCATGTGGTGAGAAAATTACGATTTAGACCATTGTGGTGAAGTCCGTTAGAATTTAAGGTCAAAATTAAAAGTTATGTTAACTCTCCGTTAATTGTTAGCATATATGAGGCTGAAATGAAACTATTTGTTAATTGTTAGCACGTGAAATTTGCATGTGAGGCTGTGCCTCACGTGCTCACAACTAACATAGAGTTTATGAAACTTTTAATTTTGAGCCTAAATCCTAACAGACTTCACCACGTAAGTTTAAATCCTTTATTTTTATTTTTTATTTTTACTACAAGGTCTTCTGACTGTTCTATTACTACATAAACTATTAATCCAATTAAGCCTAACTTTTAATAAAAGAAACATGTACTAGTCCACAGGCACATGGGGAATGGGGGTAGTTTTATTAGGAAGAGTATGAAGTTATGTGCACTTACAGCAGCACCATAGTCTAGTCTCATCTTCTTCCCATTTACAAGAACATTTCCAGTCATGACAAGATTTTGTGAAAGTCTACCTGCAAAACAGCAAAATTAAAGACAGTAGTTGAGGCGAGTAGTTGAGGCATTTTTGGGATATCAATAATTATTTGACAATGAAAAGGATTGCTAGCATTAATTTCGAAAATTGCATGTTCCTACTATAAATATCTCAAACATGAAAGTGGATTGTTAGCGTCAGTCCTCCATGCGTCTCAGTGAACTTGAACCATTCATTCTTATAAATCTCACAATGCATTAACGACTTATAATTAAAGCATGAACAATTTGGTAACATAATTCAACATATCATTTGAGTAAAAGTGATCACCTCTCTCTTTCTCTCTTCATTCTTCAAAGAGTATTAATGTGGAGATGTGAAGCAAATTTTCTTGAGAAGATTTGATTTAACAATTTTAATCATTTTTGGACAAATCAAACAGTCATATATGTGTCAGCCTTGATTGCCCGTAATATTTAAGAACGTATAAAAAGTTTGATTGTTCATCTCGTTACTAATTAGTTTTCGGGTAAAACTTCAACTTCTTTCATCAGTTAACGCAAGAGACAGGCAAAGTGTTCAGTTAATTAAGTCAAGAAGAGAATTAATGGTACACAGTGTGCTTAGTTTTGAAATGCCAATCCCATGTTAATGCAGATCAGTAATTATCCAACCAACCAATCTCCTCAAAATTTAGCTATTCCGTAACTCTCTATCTATTTCAGGAATGTATAGCTTATCTTATGAATGTGCATGCAAGAGATAACATATTTGTATCACGTGGGTGTATCATGATCATGTGACAAGTTATACATAAAATTAAGGGGAAATTTAATATGAGTCCAATTTTATGATTCATTATTAGTTATAATCCAATTTTGTTTAATTTTTGAGTTAGGTCCAGTGATTCATTGTCCACATAAGCTTATTTGTATTTTCTTGCCCTTAAATTGACCAATTAAGTAATTACATTTTTTAAAGTTTGTGATTAATGTTAACCTTATCCTTAATTATAGGATTAGGGATTTAAGTCTTCTTCTCCATCCCCAAACCGTTCATTTCTCTTTTTTTGTTTATCTCTCACAATATCTTTCTCTTCCTGTGTTATTTTGCCCAGTAATCTTCTTCCATAATCTTCTTCCATAATCTTCTTCTTCTCCTCCTCCTTCTATGAGGATGATCAATATACATTTGATTGGTTTAAAAAAAAGAAAAAAAAGAAATTGCATTAGTCAATCTTGTGCTTTGGGTTCAGCTCTTTTTTTTTTCATTCTCCTTTTTATATATATTTTTTAACTTTGAAGTTCTATCGAATTAGCATTTTCTCTAGTGCTTCCTCCCTCAATATCATTTTTCTTCACGATTTTTTTTTTTGGTTTTAATCTACCTATATCACTTGTCCCATTTATTTTTTTTAAATCTTTTTATATTATACTATGCCTGTATCATGAAATATTATATTGTGCATGTATCATGAATAATTGTATTTATCTACCTATATATTACATATTTTGTTGATAATCTATCTAAGATTAATTGTGTTTATCTATATATATTACATATTTTGTTGATAATCTATCTAAGATTAATTGTGTTTATCTACCTATATATCACTAATTAATTGTGTTATCTACCTATACAATACCTATACAATATGTTTTTGTTCATAGTCTATCTGTATCACAGATTATTTTGTATTATCTATCTATACAATAGGTTTTTGTTCATAGCCTACCTCTATCATAGATTCTACATATGTCACAAATTTTTATCTGCCTCTGGCAATGTTTCTTTTAATTTTTGATAAACTTATAAGATTTGTAATGATGTGTTTTTAATTAGAAAACTGGTAGATAAAGGTATTTGAAGATTCAAATTTTAAAAATTCAAATTTAAAGAAATAAAAACAAAATTATTTTCAAGGGGTAAAACAAGTGTAATAGAAAATCAAATAAAATTGGACCCAATTAAAAAATAGCTGAATTTTTTGGACTTGGATCAAAGTGCTCCTAAAATTAACATCTAATCAAATAGACTCGTTAACTGATATGACATGTACACATCGCTTGTCATGCCAGATGGTACATCAATGTGGTCTCCCTAACATTTTTCAAGATATATAACTAGCATCGACATTCATTTAAAATTTAAAATAAAATAAAAGTCAATTTTTTTTAGATAAAAAAATTGGTGCATATGTTACAAGACACAGAAAGAAGACAATGCAAGCATGTGTGCATATGCACGTGCGTTCATCTTAGGATTAATTTTTTGTAAATTTTAATTATAATAATTAATTGTGAATTTAAACCTTACACACGTACACAAAACATATCTGCATGTACTTTTTATTTTGATCATAGAGTAAGTAGAAATGGTTTTTTTTCTTCGTGATTTGAATTCTCGTTGGTTTGAGTGATCTTCAGATTTAATCCATGATGCTCTGCTTAAAAATTGTAATAATCTTTGATTGAATAAAATAAAATTACTATCGTTTCACCTATAAAAAATAAAAATAAAAAAGTGCACTTTTGCTTTAATCAATTGACATTCCAAAGTGTGGAAACATTTTTTTTTTTTTTTGGATTAAAACTTATGCATGTGATTGAAATTTGAAACATCTAATTATAATTACATACATACAACATGCATATATATATATATATATATATATGTATATATATTTGAGAGAGACAAGCCTGCTAAAGAATCGAGAAGGGTTGATTTGCCAGAGCCGGAAGGACCCATGATAGCCATGATTCGACCTGGTTCAGCAAACCCACTAAGCCCATCAAGCAGTCTTCTGGTATGTCCATTCCCAAACTTTGGAAGTACAACACTCAGATCTTCCCACACTAAATGCATCCCAACAACCACCTGAGGCTGCCACCGCCGACGAACATCTTCTCGTTCTCTTCCACCAGAAGTGGTACCACCCTTTTGCTCCTCTATCTCCTCCATAGCTAGCAAAATATCCGGCTACAACTTACAAGTATTGTGTTGATAGGAACAGCAGAGAAAAGTTGCAACTACACAGAGTTATATAAACAAATAATTAATAAGCGGAGTAAATATGTGTGTATATATTTGTCCAATTCAAATTTACAGCAGAAAACGGAGTGCAGAGAGGAAATACAAAGGAAGGTAAAAAAGTGGTCCTAGCTAGGGTTTTGAAGTTTAATTTGGTGGATCGACAGCTGCTTTTTGGTTTTGGTGAGTGAGTTACTACGGGAAGTTAGCATGCAGTAAGTGTGCTCACCAGACTACCATTAATACTTTCATGGATCAGAATATATGTTGATGAGAGTGAAAGAATATTGAAATGGGGCGTTTTTGAATAAGGTTGTTGTTGGCACATGGACTTTTTGGAACTCCAGTATCTAGTCTAGCCAACTAATATCGTAGGAATAAAATGCATGTATATCTCCGTACGAAAAATCAATTTCGCAAATATTGACTTATGACTGGTTTGGTATTGTTGTACTTTGAAAAAAACTGTTTCTACTCTGCTATGAGAATAAGCAGCTGTGAAATAAAGCAACAGAGTGTTTGGTAAACTTTTTTGTGAAAGTGTTTTTGAAAAAAAAAAGTAGTATTATAATGTTTGGTAAACTTTTATTTAAAACAGCTGCGACGGTGTGAAATGACCAAAAAGGGTATAATACTGGATGTGCCATTAATTTAATTTTCTTAACAAATAGAGGTGAATTACTAAATATACTTTATTTTTAAAAGAAAAATATTTATAAACTTTATCTTAAATATTAATTAGTATGACAAACTACTTCAATTGAAATATTTTAGACTGAATAGCTAGAATTCATTAGTACAATTATTGTTAATGTACTTGAAAGTAGTCTAATTAGATGCATTCATCAAACTTGCCGCTATTCTATTTCTTAATGCTTCTATCTCATGTGATCCTTCAACTTGATAATTTTGGTATTCTTCATCATCATCATCTATCACTCTTTTCACAAGTCTCTGGGGTCATCAAAAGGATGATCACCTTCAGAATACCTCCGTACGTAGTTATGAAGAGCCATTGTAGTAATGACAATCTTCACTTGCTTATTGAACGGGTAATTAGGCATATCCCTTAAAATTGCCCATCTTTTCTTCCATACCCCAAAAGTTCGTTCAATGATGCTCCTAAGAGAAGAATGCATGTGGTTGAATACTTCTTTATGACCTATTGATTCGGCACCCCTACAAAAACCCAAGAGATGATATCATTCACCTTTATATGGTCCCAAATAACCTCTCATTTGTGGGTACCCTGCATCTACCAAGTAATATTTTCCTGAAAATTGAAAATTTTGTTTTGTATTGTAATAATTATACAAAGCAAGTATGTAAAATGTTATAATAAAGTATGAAGATTACCAATTGGAGGCTTAGAAAGTTTAAATTTGGATTCCATAGCACGGATAGAAAAACCCTTGTATCATGTGCAGTGCATGCATCCATGTTCATGAAGGCGCTCCTTAACACACCGCCTTACAACACGACCAAATGACAACCATGCACCACATGCATCCATGTTCAAGAAGGCACTCCTCTTGTAGTTGAATATTCGTTCAAGATTTGTTATTTAAGAACCCATCATTCATGTTAATTAATCTAAAAATCCACTCTATCTAATTGCCAATATCCAATACATGACATATAATATGACAGATAATAAGAAAATCAAACAAAAAATAATCATCCAAAACACCATTGAAGAAAAACACAAAGCAAGAACTCACCAGTAAAGTAGGATGTGATTCAAAATCTTCTAATTTTCAAACTTTCCCAGTAAGTGGCCCCGGAATCTAAAACCAATTCCAAAACAATCAAGAAAATGCATATGCTATTCTTGGAAATGCAGCAATGCAAGAAAATGCAATCAGAAGTGTCCTTAAATTTAGACCTGCCAATTTCTTACACAACCCATTAACACGACATGTAAACGATACGAAAATAACGGGTTTCGGGTCAACATGATAACTAATCGGGTTGTTATCGGGTCACACGATAAGAACCCGTCAATATCGGGTCCTTAATAGGTTTACACGAAAGTGATACGTATGTAACTTGTTTCGACACGAAAAGAAAAAAGTTATTTTGATGATTTTAATTTTTTTAACTACTAAAAAAACTTACTATAAAATACAATAGATATAGTGTGTGTGTGTGTGTATATATATATTGTTGATTAATTATTATTCTAAATAAATTTTAAATGTTTAAATTTTATTTATTTATTTTTATAAAATACTATGAGCAAAGAGTGAGATTAGAAAATTATAAAACACATTAAAAATAAAAAAAAACATCAAGTAATTTAAAAATACCAAATACATTTAAAAAATTATAATAATTAATTTACAAGTGTAAAAAATGTGAAAAATATGGAAATGCTCGTAATTGCATCCTCTACGCTTTAAAGGTGGGTACATGAATTTTTAAAACCATACAAACCCTCATGTATTTTTAAGGGAGTTCAAAATAAATAAAATTCATAATCATTAATGTGTAAGTTTAAAAAATGTGAAAGCATATATAAACGCTTATGATTGCATCCTCTAAGCTTAGACGATGGTTACATGGTCATTTAGATTTTTAAAACCCTCCAAATCTCATGAATAATATTTTTTTGTGTGCAAAATTAATAATATTGTAGAAGTGTAAAAAATGTAAAATATATATATATATATATATACACACACACACACACAATCACTCGTGATGACAAGTTTTACAACTTTCGTGAATGGGTCAAGTCCGAAATTTGGCACCATAATCCATACCTTAGATTTAAATTTAACCGTCCATTGTCGTTTACACTTTACTCTACTCACCAAATTTTATTTTTTGAAAAGTGATCTTTTAACGGATGTAGAAAAATAAACGGTTCGGATTGTTGATGACACACCCCGACCCGAAAGTGGGGCGTGCTGGCCGTCACGTGAGCGTGACGTAACCATATGCACAGTGCAGAAACAAGATTGATTAAAAAGATACGAACCAACTAAAAGCAAGCCACTAGCAATCCAATAAAAAAGAGTGTGCTAGTGCGAGAGTTTATAGTGCTTATACAAATTCAGAGCATAAATGACTAAGTGCAGTCAAGCAGAAAGTACTAATTGCAATTGACACCCGAAGGTGGTCCTACATGAGTGAATTCTGTCAGAACGTCCGGGAGATCCTCGTATGCCACCAACGAACATTACTTAATACCTGGAGGGGCGAAAAACAAAGTTGAGTGGGTCAGTAAAACAAATCTTTTCAAAACTATTCTTTTCTCAAAAACTGTAACCCTTCTCCGTAAAACCTGTATAATTTTCTAGAAATAAAGTACATACTCATATATATATATATTGAGTTGATATGATGAGATGATTATGAGCTATATATGCAGCCGAGGGCTGAGATGATTAACAGATATTTATTCACATCACAGATTTACGATATGAGCATACAGTTGAGATACTTTGGCATGGCATACATACAGATGTTTTCAAGGCATGATTTTGTTTGGTATCAGAGCCTAACCCTGGCTGCATGTGTGCCGACGAGGACGTCGGGCCCCTAAGGGGGATGGATTGTGACATCCCACATCGCCCAGGGGAGTGATCCTTAAATGTATATTCCCATCCCTACCTAGCACAAGGCCTTTTGGGAGCTCACTGGCTTCGGGTTCTGTTGGAACTCCGAAGTTACGCGAGAATGGGGCTAGAGCACTCCCATGATGGGTGACCCACTGGGAAGTTGCTAGTGAGTTCCCATAAACAAAACCGTGAGGGCATGGTCGGGGCCCAAAGCGGACAATATCGTGCTACGGTG
Organism: Crataegus laevigata; assembly: GCA_963580275.1. Classification (NCBI taxonomy): domain Eukaryota; kingdom Viridiplantae; phylum Streptophyta; class Magnoliopsida; order Rosales; family Rosaceae; genus Crataegus; species Crataegus laevigata. The sequence goes on from OY756946.1 coordinate 13,580,928, forward strand.
GTGGAGAGGGCCTGGGAGGTGGTTGCGCCCAGGCGGGGATGTGACAGTTGATATAACATTCCGATATTTACAGTTAGCTAAAATATGAATTTATGCTATATAGTTTCTAGAGACTTTATAAACTTTGAGCTATATTTTCATTAATGGTAAAACTCTCATCATAATATCAACTATCCAAACCGTTCATCTTTCTGCATCTTCTAAGAGATCGTGTTTTCAAAAAAGAAAATCCGAAAAAAAAACAAAATTTGGTGAGAAAAATGGAGTGTAAATGTAAACAACAATCAACGGTTAAATTTAGATCTATAGTTTATGGATTATGGAAAATCTTATTGAAAACATCGTCAATATAACCCTTGAAGACAATATATCAAGCCAAAGTTCTAATACTATTTCCCTTCGTGATTGATGAAACTTGAAGGGTTTTATTGTAAAAAAGGTGCAAGGTTCCTCAATCTTGCTTGAAACACAACTCTCTTCATTTTGCATATCTTTGAACATTTATATTTTGTAGTATGCATTAATATATTTTTCATTAGACTCTTATTTTGGGGTACATAAACTTGAAAGAAAAATGTTTTATTTAAATTTTTTTTATTAATGTTTTGAAGTAGTATTTATGTGACAATGTGGTATGTATATACTAATTTTAATTTACTATTATGTTTTACATTTTTGGGGGGTCCAATTATGTTTTTCATTTTCATATTACCTAATAATATTAACGGGTCAATTTCGGGTTACACAACCCGTTAAGCTATCAGGTATGACACGAAAACACCATGAACACGAGAAACACGACACGAATGCTAGGTCTACTTAAATTGTAGTAAATTACAGAACCAATATATTAATGAAACCCATAATCTATGAACCTCAGATTCGAACAACAGATCTACATAAAAAATTGAAATAGGAAAAACTTAAAAGAGAGACTCTAGGAATAGAGCTTCATGCTTAGCAAAATAGGGAAAAATAAAATCACTTGTGGTGGACCAAAAATTCTGAAAGAAAAAACATGAAAAGGAAGAAACTTTAGCTCTTCTTCTCCAGCAACTCTTCAAAATTTGCTTTTAAAACGAAGCTTGCAAAGGAAGGGACTTTCAGCTCAAATACCACCAACCCACATTTTCATTTAAAAGCACAAGTTACCCAACATTTAAATTAAACCAAAAAAATAAAATAACATAAGAACAAACTAAAAGCAACAAAACCCATAAATTAACTGTCTAAAACAAGCTCTTTAAACTATACCTGTAAACGGGTCGGGTTTATTGGGTTTGGGCAGGGTTAACTAGACCCGTTAATTTAACGAGTTATCCAAACTCAACCCGTTAATCTAATAAGTCACCAGTTAACACCTGTTAACAATTTTTATTTTTTTTTACATTTTGCATTCCAATACAAATTACACATCTTTTAACCAAAATTACAAACATTAACTAATAGTCTAAAAAAATGGGGACACTCTTTTGATTGTTGGATTTGACTTTTTGATACATACATATATATATATATATATATATATATATATATATATATATATATATCAAAGTGACAGCGTTTATAAGCATAGAAAGTATTGATAGCCTTGCCAACATCATGAATGCAAGAGTACCTCCTGATCATGATCAAGAGAGTGTGAGGAGTGACGAGAGAATGACCTTTCATCTCATCAATCAAGGCCTAGGCAATGTCAAACTTTCCCAATCATTGTGAACGCGTGAAAGAACCGTTACCACCAGCTCTGATGAGGCTACTATGTCGCATTGATCGAGCTTCCTCTTCATCTCAGAGCCCAGCGACTTGCTCCGTAAACTTAAGATGTTGACAATGCTTTTCACATCTCGTAAAAGACCTGAATCCGAGACTCCCAACTCAGTATCATCATCATCTTCGTCGTCGTTGTCAGCAACAGCAACATTGACATGTTGATGTAGAACAACTGGTAGAATGGATCGAAGAGGAGATGGACCGTCGGAAGACAAAAGGGCGCAATCATAAAAGAGGTGTTAATTTCCCATAAAAGTGGCTTGAGCCATTTTTTGCAGAAACTCATTAAAACAATTCTCCCACAAAAGTGGCTTGAGCCATCTTTTGCAGAAAGTCATCAAAACAGCAGCCTACTAATGAATAGAGTCTTTTGGGGTTTCAAGGGTTTTATTATGTGTTAATTATTTCCATTTTAAATTCCTAAGTCTTTTGAGTTTTCCGAAGGGTTGTAAAAGGCTTATTTAAGCCATGGCTTTGTAATCATCTTTTCACATCTTTCAATCAATTAATCAAATTATCCTTTTGGATTTCTATCAAATTGGTGGACTCCAGTAACTTGGTTCTATAACGGATTACGGTGGTGACCTGCTTCGTGCTGCGTCAATTGGTATCAGAGCGGGTTTTTCCCGTCTTGGCATCGTTGATTATCCTATCTATCCATGGGTGATCATAATCGTGAACCTGCCCCTATCACTCGAGTAGCCTTGGATGCTTAAGTTGAATAGATTACAAATCTGACTACGCAAATTGGAGAACTTCATGAGATGTTGGTCCAAGCCATCAGTCCAAATAATCATAGAGCTGCTGGAGTTAATAATCTAAGAGTTCATAGGCTCCATGTTCAAGACAGCGAATCGAAGTTTGAAGAAGAAGATGTGGAACCACACCCGGCTAACAATCCAAATCATCAAAACTGCAATAACTTTGATGACTTTCGGATTAAGGTCGACATTCCAACTTTTGCAAGAAACCTTAAAATCGAAGACTTCTTAGATTGGCTAGTTGAAGTAGAGAGATTCTTTGATGTCATGGAGGTTCTTGAGACAAAGATGGTGAAGATGGTTGCCTTTCATCTCAAAGAAACTGCTGCTATTTGATGGGATCAATTACAAAATACTCGGCAGAGGCAAGGAAAGAATCGAATCCGCACTTGGAGAAAAATGAAGCAACTTTTAATGGATCGTTTCTTACCTGCGGATTATGAACAGCTTTTGTACCGTATGTACATCAGCTGTGTCCAAGGCAACAGAAACGTGACTGATTATACGGATGATTTCATAAGACTTGCGGAGCGAAACAATCTGACGGATACAGAAAATCAAAGGGTTGTGAGGTTCGTGAATGGATTGAAACCCTCTATTCAAGAAAAGATTGGGTTGCAGAATATGTGAAGTTTGCAAGAGGCCATTAAGATGGCCTTGAAGGCAGAGATAATAGAGAAAGAAAGACGACAAACCTCTTTCCAGAGGAACGTGACAGAGCATTTTGAAAACCCTGTTGTCTCGTCCATCGACAAAGGGAAATCTGTGCCACAAAGTTCGAGAGGGTTGAAACCTTCAAATTTTCCTTCTCGAGCATCAAATGAAGGGAATAGCAGAACTTTTACCAAGGGGGAGAATAAAAACCAACCTCCAAGGGAGAATCCGTACGCCAAACATATGGGAGACATTTGTTATCATTGCAACAAAATTGGGCATCGATCTAACATTTGTCCCGAACGGAGACAACCCAACTTGCTGGAGGATGAAGAGAACCAAGAAGAAGATTATAGGGAAGAAGAAGCTGGTGATGATGACTATGAAGGCGTTGAATTCGCAACTGAAGAAGGAATGGATCGCCTCACTTTGGTGTTGCAGCGAGTTCTTTTAGCACCAAAAGAGGATGGGCAACGACATTGCATTTTTCGTTCTCTTTGCTCCATCAATAGCAAAGTTTGCGAAGTAATAGTAGACAATGGAAGTTGTGAAAATTTCGTGGCCAAGAAAGTGGTGGAGCATTTACAGCTGCTAACAGAGCCTCATGTCACCCTACACTTGAAGGATTATTTTGGAAGATCATGTTCATTTAAGCAATATCATTAGCATGCAATTAACAAATTAAAGGCGGAATCATGCTTTCATATACTTAAAAACAAAACATTAACCATGAATGTTCAAAGCCTAGTAGATTGGTGAACCTTTAATCAACTCAAAACAAGTGAGTTGAGATTAATACCTTTGTAGATTCCTCTTTGCATAAGCAAAGGCTAATCACCCAAAGAGAGGGCCTTCATTCCTTGCATCTAAGATCTATGGATTTGGTTGGATGAAATGGTTTCTCCAAGTTCCCAAAATTGGGAACCTCTAAGTCTCCACACCAAGGTTAGATGAAGAAGAAATGAGTGACTTTGAGGAAGTTGAATTGCTAGATTATTTCCTCAAAGTGGCCGGCCATTTTAGAGAGAAGGGAGAGCTTTTCTTCTCTCCAATTTCCCAAAACAAACCCTAAATGAATTTTGGCTATAAAGTCAAATTTATACCTTAATTCATTTGAGTGGCAAACTTGTAAATAAGTCCAAGTTCACTACCCTTACATAGTGGCCGGCCTTAGGGATATTTTTGGAGTATTTTGGGCCTTTGTTAAATCATTATTTATTAAGTTGTCATACAACTTAAGTCAATGGACTTGACGTTCGAAGCCCATTGGGCCTTAAGGTCCAAAACCATCCCGAGGTCTTTAACGAACTTATTCGTTTGATTAATAATCATATTAATTAATCCTTGCCATAAATAATTAAACCATTTAATTATTCTTACTCATTTCCGTTGAATCTTCAATCTCTACCTTACACGGTGTACGATCCATTAGGTTCCTTTTAGCGAGGCAGTGGGCGATTCAAACTCTTTCAAATCGATTGTGAATTTGAAACTAACTTTCAATTCTCCCTTTAGTGTTTACACACGTTTAGGGCTTCCACAAACCATGAGTGACACCTAGCAGCATATCATGGTTACCCAAGCTAATCAGAAGAGGTGGAGAACCTATTCAGTTTAGGATTACAAATGCAATACGGTCCTTCTCTAATACAATACTCTTGACCACATTGTTTGGCTTGATAGTTTATTCATGTCTACTATCCAATGTGTATCTCGCACTTATATGATTACCTTGAATGTGATATGGAACGCATTCCAACATCTCATTCATACTCTGGCCAGAGATTCTAAATCATATCATAGAGTATTCTCCCTCAACGGTTTGAAGGTTAGAGATCCCTTGTTGCGCATTCACTTGTCTCCATGACTAGATAGCTTGACCCCAACCATGCCGTGGACACTCCAAAGGAATGCCATTTGACACGATCAAAGATCAAGGACCTAACCACAAGACAACTATGATGCCTCAGGTCAAAGGACTAATTTGCATTATCCTAACCATGAGTTCTCACGTGACATGAATATGAGAACTCGTCGTTGATCGTGTTCAGTGAACTCATTCTCTATTGAGCACCTACGTACTTGTCTTGGTGTCACTCACACCAATGACTCGAGACTAGTCACTCTCCCTGAGAGAAGACATGGCACGTACTGATCTTAACGGACTGTCAATGCCCAATTGGCAATCCTATGATCAGGAACGTTTAGGATGTGTCTACGAAAGAATGGTCTCATGAATCTAACTATTTAGATCGCATTCTCCCAATCACATATTCCTTGGACTTTATCGTTTAAGCATATAACATTTATATGAGACCGCTCAAACAATAATCTTTGCCCTTGATATTAAACTAGATTAGTTTAATCATGTGAAATGTCCGTAAAGTATCATCATATGATTGGTTTTAGGGCACATTTCCAACAACACTCACTTGGATGGGTGAAGAAAGGACCTTCCGTCAGTGTCACAAAAACTTGCTGAGTCCCACTTTCCATTGGTAAGCATTACCGTGATGAACTACTTTGTGATGTTATTGATATGGATGCTTGTCATATACTGTTAGGGAGACCGTGGCAGTTTGATGTGGATTCGACATTGAAAGGTCGAGATAATGTGGTGTTATTTACTTAGAATAATCGGAAGATTGCGATGGCTCCTGTTTCACCCTCTGAAGTACCAAAAGCAAAAAATACTAGTTTCCTCACTCTAACTAGTGATAAGCAGGAGATTGAAGGGGCCATAAAAGAAGTAGATTCTTTCTTTCCGATCGTGATGAAGGGACTATTGACAGAAAACAAAGAAGAGGAACAAATTTCTTCAAAAGTGCAGTAATTATTAGAGGAATTTCATGAACTCATTTTTGACGGGTTGCTTAATGAGCTTCATCCCATCAGGAACATCTAGCATCAAATTGATTTGGTACCTAGAGCTAACTTACCAAATCTTCCCCATTATCGAATAAGCCCTGCAGAAAATGAGATTTTAAGGGAGCAAATTGAAGACTTGCCGCGAAAGGGGTTTATCGAGAAAGTATGAGCCCTTGTGCAGTACCTGCCCTATTGGTTCCAAAGAAAGACAAAGAAAAGAAAAAGGCATGGCGCATGTGTGTAGACAGCTGGGCTATCAACCAAATCACTGTCAAATACAGATTTCTAATACCTCGGTTAGATGACATGCTAGATGTGCTTGAAGGTTCAAAATTATTTTAAAAAATTGACCTTCGTAGTGGCTGCCATCAAATTTGAATCAGGCTTGAAGATGAGTGGAAAACGGCATTCAAGAGTAAGGATGGATTGTTCGAATGGTTGGTGATGCCATTTGGATTGTCTAATGCGCCGAGTACCTTCATGAGGCTCATGAATCGGGTTTTTTCGTCCCTTTATTAGTCTCTTTGTTCTGGTTTATTTTGATGACATCTTAATCTATAGCAAGACCAGAGAAGAACACATGATGCATTTGAAACACGTTTTGGGTGTTTTGAAAGAAAATAAATTGCATATGAATCTCAAGAAATGCATATTTTGTACCAATAAATTGCTATTTCTAGGATTTGTGGTTGGTGAAAATGGTATTCAAGTGGATGATGATGTTGGAAATGTGCCCTAAAACCAATCATATGATGATACTTTACGGACATTTCACAAAGTTAAACTAAAGTAGTTTATATATAAAGGGCAAAGGTTATTGTTTGAGCCGTCTCATATAAATGTTATATGCTTAAACGATAAGTCCAAGGAATATGTAATTGGGAGAATGTAATCTAAAGAAGTTAGATTCAAGAGACCATTCTCTTTCGAATACATATCCTAAATGTTCCTGATCATAGGATTGCAAATTGGGCATTGATAGTCCGTTAAGATCAGTACGTGCTATGTCTTCTCTTAGGGAGAGTGACTAGTCTCGAGTCATTGGTGTGTCTGACACCAAGACAAGTACGTAGGTGCTCAATAGAGAATGAGTTCACTGAACACGATCAACGAGGAGTTCTCATACTCATGTCACATGAGAACTCATGGTTGGGATAATGCAAAGTAGTCATTTGACCTGAGGCATCACAGCTGTCTTGTGGTTAGGTACTTGATCTTTGATTATGTCAAAGTCACTCTATCAGGGTGTCCACGTCATCGTCGGGGTTAAGCCACTTAGCCATGGAGGCAACTGAATGTGCAACAAGGGATCTCTAACCTTCAAACTGTTTGAGGGAGAATACTCTATGATATGATTTAGAATCTCTGGCCAGAGTATGAATGAGATGAAGGAAGGCGTTCCAAATCACATTCAAGGTAATCATATAAGTTCACGTATCACATTGGATAGTAGACATGAATAAACTATCAAACCAAACAATGTGGTCAAGAGTATTGTATTAGAGAAAGATCGTATTGCATTGTAATCCTAAACTGAATAGGTTCTCCACCTCTTTTGATTAGCTTGGGTAACCATGATATGTTGCTAGGTGTCACTCATGGTTTGTGGAAGCCCTAAACGTGTGTAAACACTAAAGGGAGAATTGAAAGTAAGTTTCAATTCACAATCGATTTGAAAGAGTTTGAATCGCCCACTGCCTCGCTAAAAGGAACCTAATGGATCGTACACCGTGTAAGGTAGAGATTGAAGATTCAACGGAGATGAGTAAGAATAATTAAATGGTTTAATTATTTATGGCAAGGATTAATTAATATGTTAATTAATCAAACGAATAAGTTCGTTAAAGACCTCGGGATAGTTTTGGACCTTAAGGCCCAATGGGCTTCGAACGTCAAGTCCATTGACTTAAGTTGTATGACAGCTTAATGAATAATAATTCACAAAGGCCCAAAGAGCCCAATAAATCCCACATGGTCGGCCATGTTAGAGAGGGTAGCAAACTTGGACTTATTTACAAGTTTGCCACTCAAATGAATTAAGGTATAAATATGACTTTATAGCCAAAATTCATTAAGGGTTCTTTTTGGGGGAAATTGGAGAAACACAATCTCTCTTTTCTCTCTAAAGAGGCCGGCCACCCTTGAGGAAAATAGCTAGCGATCTTACTTCCTCAAGGTCACTCATCTCTTCTTAAATCTAACCTTGGTGAAGAAACTTAGAGGTTCTCAATTTTGGGAACTAGGAGAACCTATTCTTCCATCCAAATCCTTAGATCTAAGATGCAAGGAATGAAGGCCCTCTCTTTGGGTGATTAGCCTTTGCTTATGCAAAGAGGAATCTACAAAGGTATAAATTTCAACTCACTTTGTTTTGAGTTGATTATTGGTTCACCAAACTACTAGGCTTTGAACATTCATGGGTAATGTTTTGTTTTTAAGTACATGCAAGCATGATTCCGCCTTTAATTTGTTAATTGCATGCTAATGATGTTGCTTAAATGAACATGTATTCTCAAAATAATCCTTCAGATGAGAAGACCAAGGCCATCTGAGATTGGCCAACTCTGAAGTCCGTCTCCGACGTGAAAAGTTTCCATGGTTTGGCTACTTTTTATCAGAGATTTGTGTTGCATTTCAATACTGTCACCGCACCCATTACAGAATGTTTGAAGAAAGGCAAGTTCTGTTGGGGAGATGAACAAGAATGAAGCTTTGTTTTGATCAAAGAAAAACTTTGTAATGCTCCGGTGTTAGCTCTTCCAAATTTTGAGAAAGTATTCGAAGTCGAATGTGATGCAAGTGGAGTGGGAGTGGGTGCCGTCCTTTCCTAAGAGAAGAGACCTATAGCTTTTTTCTTTGAAAAGCTAAGTGAATCCCGTCAGAAATGGAGCACTTATGATCAGGAGTTTTATGCAGTAATTTGAGCTTTAAAACAATGGGAACATTATCTCATTCAGAAAGAATTTCTGCTATTCACGGATCATCAAGCCTTGAAGTTTATTAACAATCAGAAGCATGTTAATAAAATGCGTATTAGATGGGTAACATTCTTGCAAAAATTTCCATTTGTTACCAAGCACAAATCTGGAGCTCAAAACTGTGTTGCTAATGCCTTGAGTAGACAAGCATCGTTGCTAATCACTTTTTCCCAAGAAATTGTGGGTTTCGAGTGCTTGAAGGAGTTGTATGCAATCGATGATGATTTTCAGGAAATATGGAGGAAATTCATTAATCGTGAACCTATGGTAGATTACTTTATTAACGAAGGTTTTCTGTTCAAAGGTAACCAATTATGTGTTCCTGTCTCTTCCTTACGGGAAAAGCTTATTCGAGATTTGCATGGAAGAGGATTAAGTGGTCATCTTGGTCGTGATAAGACTATAGCAAGTTTGGAAGAGATGTACTTTTGGCCACAATTGAAACGGGATGTTGGAGCCATTGTGAAGAAGTGTTACACTTGTCAGGTTTCAAAGGGGCAAGTCCAAAATACAGGCCTTTACATGCCTTTACCCGTTCTTAATGATATTTGGGAGGACATTGCTATGGATTTTGTGCTCGGACTACCCCGAACGCAAAGAGTAGTGGATTCAGTCTTTGTGGTGGTTGACAAGTTCTCCAAGATGGCTCATTTCATTGCTTGCAAAAAGACTGCTGATGCATCAAACATAGCCAAACTATTTTTCAAAGAAGTTATTCGATTGCGTGGGGTACCTAAATCCATCACTTCTGATCGAGACACCAAGTTCTTGAGTCATTTTTGGATTACATTGTGGAGAATGTTTGGGACTACTTTGAATCGAAGTACTACTGCATATCCCCAAACTAATGGACAAATAGAGGTCACAAATAGGACTCTTGGTAACGTGGTTCGAAGCATTTATGGAGAAAAGCCTAAACAATGGGACCATGCCCTGCCTTAGATGAATTTTGCTTATAATAGTGTCATGCATCGTGCTACGGGTAAGTCACCATTTTCCATTGTTTACACTGCCACTCCTCATCATGTGGTGGATTTGGTGAAACTACCTAGGGCACATGGACTTAGCATTGCTGCAGAAATATGGCTGAAAATGTGGTAGCAATTCGTGATGAGGTCAAGCAACGGCTTGAACAAACCAATGTTAAGTATAAGGAAGCAGCGGACAAACATCGGCGGGTTAAAGTGTTCAAGGAGGGAGATTCTTCATGGTGTTCTTGAGAAATGAACGTTTCCCTATTGAAACTTACAGCAAGTTAAAGCCATGAAAGTATGGTCCATTCAAAGTTATCAAGCGAATTAATGACAATGCTTATGTTATTCATTTGTCGAAGTTTATGGGAATTTCCAATATTTTCAATGTTGCTGATTTGTATGTGTTTTGACCCGATTTTACAATATCGGCCGGCGCAATCAAGACCGTTGAATGGGCATAATTCCCAACCGTTGGATAAGAAGTAAAGATAATTTTACTTTTTGAAGGATAATATTGTGGTTTTTTATCATAATAATTATCTTTTAATATGAATTATCTTGGCATATTCTTAAACGAGATAGATAAGGATACTAAGACATAGAGATGAACTTGGTTTGTTTTGGAGGTTTGATTCAAAGTTCTATGGAGATTAGGATTGGTCAAAGTTTAATCTGATTGGGTTGAGGAGTTCTAATCGAAATGTATTTCTAGTCCGTCCATGGAGGTCCTTGTTGCTATAAATAGAGGGGAAATACAACATTCAAGGAGACCCTCCAACTCAACACACAAATCTGCCCTGCGCAATTTCTCACTCTACGCGAAACCTCTCAACACCCTTGAGATTTTTGTTTTTTTTTTCGCCTTCACATCTTCAGTTTGGATAAACAACACTGTTGCCGTAGAATCAGCCGTCCGTGAAGCACCTTCAGTTTGGATAAACAGCACTGCGACAGGGTCGACTGGTTATCTATCCAAGTCTCGGCCGACGAGGGTTTTCAAATCCCCGTCGACAGAGGTCATCTCACTAGCCATCTCGGTGAAGTGAGGTGTTACTGATACTAAGGCTCGGTGCCTCAACTTCGAGTTATTTTATGATCGCATATTCACAAGTGGGTTTTAGAGTTCGGCACTTGGACGGCTGAACCACGTTCATTATCAAGACCTTCATCCGCTTTGAGTATTTGTGCCCTTATACTCTAGTATCGATTCGGCGTAGTTTTACCTTCACCAATACGTTGACTGTTGCTGAGTTGGACGACGACGAGCCGTGAACTTTGTAATTGGTAGCCTTGTCTTCAGGCTTGAGAACCCAGAGACCGAGACGTGTTCCTTTCTCGGCTGCAGTTGAAAGACACAGAAGTCAGCCGCGCGCATCCACACAACATCAAGACATTTTTACTCATCAGTCGAGCTCGGCCGACGAGTTGGCACGCCCCGCACACATTTTAAGGACGTAGTTAGCTTACTAATTACTCAGCCTGCGCGCCACGTAGGCTAGGTGATTTTTGTAGTCAACAATATACCTTCAATGATGATGAAGTTCTTTATCCTGATCGTAACTCGGGGTCAAGTTCTTCTGAAGTGGAGGGGACTGATGTAGAACAACTGGCAGAATGGATCGAGGAGGAGATGGACCGTCGGAAGACAAGAGAGCACAATCATAAAAGAGGTGTTAATTTCCCATAAAAGTGGGTTGAGCCATTTTTCACAGAAACTCGTTAAAACAATTCTCCCACAAAAGTGGCTTGAGCCATCTGTTGCAGAAAGTCATCAAAATAACAGCCTACTAATGAATAGAGTCTTTTGGGGTTTCAAGGGTTTTATTATGTGTTAGTTATTTCCATTTTAAATTCCTAACTCTTTTGTGTTTTCCGAAGGGTTGTAAAAGGCTTATTTAAGCCATGGCTTTGTAATCATCTTTTCACATCTTTCAATCAATTAATCAAATTATCCTTTTGGATTTCTATCAAACTAGTGAACTCCAGTAACTTGGTTCTATAAGGGATTACGCTGGTAACCCTTTCTTTGCTTCGTGCTGCGTCACATGTGATTCTTTTGCTATGGAATTGTCATCAACTGAGTTTGGAGACTTAGAGTGTGAACTAGTCGAAGAAAATGATCAAATGAGGATGGGAGTAAAGAAATGCGTTAGAGGTGCAGTAGCAGGGGTTTCATTATTGACTATTGAAATTACACAAAAGCCCTCAATAACGGGTGTTAAAGGGTGGTTAATGAATTTTGCGGGTTCACCCAAAATGACCCGTTAACCACTTGATTTGTTAAAAACTCACCGGAATACTCATTTTAAAGAGTCGGGTCGGATTAACGGGTCGAGTTTGAAATGCCAGGTCTACTTTAAACCCAGAAAAAGCTATTAACCCAAAAAAATAACCTAGAAAAGTTAACACACTTTCCATAAAAGAGCAACAGAACCCAAAAATTCATAGACTAAAACCCATAAAAGACAACATATTTTCACCAGAAGGTAAAAAATAAGAGTAGAGTCAAGTTGAAAGAATAACGAGAGAGATCGACCTTGAGAACGCTGGGAGGCAGGAAGTTTTAGGTTGGAGATTGGGTTTTGGGGTGACAAGTTGGGAGTGAATGAGTGGACGGGAGGGAGTGAAGTGAACGGAAGGGAGTGAAGTGAGATGCCAGACCAAGGAAGAGAAGTGAGACGCCAGAGGGTAAGATCACCATTTGAAAATTTTCATTAAACGGTACTGTTCACCCATGTTTCCATAATAAAAAGCTGTTTTTTGAAAGCAACAAATAGCAGCTTCCACTTTACAGTTGTTTCTGGCACCAACTTTGGAAATAAGTGCTTTGTTGCTGAGCTACCAAACACAATTTTAGTCAAGTTGGCTAAAGCTAGCATTTTGCGCCTACCTCCTTTTTTTTCCCCAATAATTTACACTAAAGTTTGAATGTCGCCAAGATTTAACAAAAAATTCAAGTTGTTTAGGAAGCATGGTGCCAAGATTTTAAAATTTGCAATCTGCAACATAGTGCTAAACACTGTTATAAAATAGGGTTATGCTACTGGCCCTTCAAAAAATTCATTGTTCATTCCTCATAAATGTATTTTTATTTTTAAATATATAAGGTTTTGGAGTGCACAATGAATTTCTTTTAGTGCCAATAATAACAGCCATAAAATATACTTAAAAGAAGAATGTTATTTCGACCGCTTATGTAGGTACATAATATATTTTCCTCAAGTTTTCAACAACACGGAGTTTCCTTGCAATTAAGGGTTTCTTGTTGGGGCTTTGACAGCAACTATGGATACCCAAAAAAAACAGAGCTAAATTACAACCGCATGGGAAAAACATTGCTGATATAAAAATGTTGTTGTTAAGAGAATCGATATATTGTAAACATTGCCGATATGATATCAATGTTATGTTAATATTTTTAATATTGGATTATACCAGCCCTTCTAGCTCCAGAGCCTTCACACAGGCTTCACCTTGTACCCCGCTTATGGTTAAATCATTCAAAAGGGACTCAAGAAATTAAATTGACATTATCGCTAGAACTTGATTGAAGATTAGGCTCATCAAACGAAAGGATTCGTTTAAACATATAGATCCAGACAACTTAACTCCGTCAAGCCTGTAGGATTAGTGAAGGGTGTCCTCCCTCTCGTATCGTATGCCAATCATGATTTGCATGGTTAGATTGGATTTCAACCAAATGGAGGCTAGAACCCATATACATTACCAAGCTCCCTCTTTTTCTTTTAAGTGGCAAAGTATAAATTGACCCAACATGAGCCTAGAAGTAATTTCCACTCTTTAGCCCTATGGACTTGGCCTCAAACCATCCCACCTTTGAACAAAGGCAATGGTTCAAACAACTCATATGGGGCTAAAATAGACCAGGGTCAAAATGGTTTTTTGATTGAAAAACACTTGGTTCCTTTTCCTTGTCTTAGTAGAAAGAGTAAAGAACAAGATATCAAAACCCTATCCCTCCTTAGGAATCCTAATGCAAGCAGGAGAGGAAATGCTGAATAACAACATTTAAAAAATAATAATTTAATTCAAATTCGTAATGTCTATATAAACCCAACGGCACGTAAAGCCTCTGTATATACTCATTTCATAGCCGTTATTTCTCAACTAATTAATTTACTACTAATTTATTACTAACACATAAATTATACAATACAAAACTAACATTAGGTAATTTAAGTTATTAACTTATGGAGAAATCAACAACTTTTATGGCAGCTAGCAACAAGGGTGGAAAGAAGCCGTTGATCCCAAATGGTTTCTTGCAGCTGGAAATAAACGCAGTAAAGCTTTTGTTACAATTGAGTAGGTCATCGACATCAGCTGAGTACTCCGATTGCGATATAAACAACGGCAGAGATGAATGCAACGATGTAAGCAGAGCAGCAGCTTGTCGCAATATCGATGATGATAAGCACGAAAATGGGGCGTCATGGTGGAAATATAAAATGTTAATCGTTGAAGATGATGATGAAGAGGAAGATGAAGTGAGTTTCAGGCCAAGGAAGAAAAGGTTTCGATCAATTTTGGAGCTGTACGAGTCGACGAAAAAGTGAAGAGGAGTGTGCATGCATAATTTAAATGTCATGTTGATGATGATGTTAGGCGAAATTAACCACATCTGTTATATGTAAATGGTATTTACTCCAATCGAAATAAAAGACAAGTATTTATCTTACATATCTAAGCATTCAGTTTTTATTTGTTTTTTTAGTGGTACAGGTGATTAAGGGCGTTTACTTGTGCATTTAGATCTTTAAATTCGATTCTCTCTATTCTATTATCGTTTGTGTAAAAGTAACTAAATAAATGAATAAAGAGTATATTAAACCAAAAAGGACTATGGAGGCACACACTACTAGAAATAACTATTTGCCCTACAAAATTTTGTGTGGCGAACCAATATTCGTTGGGTAAAACGATTTTATCCAACAAAAATTTTAATTGGTGAGGCAAAATTGGTCAACCTTCAGGTTTTGTCAGATGCTTTACGACACAGAGAGTTGCTCAGGGCAAGAAAGGTTTCGCTACGCAAGCATTTTGCGCCAAGGAAAAAAAAAGGCACGTAGCGTGTGAAATCTTACCCAATGAACCATCAAGGGCTCTGTCACGCAAAGGCTTAATTAGGTTTAAGCCTTTAGGGATTAGATTTTAGGGTTTTGTTTCATTGCATAAGTGGTTTATCTGTCGGGCAAAGTGAGTGGCAGTGTTGTCACATTAAATTGCTTCGATGATTTTGGCATTCTACAAAACTAGCTTCCATGGTCCAACCGTCAAACTTGTTTGTATATACTTTGAAATTTGATACGCCGATTAGTGTATACATTTCTTACATTAACTTTGGTGTTATCGTTTGTAATTGCTTCGGTGGAGAGAGTTTTTTCTACTATAATATCATGAAAACACTATTATGTAACAAAATGAGATATCAATGGTTGAGTGATAGCACGATTGTTTACATTGAGAGAGATGTATTTGCGTTTATTGGTAGTGAGCATATTATGCGACGTTTTCATGATATAAACTTCACTGACAACAATTGTAACTTATTTGTATTGATAAATTATGAACATTAATGTTGTATATTATCTAAAAAGA
The DNA here is from genome assembly GCA_963580275.1 of Crataegus laevigata. Lineage (NCBI taxonomy): Eukaryota > Viridiplantae > Streptophyta > Magnoliopsida > Rosales > Rosaceae > Crataegus > Crataegus laevigata. The sequence continues at coordinate 13,596,555 of OY756946.1, forward strand.
ATTTAGTGTACATTTTATTTAACCTTACACTATTTTAAATTCACCCCTTCTCCAACAATTCATGACTTTGCCAGCATCGCTACGTTGCAAAGCTGTTTTGAGGAGCATGCTATGAAAAGTTTCTAACCTTCTAAAGAGTAGGGACTTATGAGGTTGGTGAAGAGAGGAGTGAAAGATCGCCCAAGAGGCTAGCTACAAATTAGTTGGAGGATTCCTCTTCAAAGATTTGATGGTGGACTGGACCAAGGTTCAAGGATCACAATAATATATGATCTAATAGTTATTGGGCCTTAATTAGTTTCATAGGTGAGTCCTACAAGACCTTCCATTTGCAAGACTAGCCCGTTCAACATTTTCCCCCATAGATCAAATATAAAATGTTCACTCTAATTAAAATTTTGCTTTTTTTTTTCCGGTGAAGAGTAATTTCACTACCAACAAAGAAAGATTACAAAGAAGAAGGTCCAAAAACAAAAGTAAGTACAAAACAAAAGAAAAAACCCTCCACACAAACAAAAGTTTGGGCCCAACACATAATTTGGAAGTTGGAACCCATAATAGGAAAAAGCAAAAGACAAAGAAACCCTAGCAATTTCTTCAGTCTTCCTGCAACCTTCGTTGCTGGAAATTGGTGAACTAAAGAGGAGACCGAAGTCTCGATAGGAGATCTGTAGAAGATGGTATTGTAGCATCCTACCTGAACTAGCAACAAGTGTCATCTTCTAGCGATCAAAGGATGAGTCAAACATATCATCTTTATGCGATCAAAGGATGAGTCAAACATGACTCTTGAACGATCCGACCGAACACCACATATGTGATATCCACAAATGTGAGAAAGACTAAGAGGGGCCCTAGCAGCAATGAAAACAAGAAGACATCAAAAGCAGTAAGCCCAAAACCAAAATATCTGAATTTTTTTTAATCCCCATTAAATAGAAACAGCCCGACACCACATGTCTTTGGCTAGCAATCACTGGAATAGCCGCCATGGAGAAACCAAATCCAGAGTGGATCAGCAATACCAAGACTTTCATGCCTCGATCCCGACGTACGTCCAAAATCGACATGTGACGTCACCAAATACCCGTATGTCTAACATACCCCACCTCCGAGATATGTATAAAGCATAGATCAAGATTCGAATTTCATAGCATTTTTCGTACATTTTATGGCTGTATCTAACTTCCTTGTTAAACTGCCTACGTACCCTAAATAGGGATCAAGCCATTCGTAGTTCAACATTCACTACTCTTCGTCTTTTATCATAGTACGTCAAATCGAAAAGCATAGCATTTCTCAATCAATTGTTAGAACCTAACTAGCATGACATTACTAGGTTCAAGGCTACATAACAAAACCCATAAGACATTCAAGGTTTCCATTCCATCTGTCACATAAATTCCTATGAGATAACATATCATTTTATGAATTTAGTTAAAGAACTCTATATAATTCCCTACTTGGATTATAAGTAGTAACATGGTAAATATATTTTGTATTCACAAGGTCTATTGTGGGTAATTCTCATTCACTCGAATTTAGGGTTCTAGACTAACCTTATGAAAATGAGCAAGAGCAAGGATTTTAGACCACTCAACGGAATCCGACAACATTGGGTTCCAGACCACTCAACGGCTTGTAATCTACCCAGACCTGTCAGATGTATAATTAGTGCCTACATCATAGGAATGGTGCACTGGCCAACCAGAACTCGAATAAACTGTGAAGCTCGAGTGAGTGACAATAATACAAGTATGTGATATTCAACAAAAAGAAAGACCATGGATTACATTTTATAAACCTTAAATATAAGTTCATAATTATGAAAACATAGTCAGGTCTCTAACAACTCCGAATGAGTCACCCAGACATCCAATGACTTTTCTTATTCAAACCACTAAGATTCTCAAAAACCATCGTTCATATGTACATTAAAAATTAGGGCTAGAGGGACGTAGTTCAGCCGAAGCCTACATAAGTAACTAAATAAGAAGTGGCCCCCTATTGCGGATTAACCAAGCAGAACCACCCCTGCAGTAACGAAGTAGGCAGTAACCTCTTATCGCGGATTAACCAAGCAGAGTCACTCTTACGCATCTGTTAGGTAGTGATCACCTATCGCAGATTAACCAAGCATGATCACCCCTAAGTGTGTTATGGCCATACCAAAAATATAAGGATCGCCTATCACCGATTAACCAAGCACGATCCATAGAAAATATGGTCCCATATTGCGGATTAACCAAGCAGGACTAAGATAACCAAGTAGGTAGTGATCCTTAATCGTGGATTAACCAAGCATGATCACCCCTAAGTGTGTGTATGGCCATACCAAAAATATAAGGATCGCCTATCGCCGATTAACCAAGCACGATCCATAGAAAATATGGTCCCATATTGCGGATTAACCAAGCAGGACTAAGATAACCAAGTAGGTAGTGATCCTTAATCGTGGATTAACCAAGCAGAGTCACACCTATGAAACTGTTAGGTAGTGATCACCTATCGCGGATTAACCAAGCATGATCACTCTTAAGTATGTATGGCCATAAGGATCACCTATTGTGAATTAACCAAGCACGATCCATAAATAATATGGTTCCCTATCGCGGATTGACCAAGCAGGGCCACTAGTGACCCCTATAGCGGATTAAACAATTATGGTCATGGTCCCTTATTAACAAACATTTCAATAAGCAATTCAAATCACTATTTTCTTACAAATATTACCAATCCATGAATCAATTCACATTTAATAAAAATAAATCAATGGCCAATTATAAAAGAATCACACTTTAACAGAAAACACATTTATAAAACCAAGTCATATCCACAAAGGATATTAATATAAAGAATCAGGTAATCACTGTATCACATATATTAAAGTCACTCACTGAGATAAGCCCACATAGCCTCACTATGCTTTTATTAATACTAATTTTAGTTTTAAAGACGATTCGAGACATGTTGACCAAAAGTCAACTCTCGATCAACGGTGGTGCCCACAATCCTACGTAATTCGATCCATAAGATCCACATATAGATTTCAGATCCATAACTTCCAAAGATCCAAATTATGCTTCTAAAATAGCATATTAAAATTTCATTATAATCCAACGGTCAGATATCCGCCAATCACCAAATCAATAGGAGGTCAACAATTAGTTTTACAAACCTAGAAATCCAATGGTTTGATCGTTGATTCATATATTGATCAAGTAATGTATCATAGTGAAATTAGGTTCAAACGATCAAACCACATCATACGAATATCAAATACAAAATCAAGGCATCTAATTGAACTTAGAAAGACATCATTGGCCCACTAGCCATGCGCCGCATCGGGTGGCAGTTGGCTGGCCCGATTCGCCGGAAAATTCAACTAATTTTCAAAAATTACCAAATTTCACAGAAATGTAGATCTCAATGAGCGGAGCAAGTTTCATACCTGTGACCAAGGCCAATTTGGCTAGGAAAAGCCCCAAATTTCAACCCTATAATTGGATGTTTCTTGATTTGTCCTCAAATCAACTCTGCCGCCTCCACCACTGCTTGGGCTTTATTCCTGAGGTTTAGGGGAGCCTATTGGTGGTGGTGGTGGTTGTTGGTGGATCGCTACCGGGGAACCATACGCACCCACTGATGCAATTCTTCACAATTTCGAGCCCAAACTCATCTAATTTGGTGGGGAAATGGTAGAATGAAGGTCGGGGGTTGTATGTGTAGGTAGTAATTGGGTGAAATTCGTCAGAAAAATCGATGAAAATTGTCAGAATTGGAAACCCAAAACCGAGTCTGTCGTGGGTCGCAACTGGGTCTCTTTTAGGATCCGGTTAGCTGCTTCTCCCCCCTTCCCTATTGGTTCACTCCACTCCTTTCTTCTTTCCCGCAACTCTCATTTCCCCTTTCACAAGCTGCCATATGGCAGCTTTTAGATACTTTTTTTAACTACTAAAATGTCTCTAATTTCTTCGTTTCAATCCCGATTCGCGAACGGTTATCACCTACGCGCTCGTAGGATCGAGCTCTATCCAATTATACTTAGCATGAACCTGTAAAGTCCATGGATTTAAAATAATTATCTTAAAAAATTCAAACTTTGTAACTAGTTTAATTAAAATCTAAATTCAAATAAATTAATATAAACTCTCAAAAAATAATATAAAACCTCAATAATACAAATATGTAGGTTATAACAGTGAAATTCAAGAACGAGATTTCACAAAGACACAACAAAAATTAACCCAAAAATGACAAACATAGAAAAAAACCCACATCTACCACGGTGAATGCCCATGGTAGATTACAATCCACCACATACACGCCCATTAAGATTCTAGATGTGATAAAAAGTCTGAATTTCTACCACCTGCAAAGTGTGTTATCAATTAAATAAAAATCGCGAATCTAACTCGTGGTATTGGAATCTAGCATCACGAGCTATGACTATTGTGGATCACTCATTAACCACGGCCAATGGCCATTATAAAAGTTTTCAAAAAATTAAAAAAAAAATTTATTTAATTCTTAAAAATAATATATAAAAACCTACAAAATTGAAAATTTACTATAATACAATAATTTTTAAATACTCACATATTCAAAAGGAATTACAAGTAGTACACTAAACTAAAACAAATTTAGGTATAAAACCAATGACCTATCATAAGAAATATGAAACTATCTACCAAGTATGAAGTACACCTCTATTTACAGCTTAGACCATCTCCAAAAGAGACATCAAATATTGAACACCAAATTTCTATTTGATGATCTACATGACAGCTTGACATCATGTTAAAATTACGTCTCCAACCTATGTGTCTAAAATATAATTTTATATTTTAATATATTAATTTTTCAAATCGTAATAAATGGTAAAAGAAATATAAATAGCTACACTTATACCAAGCATTTAATGCAAGGCTAGTCAAAAAGTTAAAAAAAAAAAACTAAAATAATATTTGGCATATGAATTTTGAGGCGGCACTTTTGACACCTCCCACCAAGCCTTAAATCCACATTAGCTTTTGGCTGATGGGTTGGAATGAAATTATCATTTTTTACCGTTATATGTCTTCTTGGCAATTTGAAGCATTGGTTGGAGATGCTCTTAGAAGTTTACTTTTCCTTGAACATGCCAAACAATGTCCTTTGGGAGACATCTGGCCCTTAATGCTCAAACCTCACTAATTGCTTTCTCTATCTGCACAAACATAAGCATAGAGAAAAAAAAAATCTTGTACTCCTTACGTGGAAATATACTAATTTGTTCTCAAGTAAGAGAAGTAAATACGGAAAGAAAACATAATCGTTGTGATACAAACCAAGTGGATACACTCATATAGCTATATCAAATGACTCAAATATACACAGATTGTTCCTTTATAGTTTTATTGTTTCCTACAACCTACATAGAGTTCATATTCTTGCTGGTAGATCAGTTGTATATCTTTCTTTCGTCAAACGATAAATTTTTTAGATTAGATGATCATTTGTATATCGATAAGTCCACACACATACATAAAGCTTTGACAAACAATGAAGCCAAAAATTAATCAGTAAAAAATTGAATAGTAATACAATATACAAAACAAACTCCAACCTAGAGCACGTAGTACCAAACTAGCATCGCATATGTAGAGAATAAATTATACATGTTGCAGGAGAAAAGATGAAGGTTAGTGATACAAAAAACAACAAAGCGCCGAGAAAGGTTCATGCAGAAAATTAACCAATAAAATGAAAAGAAATTAGAGAATAAATCACCTTTGTTCTTGGCTTCAGATTGTCGACTTTTTTTTACTTTTTGAATGGTGGGAGCTTGGAAATTTTAGTTTTCTTTTTTTGATGCAAATAATCACAACTGATTGGTTTTTTTTTTTTGGTCAAACGACAGATTTTGTTAGATTAGCCATCGACAGAGTTTGAACCTACGTCGTCATGGAAGAGCTTAATACCTTTCTACTAATGTGGTAAAATGCCACTTGCTGATCGGGATTTATTGAGTGGGAAGTTACTGCGAGTGAAGGGAAAATATTGTAAGACGTGTAGGTTTTTTTTAGGGAACTTTAACGAAAAGCTCACGGTACTATTGTGACGACCAGTCCCTAAATTTCTTTGAAAATTGTCCCCGATTGTGTAATTTGACAATTCTATCCTTTTGGGGAAAAATGTAATGGGACGTGGATATGTTTATGTAGCTCTAAATTATTTTCTCGATATTATATTTATATTGTTCTCGTCATTTAGCGTGCGTGTTAAATCTTACAATGTTATAAAATTGTAATAGATGAGGGGGATAGATTTTCTGAGCATTTTCTACTGTGCCGAATCTGAAAACCCTATTCTCTTTTCTTTTTTAAATTATACCCATGCCTTTCCTTTCACTCACCACCAATCAAATCCCTTCCCACTTTCCTGCACCCAATCAATTCACTCTGTCTCTCTCTCCCTCGCCTAGTCTCTCATTCATACAACTCAAAGAAACACCACCATCCATTCACAGATCGAACCTAAAACTTACATATTTGGACTCCTCTCGACACCATGAACACAACCATACCCACTGATTTTCAAATGGACGAGTTTTGACTTGTTAACTCAGAAGGTCCGACTCGGTGATCCTGGGTTCGACGTGATCTCGGCCAGGTTACAAAGTTTGGAAGGTTGGGGAGGCTCTCTTACAACTCCCTAAGGCTCCTAGTCAAGGTTTGGGGAAGCTTTGAAATTGAAACACAAGGTTTCGAGGAGTTGACTTTTTTGCAGAGAGTTTCGAGGCATTTTCAGGCAACTTTCCATCCATTTTTGGACTTTTGGAAGGTACAATCTTGTTCAACTCTTTATAAGTTTCATTTCCATATAAATTTCATGAAAAATGGTTAAGAAATGAAGAAGATATGAAGTTTTGAAAATTTTCTAGTCTTCTAGTGAGTTCAGACGGCGGCGGATTGTGGCGACGGCACCAAAGGTCCACCGGAGAAGAAGATAGAATATTCTGACGCCGTTAAAGGTAATTGAAGCCGTTGACGTTAACGGAATATTTCGTCAAGCCTGATGGAATATTCCTCTGCCGTTAGGACTAACATGTCATTTAGCATGTCAGGCACGAAGGTGCGCGTGTGTCCGTGACCTACGGGCACATGGTGGCGCATGATGGCTCGTCCAGCCACCAGCTGATGAGTGATTGACTTATGGGAAGTTATTCCTAACTTTTAGCATATGTCCTTATTAACTAATTGTAATTAGTAATTTCACATATAGGAGAAACTTACTTCGAGGACGTACGTGGGCAAACATGGCTAAGAGGCTATGATCCTTCAACTTACCAGTGAGTGGACATTTTGTTTTTGTATATTACGTATATACCTTATAGTTTCCATAAATGTTTTAAATAGTTTTATGCATATTATGCCATGACTTATATACTTTTAAAATACTATGATATGGTTAAGTTTTATATTACATCATGGTATATCCATATGCATATTACCTGCATATAATTATTGTAAAAGCGGGATGCGCAGGTAAGTCCAGGTAAGATTATGTTGTGAATTAAGATGAATGAATCACTATGGCACACTGTTGCATATAAAATGGTCATCATTGCTACACTCCGGTGTTAGTGCTCCTGCCCAGGGCCAGGGCTAGTTCTTTACTTGTATGTTCACCTCCCGCACCACATGCTCGCCTTGGATCCAAGTAGGTGCTACTTCTGTCATACATGCCATATTAGGTGACGGCACCAGAGGTCCACCTGAGAAGAAGACAGAATATTCTGTTAGACTTAGCAGAATATTCTGACGCAATTAAAGGTAATTGAAGCCGTTGACGTTAACGGAATATTTTGTCAAGCCTGACGGAATATTCCTCTGTCGTTAGGACTGACATGTCATATAGCATGTCAGGCACAAAGGCACGCGTGTGTCCATGATGTGCGTAGTGGCACATGAGACCTCGTCCAGCCACCAGCTGGCGAGTGGTTGACATGTGTGGGTCCACGTCGTTATGTAGAACATTTTAGTATATTCAAACCTCCTGTCTAAGCAACTTATGGGAAGTTATTCCTAGCAACTAATTGTAATTAGTAATTTCATATATAGGAGAAACTTACCCCGAGGACGTATGTGGGCAAACAAGGCTAGGGGGCTATGATTCTTCGACTTACCAGTGAGTGGGCATTTTATTTTCGTATATTACATGTATACCTTATAGTTTCCATAAATGTTTTAAATAGTTTTATGCATATTATGCCATGAATTATATACTTTTAAAATATTATGATATGGCTAAGTTTTATATTACCTCATGGCATATCCATATGCATATTACCTGCATATAATTATTGTGAAAGCGGGACGAGCATGTAAGTCCAGGTAAGATTATGTTGTGAATTAAGATGATTGAATCAGTATGGCATGTTGTTGCATATAAAATGCTCATCATTGCTACACCCCGGTGTTAGTGCTTCTGCCTAGGGCCAAGGCTAGTCCTTCACGTGTATGTTCACTTCCCGCACCGCACGCTCGCCTTGGACCCAAGTAGGTGCTAGTCCTGTCGTATAGGTCACATTAGGTGACTTCGACTCGTAGGTGACCCGTGCTTAGCACTAGTCTTCACATAATCGTAGCACTAGAGCAGTTATTATACACTTAGTCATGTCGTACAGATCACATTTGGTGACTTTGACTTGTGTGTTAGCATATAACTGATGAGCGATAGGTGCAATCGTATAGGTCACATTAGGTGACTCCAACTGACATATTAGCATGGATTACAACACATGATCATATACATATTGCTATTGAGCTTTTCTGCCATGGTATACTTCTAGACTTACATTTGGCATGCATCGGATTTTCATACTTTTACGTAGTACGATATTTTGGAAACTATTTATGTTTTGCATCGAAGGGTTAGTATGTTTGGAAAGATAAATAGTTTTTTAAATCTTTATTTTTGTGCCCACTCACCCTTTTTTTTTTTTGCCACTCCATGTCCTAAATAACTGAATTTATGTGGCTCACGGGGATATCTAGGCAGTTCTGACATGTCTCTACCTTAATGTAGAAACTGTTCTCAGTTTTGTAATAAGTATATTTGCTAGTTCAACTGAACTAATTATTATCTATGCTTTGACATTGTAATTTATGGGTGTTATCACTTATGCACACTATGTTTGGTAGTTTAATTTAAGTTCTATTTCAATTTTTATTTATCCACTTTCTTACATTACTTGCACATTGGTTACATCACATTCTTGTGACGGCCAACACTTCTTGTCTCGGGGCGAGGTGTGTTAGTTGGTATCAGAGCATAGGTTTAGGTAGTCCTCATGCATTCCTCATTTGTGCTATAAGTTCTAACAACTCTTAATTCTCTTATGTCAGAACCATGCCACCTCATAGAGAGCTGCAAGGCTCTTTTCGAGTCTAATTTCCCTGATTTGGGGCAACTTGGAAAAGCTATTGCCAGTGCTTTTCAGTTATCTATCTGACCCCCAGAATACCACTGCGATCTACCACCCTAATACGGCGTATACGGTGTATAGCTACCTGATATTGAGTCTTGAATGAGCTTCTAGCAGTAGTGCATTGACCAGGCAACCTAATCCGACAAATCAAGGTCGAGGTAATAAGGGATGAGGGAATTAGAAACAAGAAAACAAAAGTCGAGAAGGTAGACAACATGCACATGGCCGAGTCAACCATATCACCTTTCAGGATGCACAGAGTAACTCTCACTTGATTATGGGTACGTTGAATGTTCTTGGCCATTTTGCTAGAATATTAATTGACTGTGGTGCTACATATCCAGTTATTTCCCATATGTTTGCTTAAAAGACTAAACCTCATCCCACTCCCCTCAGTTTTTGAGCTGGAGTTCTCGATGCTTAGGGGCGATGTTTGTTATGTTGGTTGGGAGTATCAGTGATGTCCTGTTCTTATTGAGGATGTCATGATGCTAGCTAATCTTGTTCCTTTATATATCGTTAACTTTAACGTTATCTTGGGCAAAGATTGGTTACATTACAATCGTACCAATTTGGATTGTTATCAGATGATTGTTAGTTTTCACTGACCGAGCATGCCTATTGTCACGTTTGTTGGTAAATGTAGCGGTCTCAAACATGGAGTCATTTTTGCCATGAGGGCAAAACGGTTGTTGAGGAAATGTTGCCAATGCTATTTGGCTCATGTGGTAGTGACTGAAGATAATCATGCACGTGTAGAAGACGTTCAAGTTGTCAAGCACTTTTCGGATGTTTTTCCCAATGATCTACCTAGTCTATGACCGGATCGTGAAATGGAGTTCACTATCGACCTAATTTCAGGTACTGATCATATTTCGCTAACTCTCTATCGTATGGCTCCTACTGAGTTAAGAGAATTGAAAACCCAGTTGCAAGAACTTATCGATAAAGGGTTCATCCAGCCGAGCACTTCTCCATGAGGAGCTATAGTTCTGTTTGTGAGGAAGAAAGACGAAACTTTGAGGCTATGCATCGATTATAGATAGTTAAATCAGGTGACGATTAAAAACCATTATCTGTTGCTTCGTATCAATGATCTTTTCGATCAGCTTTGTGGTGCAAGTGTCTTCTCGAAAATTGATCTAAGGTTTGGTTACTATCAGCTGAAGATCAGTAGAGTTGACATTCCGAAAACAGCTTTCAGAACTTGATATGGTCATTATGAGTTTCTTGTGATGCAGTTCGGGTTGACAAATGCTCTAACAGCCTTCATGGACCTGATGAATTGGGTATTCTGACCGTACCTATACAGGTTTGTAAATGTCTTCATCGACGGTATTCTGGTGTATTCTAAGAACAAGGCCGACCATGCTAAGGGAGAATCAGCTATATGCGAAATTCAGTAAGTGCCAGTTTTGGAGGATCAAGTGTCCTATTTAGGGTATGTGATATCAGCCCAATGTGTTCTCATAGATCCATAGAAGGTAGCAGCAGTGGAGAATTAGGAACAACCTCATACGGTTACCGAAGTGCGGAGTTTTCATGGTCTCGCGGGCTACTACCGGTGATTTGTACAAGACTCATGCACTTGTTCTTGCACTTCCTTATAACAGTGGGAATTACAAGATCTACATTGATGTATTTCTAAATGGTCTTGGCTGTGTGTTAATATAGCATGGGAGAGTACTCCAGTATGCTTCACAACAGCTGAAACCCCACGAGGTAAACTATTCTGCACATGATCTTGAGTTGGCAGTAATCGTTTTCGCTTTGAAAATCTAGAGGCATTATCTTTACGGGGAAAAGTGTCAGATCATCACCAACCATAAGAGCCTCAAATATATCTTCACTTAGAAATATCTTAATCTCCGATAGCGGAGATGGATGTAACTGATTAGTGATTACGACTGCACTATTGAGTACCACTCTGGTCGTGCAAACACGGTAACTGATGCTCTTAGGAGAAAATCGCACGACCGACTAAATGTTCTGTATGCATGTCGTGTTCCCTTTCTCACTGATCTAAGATATACTGGAGTTATTTTAGAAGTAAAGGATCAGGAAGCTCTACTTCCCAGCTTTTAGGTTAGACCAGTTTTGTTAGATCGTGTTCTTGAGGCCTAATCGAACGATCTAGAATCCTAGGTGTTGATACAGGTAGTGTCGAAGGAAAAAAAAGAAGATCTCAGAATTCGAAGACCCGATGGTATGCTGATGCAAGGTGATCGGATGTTCGTGCCAAATGTAGAAGAACTAAAGAAAGAAATTCTCGACGAAGCGCATATCTCAACTTATGCGATGCATCCCGGGAGTACCAAGATGTATTATACCATCAAACCCTTATTTTATTGGCCTGGAATGAAAAGAGAAATTGCAGAGTATGTAAGCCGTTGCTCAATCTGCCAGCAGGTTAAGGCAAAAAAGAAGAAACAGTTTGGATTGCTACAACCAACCCTGATATCCCAATGGAAATGGGAAGACATTACTATAGATTTCGTGTACAAGCTGCCTCGTATGCGAAATGGTTATGACGGTATTTGGGTAATTGTGGACCGATTTACTAAATCCGCACACTTTCTATCTGTTCGGGAAAACAATTCGTTGAATCGGTTGGCCGAACTGTTCACCTTCGAGATTGTCAAGTATCATGGTGTTCTGGTTAGCATTATTTCTAATCGGGATCCTAGATTCACTTCAAAGTTCTGGGTAGCATTCCAAGAAGCTCTGGGATCGAGATTACTCTACAGCACAGCTTATCATCCGCAGACGTATGGACAGTCAGAGAGAACTATCCAGACATTAGAGGATATGATGAGATCATTAGTTCTACAATTTAAAGTTGCTTGGCACAAGCACTTTCCGTTGATAGAGTTTGCTTACAATAATAGTTTCCATTCCAACATTGGTATATCACCGTGTCGTACCCCATTGTATTGGTCCTAGGTCGGTGAAAGAGTTTTGTTAGACCCTAAGACTATAGACGAGACAACTCAGAATATTCAGGTGATAAAGGCTAACCTGAAAGTAGTCTAAGATCGACAAAAGAGTTTAGCCGATAGATATGCGACTTACAAGGTATACAAGGTTAGTGATTGGCCATTTCTTAAGTTGTCACCGTGGAAAGGTATGGTGCATTTCGGAAAGAAAGATAAGTTGAGCCCTCGATATATCTAACCATATCAGATCATCGAGCGACTCGGCAAAGTTGCTTATTGACTTGATCTACCTACAAAGTTATCGAAGGTACACAATGTATTCTACATATCGATGCTATGAGGTATGTTGCTAATCCGTTACGTGTGATTCATCCCCAGCCGTTAGAGATCAACCTAGACTTGACTTATGACGAGGTACCAGTGACGATTCTCAATTAGAAAGATAAAGTCCTCAGAAACAAGATTGTCCAGATGGTAAAAGTCTTATAAAGGAACCACTTAGTTGATGAAGCTACTTAGGAGACCGATGAGCGCATGTGAGATTTGTATCCACATTTGTTCTTTGATTGATTTGTTGTTAATTATGAAATTTTGGGGATGAAATATTCTTAAGGGGGTAGATTGTGACGACCCATCCCTAAATTTCCTAGAAAATTGTCCCCGATTGTGTAATTTGACGATTTTACCCTTTTGGGGAAAAATGTAATGTGATGTGGATATGTTTATGCATCTCTAAATTATTTTCTCGCTATTATATTTATATTGTTCTCATCGTTTCGTGTGCATGTTAAATCTTACAATGTTAGAACACTGTAGTAGATAAAGGGGATAGATTTTCTGAGCACTTTCTACTGTGCAGAATTTGAAAACCCTATCCTCTTTACTTTTTTAAATTAGACCAATGCCTTTCCTTTGACTCACCACCAACCAAAACCTTTCCCACTTTTCTGCACCCAATCAATTCACTCTGCCTTTCTCCTTCGCTAAGTCTCTCATTCCTGCAACTCAAAGAAACACCACCATTCATTCATAAATCAAACCTAAAACTTACATATTTGGACTCCCCTCGACACCACGAACACAACCATGCCTGCCGATTTTCAAATGGACGAGTTTTGACTCATTAACTCGGAAGTTCTGACTCAAAGCTCATGGGTTCAACATGATCTTGGCCGAGTTACAAAGTTTGGAAGGTCGGGGAAGCTCTCTTACAACTTCCTAAGGCTCCTAGTCAAGGTTTGGGGAAACTTTGACGTCGAAACACAAGGTTTCGAGGAGTTGATTTTTTGGCACAGAGTTTCGAGGCATTTTCAGGCCACTTTCCGTCCACTTTTGGACTTTTGGAAGGTACAATCTTGTTCAATTCTTCATAAGCTTCATTTCCATATAAATTTCATGAAAAATGGTTGAGAAATGAAGAAGATATGAAGTTTTATTTTTTTGTTCAGTTTTCCGACAAGTTCAGACGACGGCGACTACACTGGAGGTCCACCAGAGAAAAAGACAAAATATTCCGTTAGACTTAATGGAATATTGTGACGCCGTTGACGTTAACGGAATATTTTGTCAAGGCTGACAGAATATTCCTCTGCTGTTAGGACTAACTTGTCAGTTAGCATGTCAGGCGAGTAGGTGCGCATGTGTCTTGTGACCTGCTAGCGCGTGAGGGCGCGTCCAGCCACCGGCTGACGAGTGGTTGACATGTGCAAAACTGTGTCGTCGGTAGAACATTTTAGTATATTCAAACCTTCCGTTTGAGCAACCTATGGGAAGTTATTCCTAGCTTTTAGCGTATGTCCTTATTAACTAATTGTAATTAGTAAGTTCACATATAGGAGAAACTTACCCCAAGGACGTACGTGGGCAAGCAAGGCTAGGGGGTTACAATCCTTCGACTTACCAGTGAGTGGGCATTTTGTTTTCATATATTACATATATACCTTATAGTTTCCATAAATGTTTTAAATAGTTTTATGCTTATTATGCCATGACTTATATACTTTTAAAATACTACGATATGGTTGAGTTTTATATTACATCATGGCATATCCATATGTATATTACCTGCATATAATTTTTGTGAATGCTTTGGAATACTAAGGTGAATGTGGGACGAGCAAGTAAGTCCAAGTAAGATTATGTTGTGAATTGAGATGATTGAATCACTATGGCATGCTTTTACATATAGAATGCTCATCATTGCTACACCTCGGTGTTAGTGCTCCCGCCTAAGGCCAGGGTTAGTTCTTCACGTGTATGTTCACTTCCCGCATCGCATGCTCACATTGGATCCAAGTAGGTGCTAGTCATGTCATACAGGTTACTTTAGGTGACTCCGACTCATAGGTAACTCGCGCTTAGCGCTAGTCTTCACGTGATCGTAGCCCTAGAGCGATTATTATACACTTAGTGTCGTACAGGTCATATTTGGTGACGTCGACTCGTGTGTTAGCATATGACTAATGAACGATAGGTGCAGTCGTACATGTCACATTAGGTGACTCTGACTAACATATTAGCATGGATTACAGCACATGATCATATACATATTGTTGTTGAGCTTTTCTGCCGTGGTATACTTCTAGACGTACATTTGGCATGCATTGGATTTTCATACTTATACGTAGTATGATATTTTAAAAACTATACATGTTTTACAGTGATGGGTTAGTATGTTCAGAAAGATATATGGTTTTATAAATCTTTATTTTTGTGCCCACTCACCCTTCTTTTTTTTTGCTCTTCCAGGTCCTAAATAGTTGAATTTTTG
Organism: Crataegus laevigata; assembly: GCA_963580275.1. Lineage (NCBI taxonomy): Eukaryota > Viridiplantae > Streptophyta > Magnoliopsida > Rosales > Rosaceae > Crataegus > Crataegus laevigata. Next base: position 13,611,736 of record OY756946.1, read on the forward strand.
TGGCTCACCATGATCTCCAAGCAGTTCTGACATATCTCCACCCTAATGTAGGAACTATTCTCAGTTGTGTAATAAGTACATTTGCTAGTTCGACTGTACTAATTATTATCTATGCTCTGACATTGTAATTTATGGGTTTTATCACTTTCGCACACTCTGTTTAGTAGTTTAATTTAAATTCTATTTTGGTTCTTATTTATCCACATTCTTACATCACTTGGACATTGGTTACGTCACATTCCGGTGACAACCAACACTCCTTGCCTCGGGGCGGGGTGTGTCAACTGTTCACTTTAACAAAAAACCATATTTTTACACTAAAAAGTCAATCCTGGTACTATTTACTTTATCCTTTATTTTGTCCTTACCGTTAAAACTCAAAGTTTTCAAACCATTTTCATTAGTTTTTATTTTTATTTTTTATTTATTTTTTATTTTTTTAGGTATGAATTTGAATCCCACGTCTACTGCAAAGAGCAAAGAGAAGATTAAGAGGATACACATGGGTTTGTGTTTATCTTTTTCTTTCTTTTTTTAATGGCTTTTTTTTTATTGTGTTTTTCACTTTTTTGTGTTTGACATATTTATCCGGGTTTTAATAATTTTTAATTTTTAATTTTCAATTTTGTTATTTGTAGAGAGTTATAACCGTAATTTCATGTGGTTTTAGTTGATAAGTAGTGTTTATTAATATTAGTATAGATTTTAAGAAGTGTGTGGGACAGTGAGAGTGTTTGTGAAAATTTCAAATTTTATAGATGTTTGAAATTTTGGAAACTTTTGGTGTCTCTCATTCTCCAAATTTTTTAATTACGCATGATTCTATCATACATTATGTTTATGGTCAATAACAAAGAGGCACTATGGATACAACAATATTTTTGTCTGTAGTAAAAAATTGTTATTCACTACGTGTTTATTATGCTTGTGGTAAGTTTGTACTTTTTATAACGAGCAAATAAAGCCCGTAGTAAAATTGTCATGGTAAATAAGCTATAGCCACAGTAAAAGCAAATTTTAAAATACAACAATCGAAATTCCAAATTGGGTCCAAAACTTTAAGATCTAATTTTTGGGTATGGGAGAGGGAAGATGGTGGGGAAGAAAATGGTTGAAATGGACTGATGTGTAGGTTGGTGATGGCAATATGGAAGGGGTGAGGTTGAGGGAAATGGGCTCCAAGATGAGGACTAAGGTATGAAAAGAACTTAGATATTAAAAAGAAACCTTCAAAGCCGCCGACTCTCAAAGCGTCAATCGGATGGAGAAATTGAAGAAAGGGTAGGAGTAACGGGAGGGAGGGTGAGAAATTCAAGCTGTTAAAATTCTCTCACAAGAGGAGAGAAAAACTAACACGCCCCGATCTCGATGTCATCGGGACATCGGGATGGTCACGTGTTGTCCGACACCTGAGGGGTGACGAAAGCCATTTAAAGATGCATGAGAATGAGATTAAATCAGAACTATAAATTTAATGGTAATAATATGCAAATAAGGAACGTGTTTAGAACATACAACTAATTAGAATACTAGAAGAGAAATGATATAAAAATTTAATGAACAAAGGAGTGGGTCCTACACCGAAAGGACTCGAAGATGTCGATGTGGAAATGCCTTGGCGTCAGGATTGTATGCCTCGATTTCTAGATCCTGAAGGGGGCACAAAACAAACATGAGTGGACCAATTTGATATACATATATAATAAAACAGTTATCAACATACTAACCCCCAAGTTTTATGAAAACACATATAGTATAATATAATAATAGGTTTTCTGAAACCTAGCATGCCATCAAACCTTTCACAAAACGTATCTCGTATATAGTGTGCTACTAGTGGTATCAGTATCAATAATATTCATTGTCAAATATGCCCAACCATCTCCCGGCTCGAAGCCAATATAGTCATCATTGCCAAACAGGCCCAACCATCTCCCGGCTTGAAGCCAATATAATCATCATTGCCAAACAGGCCCAACAGTGACCATTAGATATGCACAAAACCATTGAACATATATATATATATATATCTCAAAATCAAATTCATAGTATAAAGTCATCCATCATCTATACTATAAAGAGGTGTTCGAAACGTATTCTAAATATCATATCCTCATCCATCAAATATTATATAAAGAATACAGGAAAAATAGTAATAATTCAAAGTAGCCTCAGTAAGCATGATAATCAATTTCTCATAAAACGTTCACAAACGTATTCAAATAAATCATGCTTCCATGTATGCATTTCTACTATTAAAACATGCATTTTTAGAAGGGGTCCACTCACAGTACTTAGCTGCCGAAGAGCCACGCAAACTAGCGAACAAGAAAACGTCAGCAATAATTGCCCCTAAGCACATAAAGGGTACAATTTATAAAACTCTAATATAACAATTGAATTTGGGAAAACAGACATCAAAAACAGATTCTGGACGTCGAATTACTTTAAGAAGGGTCCCGGATAAATTTCGTAAACATCACCAATAATGGCTCAAAGGCCTATGAGAAATTACAATGGGAACTTGGGTTTGGGTTTAGGGCCTTCACATGTAAGGCCCAAGGCCTTTATCTTAAAAAAATTAAATATAAAACAAAACAAATAAGAAAATAGAAATGGGTTTGGGTTGGGCTCGGCAAGAAAGGCCCAAAGTTCTTGGGTTTGGTGGGTTGCCGGATTCAAAGGGAGGAGAAGGCCGGAAATCAGCCAGAAAACTGCACAATCTTTAAACATCCATAACTTTGTCAATACTCTACGAAATCAGGTGAAACAAAAATCAAATTTGTAGTTCTCGAAGAGACGAAGAGAATGGTACCTTGCATGACATCTAACTTGCCGTGGTTTGGCCAGAAAACGCCTCGAAAGCCGTCAGATTTGTCGAAAACTAGGTAAGATTCAAATGAGTATAACTTATTCAATACTCAACGAAATTGGGTGAAACAAAAAGGAAAATTGTAGTACTCAGCGAGATGAAGAGATTGATATCTTGAATGCTGGCCAACTCACCTTATTGTGTCGAATGGGGCGGTTTGCATCGGAGTTCGACGAGAAAAGGAAAGAACGGTGGTCTTCTCCACTGTGGTGCACCACAGACCTGTCCTGGGTTTGAGTTCTCACCAGGGAGAATCCTAGGGTGTGAGGATGACTGGGTGTGTGTGTGTGTGTGTGTGTGTGTGTTGATTGGAAAAAGTCCGAGTGGGAAAGATGAGAGGGAGTACGGGAAAGAGGGAGGAGAAAAGTGAGCACGAGAAGGAGGGGGACAAAATCAAGGGGGTGGGCCCCTTGGGCTCATCAAATAAGAACCAAAACTATTTTTTAAATAAAAAAATGGGGGGTGTTACAATAATTGTTAGATCCCACATCGTCTAGGGGAGTGATCCTTATATGTATATTCCCATCTCTACTTAGCACAAGGCCTTTTGGGAGCTCACTGGCTTCAGAGTTCATCGGAACTCCGAAATTAAGCGAGTAGAGAGAGAGCACTCTCATGATGGGTGACCTATTGGGAAGTTCTCGTGTGAGTTCCCAGAAACAAAACCATGAAGGCGTGATCGGGGCTCAAAGTGGACAATATCCTGCTACGGCGGAGGTCGGGCCCGGGATGTGGTGGACCCAGGGTCGGGATGTGACAATTTGGTATTAGACCCAAACCTTGGCAGTGGTGTGCCGACGAGGACGTGGGGCCCCTAAAGCGGGTGGATTGTTAGATCCCACATCGCCTAGAGAAGTGATCGTTATATGTATATTCCTATCTCTACCTAGCATGAGACTTTTGGGAGCTCACCGGCTTCGGGTTCCATTGGAACTCCGAAGTTAAAGACTTTTGGGAGCTCATTGGCTTCGGGTTCCATTGGAACTCCGAAGTTAAGCGAGTAGCACTCGAGAGCACTCCCATGATGGGTGACCCACTGGGAAGTTCTCGTGTGAGTTCTCAAAAACAAAACCGTGAGGGCGTGGTCGGGGCCCAAAGCGGACAATATTGTGCTACGGTGGAGGTCGGGCCCGGGATGTGGTGGACACGGGGCCGGGATGTGACAATTTGATATCAGAGCCAAACCCTGACCATGGTGTGCCGACAAGGACGTCGGGCCCTTGAGGGAGGTGGATTGTTAGATCCTACATCGCCTAGGGGAGTGATCTAGCACGAGGCTTTTTAGAAGCTCACTGGCTTCGGAGTTCATCGAAACTCCGAAGTTAAGCGAGTAGCGCTCGAGAGCACTCCCATGATGGGTGACGCATTGGGAAGTTTTTGTGTGAGTTCCCAAAAACAAAACCATGAGGGCATGGTCGGGGCCCAAAACGGACAATATCGTGCTATGGCGGAGGTTGGGCCCCGAATGTGGTAGACCCCAGGCCGGGATGTGACAAAAACCCCTATAGAGGGAGGGAAGAGCTCTCACATAGGAGAGAATCTAAATGTTAGTAGGAAACCTTCTTTAAATTTTGCTTCATTAACGTCCTCCCTATGAAAAGAGATGGGCAACGGTTATGACTGGCGGGTAACCGCGGTTATTTACCCATAAACGTTTATGTTCATACTCGCTGACGGGTATTTTAAACCGCACAAATTTAACCCTCTTTTTGACAGTTGTAGTATAGATGTAAGTAGGGTATCGTTCTAGGCCGGGGATTAGGAGGGCTTGCTAAAAACCTCTAAACTGACTTTAAAATATTAAACAAGACTCAAGGACACAAAATTAAGCTAAAAACTCTAATACTCTAAAAATGACTCAAAATAATGAAAACAATTTAAAATAAAAACTAGGAAATTAATTAGATGGAAATTAAATTAAAAGATTAAAAATAATAAAAACTAACCAAATAATATAATATAATAATGGGGGGGGGGGTTTGGTTTGGATAAAACGTAAATTAAACTTAACTAAATTATAAAATTGACAAAAACATAAAATAAAAGTAAATGGATAGGCGACGGATTGGCTAGAGGGTTCTTCTCCACACAAGACACATGCAATCTAAATTGACCTTCAGTTGTTCTTTCAATAAGTTGTAAATCTCAATACTCCAGATTAATTAGGTACGCTTAAATTAACCTTCAGATTTTCCTTCAGTTATTGAATTGGATGAACAGCATACAACAACTCAAATTATTCCCCAAAAGTTCTCTACGTGAAAAGCACAATAGAGATACGATTAAAGATCATTATGTTATATGAAAATCATAAGTGTTCACAAGGCATTCGTAACTATGAACAGCATGATACGTTTGCCAGGAATTTACTTAACGCGATTGTGACTAGCAACCTTCACTACTCATGAATATAAATTCATAACGATTAGGTGAAATTCACTTATATTCTAGCATCAAATTTATGCATGTAAATTAAGTTTGCATTCTTAATCGACAAACATAAATAAGTTATTAACCAAGCAGTTAAGCAAATTAAATCACAACTGAAGTTACCAATTCAAATTACAAATATATCCATGGCTTTGAATTAACCTCTAGCCAAAATAAAATTTATTTACACATATTTAAAAACAGAAATAAAATAAGAGTTTGGAAGGGATTAAACCAAATGAGGGATTGCAAGGATCTGTGCAATTCGGTGCCACTGTGCAATTCTGTGTTGCACCGTGTGATTGGGTGCCAGTTGGCAGCTCTCCTGCTGCCCCCGAGGCAGCTCCCTCAGTTCTTTTGGTTTCCCGAGACTTGGTGTCTCACTTCCCCCACCGTGTATAGCTTGCCTAAACTGCCAGCATGGCAGCTCCAATTCTCCCCTCCAATTTCAGCTTATCCCCCATGAGCTTCTGTCGTCACTTTTTGATTGCTGTTTTGTGATTTCTTCTCAAGCTGCCAAATGGCAGCTCAGTCTATCTCTCCAATTCGTGAGCTCTCCCCCTCTGGCGCAAGCTTCCCGTGATGAAGGCCCCACTGCCCTCCCTCGTTGGCTGCCCCCAGGCTCTGGCCTTGTTTTTCTTTGCTTCTTATTGGCTGCCGAGAAGCAGCTCGGTGCCCTCGGATTCTCCCCTCAATTGGCTGCCTTCCGTGCTCTCGGTCTTATCGCTGCCAAGGCAGCTTGAGCTGCCTTTTATTTTTTTGTTTTCTTTCTATCTCGCTGCCCCAAGGCAGCGCCCTTCTCCTCCCGCAGCTCCGAGGAGCTCCTCGATTATGAACTCTCTATTTCGTGTCCTGTCTGTCTCTCTTATTCCTGCTTTTGTTTTTTTTTTCTTTTTCTTCTCCAATGGCTTTCCACCGAAAGCGTGCTTTCATCATGGATGCCAGCCAAAATGGCATCTCTTTCTTCTTTTTCTTAAATTATTTTCTGCTAAGATGCCCACCTAATTATGATTTCCACCGAAAGCATTACTCACACATATTTTAATACATAAATATATAAATATATAAATAAATATAAATATATAAATATATATATATAAATAAATATATAAATATATATATAAATAAATATATAAATATATATATATATATATTATTTTCCAAATGATAAATTCTAATCAACAAGCAAGATAGTTTAAACGAATTAATTACTTAACACTTCACTTATTCTATTTTTATTTTCTTAACTACATAAATTCTTATAAAACACAAAATCAACGTAAATAGCTCAAAATATAACGAACTAACTAAGAAAAGACGAGTGAATTTGATATAAAAATGTATATAAATATGGTCCGATCAAATACCCCCACACTTAGCTTTTGCTAGTCCTCGAGCAAAACAAAGAAAACAAGAACAAGTAATAACATGAAAAACATTAGCTTCCCCTTATTTGACCCTCATAGAATTTCATTCGAAAACGCAAATCATCAAGAACCATAGCTAGCACAAAACAAACTAATCCCAGTTCATCTTCCTTATTCAAATATTAGCAGTAATCTTTAAATCATCCTTGAAGTGTAGTGTGTGAGATAGCCATGCTAATGCAATTTCAAGTTTTTATTTTTAAAATCACCATATGCAAACCAGCAACCTTCTCACGGGATATGCACTCAATCACACATGTGTTTAGTTTTAATGTGTTTCGCTCAAAGAAACAAATGTGAAAGTTCTACCATAAGCTTGCATAAAGATCACTTCTCCACAATCATAATTGCAAAACTTAAATCAAGAGGACTTTTATTGGATGTAACGGGGCTTAGGGATAGGGCTATTGAAACGAAAGAATAGGAAAACACAAGTTCCAAGCTACATCGCCAGCGATTCTTTTGTTGAGATTTATAAGAACTCAAACTTTCCAACAATTCTTCTAACACCTCCTATCACACCCTTAAACTGAAACTTTAAAAACTTTTTTATTTTCTTCGTATACAATCTTTCTTTTTCTTTTCTTTTCTTCTCTTTTCTCATTTTTTTTTTTTAAATACAAACATGAAAAACCCCCACACTTATTCTTTTGCCAAACTCATTCCAAGTACTTCACAAACATTTCTCATAAGACAGTTTCAAATTGCTCGCTTGGAAAGGGTAAGGAAAAATGTTTGAGGTATAAAGGTAGACATGTCTGGTGATAAGAAATAAAAGGCTCAACAAAACGGCTCAAATTGGCAATCTAATGATATCATTTTTCTTTGGGAAACATGTTTATTTGGGCCATGGTGGTGAACCTAATGCCTCTATCATTTTCAAATTCATGCAATCAATGACAAATATTTCGAAAGATCGTTACGCAAGTTCTAGAGATGCATCTCACATAAGTTCATCACACATGAAAGAATAGGAGTGTATGAAAAATGCACACACTTTCAATAGGCTCAAAAACTCACATAGGATGTATACGGTCACTAAATTTACATATGAAGCTTTAAGTCATGCTTTAATTTCACATCAGCAAGGCTATGTGCATTTGGTTTTTCAAAGATGATCAAACATGTACAAAACTAACAAGAGAATAAGGAAATTCACATAACACATGTTAACTAAGTTCTTGATAATCATGGTTCAAACTTCATTCAGTTATATCATTGGGTCGGGAAACTAACAAAAATCTAATTAAAAACAATAAGGAAAACAAAACAATATTTTTGGATTTTTAAATTTTTTCGAAAAATTAAATAAAACAAAACTAATTAAGAAAACAAAAAGCAATAATACGGAAACAAATGAACCAGTTCAAAGTCGAAGGTACAAAAATTTTCAATTTGGTCATTTTTTATACTCTTGATACCCCCACACTTAAACTAGACATTGTCCCCAATGTCAGAAAACAATTATAATGCAAATAAATATGAAAATAAAAAAATAAAAATAAAATTACTAAATGAAAAGAAACAAAATAAAGCAAAAGGGCTGAAAACTTCCCTAATTTGCAGAAAACTCAAGCGAAGACCCCCAAGCGTAAATTTTGCAGTCAACTTCAAGGGCAGAAATATTCGAAAGTTCCTGCAAAGAACAGAAATAAACAGTTAAGCACGCAAGAAAAAAATAGAAAATTCAAACGAAAAATTGAAAATGAAAATAAAAGATAATGAAAAGAACTAATAGGCGATCATTGGTCATGATCGTTGATTTTCCACAGCTTTCTTCTTGAACTGGATGGGCCTTCTTTCTTGCAAGTGCTCTTCAGCTTAGTAGAGGATGAGTCAGCACGTTGTCTCCACATGCTTCAAGTAGTCCGGTCTCCACGCAGGTGTGGCATCTTCTTGAACTCTTGGATCATCTCACCTTCCGCCTTCATCAGGATGCACCTCAGACTCCTCCTGCTTCGTCTGTGAGGTACTTTTGTTTTTGAAGAAGTACCTCAACACAGGTTTATTTTTGAAGTGTGTTGGGAGGGGTCTGAGATGAGTACTCGAGAGCAAGACTAGGTAAGCAATCAGGATCTCACTTTCTCCACGTTCCTCAGATGAAGGTGAGGAGAAAGCATGATATGAGATACTTTTGCTTTTAACCTTTTTGATATGAAATACTTTTGCTCTGGATGATTTGTTTTCTGGGGTGATCCAAGGGATGAAGAACACTGAGTGACTCGAAAGGTTTCTTTGGGAAGACATTATCGGAGATGAAGAGAGGTTGAGAGGTTGAGAGGGTGTGAAGGTGTGCCTTTGATGTGGAAGGCGAAGGTCGAACTTATAGAAATTTGGCTTCACAACCGGAACTATTCCTTCACTATTTGTCGGCAGCCGGTGGATGGATGAACAATGCCCGTTACGCGCTTTCTGACAAAGCTTCCGTAATTTCCGCGAAGCTGACTGCGCATGCGACGAGTGACGACAAATTGGAATGATGATCTTTTGAAAACCGGGGTTCAAAACCGGGTGCGGCTCGTGGTTTTCGCAACGCTCCACGCTGCACGTCATGAGTCACGACAAAATTGGAAAACCTGAGGCCACGTGATTGCTGAGTCAAGCCCAGCTTTTGAGAAAGGAAACGGCTCTTTTGAGACAGGACTCCGGCATTTGAGAAATGAGCGTCCAGCTTTTCCGATTTGCGTGAGGACGCGTCTTCACCTCTGAGGAGCGGGCGCCTCTTTGATTTGCTTCTTTTTATAGAGGCGCTAATTCTGCTCCACTTCACACTTGAACTCCCTCAAACACTTCCTTCTGAAAATACTCCCTTCTGTAAACACTCATAATCCTTCCGAACTCTTTTTGCACTTATGCACTCTTAATCTTTCCGAACTCTTTTCTTCCTCAACCCCCTCTAAAAATGTCTTGCCCTTCCGACCGTCGCCTAAACTTGAATGTCGGGGAAGACGATGACTCGTCTTCTCCGAACAACATTTGGAATCCGTCCTTCATATCCCCCAATGGTCCTCTTACAGTCGGGGACACAATGATGAGGAATGAAATCACCGCTACGGTGATTGCCAGAAATCTGCTCACTCCAAGGGACAATAGGATGCTATCTAGGCGGTCGGACGAGCTGGCCGTTCAGGAATCTCTTGCCCTCAGCGTCCAAAGTGCAGGCTCAGTTTCGAACATGGGCCAGCGCCTGCTTGCAAGATCTCGTCAGGTGGAGTCGCTGATGGCGGAGGTGGCCAGTCTTCGGCAAGAAGTCAGAGGACTCAGGCACGAGAACAAGGAGTTGCACATGCTTGCAACTAGTTACTCGACCAGCATGAAGAGGAAGCTGGACCAGCTGCAGGAGTCAGACGGTCGGATTCAGAGCGATCATGAAAGGTTCATGGCGCTACTCCCGAGGTTTATGTTGCCTTCGTCCTCTGGAGCTGCACCAAGCGTTCCGGCTCCGGAGATTCCAACTCTAGCACTTCGTCTTCCCGGAGCTCCATCGACTTCTGCGGTGCCACCTGACCAATGACCAATGAACGCCATTAGTTTTTCGCATTATTGTAAAAAAAAAAAAAATTTAAGTTTATTTAAATATATATATATATATATATATATATATATATATTACTAATATTAATATTATTATTATTTTTTTTAAGGAAGTTTTAAGCAAAATAAAATATGTAAATTAAAATATGTAAATTAAAGTAAAAAGACTTTGTTTATCCGCACTAAAAATAAACATTGCCCTTAATTTATTTAAACTCAAACTAAATAAAAATCAACCAAATAACAAAATTAACTAAGCAAAACAAAATTGAAAGTAAAGGCAATAAAAAGAAGGGTTAAGAAATGCAAATCTGGTTGCTTGGGTTGCCTCCCAAGAAGCGCTTGATTTAACGTCTTTAGCCGGACGAATCTTTCCTTTAAACTCCCCTCAGCTCCAAAGCACGGAATTTATCTTTTAATGGGAGGTGATATTTGAAATGATTCGGCAATAGTCTGAATTCTCGGGTGGGTGCCTGAATCATTAAAATCAGAATGTTAGTAAAAAACAAAATTAAAAATGGAGAAGATGGCTTAGTTTCATTCTCCGACACAAATTCAATTACAAAAACCACATTTTTGGATATTTCCGGGATTTTGAACTGGGCCAGGTTTACAATGATGGTTATGGCCTGTCCCGTGTTATCAAACTCAATTTCTTGGGCCTTTGTAGTCTGCACAGCCTCTTGAATGTATTCTTGATATGCAACGCATTCTCCAGCCACTTCGATATCTTGAATCTCTTTTCTTGGTGTGCAAGGTTCGGGAACTTGTTTTGGTGCACCAAGAATCGGGATATCACTTTGGATCTCAGGAAGAACTTCCACAATCTGCCCCATTTGATTATTCAATTCTCCCATCTCCTTGGTTTGATTTTCTACTTCCTGGTTCAAAGAGATGAGTAATTGAATAATATTATCATTATTCACAGATGTACCTGAATTGAATTGGGCAGATTGTTGTGGTGGCTGTGGTGGCTCATATGGCCACTGATAGAACTCTTCCGATGACGGCAATTGTTCCTCTTGTTGTGAACCCTGCGTCAAAGAGATTAGTTCTTCAAGAATTTCATTATAATTTACAGGCATACTTGAATTCGATTGGAATTGTTGTGGGGGATGTTGTGGTGGCTGCATAGGTCTGGAATAGAACTCGTCTTGCTGCCAATATCCACTTTGTTGAAATTGCTGAGGTTCATCCCACATCTGATCTGAATAACCTCTCCAATCCGAATTGCAAGCGTTAGAAAACATGTTGCCCCTTGATTGGCTGTGGCTTTGATATCCCCAATTATCGTCATATGCAGAAAATTGAGGATACTGATGAGCTTGATATCCTTGCCCATAGGGCACATCAAATGTAGAGACATTTGGCATTGTGGTCCTTTCGGCATTATGAGTCAATTGAGCAGTGAGCTGCGCCAATTGAGCTTGAATGGTTGCCATATCTTGCTCCATTAGTACCTAAAATTAAAGAAAGAAAAATAAATCAAATATCAAAAATAAAACACACAAACACAAATATAAACACAAACAAATATAAAAATAAACACAAACAAAAATAAAGGGATTAGCAAAGTTTCTAATCCCCGGCAACGGCGCCAAAAATTTGACGGGTATTTTAAACCGCACAAATTTAACCCTCTTTTTGACAGTTGTAGTATAGATGTAAGTAGGGTATCGTTCTAGGCCGGGGATTAGGAGGGCTTGCTAAAAACCTCTAAACTGACTTAAAAATATTAAACAAGACTCAAGGACACAAAATTAAGCTAAAAACTCTAATACTCTAAAAATGACTCAAAATAATGAAAACAATTTAAAATAAAAACTAGGAAATTAATTAGATGGAAATTAAATTAAAAGATTAAAAATAATAAAAACTAACCAAATAATATAATATAATAATGGGGGGGGGGGTTTGGTTTGGATAAAACGTAAATTAAACTTAACTAAATTATAAAATTGACAAAAACATAAAATAAAAGTAAATGGATAGGCGACGGATTGGCTAGAGGGTTCTTCTCCACACATGACACATAAGCAACCTAAATTGACCTTCAGTTGTTCTTTCAATAAGTTGTAAATCTCAATACTCCAGATTAATTAGGTACGCTTAAATTAACCTTCAGATTTTCCTTCAGTTATTGAATTGGATGAATAGCATACAACAACTCAAATTATTCCCCAAAAGTTCTCTACGTGAAAAGCACAATAGAGATACGATTAAAGATCATTATGTTATATGAAAATCATAAGTGTTGACAAGGCATTCGTAACTATGAATAGCATGATACGTTTGCCAGGAATTTACTTAACGCGATTGTGACTAGCAACCTTCACTACTCATGAATATAAGTTCATAACGATTAGGTGAAATTCACTTATATTCTAGCATCAAATTTATGCATGTAAATTAAGTTTGCATTCTTAATCGACAAACATAAATAAGTTATTAACCAAGCAGTTAAGCAAATTAAATCACAACTCAGAAATCACAACTGAAGTTACCAATTCAAATTACAAATATATCCATGGCTTTGAATTAACCTCTAGCCAAAATAAAATTTATTTACACATATTTAAAAACAGAAATAAAATAAGAGTTTGGAAGGGATTAAACCAAATGATGGATTGCAAGGATCTGTGCAATTCGGTGCCACTGTGCAATTCTGTGTTGCACCGTGTGATTGGGTGCCAGTTGGCAGCTCTCCTGCTGCCCCCGAGGCAGCTCCCTCAGTTCTTTTGGTTTCCCGAGACTTGGTGTCTCACTTCCCCCACCGTGTATAGCTTGCCTAAACTGCCAGCATGGCAGCTCCAATTCTCCCCTCCAATTTCAGCTTATCCCCCATGAGCTTCTGTCGTCACTTTTTGATTGCTGTTTTGTGATTTCTTCTCAAGCTGCCAAATGGCAGCTCAGTCTATCTCTCCAATTCGTGAGCTCTCCCCCTCTGGCGCAAGCTTCCCGTGATGAAGGCCCCACTGCCCTCCCTCGTTGGCTGCCCCCAGGCTCTGGCCTTGTTTTTCTTTGCTTCTTATTGGCTGCCGAGAAGCAGCTCGGTGCCCTCGGATTCTCCCCTCAATTGGCTGCCTTCCGTGCTCTCGGTCTTATCGCTGCCAAGGCAGCTTGAGCTGCCTTTTATTTTTTTGTTTTCTTTCTATCTCGCTGCCCCAAGGCAGCGCCCTTCTCCTCCCGCAGCTCCGAGGAGCTCCCCGATTATGAACTCTCTATTTCGTGTCCTGTCTGTCTCTCTTATTCCTGCTTTTGTTTTTTTTTTCTTTTTCTTCTCCAATGGCTTTCCACCGAAAGCGTGCTTTCATCATGGATGCCAGCCAAAATGGCATCTCTTTCTTCTTTTTCTTAAATTATTTTCTGCTAAGATGCCCACCTAATTATGATTTCCACCGAAAGCATTACTCACACATATTTTAATACATAAATATATAAATATATAAATAAATATAAATATATAAATATATATATATATATTATTTTCCAAATGATAAATTCTAATCAACAAGCAAGATAGTTTAAACGAATTAATTACTTAACACTTCACTTATTCTATTTTTATTTTCTTAACTACATAAATTCTTATAAAACACAAAATCAACGTAAATAGCTCAAAATATAACGAACTAACTAAGAAAAGACGAGTGAATTTGATATAAAAATATGGTCCGATCACTCGCATAACTGTTTATCCGTTGGATAATTGCATAAACGGTTATACCCATACCCATAACCGTTTATAAACGGTTAACCATACCCATAACCGTCTACTTATTTAACCATAACCGTTTACCCATTTAACCATAACCATTTACCCATTTACCTGTTTTTGAACCCGTTTATCCTTCTTTTTTTTACCCATTTACCCCTTTTTCACCCGCCTACATTTTTTTTTACGACTTGAAAATTACAAAAGAAAAATTTGTCATAATTTTTGTTTTCTGACAATTAAACACTGTTATAGGTACATTTAAGCATGCATTTCTCTATTTTAATCATTTAAGTCCTCATACAATTCCAATAATTAAAATAATAGTTTATGAACGATATTTTTCTACTACACCCAAGCAAGACTTTAATTATAATCCATATGATTACAAAGTAAAGCTTCTAAAAATAAAAAGTAGTCATTATCTTATAAGCATTCATAAACAAATAAATCAATAATTAATCAGATAAGTATGAAATCGGAAGGGTAAAAGGCACCTTGAGGGGCAAGGAGAGAGAGATAAGCTGCAGCAATGAAAGAGATGAGTGGCGTAGATGAGAAAGAGGGCGGCATAGATGAGAGAGAGGGTGGCGAAGAGAGATAGATGAGCGGTGGAGATAAGAGAGGGTAGCGAGGAGGGAAAGATAAGCGGGGGATGGAGCGTTTGAGACTCTGAGTCTGGCGGAGAGATTGAAAATTTAGGGTTTTTAATTTTTTTATTATAAATTTTACATACATTAAATTAAATGGGTAAATGAATACCCATTATAACCATGGTTAATACCCATAATCGGTGGATACCCGTTATAACCGCGGGTAATACCCATAACCACTCATTTAAATTTCATGGATAAACGGTTATACCCATAACAGTTTGTTCGTCTAAACGGTTACTCATAACCGTAACCGTGAACTTTAAATGGACGGGTAATTGTGGTTACCAAGACTCATGGTTATTATGCTCATCCCTATCTATGAACTACAATTTAGAAAATTAGAATTTAAAAAAAAAAAAAAACTATATTCTATTCCTTAAATAAGTTGAAGTGACATAAATATAACGCTTAGCGAAAAGTGACACGGGTAATTGTTGTTATGGCAAAAGTTTAGTACTAATTCTGAAACATAATATGAGAAATGGAGCTTGGAAATGAGAAATTGTTGTTTTTCTCATGTTTGGTAAGTTCGCTTTGAAACTGGTTTCTTGACACATGAGAAAATAGAGGGGAAGTGAAACCCTCCAGCCCCTTTTGTATTCACTTTCCTTCTCATTGGAAGCCAAAAACAAGCATTGGTATCATTTTTAATTACAAATATGTCCTCATTAACAATTGAAAATACCCATTATATATATATATATATATATATATATATATGTATTTCCAATCCAATTTCCTTATCAAATATAAGAAATTTCTTTTGCATTTTCCTTCTAAAAAAATGATAAATTATTTTTCTGATTCCTTTTCACGTACTAAATGTAACCAAATAGTTAGCAACTTCCAACGTCCAAATTATCATCAAACAATGTAATTAAAGATGGGTCAAGTGACCCCAACCTCTCCCAAAAAAGTCTTCAAAAACAACTAACAACTTTTTCTAAACACATGCAATGTAGACACAAATGTGAAATAAGTCTTAATATTGGTTGGAAGATAGAGGAGAAGGAGCAATAAGCAGTATCACAAATGCACCATGACTAAGTTTTGCTGTTGCTCCAGTCCACACACACACTCATTATTTCTCTCTGTTACATTTATTTCCCTTCGCTTACCACCCACCAGAATGAACCAACCTTCTTTGAATGAATCAATCTCTCTCTATCTCTCTCTCTCTCTCTCTCTCTCTCTCTCTCTCTCTCTCCCCTCATTAACAGCGCGGGCAGGCAGCTATCCAGATTGATAGGTAGTTGATTGTTATCTGCTCCAACCACTATACATGGACACATGTAAAGTTCTTCTCTCTTTATATGTGATCTACGTTTTCTTTTATCTTCTGGGGGTTTGAGGCCTTGGCTAATAAGGTAGGATTTTATAGAAACAAAAAGGAAATATGGAGACAGAGGCGGCAGGCGGTGGTGGTAGTGGTGGTGTTGGTGGCGGTGGAAGTGGAAGAGGTGCATATTTGGTGTGGGAGGATCTAAGTGCGGTGCTTCCAAACTTCAGAAAGGAAGCACCCACAAAGTGGTTGCTCAATGGGCTGAGTGGGTTTGCTGAGCCTGGTAGGCTCATGGCTATCATGGGTCCTTCTGGCTCTGGAAAATCAACTCTTCTTGATACTTTAGCAGGTTCTCTCTACCTCTCTCTATCTCTCTCTCCCCTCTTTTGTGATCTTCCATAGATGAACACTGCACAGCAGCACAGGTAGAGGTAGCACAAAATATGCATATGGTTTCATTTCATCATCCTTTGTAGATAAAATCAAAACATTTCACTTTTGTTGTTTATTTATTAAATAGTACTCCTTTAGCCAATTTGTATAAAAACCCATTATTTAGGAAAGATTCTGGGGTTTGCCATGTAATTTACACTTGTTAATAATCATTCCACCACCCAAAAGTGATGTAATTTGGCCGAGATTAACGTCTTTAGTGTTAACTCCATTTGTTCCATTGAAAAAAGGTTCTTTGTGCATTTGCTGACCCCCTTACCATCTATTAATTATCATAAGAAGAGTTTAATTTAATAAATATATTTCATAAATTTCAAAATTTAAATTCATCCAACGTCAATGAATAAGATGCGGAGCATTATCACTGTTTAATCGTTGTCAACAAAAATATTCCCGTATTAACCTAAGCTGGATTTAATTTGTCCAATCCAAGGGTGAAGTCTTGTCCCACATTTTTGTTGCCCATTAAAGAGCCACCAATTGCACTTGAATGCAAACCAGCCCTTGGCCACCAGTCTTTTATTTCTTTTCTTTTCACGTCATCACTGGTTATAAAGGAGGCAGATAGGCAGAGAGAAAAAATTGAATGCCGAGTGACTAGTTTTAAAGGCTCTTACAAGAAAGGTCTAAACTCCAGTTACAGTCCTTCAGGGGAAGGCAAAACTTTAAAGCCATGAGAGTCCAAAGCTAATTTCGTGTTTCTTTCGGTAAAATAATACTCGTCTGTAACGGACCTGTAGTTGAAAAGGTTAAAAACATGGCCTCCCTACTAGAGATTTTGTGTTCAATTCCCCAACCCCTGCTATGACGACGTATGAAGTTATTTTTACTAAAATTGTATTTGTTTATGTGACACAGGCAGACTCTCAAGAAATGTTGTTATGACTGGAAATATTTTGTTTAATGGAAAGAAGAAAAGACTGGCATATGGCGCTGTTGTAAGTTACAAAAATTCCCAGTTGCTTATATGGAAAATTAAAAAAAATTGAAAATTACATCACGGGCTTGCTCTCGTTGGGAGTCAAACTCAAGACCTCCCGCTTACTAAACGGGTGCTCTAACCAACTGAGCTACGAGAGCAGATTGGCCTTCACTTTTTTATAAGCATTATTACTACTATCGAACAGAATTTTGTTGCCATTGTTTAAGCATTTACATCCTCCCAATTCCCTATTAACTACGTGCAATTCCAGGCTTATGTCACACAAGAGGATGTATTGTTGGGCACACTCACAGTTAGAGAAACCATAACGTACTCGGCTCACTTGCGGCTTCCGAGTAATTTTACCAGAGAAGAGGTTAAGAGCATTGTGGAGGGAACAATTATGGAAATGGGGCTCCTGGAGTGTGCCGACCGATCAATTGGAAACTGGCACTTGAGAGGTATTAGTGGAGGGGAAAAGAAGAGAGTAAGCATTGCACTTGAAATTCTAACAAGGCCCTGCATATTATTTCTTGATGAACCTACTAGTGGCCTTGATAGCGCCTCCGCTTTCTTCGTCATTCAAACACTTCGAAGCATTGCTCGCGATGGAAGAACGGTTGTTTCATCTGTTCACCAGCCAAGTAGTGAAGTATTTGCACTCTTTGATGACCTCTTCTTACTATCTGGTGGTGAAACTGTTTATTTTGGAGAAGCAAAGACTGCTATTGATGTAAGAGAGGGAATCTTGGCACCCTGTTACCAGTATTTTTATATCGTCAATGAATGAGTTAGTGAACCCCATTTTTCTTTTCTTGCGACTAATGCTAATTCCGTTTTGATATTTGTAGTTTTTCGCTGAAGCAGGTGTCCCATGTCCTAGTAGAAGAAATCCTTCTGACCACTTTCTACGTTGCATAAATTCGGACTTTGACATTGTGACTGCCACACTGAAAGGATCTCAAAGAATTCGGGTGCGTATTATTTCTAACTCAGTTCCTTTACGCAGGATTTATGCAACACGGTTATTTGATTTTATGTTTCAAATGAAATATTTTGGGTATTCTTTTCTCATACTAGTTGAGTTGTATCTTTGTGTCTGAATTGGTAGGATGTACCAACATCAGCAGACCCTCTCATGAATTTGGCAACAGCAGAGATCAAAGCTAGGCTAGTCGAGAAATACAAACGTTCAAAATATGCAAATAAAGCGAGAGCCAGGATGCAAGAAATATCAGAAATTGTAACTTTACCAACTTGAGCTCTTTAGTCACATTTCTTTCTGCAGTGCATAACATTGATATGCCATTATATGCATTGACTTGGTATCACTGGAAACATATATGAAGTAGTCTATGTGTTGCAGGAGGGACATGTAATTGATTTGAAAAGTGGAAGTCAAGCAAGTTGGTGGAAGCAACTTTCAACGTTGCTGCGAAGGTCATCTCTGAACATGTCTAGAGATGTGGGGTATTACTGGTTAAGGATAATCATCTATATATTTGTATCAATATGTGTTGGTACCGTCTATTTTAAAGTTGGCCACGGCTATACTGCAATCTTTGCCCGGGCAGCATGTGGTGCGTTTATAACCGGCTTTATGACATTTATGTCTATTGGAGGATTCCCATCTTTCATAGAGGAAATGAAGGTAAGCTAATGCAACACAGATATTACTCATATACCAATGGTGAAATAGCAAGACATTTCTGTGGTAGTTTTCGCCTTTTCATGCCTTGTTTTCTTCTTGCAAACAGGTGTTTTATCGAGAAAGGCTCAATGGGTATTATGGAGTTTCGGTTTTCATCATTTCCAACTTCCTCTCTTCGTTCCCATTCTTGGTTGCAGTTACTCTTAGTACTGGGACTATTACTTATCATCTGGTGAAATTTCGACCGGAGTTTTCGCATTATGTGTTCTTCTGTCTCAATATATATCTCTGCATTTCGGTGATAGAGAGCCTCATGATGGTTGTCGCTTCTCTGGTTCCCAATTTCCTAATGGGTATAATAACAGGAGCTGGAATCATGGTAAGAATATACACTCAAATGTTTGATAAGCTTTCCTTTTCTCTTTCCCGTCATCATGTATATCCTTCCTGGTGTATCCTCAACTACATGGTTGTGCATGCAGGGCATCCTGATGATGACCTCGGGTTTCTTCCGCTTGCTGCCGGATCTTCCTAAGCCATTCTGGCGCTACCCAATTTCATATCTCAGCTACGGCTCATGGGCAATACAGGTAAATCTTTGTAAACCATCTACCTCTTACCACTACTTGTCACAATGATAATGAAGTGTAAAATCAGATGGTATTCATTTGTATTGTAATTTGACTTGCAGGGTTCCTACAAGAACGATTTCATTGGCCTTGAGTTCGAGCCCATGATACCCGGTGAACCAAACCTTACAGGCGAGTATATCATCAAACATATGTTTGGGATACCAATAGACCACTCCAAGTGGTGGGACTTGGTTGCTATTGTAGCCATTCTTGTAATGTACCGGGTTCTCTTCTTCCTGATTCTCAAGTTCAAGGAGAATGCATCGCCGTTGTTTCAGTCACTCTACGCAAAGAGAACCCTGCACCACCTTGGTAAGAGGCCGTCGTTCAGGAAACTGCCCTCTATTTCTTCCAAGAGGCACCAACCTCTCCACTCACTGTCTTCTCAAGAGGGCCTTAACTCTCCACAGCCGTAGAAGAGGCATTGCAGGACTGAGTAACCAGTCACTTTTACTAAGAAAAAAATCAGATAAAAAAGTAGGGAGCTTCTGTTGGAGTTTTATATACAGAAACTGTTTGATGTTCTTTCTCTGATGGATATCATTAGAGAAATAACCCTCCCGATTTTCATCAGCGTTTTGGTCTAAATCGGGTCGGCCCTCCACCGTTCAGTGCCTAGGCGACACCTAGGCCGACTTTCAGGACACTTATTAGAGTTCGAACTTGTTCGCCACCCTAATCAGACGATGAGCATTATTACATTTTAAGAGCACATCACATATTTGGTGGTTAACAAATTTAATTTATATAATATACTTAGCACTCTAAAAATCTTATTCTACACTCTTTATAAATATTTTTTTTTTCTTCTTATTATAGAAAGTTTGGTGTGCAAAATGAGATTTTTGAAGTGTCAATAACAATTTCCTATTATATATAAAATACTAATTTGATCTGAGAGAAATAAATTATCATTAAGTTGTTTTGTTTGTCATCATAATAGTGTTTTATGTTATGTAAATTAAACTCGTTAACAACCCAACTATCGATGACACGCCCAATCCTGATATTCTCCGAACAACAGGTACGTGCTGGTCGACACCCGAAGGTGATGAAGCCATATTAAGATGCATGAGAATAAGAAAAATAAATAAGACTTATAAATTTAAATATAATTAACATGCAAATGAGAAACATATTCAAATCATACAACTAATTCTATACACTAGAAAAGAAATGATATAAAATTGAATGAACAAAGGAGTGGGTCCTACATCGAGAGGACTCGAAGATGGTGATGCAGAAGTGCCTTGACGCCGGAATTGTACGCCTCGAATCTAAGTCCTGAGGGGGCGCAAAACAAACATGAGTGGACCAATATATATATATATATATATATAATATTGAAACAGTTATCAACATACTAACCCCCAAAGTTTTATGAAAACATCAATAGCATAGTATATAATAATAGGTTTTTCCAAAAACCTTAGTATGCCATAAGACCTGTCAAACAATAACTTGTATATAACGTAATCACTAGTGAATGTCCAATCTCAACTCCAGGCCCTATGCCCGCTTCATGTCCATGCGTCGTAGCCAGAGGAAATTTCTTCAGGCCCTATGCCAGCTCCATGTCTTTCAGCCTGTAGCTAGAGATTATTTATCCCGGCCTTATGCCAACACCGTAAACCTCACCCGTAGGCAAAATAGGGACCACTAGGTAAGTACAAAACCATTGGACATAGTATTTCCAAACATAGGTACATATATCTCAAAACCATCTTCATAGTATAAAGTCATCCATCATCTATACTATAAAGAAGTGTGTAAAAACATATTCTAAATATTATATCATCATCCATCAGATATCCTATAAAGAACATGAGTTATATAAAATAGGATAATTCAAACTAGCCTCAATAAGCATAATATCTCACAAAACGTTTCATAAAACGTAGTCATTAAATCATGCTTCACATGTATGCAATTCTACTATTAAAACATGCATTTTAGAAGGGGTCCACTCACAGATGCTCCGTTATTATAGAGCCGTGCAAACTAGCGAAAACGGAATCGCCACAATACATGCTCCTAAACACATAAAGAGTCAAATTAACAAAACTATAATATAACAATTGAATTTGGGAAAATAGACATCGAAAACAAATTCAGAACGTCGAATTATCCTAAGAAAGGTCCCGGGTAAATTTTGAAAAAGTCAACAAAAGATAACACGGGAATATTCTAGAGAATAGGTTGGGTAATCAGGCCCAAATGCCTAGGTTCTAGGGTGGTTTTTAGGCCAGAAATGGTCGGTTTCTGAGCACTACTTCAAACGCTCATAACTTATTCGTTACTCAACCAAATCAAATGATCCAAAAATAAAAGTTGTAGCACTCAATGAGACGAAACCGTGGCTTGGTTGGAATACGCCTCAAAAGGTGGCTATCCGCTAGAAAACTATTAACTCGCCGAAATTTCTAGGTTAATTTAAACGTCCATAACTTTGTCAATACTCAACGAAATTGTTCGATTCAAAAGCCAAAATATAGTTAGGAATGTGGAGAAGAGATTCATACCAAGTGGGGACCGAGTGGTGCCAGAATTGGCCGGAAAATGGCCTGAAACATGGCCAAACAACTGCGACCTGAAAATTTTCAGATTTGCACATTGACTTTCCTTGAGCTTTTTCGAGTTCCTACACCATCAAAACCACCCAAAAACTCACTAATTGTGAACTTAGACACGACCTAAAATGATAGGGACCAATTTTGAAGCTTACCTTCCTTGAAAATGGCGAGAAACTAATCGAGGGAGATGATGAATAGTGTTGGCCTCATGAATAGTGTTGGCCTAGAGGGAGAGAAAGGTTTAGGGGTTCTTTCTTCGTTTCTGAAAACACAAGGGGAATGATGGTGGTTGTGGAGCCTAAAGTAATCCCAAAAATTCTAGAGGCGACACGTGGACTTTTATCCAAGAAAGACAAGATTGCCCTCAATAAATAGGCAGGCTTCTCAGATGCTCTCACACGCAGCTCACATCCCTGAAGGTCTAAGCAACTGAATACAACTACCTACAGCTCGCCTATCCTTGGCAAGGAATTAATGATAAGGATTAATTATCCAAATCTTATCTTTAATACATTTCTATTTGAAGAATAACTCCAATCAAGTAAGTAATCCTAATTTATTTAAATTAGGATAATTACACCATTATCTCAAGATATTATTTTCTATTTAATATCTTAGGAATAATTAGAGAATATCTCTCCATTAAACCCTATGGCCGGCCCTAACCCTATAAATACCTCATATTCTACCAAATTTGGAAAGCTCTTGCAACCCTAAAAAAGCCCTAAACGCTTCATTCTTTCAGAGAAACTAACTTAGGCATCGGAGATCCGTTGACCTAATCCCCACCCACCCCCCCTCCTAACCTCGTGGGCATGTGAGGCTTAGGTCTCTGATCAAAGGTGTTGATTATTTTGCAAGTGCATTTTCGTCAAGACTGAAGACGGCGAAAATTTGCATCGACAATGGCGTTTAAGTTGTTGTGTTATTTGTGTATAATCTCATAGAGGGGAGGGAGAGTTCTAGAGAGAGGGCACGAGAGTGAGAGGGAAAGGATAGAGAGAAAGACAAAGTAAAAGGGAGAGAAATGAGAGTGTTGAGAGAGAGAAGACTCATGGGTCCAAAAGAAAAAGGAAAAGAGTCGGGGGAAAGGAAACCAAAAATAAAAGTGGGCCCCAAGTGGCACACAAAATAAGACCCAAAAAGCAATATTTTAAACAAATGAAACCCAACTAAAGTGAAAATATGAAAATACCCTTCTGTTTCGTAAATTCCAGAAAGGGTTGTTACAATCGAGATCTATGTAGTGGATTGACATAAATATCAAAGTTTAAGATCATCTAATAATAATAATACATAGGATGGTGAGTAAACTACACCTATTAATGGAGGGGAGGATGTGGAGCGCATGTGCTTCCTCCCCCTTTCCGCCTTTTACTTTGTCTTCTCATTTAGTATCATCATATGGTGAATAATATTTTCTTGTGGCTATTTGGTCTAAAGCTATGATCATATATGAGTCCCTTTATTGTTTTTGTGATTCTCTTTCATATAAAGTCTACTCTCAATATCCTTTCTCCAAGATCTCGTACTAAAAAACAAACACAATGCTAAATGCACATGAAGAATCTGAAAATGTGGTCGAGTCAAGAACTTAGTTCTCTATTCTTAACACATTTACATCCCTATTACAATGTTTATGATTGATCGGCGCTTGTCTAGGATACAACGACCTTATCCTTACGAAAGTAACACACTATATCGTAAGGCTCCAACAAACCACTGTTGCGTTAAACTCTCTTAAAGACTCACTTAATCTCTAAGTATGGTATGTATGATATGACAATGAACTTGTGTGACTCCCATAACTTAATTCACTTACAATGAACTTGTGTGACTCCCATAAGTTAATTCACTTATGACAAAATATGATGAGGCCTTTATATAGATGTAGAAGTGACTATACAAAATAATTGTGTCTTTTCTTAAAGAGTTAATGGTTGCATCTCTTCAATCAAAAGGCAAAGATATGATGAGGTCTTTATATAGATGTATAAGTGACTCTTCAGAATAGTTGCGTGTGACTCTTCCATATAGTTACGTCATTTTTTGAAGAGTCAATAGGTGCATCGCTTTAGTCAAAAGGCAAAGATTGTGCCCTCTCTTTAATTGAACAATCACAATCTTATTCATGAATAGTCACTACTCATCAAATATAATTTTTCTTCGCATAAATGTTTGAATGAAAAATGCTTAATCATTTGTATCAAACGGTATTTATTATTATAGATGGTCCCATCTTATACAAAGTGAAAATACATTGTGAATGGATCCTTTCAAATTGAAAAGGATAACTCTACAGGAATCAGTGCATTCCTTTATTAAATGATGTCGTCCAAAAGATGTATGCTGGCATCTCCTTGCCAACCAGTGTCTTAGATTTGGCCAGAGGTCTGCTGCCCCTAAATTATTGTCTCTTATGTGTATTCTTTCTAACATTTTGACATCTGTCCTTAACCTTAACCCAAATATTAACAGCGTTATGAATAAAGAAAAAAAAAGTAAAATTGATAGTTAAAGAAAAACAAAAACCACCAGCAGCCTCAATGGTCACTCACAAAACCACACCACCATATCGTCGTCAACAACGCTTCTCCACATCGCCAGCAAAGCCTCGATGAACCCAGCCACTGATTATTTACTTTATTCTTGGCTTTCCTTCCCCCTCTTCGTGGGTTCACTTACCCTTTCATATATAACCATCAAATCCTCCCTAAATTTCTTTCATTATTTTTAGGATTTGTTAGAATTTTTATAGAAGATATGTTCTATTGGGATTTTTGACAAAGTCATATTCTATCCCTGATCTGTGACATTATTCCTATGAAAATTAACAATAGATTCTACCCAAAAATTAATCTGACAAAAGTTTGATTTGACTGTGGATATGAATGGGGAAGACGACTATTTCAATCTTGGGTCAAGAGAGAAAAAGATATAGAGGGAGGATTCAAGGGGAGGCTTTGACGGCAACAAGTAGGAGTGTCCCAAGTTGGGTTTACCACCAATGGCGGCTGATGAGGTGTATCTGGTTGTGTAGACTCCATCTGCTAGTTCTTTGTTTTTTTTATTTTTTTTTATTCTTAAGTGTAGGTGGGTGTTTTGAAAATTTTGAGTAGAAATTTCATTGTCCCACATTAGTCATTACCAAAAGGTTCATTCACTTTACAAGGCTTTGTCCCTTATAGAAAGTGATTGAAGTGATGGACTATAAAGAATAAAATTGGGTTTAACCTTGGGGTTGGGCTTTGGAGCTCTAATAATTATATTCTTTAATTAATTAATTAATTAATTTTTATATCAACAGATTCATCTGTTCAGATGAAGTCTGTAGTGATGAAAGAACATAGATAGCAAAGCACACCTCTGAGAAAATATCTCCCAACAAACACATCCCATTCTCATACCTATTGCGAACAGACATAAATCTATTATATATACATCCATCTGCATGATATTTAGAACACAAAAATAAATTCTTCTTCTACAATCCCAAACATTCTTATTAAGAGAACCACAAAGAAATTTGCTAGAAGTCAAATTTTCTGATGCTAAAATTCTGACTTAGATCGTTGAATCATATTGAAGTAAACGTTCGTAGAACTACAAGCACTGAATAGGGACGAAATTTATGTTTCAAGGACATTGCGGTACACAAGCCTCGATCTTTAATTTGTTTGTTTAATATTATTTTATTTTGTTCATACTCTGTTAAATTATTTATTTGCATTTATTATATTAGCATATATAAATTTATCATTGATTGTTGATATTTATCCAACAATATTGAAATAGAAACCATGGATCAACAATCTATGAATGTGAATGACACTGTGCCGAAATACTCTAATGGAGTCATAGTTTATAGCTTTAGACTTGGCTGGAGAAGAAGCCGAGTGGCTCAAATTTTTTTTGGAGGATATTCCAGTGTGGCCAAAGCTTGTAACTGTTATATGTATACATTGTGATAGTATGGCCACGCAATCAAAGACCAAAAGTCATGTATACAATGGAAAGTCGCAATACATTAGGCGTAATACTCTTAAGAAGTTGCTCTCCAATGGAATAATATCCATTGATTATGTAAAGTCAAAGGAAAATATAGTTGATCCTTTGACAAAAGGCCTACCAAGAGAGCAAATATCATTTACATCGAGGGGAATGGGTCTCAAGCCAATTTAATGAATCGAACTGGGTGGAAACCTAACCTAGCTGACTGGGTATCCCATGGTCTAGGTTCAATAGGCAAACTGGTTGAGTTTGATTCAAAAGTTGAACACACAACTAACCCATTCTTATGATAAAATGTGTGTTGTCTGTTAAAGTTCGAGGGGTTATGTTTTATACATTTAATGACATTAATATCTTGTTATCAAGAGAAATATGGCAAACTATTCTTAATTAATGTCACCTATATAGAAGTACATGGGGCAGCATTTATGAGAATTGAAATGATTACATTCTCTAAAGCTCATACGAAATGTGGGATCTATTCAGGGCCAAAAGGAACACAACATTATGAATTGACGTGTGGAAAACATGATACATGTGCAGCATATTGTCTCGGTTTACTACTGCGGTGAATAGTTCAAGATCTTCCACATCCACTACATCACCAAGTAAACCCGGTATGTTTTTACTAGGGTAAGTTCAAGTCCAAAAGACACTTCACCCGAAGCATATCATGTCTATTCTCTCTTAATTTAAGGCAGCCTAGTCATACATTTGCATTCAAATGTGGGTGTTATAAGTAAATTGGTGGAGTTTGAATGAAATTTCAACTCAAATATGGGGTATTGTTGGAGATTTAAGTAGAAATTTCATTGTCCCACATTGGTCACTACCAAAAGGTTCTCTCACTTTGTAAGGCTTTGTCCCTTACAGAAAGTAAGGGAAGCTTTTGGTAGTGACCAATGTGAGACAATGAAATTTCTACTCAAAATTTCCAACAATACCCCACATTTGAGTTGAAATTTCATTCAAACACCACCAATTTACTTATAACACCCCACATTTGAAGGCAAATGTATGACTAGGCTGCCTAAAAATGAGAGAGAATTGTGGCCAAAGCTTGTAACTGCTATATGTATACATTGTGACAGTATGGCCACGCAATCAAGGGCAAAAGTCATGTACACATTTGAATGCTTGCTTCACCTGATTTCATGTGTTCATTGATCCCAGAGGTAAATTGTAAAGCCACTCATTTGCTTTAGCTTATAATGTAAATGAAAATGCCCTCAACTTGACTTGTTCCTCATCCACATTTACTGGTCTCATTCCTGAGTATACCACGTGAAACTCCATGAGATGCTTGTTGGCATCCTCTGTTGAGAAGCCATGGAACTTAGGCAAGTAGTGAATCATGTTGGACTTGAGGTTCAAACCCTCATTCTGCATTTCGATATGTGATGCACAATAGTTGTTGATTCGTATTTAGCGTTGCCAACTCCCTCAAAGTAGGGTTATCAGCCATGTCTTCTTGTGGTTCTTCCTCTTCTTTTGAACTCAAATATGGTGGAGAAGATGGTGGTAAGAACACTGATGCTCGCTTCTATTTGATTGTTCCTCGAAGCTTTCGAAGTGTTCGTTCAAGCTCAGGATCGTAGAAAGCTAGATTAATGCTCTTGGACCTTCAAGTATGCATATACGACAAAGAGTACCTGAAATAACACCAAAAACAAAAACACTAATTAGACAAGAAATCGAAAACAATAGAAAAATAAGTAATTAGAATACAATCTCCGGCGATACGATGCCAAAAATTATTGTCACATCCCGGCCCGGGGCGGACCACCTCCCGGGCCCGCTCCACTACCGTAGCACGATATTGTCCGCTTTGGGCCCTGACCACGCCCTCACGATTTTGTTTCTGGGAACTCACGAGCAACTTCCCAGTGGGTCACCCATCCTGGGAGTGCTCTAGCCCCCTTCTCGCTTAACTTCGGTGTTTCTACGGAACCCGAAGCCAGTGAGCTCCCAAAAAGCCTCGTGCTAGGTAGGGATGAGAATATACATTTAAGGATCACTCCCATGGGCGATGTGGGATGTCACAATCCACCCCCCTTAGGGGCCGGACGTCCTCGTCGGCACACATGCGGCCAGGGTTAGGCTCTGATACCAACTGTCACATCCTGGCCCGGGCGCAACCACCTCCCGGGCCCGCTCCACTACCGTAACACGATATTGTCTGCTTTGGGCCCCGACCACGCCCTCACGGTTTTGTTTCTGGGAACTCACGAGCAACTTCTCAGTGGGTCACCTATCATGGGAGTGCTCTAAGCGCCTTCTCGCTTAACTTCGAAGTTCCTACGGAACCCGAAGCCAGTGAGCTCCCAAAAGGCCTCGTGCTAGGTAGGGATGGGAATATACATTTAAGGATCACCCCCCTGGGCGATGTGGGATGTCACAATTTGATAGGATTCAAAGCAAACCACAAAGTAGCACACAAATGTCCAATTGATTTTCCTTATTAACACTAAGATTTGTCAATTGTAGCATATGAAAATAAGAGTCTTCCCGCAGAAGATTGTTTTATCTAACGACTTAAAGTATCACAAAAACTAGGTTGTTGTCCCTACTGACCACCCACCGGAAAATAATTATTAGACTGACTTACAATTATCTAAATTCAACGAAATTTAATATGCAAACACTAGACACATAAAGGTACACTCACACAAAGTTTTGGAATTTTTGGAGTTAATTTGTTATTTAAATTAAATCGAACAAAACTAGATTGTATTTCACAAATTAAGAAAACGAGTCAGGAGAAGTGCTATCCACTACCAAATAATCATGCAAACATGTTATGTTTCGTTTAAATTTACTTTTATTTCCAGCTGAAGATGCTCAGGTCGGTTTAATGTTAGAACATAACCTATTACTCTTTCTTACATAGTATGTTAAGAGAATGTCATTTCAACTTAACTTAGTCCCTAACATACAATCTAGAATGGCCTGTTCATAGATTTAACAAGTAGAAATCATTAAGAACGAAAAGAGTTTGAGTCATCATGAAGATAAGAGATTTTTGGAATAGAGGCAAATAGAAAATAGTTGAGAGATAGGAAGAGCTTTGAAAAATTGGGAGTCGAGGTGAGAGGATTAGAAGAAATCTTTGGTAAGATTCTTCGAGAATTTTTTTAATTTTTAATTTTTTTTAATTTCTATTTTTTTTAGATTTTTAATTTTTAATATTCATGTGAGCCCATATTGACACATGGTGCTCAGTCACTGTCTATGTGGGTGCCACGTCATCAATTAACAGATGTTCTAACGGAAAATTTAAATGGATATGTGAGAGCGTCCCATAATTATGACTTTAGGTACCAAACTGGGACGAAAAAAAATTGATGTATCAAATGTTGAAAACTAAGAAATTTCATGGTAATAAACTGAGATCAACCTAAAAAATAATTTGATATCATATTTTTCAGGGAATTTTAACGAAAAGCTCTCGGTACTGTTTGCTTTAACGAAAAACCACATTTTTACACTAAAAAGTCAATCATGGTACTATTCACTTTACCCTCTATTTTGTCTTTATCATTAAAACTCAAAATTTTCAAACTCTTTTCATTAGTTTTTCTTATTTTTCAGATGTCAAAATTGATGGCACAAGGTAAATTGTTCAATCCATATAGGATTGACATATGAATTAAAATTTCTTTCTGACTTTAAATTTTAGGGGTGTGATATCCACACACCCCTTTCTACTTCTCACACACCCTTATTAATTTTTGTCCGTTAGATCTTTTTCAATTCATCTGATCCGACGACCGAAATCTAAAAAGGTGTGGAGAAGTAAAAATGGTGTGTGAATATCACACCCCTAAATTTTATTACGTAGCATTCTACTTGCTCTCCTTTTCGAGATGGTCTAAAGCCTTTGCCCATGGATACAAAACGGGGCTGGCAAGCTGGCGATGACGTCGTTTACATTTGAGGATATTTGTGTCTATTTAAGTGAAATTTTGAATATATTTGAAAGTTTTTATAAAAAAAAAAAGTGACATTTTTGAAATTAAGAATTTTTTTTACTATATTTGATAAATTCTGCTCTAAAACCCTAGCAAATAACAAAACAGACAAAAACACGAGCCTCTCTCTGACTCTCCCTCCAATGGAGCACAGATTAGCGAACGCATCGCATCTGACGCTGAACCAGAAGAAGTTCATCGAGACCGCTCTACTTGCCGACCTCCGAGCAGACGGCCGCCGCCCCTTCGACTACCGTAATCTCACCATCAAGTTCGGCAAAGACGAGGGCTCTGCGGAGGTGCAGCTGGGACAAACTCACGTAATGGCCATCGTCACTGCCCAGCTTGTCCAGCCCTACCGCGACAGGCCCAATGACGGCACTCTTTCCATCTTCACCGAGTTCTCCCCAATGGCCGACCCCTCCTTTGAGCCAGGCCGCCCTGGCGAGAATGCCGTCGAGCTCGGCCGCGTAATCGACCGCGGGCTTAGGTTAATTCCTTCCCCTCTTTGATTATCGAATTGCGATTACTTTTAATTTGAGCTATACCTTGTGTGTTCCTAAAGTTCGGATTTTTTTTCTTTTTAATTTATGCGTGATTGTTCTACAGAGAAAAAGTTAGTGATTTAGTACCTAGTTAAGCATTCATTTTAGGATGGGGCTCTACACATATAGGCCGGATGTGTTTTAGAGAAAACACCTCAAACTCAATACTTTAGAGAAAAACCCAACTTACTTTGTGACACTAAAACGAATTTCACAACTAAGAATCAATTAGAGCATGACAAGTGGACAAATGAGAGTTTTTTTTTTCTTCGCCAATTGAGAGTGTTCTTTTTATTGTAATTTATAAAACTTATAGTTGTCGGGATGATTCTTCTAATTTACTATTTTAGAATCCATCTATAACGTTTTTTAGTTTTTCTCTATTATATTTAGACATGCTTATTATAGTTAGCGTAGTTAAGCTTAAGGATTCTTTCATTTGAGTAATGGAAAACAAGAAAGAAGTATATGTGACTGTTTGGTTGTGCATAAAATGAATGCATCTTGAATGGTTAAAATAAATGTGCAGGGAAAGCCGAGCAGTTGATACAGAATCGCTTTGTGTTCTTTCGGGGAAGTTAGCTTGGGCTATCCGTGTTGATCTCCATATTTTAGATAATGGAGGGTAAGCTATTTATTTGGATATTGCATTAATTTTGTTTCATTTTCCCGTGTATATATTGAAGTTTAACTTTATTGAAATAAATTGTGGACAGTAACCTTATTGATGCTGCTAACATTGCGGCGTTAGCTGCTTTGTTGACGTTTCGGAGACCTGAAATCTCCTTGGGGGGAGAAGATGGTCAGGAAGTGATTGTACATCCACCTGAGGTTAGCTACTCTCTTTCAGAGAAAAATTAAGTGTGTCTTTGTTGAGAGATACAAAAATATTCAGTGCTGATGATTTTAAAGGCATAGTATAAAGTTTTGTTAAAAATGTCATGGGGATTTGTAGTGATAAACTTGATTTTGACGTTGGGCTGGTTCTGTTTGAAAACACTTAAATAGATGGAAAAGAAACAAGAGAAATGAGAAAATAAGATAGGAAGAATAATGCTCCACCAGAACACTTTAAGAGTGTGATCTTCCTTGGCTTTTTTGGAGATATACTGTACAAAATCTTAGATAGGTCTTGTATGGTATCTTGGATTGGATTGGAGTGGATAATCCTCTAATTTCAAGGTACACTGAAGGTGGAAGTGAAGGGATTTTCATTTGGAGGGGATTAGGAGGGACTAGACATGAAGGAAATTCAGCCCTTTTAATCCTACCATTTAGGGAGAATTAGAATGGATAAGTTTACTTGATGAGTAATCAATCTTCTATACTCTAGTTGGACTTAATGTTTTTAATTTCTCCCTTCAACATACCTTGAAATTAGGCCATTCCAATCCAATCCTAGATACCAAACAAGGCCATAGATTCTCTAGTCATGTCCTATTGAATTTCTTTGTGGACTGTAAAGTTTCTTGAAGAGAAATGCCTAGTTGGAAACAGAGGATTTTTACTAACAAACGGGACCTAGACCCAAACAAAACAGTGGAAAAAGATTCATTACCAAGAAGTGCAATAATCTGAACGTATAAAGTTACCATAAGACCTGTATATTGTGGTCATAAACATCAATTAGCACTTTGACACTAGATCATGAACTTTGCGAATCTAAACAGAGGGAGATATACATGTGCATATTGGTGTAAATGC
Source organism: Crataegus laevigata (assembly GCA_963580275.1). Classification (NCBI taxonomy): domain Eukaryota; kingdom Viridiplantae; phylum Streptophyta; class Magnoliopsida; order Rosales; family Rosaceae; genus Crataegus; species Crataegus laevigata. The sequence continues at coordinate 13,644,114 of OY756946.1, forward strand.
TTTTCTCACCAATGTTCAACTGTGTACACGTTAAAAGAAACAAAATGATAGAAGAAGAAAACTGATGAGATTTATTACTTCTATACCTTATAACTTGAATAATCTTTTTTATTTCTTACGTATGGCCATGTGACAGGAGAGGGAGCCTCTTCATCTGATCATACATCATCTCCCTATAGCAGTAACCTTTGCATTCTTCAGTTATGAGAGTAGTGTGGTAAGCAAAAGTTATCTCTATGAACGTTTGTATTTATTCAGAACTTGGAAGCAACCATATAGGCTTTTGTCTGACTTTATTCAATTCCACATAGGTGATAGATCCAACCCATGAGGAAGAGGCTTTTATGGGGGGGCGAATGACTGCGACAATTAATGCAAATGGAGATGTTTGTGCTATTCAAAAAGCTGGAGGGGAGGGTGTCTTGCAGAGTGTTATAATGCAATGTTTGCGAATTGCTTCTGTCAAGGCTGGTGCTATGACAGAGAAGATCAAGAAGGCGGTGAGGTTTTCTCTCTATGAAACAGTCTTTGAATGCTTGAGTTGCTCTCTTTCACTGGAAAAAGATATTAACTCTTTACATAATTCTGGAATTATAAAATGAATTGGTATCTGTCATCTATATGACTGTTGTAGGAGGCAAATAACAGAATCTTATTTTGTCTCTGAAGAACACATCAGTGACATTTGTCATCAGTATTTCTTTAAAGGTCTCTTTTAAAAAGTATTTATGATCAGAATTGACTAAAGAAATGTTGACTTGAAATATATATTTGGATATAACTTCATATGTTCATTCATAAGGAAAAGCAGCATCTGGTCAAATGTGTATCAGTATTCTCACATTTTGGCTCCTTAGTTTTTCTACTCCAATTCAAATGCAGGTTGATTCATACAATACAGAAAGAGCATTACGGAAGATCAAGCGCCATACTTCTTCTGTTCCCATGGATGTTGATGGAGGTGCTTCTAATATAGGTGTGCAGAAAAACTCTTCTTCTGTTAATCATATGGAGGGATTAAAGACGATGTCTGAGGAAGGAGTTGCAAATCAAAGTGAGGGTGCTGAAGGTGAAACTAAATTATCAGACAAAAAACAAACTAATAATGGTAATGAAGATGCGAAGGATTTTATTGGAGGCCCCTCCATTTGGTATGGTTCCAATCTTATAAAAATTTAGGACCAATGAATGCGTGAAAATGGCTTTAAAAGTTGGATGTTAGTGGACACTTGCCAGTTTGCTTTGTACTTCCTGTCCTCTATTGATAGTACTCCTCTTTTGTATAACCCCCGTTGTGTGGGCATTCTTTTCTTAAAATTTTAATGAACTTCTGTACTTAAAGAAAAATGCCTTAAGAGAACAAATTAAGCAAATGATTGGAGAACCATTTTAATTTTCAATGGACTGTGTGGTAGAAGCAGTTGCAGACCCAGGCCAAGCGAAAAGAAAATTCATTAATAAAAGGAACTGTCTTTGGCACTCCAAAATGGTCATCCAACAGTCCTCTTTTGTATTTTTATTAGGGAGAATTTGCACATGGAGAAGTAATTAAGTGAGAAAGATTTTTTCCTTTCCCTTTGCAATGCAGAACCTGTGGTCAATTTCTGGGTTAGAGTTCTGAGTTTCCATATGCATTGGGTTTTTTCAGTTTTGATTTTCTCAATGAGAGAGAGATGGAGGCTTCAGTGTCCCTATTGATTTATCCTATACTAGTTTAATTTTTTTTTTTCAATATTAATCTGTTTTCTTTTTCCTCAGGGATCCTTACTCAAAGGGTGTTGATTCAGATTTTTTAAAAGCTTCTCTAGCTTCGCATGGTACTATTTTATGCCATCACTTATATGAGAAAGAAATTATCATTGTACATATTGCTGCTTTTTATCACTCCTATAGCTCATCCAAGAGATTATAAGACTAATTATGTTGTTACTTTAATTGCTCTCCTTGTTGAATGTGGAATTAATTCATACAAATGGGGAAATTAATATTGGTTAGGACTTGCAAACGAAAAGGATCTATGTTAGATCTCTTTTTTTCTTTTTTTTGCCCATTTTGTCTACCCCAACTGTAGGAAATTGCATCTAATTTCCCAATTAAAGAAAAAAGATATCCCAAGACACAAATTAGCATTGTATTACTGTACACAATTTACTTTTTATTGAGCATACGCTTTTTTTGGTCTGACGTAATGAGAATGTTTACTAATTCATAAGATGTTTATTTATTTATTGTCATTAAGTGCTCCAGTTACAGCATACATACATACAAGCTCTTGTATAGATGCATACGCAGGGGAGGACTTTTATTTACATACATTCAGTCACCAATGCATACTTATGCGTGCACATGCACATATATATATATATAATAGATGGAGAGAATTCTCATCCATGTTAGGCATGATGCATGCAGGAATGTCAACGCCTAATAAGAAACTCGAGGACTCAAAAGGTGAGGAAACAACCAGTGAAGCCATGCTGGAGGAACCTCCTGAAGATATTAATCCAATGCCTTCATCCATTGAGGGAGCTGAAACTGCAGAGCGAACAACTCGAGAGAAAACCTTGAAGGATGCTGTGAAGCCCAAGAACAAGAGACCCAGGAAAAAGAAGGGCCCCTCTACTGGTCCAAGCTAGATGGATTTCTGCTCATGGCATGTATGGTGTTATGTGGACATATTTTCTTATGCACGTCTGTATGCCTTGAACGTAGATAGCTAAATTTTGGAAAGCAAGGATACCTCGTTTCCGTACTCATAATGTTAGGCAAATTAAATATTTTATTTGTAAAATGCATTCGGTGTTTTATGAACCCCTAGTATATGTTCTAAAACCTCTTCTCAAGTAGTGCTTGCAATGTGTTTCTTTGATGTTAATAATATAATTATGAAGAGTGAATATGTCCTTTCAAATGCTTGGGCGAAAGGAGGATTTTGTTTTATGATATTTTTCCCAGTTTCTTGCTACTTGAAAGCTATTATATATGCATAAATGATTGTTTTCTGATCCTGTTGCTTGGAAGAAACGTAGGTGTTGCGCTTCTCGATGGAATTTGTGGCAGGCAAAAGGAGTTGATCAAGTATGTGGTCGACTGCAAAGTGAAGCGAGGGGATACACGTATGACAAGTAAGTTTAGATACGGTAGATGATTGTCTACGCTCGAGATTTGGCTTGACTAAATGCTTGCAATTCATTTCATTCAGCGGATCAGTGTATTCGTGTTTTGTTTTCCCTTTGTAGGTTTGTAGTGTAAATTGTACATGAGTGAGGTTTACTGGAATCACTCAAATTTTGTTGTTGCACACTAGAAAATGACAGTTACCTTAATTTAGTTGACGTTTAAGGTTGGTGTGGTTCATATGATTTGGCAGGTCATAACCAGTTCCATCTCAATGGCATTGATCGAACTGGTTACGCAACCATTGTATTTGCAAACTTTGGACCACTGATTTCCCGGCACGCTGCAAAAAATTTCGTAATCAAGGCACATTTTCCTAACTCTATCATTTTGGACAATGCTTGGCAGTACCCATCAGAAATCATTAGATACTATTCATATTTAAATTTAAATTTAAAATTTTAAAATGATTTCAGACCGCACGATATACGATAAACGGGTGAGATCACGGGATCCCTAGGATCCCTAGGAAAGGGATCCGGCGAGGATCCTTTCCCCTCATTTTACTCACCAAGTTATGTGGCCCAGTAAAAACACGACATGTGTTAGATGTTTAAGTTTTATAACCGAATAATACTTGGTTACTCAAAGATATGAGTAGGAATTTTTGTTCAAAAATTTTCAAAATTGTTTGTTGTCGATTTATATAACTTTTATGTTTTTAATCAAAATCATCAATATTATAAGTCACCTTATAAAAATTGTCTCTGCAAAAAATTAATTAAAGCTAAAGTTGTTTAGTTAATATATTATAACAAATACATAGACGTCGTTATGCTTTTATCAATACTGTTTATTTGTTTTTAATTTATTTTTTGTAGAAATGATTTTTATAGTACGAACAGTTCTGATCATAAGCACACTACTTTGTGATTAAAACACTAAGATTTTTTAGGAGTTACTACTCATCTTTGAATAGTCAAGTATTGTTATTTATAACCACGTAACCAAACACCCTTTTCTCTTACCCAATACCAAACAGACTTCAGCTTCTTCCTCCATCAAGTTTGCGAATCCTCCCCCACCATACCTAGCATGGCTTCTTTTCTCCGGCGACCCCAACGAGCCAACCCCACCACCAATCCTTTTCTTTGACGACCAACTCCAATCCCACTCTTCTATAGTAATATAATTGCAAATCCTCGTCCTCCGTCGTGAACGACGGCAATTGCCGAGGACGGGCTCCCGTGACTCATTGAACATCGTAATCCTCGTTGCCACAAAAGTCGGCTGCTTCCACGTCAATAACACATAGCTGCATATTTCTTCGTTGTCAGTCTCACTGAGGCGGTGGAATCAACGGTTGGAGGAGGGATTGGGGTCGGGGTGGGGTCAATGGAAGATTGAAGTTTGACGAGGGTAGGCGGACTGCAGAAGCAGCCGTGTTATCATGGCACGGAAGACATTGAACAAGACTTATGCTTGATCTTAGGTTTAAAGGGTTGGTTTGCGTTTGGTTACAAAGATACCAGAGTGTTGGAATTGACAGATATCTTAAAAACCATTGGCCTTTAGTTTTTGTTCGTCTTTAGAGAGAGAAAACAGATGGAAGGGCTGAAAGCAATCTTGTCCAAATTCCAACTTGGAGAAATAACTTCCCATTCTAAGACCACCTCCAATAGTGGGCTAAAAGCCAAATTCCCTCCTAAAATTTCTCTCCAAACTCACTCCAACCCAAGGGAAAATGTGAGCTAAATGCTAAATGAGAAATGAAGGCCAGGTTCCCCTCAAAATTTAGCCCAAAATCGGAGTGGGCTTCGGCGAAGAGAGTGGTAGAAGGCATTTGGGCTCCAAACCCAGCCCAGATACTCACCCAACGCGCTTGACGCGCGCCCATTTCGACCGGCGGGGACCCACCCATGTGGGCTTGCTGGCCACATCCCCCAGAGCTCCAACGGCTCTTTCCATCCAACGGCTGAGATCGAATATAATCAAATTTAAAGGTAAAAAAAAATATAATGGCCCAAATTTAAATCCAATGGTTAAAATAATTTAAAAAAAAAATTATTTAACTTAAAATTCACCCAAAAACTCTATAAATACCTATGGTGAAAGCTTGGTTTGTGTCAAATTTAGTGATTTTTCAATATTTATCGAAATTTAAATTTTTTTAGATTAAAATGTTCATAAAATTAATTTACGATAGTCTACATTTTTTTTTAAAATTAATTTAAGACCACAACCATTGGAGCAGAAAAACTGTTCCTGGGCTAAAAGCTAAATTTTTCGAGCTAAAAAATTTGGCTTTTAGCCCAACCATTAGAGATGGTCTAAGGGATCCATTATTTACCCTTTTTTAATAACTTTTTCAAATAAAAAAACTTCATTTCTATTGGTTCATATTTATTATGACTATATAAATTATAGAGTGTCACTTAGTACTATAATCTAGTGATATTTCTTGTCACTTGTAAGTGAGAGGTCTTACGTTCGATTCTCACCAAAAACGAATTGAACCACATTATTATGGCTAGCCCAATGTGAAGCTTAGCACAGTCTCTCACCCTTCTCTACGGGGATATCTAGATCGTAAGACATTATTGTCGTAGCGCTACTAGAGTATAGTTTTGTCATTTCTAGAGAGTGCGCAAACAGCCTCCCTTTCCCCTTTGCACAATATTCGCAAAGTAGCTCCCGAAATCTTTCCTTTCGTCCTTCTAGCAAGGGAAGAGGGGCTTGGTAGCTAGGAAAGTAAAGGATCGATTCCTTATTCCCCCAAAGGGAGTTATTGCAGACCCTTACATCATCATAAAGAGAATTAAGATATCCCAAGACGGATTCACTTAGTGCTTATGCCAAGGAGTTGCTTCTAGTACATATCTCTTCCAAACCTTGATACGAAATAGCCCCATCTTCTCTAACAAGTCTTTTACAGGAGAATTGTATGCTCCACAAAGGGCGTAGACCGACCGATCAATTGAATCAAAGTAATGCTTTCACCTTGCAGCCCCTGCGATTCCACCACAACATTCTAATTGATAAGTTAAGTACAGTTCAAGGTAGATACTAGAGTTTGTTTTAAAAAAAATAAAAAATATATATATATATATATATAGTGTAGTTTTTTTTTTTTTACAAACAGTATTATCTATACAAAGAGAGTAGGCTAAGTCTCATAATAGACTAGCAATAATGTGATTCAAGTTCGCCTTTGATAAGAAATAAGAATACCACTATTAAGTGAACAATCGTAGAGCATAGTTGAAGTAGAAATTTTCTACGATACGAAAATAACTTTGCAGCCTTTCTAGCTAAAATTTAACAACAACAACAACTAAAAAGAAAAGAAAAAAAAAAAAAGAGAGCATGATTGGACGGAGCTCCCTAATTGCACACATTAAATCCTGTTGCAATCATGATTTGGGAGAATAATCAGTTGGGAGAGCGTCACAATGAGGTCAGGTGCTTGTCTACCTTCATAGCATGTTCTTTCATTTTCTTTAGGCTTAATTGTAGCAAAGGTTTTGAACTTTATTTCTAGTTTAATTTTAATCTTTGCACTTTTATATTAGTTTTTTGAATCTTTGAAAATAATAATGTTTGCACCATTGGTTCCTTTCACTGACGTCAATCTTTTTTTGGTTAAATTTAGGGATATATTATGAACTTTAACTTAAAACCTCAAAAAACAATAGAAGAAATTTGAACTATAAAAATACAAATGAAAATGGTTGGACTTTAGCAACTTGTAAATATTAGCAATGCAATTTTAAAGTTGGTAGGGGATTATACTGTAGCAAAAACTTAAAAACTAACAAATTACATATTGAACTATGAAAAAAAATTCCCACGTACTCAATTTTAAACAAAAGAATTTTTTATTTTTTTTTAGTTTTTGTTTCTCTCTCTTTATAATTTTTAAATTCATTTTTAGTGATGTGGGATGAAGTTTTTAATATACCCCTAAATGTAACGGAAAACAGAAGGTATTACTGAAAATGACCAATGATAAAACATGTTATTAATTCAAGGACTAATAAAATTAATATGAGAGTTGAGGGACTAATATTAAACTAGAGGTAAAACTCATGGACCATTGCTATAATTAAGCCTTTTGTTTAATTCAATCATATTTTGTTTTGTTTTGGAAAAATTACACATAGAGTACACTTTTAATACTTAATTTTATATTAAGACAACACTTTTTAAACATTTCAAAGAGAGACAAAAATTAATATATGTGAAAAATGACAATATGGGCTTTTTGTACTCTGGAATTTAACTTACAAAAATACCCTTCAATAATGTAGATGTTAACATTACAATCATTACCTACATTTCAACCCTAAACCTAAAAGCCAACACTCAACAAAATAAAAAAGAGAATGAGACTAAGAACTATCCAAACACTTGTTTTAGATTCCCAAAGCTGTTGTCCAAATTTCCGAACAAGATCCACAGGGAATGGGTAGTAAATATTTCTCTTTATAAAAGCAAATAAGCTTGGTCCAAGCTTCCCAAATACCTGAGAAGCCATTAAATGCATCCAAATCAAGGTTTCTTTTTAGTTCCCAATTCTATAAATAAAGTCTGTGGACGTAATGATACCAAACTGTAACTCAACTTGAAAGCTCTATTGGTATTATATGCACATGAGAATCAATCATTTGAATACTTGAAATTTATGAGATTTAGTGATTTTTTATTGATTTGTGAGTGACGCCTTGGTGGCCACCTCTATATTACTTACTTCTCTCTCTTACTCTCTTTACTTGGCCCATTGGCATCTAGCAATTCTTATTGTTGTTAGTTGTTGGATGTTGATTATAATATTTTTTATAAATCTTTTCACTCATTTGGCTTCAAAGTTCACCCAACCCCAGTTTTGAACCGTGGGTCTAAAATTGGGCATAGTAGACTAGTAGTTACTTAGAATGAAATGGGCATGCAATCTCTGAGCAGCTTGCCTATGACTACACACGTAGTTTGTGAGGATAGTTGGAGCAATCAACTACAATAATAGAGAACTAAATGCAAGTTTATGTATTTAAAAATTGGTTATACTAATAAGTATACAAAAATTGATACCGCAATTATTTGAAACTACTTTTACAAAAAAAAAAAAAGGGTCAAAGACGATTGGGTTGATGGCATATATGTATTTTCGTTGAAACGGGCTGAACTCATTCTACAAAATGGTCAAAGATGAGTTGAACTAATTCTGCAAAGATGATCAAGGATTGATTGAACAGATTACACAAAAATATTCAAGGATTAATTGAACTGATTCTGCAAAAATGATCGAAGACGGGTTGAACTGATTATGCAACAATGGTCGAACACAGGTTAAACTGATTTTGCAAAAATGTTCAAGAACGGGTTGGGCTGATTCTGAAAAAAAAATGGTCGAGGATAGGTTGAAGTGATTTTGAAAAAATGGTCGATGACTGATTGAATTGATTTTGCAAAAATGGTCGATGACGGGTTGAATTGATTCTACAAAAATGGTCGAGAATGGGTTGAATTGATTCTGTAAAAATGGTCTAGAATGGGTTGAGCTGATTCTTCAAAATGGTTGAGGGCGAGTTCATCTGATTCTGCAAAAATAGTCAAGGACGGGTTAAACTGATTCTACAAGAATGATTGAGGACGAGTTGGACTGGTTCTGCAAAAATGGTCGAAGACAGGTTGAACTGATTCTAAAAAAATGGTCGAGTACGGGTTGAAATGATTTTGCAAAAATGGTCAATGCTTGATTGAACTGATTATGCAAAAATGATCGAAGACGGGTTGAACTGATTCTGCAAAAATGGTCGATGACAGGTTGAACTGTTTATGCAAAAATAGCCGAGGATGGGTTAAACTGATTCTAGTAATAAAAGATACAAACTGATTCTACATATAGTTTCAAAACTGATTTTGTAGAAATAGTCGATGACTGATTGAGGTTATGGCACATATAGTTTTGTTAGAGTTGTGAGGGCTTGGTTCTAATTAATAGCCTTAAAGCTTTACAGGTTTGGCTGGTATTTTAAAACATTGTTTCCATGTTTTTAGGATGGACTTTAGTTGTTTTTTTTGTTTTTGTCTCTCTTTGATAGTTTAAAAACTAATGAAGTTCCTTAAAATATAGGAAAAGTTTTTGTCTATATATATAAAGCTCCCTAGATTAAACTAAATATATTAAGCATAACAAATATTTTGTTATTGAGGATATTGTATTCTCCAAATAGGTACACAATTTAATTGAATAGATGCATCTAGGAAAAATTCACTTTGAAGCGACTATTTACACACATCATCATTCTTCATCCCTCTTTTTCATAGTTAAGGACTTTTTTATTTTACTTCCGTGTAAGAAATAAGGAAGATACATGGATAAAATGGAAGAAATGAGGAATAAAAAAAAGTGAAAGACGGATTGTGAGAGATTTTTAAAATGATCATTCATCTTTATTTTTTTCCCTCCCACATCATCATTCTTCATCCCTCTTTTTTTCTCCATTCATATCCGAAACACAAATGTGAAAATTAAAAATTAAAACGAAAAGCAAGTGATCCTCTTTTACAATGGTGAAGAGGAGTGTTGCTCTTACATCACGGCGTGAATTCGAACCCCATTGACTTTCTAATATAACATCTAATCTAAATCTATAGTTTGAAAAAAATAAAATAAAAAAAGAACTAAAACAAAAAAATTATTAAACATGCCTAAGAGTAATGAGTTTTGGAAATGATGTTATTCGGTTAATTATGGAATGATGGGGTTTGACTATAATGGTAGCATTTTTGTAACGACCGGTTCCCAATTTTGTGGTTTTTATAATTTTAATAAATGAAATTACAAAAATGCCCTTCGAGGTAAATGTATTGACTTTGTTTGACTGCCTTGTCGTTTCATGTAAGATCTATTTTCTTGTCGTATTCTCGTAGTACTCGTCGCTACAGACACGTGGGCGTAAGCGGAATCAAATTTGGAGTTATAAGGAAGAAGTTATAAACGAGTAAAGGTAGGGGTGAAATTGTCATTTGTGTAATCAGGATTTTTCCAGATAATCCTGAGGGGTCACGTGGAAGGCCGAGAGTGGGAGTGCTGGGCACTGCTTAATCAAAAAACAAGGGAATGAGGGAAAGGAGAAAGAGGAAAAAGCAGGGGAAAGAGGAAGCGGGTTCCCTCAACCCGCATAACCCGACCCAACCCGATTCACAACGTTTCAACACCGATTCTAGCCTTTTCCCGGTGATTAGGCGGCGCCACCACTACCAATCGATTCCTCGTCGTCCTAGCTTCCATTTCCTCCCTAGTTGGATGGCTATGGCGATGTGGTAGAAATTAACACACAAATTAAAACCCTATAAATAATGCAATTGTAGTATGAGCAAGTAGGGATCGTTCTATTTCGGGGATTAGAAGGGATGCTAATCAACACAAATCTAACTTATAAACCTGAAAACTACTTAAATTAACACTAAAACAATGAATGGGGATTTTGGACGAATTTAACTAAAACAAAAGTAAATAACAGCAACTAAATTGAATTATAAAGAGAATATGGATGAAAGGCTAGTTGGAGGATTCTTCTCCACACACGAACCATATGCATACAAATCGATTTCCAGTTATTCTTTCTATAAATCATGAATGACAATGCCCCAAATTAATTGTGAATGCACTAATTAACTCTCAAATTTTTCTAAGTTCATTGAATTGGACTCAGCGACGTAATCAAATTATTCTTCTCAAGTTCCCTAACTATGAAAAGCATGATAGAGATACATATCAAAGATCATTAAGTTCTGTGAAAATCATAAGTATTGACAAGGCATTCGTAACTATGAAAAGCATGATACTCCTGCTAGGAATTTACTTAACGTCAATCATGACTAGTGACTTTTACTACTTACAAATATAAGTTCATAACAATTAGGTGAAATTCCCTTATATTCTAGCATCAAATCTCTGCATGCAAACTAAGTGATCCCCCTTAATAAACATACAAGAATAAGTTCTCTATAAAACAAATAAGTAAATTGCATTCATGTTTTACGAAACAATAACTAGATGTAATCAATTCATATAAAACATCTAATCATGGCTTCGAATTCACCTCTAGCTAAAAAGAAACTTAGTTACCCATGTTCATCATAATTGAAAAGCAATCTAAAATAAACATGAAAACTAAATAAGGATAGAAAAAAAAACTCTGAAAACTCCAATGGTTGAGTGACAAGGTGCGGCACAATCCTTCTTCTTTGAATCTTGCGGGTTGCAACACCAATTTAGAATGGAACATGCGGCACAAAGTCTCTTTCCCCTTAATTGTTGTAGCAAGAACATGTATTTATAGGGTAGGGTTCGGCAGAAACCAAGGAGAAAAAGAATTAGGGTAGTTAAATAGATTAGGACTCTTAGAATCAGATGGGAAGTATTTAGAATGGGATAAGGACTCCTTTTGCAGTTGGAGATAACATGAGATAATGTTGGATAAAGTGGGATAATGTTTGATAAGGTAAGATAAGATAAGGTAAAACTGGATAAGATAAGTTTGGATAAGGTTGGATAAGATTTTGTATTTCCTTGTCTTCCAAGCTTCCAAATTTGATTCCTCCAGATCTTAGCACATGTAAAACACCAAAAACGTCTAGCCCCACTGCTTTACATGCATGTTATCCAATCCAAGTCCAAAACTGCTCCAAATTGCTCCATTTAGCCATTTATTGTCATCTTTACCAATTAGACCTACAGTAATACGAAAATAACTTAAATTACTATAATAAATGGAAATTAACCAAGTAAATGCAAAGAAATAAGATAACAAAGTCGCATAAATACGCTCATATCATGTGGTCTAGGATTTCACTACAAACTTTCGTTGTCTTCTCCAGTGAGTCTGTAGAGGGTCATGGTGGTGATCTATCGTTTGTGCAGCCATCGTAGTCGATCAAACTCACCAAAATACTTTCCATGCACCCAGGAATCATGCCCAATCAATTATTCGGGCATCAGGGTTCGAATTGATAGCGATTCGAAGAACACCCATATTAGGGTTCTGAAGGATTCGAGTTGAATTGGAGCACTTCCCGGCCAAATTGGCCTTGGTCACTGGTATGAAAGTTACCCTAATCATTAAGATCTTCATTATGGTAAATTTTGAGAATTTTTGGAAATAGTTAAATTTTCCGGCAAATCGAGGCGACAGACCGCCACCCACGACGGCGCGTGGCCAAGGGGCCGTCGATGCTTTTCTTAGGCTAAATTAGATGCCTTGAGTTCATTTCTAATAGTCGTATGACGTAGGTTGATCGTTAGAACCTAAATTCTCAACAATACGTTAATAGGTCATTATATGAATCGACGATCCGATCGTTGGATCGTCATCAAACTTTAATAAGTTATGATTCATAATATTTGAGGACCATAGGAACTTACAGATTGGGAATCCAACATACGAATCTTCCCGAATTGGATTTGTAAGTTAATAAAATAAAGCGTCGGCCGCCACTTAGTTTTGGCAATTGGCGGAGATCCGACAGTTGGATCTTTTCGAAACTTTAGTATGATATTATAGAAGCATAATGTGGATCCTTGGAAGTTATGGATCAAAAATCTGATATGCAGATCTTCCGGATCGAGTTATGTAGGGTTGTGGACCCTACCGTTGACATTTGACCGACGGTTGACTTTTGGTCAATGGGTCTCATATCATTCTAGAACGTCTTTGAGGATGTGTTTTATGTAAGTTACGTGTACTATTGATAAGGGTTATGAGTGGTTTGATAATTATTTTAGGCGCCGATCGTTGTCATGGATACATTACATTTTAGTATTTGCATTAGTATGATTATGCATAATATTGAATGACGCTGAGGACGCCCAGGTAAGCTTCAGGTGAGTACATGTTGATGATAGAGATTGCGGTGAGTATGGTTGTATTATATATGGTTAGTACTCATTATCCTGCACCTCGATGTTAGTGCTCTGCCCGAGGCCAGGGCCTAGCCTTCACGTGATCGTTCACCTCTCGCACCACACGCTCACCTTGGATCCAAGGCAAGTGCCAGCTTGTTGTACAGACCACCCCTGGTGGTTCTGACTCGTAGGTGACTTGCGATACTTCGCACAGCCTTCATGTGATCGTAGAACTTGAGCGTACTTACTCACACCCAACCTGTCGTACATACCACATTACGTGGTTCCAACTCGTGTGTAGGAATTGGTAGATGAGCTATATATTCAGCCTACAGGTCACGTTAGGCTACTCCAGCTGACATATTACTTTGCATTGATTCGTATCACTTGGCTTACATATTTATTACTAAGATACTCGACATGGCATATACTTGGTTTTCATTGCTCTCGAGCATGATTTCTATATACATATATATTATTATTATTATTTGGGAAATTATACGGGTTTTACGGTGAGGGGTTATTATGTTCCAAAAAGGAGAAATGTGTTTTAAAAACTTTGTTTTTGCCCACTCACATTTTCTGTTTTGCGCCCCTCCATGTTTTAGCTACTAAATGTTCGTATCGACGAGGATTCTTGGCAAATCTCGGGATAGGTGGCTACCTCTGAGAGTAAAATCCTTATCCACTCTACTGTACTTACTTGTGCTCTGACGTCATGTGTAAAGTGGGTTCATTCCCGCTCACTAGCGCACTCTGGTATTTAGGCACTCTTAGGTTTAAATTTATTCACATTTTCCACATCATTACACTTTATGGCTTCGTCACCTTCCAGGTGTCGGCCGACACAGCTCGATTCGGAGTCCTAGTGGACATTCCAGGTCGGGGTGTGTCAATTTTGCTCACAACCATAAATTATGGTGTCTGCTCACCATTCAAATAATTATTTGTCACATGTTATTGCACTTAATTTTAGTTATTTTTTTAATTAAAATATAACATTTAATGTGAAAGTTAATTAACAAGTGACAAATAATTAAGTGTATAAGGAGCATACACCATAATTTATGATAATGAGCAAAAATATTTCCGACCATAATAAACATCCAATTATCAAATATTGATTATATTAAATACATACATACGCGTTTGTTCGTAGAATGAATTAGTTGAATTTTGGAAAGGTAATTATCAGGTGAGCGCAGATGTTTCCACAAATTATTTCGAATGAGGTCACTGGAATTGACTAGTTACTCTGCGTGAGAAGGAGACGGAACTAGTGGGATGTGATATTCTGTTTGTTTACTACTTTTTTCGGTCAATAAAATAAAATTCACATGACTTTGACAACAAAAAAAAGAAAAATAACACTCACATGACAACAGATGATCTGAGAGAACAGAAAAAAAAAAAAAACGATTGACTTTGAATTTCTTTCTTTCTAATTTGAAAAGAAAGAAAAAGCAGTCTCAATGCCTCATCGCATTTTAGTTTATAAATTGGTTATCGTTATAGTTATAGTGTAGTACATGAAACAAATTAATTGTCACTTGGGAGTTCACTCTTAAAAAACAATATTATATAGAGCAAAATAATAAATAACATTATACTATTGAATCGGGACATTATGATAACAATGAAATAAATTTGTTCCGTGTAAGTTGTTCTTTATTTGTTCATAGCACGTGTTATAGGTACAAAAGGCTGTATTAATCCTTTTGTTATATAATAATTGCATTCCTTTTTCCTTTAGGATGACAATTTTATGCCCTCTTTTTTCTTTAGTGATAATAATTTCATATAATGAGTAGAATAATTAATTGTGAAAGAAATTTGTTGCTAACGTCCACTTTATTAGTGTATATCATTTAGTTTGATCTCTCATTGCTTGTTGGAAGGGTTGACTCTAGAAATTCCAAAACATACATGACAGGCATGTTGAATAACTATGAGATAATTACTTCTTTCTTATAAATGGGCGTGCTAACTCACAACCGAGCTTGGTTGGGTGAGTAGAATGGAGGTGGTGGTGGTGTTGAATATGCTGCTAACTTTTGCACTGAAGCGATCATGGCCAAGGAAGGAACACTTCCTGACCTTGGGTTTTAGAACCTGAAGACAAGGTTACTAGATCAATGTGAAGTTCAATAATTGGTTCGACTTTCGTTGTGCCTAACGAGGAGTAACTGGGGAAAACCTCACTTCCCCGAAGCTAATGAGATGACCTCTTGAGATGAAAGAATAGAGAATTCTTCGTTCGCCGAGACTTGGATAGATAACTAACCAACTAGTTGCAGTATTGTTCATTGGTCTGAATTGAATGTGCTTCTAAATCACTTGGTTCTACGGCTCTAATGTTGTTCACTTATCCAAAATGAAGGTGTCACCAGTTTTGAACACAGTGTTCTTCACTTGTAAGAATTGAATATGTGTTGACAAGAGGGTTAGGATAGTTAATGTTTTTATCAGGAAATGTAAGAAGGATTTCTCGTAGAGTGAAGATTTTCACGTAGAACGTCTTGATTGTTTGTTGAGTTGAAGAGGCTTCTTCAGTTGCATAACATTCTCTATTTATATACGAATAAATGAGGTTTCTGTGATAAACAAGCCTATCGAAGCAGAGTCCTACCTAATGGGATTGTACCTACTCGGCATCTCCTTGAATTTCTCCTTATCCTTTAGTGGCTAAAGCTTCATCTCCAACTAGTCTCGCTCTTTTTACTCCAATTACGATCCTAAATTTGATCTCATTATGAGACTCATTTGTCTCTATCCAATTAAGCATGCATTCTGACCCTTGAGATAATTCATATTTATCTAAGGCTTAATCTCTTGGCAATTTCAACTCGTGTAGGACTCGAGCCTTCTAAGCAATCTCTCAAGAGCCCTTTCTTCATAAGGAATTGACCACAACGAACTTTTTATGGGCTGAAAGCCCATTAGCTTGAAGGGTGTCCATTAGGCCAAAGTTCACGATTCTCAGATCGGCCTTCCTCAGCTCAAACTGTCATTTCAGGCCTAAACAAGAAGATTTTGTATTTTATAGTTAAGAGTGTATATTGTATTGCATCTTTTTAGTTTATTTATATCCCATTATGGTAATCATGCACCATGTTCTTTATTAAAAATTTGACGGTTTTGTATCTAAAATAGTCCCTGAGATTGGCATAACTACTTACTTTGGTCACTGACAATGAGAATCAGGTGAGGTGGTCCCTGAAATTGTCTATTGTAGATCAAATTTTGTTCTTTTGTAAAAAAATTGTCAATATCTTCTATTTTAAATTGTCACATGAACGACCACATAACCACCTTTCAAGAGTATTTTTGTCAAACCAACCACTCCAGTAAACGAGGATATTGATAGATTTTCATGAAAGGATCACAACGATTTATGATGGACAAACTCATGAACACTTCTATTGGATTTCATTCTTAAGAACCAAAGTGAGAAGTTGTGTCAATCTCACGAACCATTTTAGACAAAAAGCCAAAATTCAACTTAAGTTCATGATAATCACATTTGAGCTTAGACAAATTTTGTATACTATGTACTATCTTATGATGTTTAATAAAAACAACTTATTTATCAGACATTTTTATACAATTAATCATGAAAGTGGATTACAAAACATTTGATGGGTGGCAATTAAAGGGAAAAATGAATAAAGATTTTTTTTATCTAATTCTGCTTGACGAGATTATTCATAGGATAGGACGAGAGTTGTATGTGTTATTAAACAGAGAAAATAGACAAACAAAATGGGATTATTCTGTTTTCTATTTGCTCAAAACTATGTGGGATTACTATGTATAGTATCCTGGGAATACTTGGTTAAAAAATGCTAACTCTTGACATTTTGTGTTTATAATCTGAACCGTTCATATAAAACATGTTACAACGTTTACCTTTGCAAAAAATTGATTAAAACTAAAATCACTTAGTTTATTTAGTGCAGCAAATAAATAGACGGTTTATAATACTACTATCGATTTTGACTGTATGATTTTTTAGACTTTGATAGCTAAATGATTTCATATTGTGTTAATTTTTTGCAAAATTAATTTTTATATAATAATTTATTATTAACGATTCTAACTATAAGCATAAATTTTGTGAATCGATAACGAAGTGTTTTGAGGAGACAATCTTGAGGAAACAAGTTGAACTCAAAATTTGTTAATTCTGAAAAAAAAAAAAACCGAGTTAATAAGATCCACGAATGCAGCTGATATTTTAGGTTCAGATTCCTGGGCCAGCCACCAATGCAATCTTGCAATCGGCCACACACATATATTTTATGTAATATACATACATACATACATACATATATATTTTAGTTTTCAGATTTGAACCTCTCCAAACAGCCAAGATTCTAGTGACTCCTCCAACTTAATAAACAAAATTAAAATGTTGCTTAGTACCAAATACTACTATTTATTAATATTTTATTCCACTTCAATATTAGAGATTTTAAATTGGATTATCATAACTTAAGAATTTACTACTAATTTATTATGACTGATTCATTTTATTTGTCAGCTCAAAAAAACTCATCACTTAATATAAATATATCCTTGAATAAGAAAAATAAGAAAACAAAAAGGAGCTTTATATATATAGAGAGAGAGAGAGAGAGAGAAAAAAAAATTCCTATATTTTAAGGAACTCCACTAGTTTCTAAACATATCAAAAAGAGGCAAAAAAATAAAATAAAAAAACAACTAAAATCCATCCTAAAAACATGGAAACAATGTTTTAAAATACCAGCCAAACCTGCAAAGCTTTAGGTTTGTTAATTAGAACCAAGCCTTCACAACTGTAACAAAACTATATGTGCCATAACCTTAATCTATCATCGACTATTTTTGCAGAATCAGTTTTGAAACTATATGTGGAATCAGTTTGTATCCTTTATTACTAAAATCAGTTCAACCCATCTTCAATCATTTTTACAGAATCAGTTCAATTAGTCATCGACCATTTTTACAAATCAGTTCAACCCGTACTCGACCATTTTTTTTAGAACTAGTTCAACCTGCCTTCGACCATTTTTGCAGAACCAGTACAACTCGTCCTCGATCATTTTTGTAGAATCAATTCAACCCGTCCTCGACTATTTTTGCAGAATCAGTTGAACTCGTCCTCGACCATTTTGCAGAATCAGCTCAACACGTTCTAGACCATTTTTGCATAATCAATTCAACCTGTTTTCGACTATTCACTTTACCGTTTATTTTGTCCTTATCGTTAAAACTCAAAGTTTTCAAGCATTTTTCATTAGTTTTTTTTTTTAAATACATATACTTGCATTTAGTTCTCTATTATTGTAGTTGATTGCTCGAACTAACCTTACAAACTAAGTGTGCAATCATAAGCAGGCTGCTCAGAGATTGCATGACCATTTCATTCTAAGTAACTACTAGTCTACTATGCCCAATTTCAACCCAAGGTCCAAAACTGGGGTGGGGTGAACTTTGAAGCCAAATGAGTGAAAAGATTTATAAAAAATATTACAATCAACATCCAACAACTAACAACATTAAGAATTGCTAGATGCCAATGGGCAAGTAAAGAGAGAAAGAGAGAGAAGTAAGTAATAGAGAGGTGGTCACCAAGGCGTCACTTACAAATCAATAAAAAATCACCAAATCTCAGAAATTCCAAGTATTCAGATGATTGATTATCATGTGCATATAATACCAATAGAGCTTTTAGGTTGAGTTACAGTTTGGTATCATTACGTCCATGGACTTTATTTATAGAACTGGGAACTAAAAAGAAACCTTGATTTGGATGCATTTAATGGCTTCTCAAGTGTTTGAGAAGTTTGGACCAAGCTTGTTCGGAAATTTGGACAATAGCTTTTGGAATCTAAAACAAGTGTTTGGAAATTTGGACAATAGCTTTTGGAATCTAAAACAAGTGTCTGGATAGTATTAGTCTCATTCTCTTTTTTATTTTGTTGAGTGTTGGCTTTTGGGTTTAGGGTTGGAATGTAGGTAATGATTGTAATGTTAACGTGTACATTATTGAAGGGGGGTTTTTTTTTTCTTTTTTCTGTAAGTTAAATTCCAGAGTAAAAAAAGCCTATATTGTTATTTTTCACATATATTATTTTTTTGTCTCTTTTTGAAATGTTTAAAAAGTATTGTCTCAATATAAAATTAAGTATTAAAAGTGTACTCTATGTGTAATTTTTACTTTAATCTATATCTGTCTTAATTCAACTCTTTATTCACTTTTAGGAATCGTTAAATCTTAAAAATGATTGTTCTGGTGCATCTAAAATCATTCTATAAAATAATTTTCAAATGAGTACTTAAAAATATCTAAAAACCTTTTTTAAAAATATCTAAAAACTTGTGCAAATGGAATGAAAGAATGACCAGACGGCAAGAAAGATGGAATGATTTTATTTTATTTTGTTTTATTTTTATCCGGAAAAGATGGAATGTATATATTTTTTTTATTGGGTATTCATCAGCAGGAAGTTACGTAGAGATATTGGGTTGTGGTAGAATTGGTGCGAGTTTTGATCGTACTTTGCTTTAAGCTTTAACTTTTGAAAAGTAAAGTAAAACCAGCCTTGTCCGCAACCCTATTGCATACCAGTGATTTATTTAAGTACTGAGTATTTAACGTTACTTCACATATTATAATATAAGTATAAAAAAAAAATTCATGTTTTTTATTTATATTAAAATTTAGAACATATGGAGTACTCGCTTAAAAACTAAACATTTAGACAATTTCTCCATTTTATATAAGGGAATAAAACATTAGCAAAATGTCTCCATAAGACCATCTCCAACCCTTGGGCTAAAAGCCAAATTTTTTAGCCCGAAAAATTTAGCTTTTAACCCAGAAACAGTTTTTCTGCTCCAACCATTTCTAGCCTAAAATTTTAGCCCGGAATTATTAAAGAATAAACTTAGGCTATTTTTTTTTCTTAAATTAATTTTTAAAAAAATAAATAAATATGTAGACTATCGTAAATTAATTTCATGAACATTTTAATAAAAAAAATTTAAATATCGATAAATATTTTCATTTAGTTTGGTGGAGCCCCCACCGATTTCTGGACTAAATTCTGGGGGGAATCTGGCCTTGGTTTAGCATTTAGCATTTAGCCCGAATTTTCTCCTTGGGTTGGAGTGAGTTTGAGGGGAAATTTTGGAGGGTAATTTGGCTTTTAGCCTAGGGTTGGAGATGGTCTAAGAAGGTAAGAAAAAACTTAAAAGCCATTACCTATTTGCAACTATGGAAGTGTAGGTGTGTGTGATTTTTACACTCTTATTTTGTTGCTGCACGTCTCTGAGCGTGAACATCAAACCTTTATAAAAACGCTAGAACAACCATGTTTGTCATTAATTTGTTCACGGAACAATCAACAAGCATGCATGTCAATAAATTACGTGTCTATCCTTTCAAATTAAAAAACGTTACTTGTCTATAATAAGTAGCATTTTAAGTAACTCAAACTTAAATCAACCAAACGTTGTCACGTAATTTTTTTTTTTTTAGAAATAGATACGATATTTATTAATGAGAGAAATACATACAAAGCGGTGAGGATAGGGTGCGTACAAATGCCCTCGATCAAAATCTTGTTGGGAATTTCAACTCGGTCCAAAAAAAAAAAAGAGTGACCCAAACCAAACATAGTAAGAGTTACTATCCTCAAAGAGAAAGTTCAAAATTACATCAAAAAATACGATATTCATTAACGCTGTCACATCATTTAGCAAACAAAATTTCGTTCAAGAGTTTGGTTTGCTTGTAGTATTGATTATTAAACTACTTTTATCTAGGTAATATCTCACCTGCTTATTAAATTGTAATTAATAATGGTGTGCTTGAAATTTGATGCAGGATTCTCCATTTCCTATTAACTACCCACCTTCCTTCCCTACATGTGGACCTTCACAAGCACAACCCCCCAACCCCAAAAAACTCTCTCCACCACCCCCGCCATCACACCCCACCCCCCTTCTTCCTCTCTCTCTCTCTCTCTCTCTCTCTCCCCCCATGCCCTGTGAGTATGGAAGTATGGAAGCCATGGAAAAGAACAGTCATGTTTCCAGAACTGGCAGTTAGTCCTCTGGGCAGCTTTTAAACTATCAGATATGGTCCATCTGATATGAAAAGCCACCACAAAAGATTCAAGCCATCAAAACCTCTCTCTCTCTCTCTCTGCCCTTTTAAAGTTTCTGTGTCAGGGCCACCAAACATGTCCCTATCTTTCATCTGGGTCCTAGTGACTCTGAGATTTTTGGTGGCTGATGGTTCTGCTTCTTCATGGTGCCAGCACCACCACCACTTTCTTGCACAGAGCAGCAGACAATTTGAGCAGAAAACAGACAGATTCTGGGAGTTTAAGGAGCAAACCAAAACATGGGTTGAAGTTGAATTGCCCTATGATTTGGTCTCCTGTCTCGATGACAACTGTACCGTTGTGGGTTCAATCAAGGGAACAGGAACATCATCAAACAACAGCAAACAGGAACAGAGTCCAGATTCTGATGATGTTCCAGGAAAAAAGGAGGAGAGATCAGAAAAGAAGGACAAGGAGAATTGTGATCATAAGGTGCTTGAGGTCTTGCCTCAGAGAAAGAGGATTTCATTGACAAGAATGTCAGAAATGTCAATCTGGGTGACTGGGGAAAGTGGGTCAATCTATGAGAGGTTTTGGAATGGGGTCCAGTGGGTGATTGCACCCCATGATTTGCCTCTATCACCTGCTCATGCTATCTCTCTTTTTATTGTCAATCACACCATTCTTGCTCTTTCTGAATCAGGCAATCTGTTTCAGGTACCATTTGCTATGTCTTATGAAAACTTGAAATCAATTTTTAAGCCTTATACCATGTTCTTCTACTGATGTCGTGCTCATGTCCAAAATTACATCGTTTAAAAACGAATCATGTGAGAAAAAGTTATATGATATGGGAACAGTAAAGTGGTGGTGTCCCAATCCAGTTATGTAACGTAACGTGAGAAAGTTAAAGTTAAAGAATATGGGTACACATAATGGGTTTGGGACACCACCACCTTGGGGTCCCGCTTTACAACCTCCTTCGCTGCACGTATGTACACATCAAATTCATCATGACAGTTCTAAGTCACCTTTCCCTTTATCTACACATCAAGTTGTAGCAGTCATTACTAGAAAGATATAAACTTTCAATTAAAATGGACTTAAATTTACTGCAAAAGTATTCGTGTTACTTTTGTATTTTTGCTGATCTATCATATATCATCAAATGTTTTATTTCCCACTTTCAGATGCAAATCAGCGAGAGCTCACACCCTCTTTGGGTAGAATTTACACCTACACTCAGTCAAAACGAAGGAGATCAAAGTTCTGTGATCCTAATAAAATCTGGTCTCGTTTCATATGATGGAGAGTGAGTATAAATTTCACTTTTGATGGAGTGAAATTTACATACTAAGAAAGCTTATGTGAATCCCTTCACCGAAAGAATTTAGAAAGTTGAATATCTCCTAACAACTCGTTGATTTTGCTGCATTGCTGCCAGGAGAGTCTATTTCTGCACAAAAAGAGGGACACTGTTAGAACTTAGCGAAATTGAGCCTCCAAGGTAAAACCACAAACTCACAAGTGATAGCATTCACAGCATATGCTAAGTTGTAAGTTTGAATTTCAGTCTCTTTTTATACTGTAGATAACGATGGGGAGACTCTAACTTCACTTGGACGTTTGTGTTGTAAACGTAAAACAGATGGATAAATCATGGACAACCCCCTGGCGCAAATGTTGCCGCAATTGCCGATGCTGCTGGTATTAGAACAGATGTAATTTATACCATAAGGTGATTCCTCTTGGTCCCGCTTTCATTTGCACTTGCACACGTATCTTTGCCTACTCAGAGCATCGTACAAGTCAGTTAAACTTGACAAATCCTCAAAATCCGGCATTTAGGATTCTTTCACGGTTACTCAAAAGAAAGGATGCTTTATCCTCAATTTAGAGATTATTAAATACTTCATAACATGTAACTGTAAAATGCAGTTCTGCAGGTGATCTTTATGAATATGATAGGAGCTCAAAACCATCATGGAAGAAGCATATATGGAGAGAAGGGACAACTAATTATAATGCTTCTCTAATACCGTTGACGGGGAATACTTTACATGGTGTCACTGGAGATCATTCTATATCCCTCTTTCTTCTAACAAAGGTACCAGCGTTGCCATATTTATTTGAGATTGAAGTGAAATTTTTTTACAGGCGTAGAAGGGAAGAAAAAACAAATTAGCATCTTTGCTATGATGGAATACCTTAATAGTAATCAAGGAACAACTCATGATACTTTAAGTACAAGTCTTATCATAGCTATTAAATTGTGTATTGAACCTCGGGAAGAATTTGCAGACTTTTGAATCTTGAAAACCCGAGGAACCTCTGTTCATTGTATTCTTTCTTTTTCCTGTTAACTGAATGCTCAAAATTTTCAAACGTGGGCTAGAAGTTATCCTCCATTTAGAAAAGAGGATAATTGTTTTGCAAAGCTTTTGCAAGTCCTCAACCCAAAACCTGGATAAACCTGGAATTTGTGTCTCAAATTTCTTTCCAATTTTGAAACAAAACTCTTACAACATTTCGCATATAAGCAGGATGGTAAACTGGTCGAGAGACGACTACACCAGAGGAAATGGAAATGGGTAGTTTATGGAAGTCCAAAGGGTCAGCGCCTGACATCAATCACGCCAGTGCTGCAAGATGACACAAACGAAAGATTATTCTCGTTGTTTTTCACCACATCTACTGGATCAGTTTTCGAATATCAAATATCAAAACAATCAGGTGAGTTGAGGAGGAATTATTGAAAACATCAATTATTCTCATCTTCTAAACCATACAACCTGAAGAGTTTCTCAAAATTTCATTCTTCTTCCCACCTGAGGTATTCAAGAGGATACCAATGTGATAACAGCACATTCATTTTATATCGTTTCCCCTTAACAAAAGATTGCTTCAATTAGTTGTACTTCACTTAGGATCACAGTTAGGAGGAACTTGAAAATTAAAAATCCTTCCTGGAATGAGCTGATAAACCAGTTTCAACATGAAGCCGGTCAACCTAATCCTGGAAATAGGAATTAGCGAACCAGGTGCACTTATCTGTACTGTAGAACTTCCATCAGAGGTTGCAAGGAGACTAAAAGTTCAAATAAGTTCCACAGAAACTTACGAAAAAAACATTCTGAATGTATATCTTAGATCTAAGAGTTTTCCTCGTTACTACAGGTATTGCTCAAGCTCAAGAGAACCAAATTTCTGAAGCATGGGTAAGCCATATGCATCCTCTTCATGCAAAAGTTGCCAGAGGTATTGGTGGACTACAAATTCATGTTGGTAGGATTCTGTTCCCATTGGATGATGGAAGACTTGCAGAACTGCATCTATCAGGCTTAGGTGGCGAAAACTATGGTCCATCTCATCAAGTAATGCTCCGTAGAAAAGCAACAGTCAGATATGTGTGGTCAATATTAGATGCGCCGGAGACAGAAGGCTGGAATGCAGAGTACTGCTCAGAACAGCGTGGACCCACAAATTGCGTCACGGGCATAAAAGATGAGCCTAATGATTTAGGAATTGGAAGAACAATGACAAGAAGGAGAAAAGGAAGCCAAGCTGTGCAACATTACTTAACTCCAGGGGCATCAGGCAGCGGAACAATAAAATTTTCGGAAGATAATAGTTTTCCATACAACTGGATTAACACAAATTTCCATCTGAGAGCGATGCATGGAGGCAGATCATTTTTCCTCATAACAGATGGCGGTTTTACTTTTGAATATCTTTATACTGAAAGTGTATGGATATGGCTCAGGCATGAGCACTCAACAGCTATCAAAGGCGCACTAGGGAACTACAACGGAAGCTTGTATGTAGTTGACACATATGGGAGTTTGCTTATTAGGGAAAGAAGCAGCAATGATCTAGCATGGATAAACTGTACTGCACTGAGGAAAGGAAGGCAAGTAATCGGAGGCCCTCCATGGGATGGAATTCCTGGTAGAACTATGAAAGTTACAGCAGAAGACGCCCTCTTCTTTGTGAGCAGAACAGGCAGATTACTCCAGTTCACGGTAAAGTTTAAAAAGGAACAAAAAAATAAATGTCAAATTCTCTGAAGATTAAATAACCTTAAATTCGACAAAAGATGAACACACACCTATTGACATAAAATACCTAGAGGATTCTTTTAAGGTGATGTTAGATTACCGCAACGTGAAACTAAAGCACGATTCTCGTCATAATTAATGCAGGATCGTCATACATTACATTTATGTCGCCATTATCATCTTCATAGATCTGAACAAAACCATGTTTTATAAGTGTAAACAAAAGTTTTACTTGTTCTTTCTCAGTTATGCTAAAGATAATACAGCAGAGGTAAGAGTATGCTGGAATATATTTTAACAATCTGTAAACTTTGAAAAGAAAAAAGGATGAGATACAAAGGGAAATAAACCTTTTCATTTATCTATAATTTCCACAAACAATGATTTATCTACGGTTGGTGATGGATTGACAACTTATATTCTTCGGTAGGTTGCCCTGAGGAAATTCAAATGGAAAGATTGCCGAAACCCTCCAAATACGAAGATTGCCTCTATAGTAGATCAGGAACAGTTCAGGGAAAACATAGTGTTTGTTGTTGGAAGGAATGGTCGGCTATATCAGTATAATAAAGTGACTGATTTGTGGCATGAGCATTACCAATCTCAGCATTTGACTCTATCAAGACTGCCTGGAACTGCTATGAGACCATCATCGCTTTCACTAACAGGATCACTTTTCATGCTTTCAGTAGACGGAGGACTAGTTGAATATCACTGGAATACATTCGAAGGATGGAATTGGGTGGAACACGGAAGTCCACATAGAGTTGTGACATTGGTTGGTTCTCCCGGTCCATCCTTTGAAGGTAATCAACTGTTTCTTATTGGCTCCAATGGAAATGTTTACCTGAGGTACATGGAAGAAATGACATGGAGGTGGAAAAACTGTGGTTTTCCGTTTTTGGGAAAGTTGATTGTTGAAGATCGTGGACAAGAGGAAGGAAATGACAAGAAAGAATATTTCTGTACTGACGTAGATTTTGCAACTAGTTCAAAGACGGATTATGAAAGAGATAATGACCTAAGCAGTGACTGTAACCCTGAGGTTAGTAACAAAATGCTCTATTCTTTAATATGTTACTCAGCGAAGCTATTAAGGACCATTGGTTTTATACAATGCAGGTGGCGCCAATACGACCAATTCCCTTTGCTCAAGATTCAGTAATCTTTGAGCTACGAGATGGCAGGGTAAGAAATCACTATCATAATTTACCTATGTTAATCATTTTCCTAATAGAAGATCAAAATGACAGTAAAATATAGGAGAATCATACAGATAGCATCAATTTTCAGGTCAACCATATGAATATATTCTATAGTAAGTTATATAAAAAAGTCTTCCCAGAAATTCATTTCATCATTTTAGCTCCAAGGAAAAGGCCATATCTATGTCCTAGATTCTACCGATGTAAACTACCGACTCATCCATCTAAACTACCATCTTTGTCTACTGTTTCTTGCCTGTCCAGCGTTCCATGTCATCGAGCATCTGATGTCTCGAAGATGTTTGTAATTTCTTCCTATAGAATTAATAGGACGGTCTTTACCCCCGTTATTCAACTTACTTTTCAGCCTGCACTTACATCTGCATTTCTTCCAGATAATATACAAAAATTAGTAAAGGTATTTCTGAATTTGATATTTCATCGCAGTTGGCAGAAATGCGCCGGATAGAAGGCGGGCATTGGATATGGTCCCGAATCATCGCCACTCCGACAAGCTTATGCACAGCAAGTTACTGGACTGCTTTGGCATCGTGAAAGAACGGCATAACACAACACATGGTATGTACAGATCACTCATCATATGTACAAACTATAATATGGACGTCCTTGTAACATACATAAGTAACGAAGTCTCGCAAGCCAATGTAAAGCATAATTTACACTTACCAATATAACAGTATCCATTGTCCAAAGCTATATAAGTCAATATTAGGCCAATAAATCCTACAGCTTTTGGACATTTCTTTCTAGTGGTGTGGGGAATATCTTGTGTGTGGAAGTGACTGGACTCTCTGTATTTTGGTCTCACTCAACCATACACTGGTCTCGCCTGTATAAGAGAGCTACAATATGCGACATCCCGAATATTAGGTCAATAAAGGTATCACGCATCCTAATTCTCTGTCCACTTCCCTCAGTCTTCTGTCCTTCAATTGGATTGGAAACAAAACTTCGAAAGGTAATATAATTCATTTCTCTCTTTTTTATAGGATTAAGTCATTTCGGTTTCTCTCGGTCATCACGTGATCAAAAATTTATGGTTATATATACCTTTAACGGAGAGAATAAATATATGCAATTCTAATGAATTAATTTTAGCATTTGATATCAAATTTAAGGGTAAGTGATCACGTAGTCCTTGCTCATTTAGTGGAAAGCAACTTGCATGTAACCTTTCACCGCCGCATGGCAACCTATAATCCACTAAAATTATTACATATGTTGAAAATCTTACACATGTTATTGTTTTATTCGAACAGGACACCACAGTGACAGTGAACTAGTTTCATGTAAGTTGTTATCTATTTAGCGACCCTGAGAACATTTATGTACATAGGCTATGCCCAGCTTGAAAACACAAAGTAATACGCTCCTTAGCCACAATACCTAACGTCCGTTTGAACTACTTTAGTAGGAAGCATTTATACTCAAAAGTGTTTAACTAGATGTGCTTTTTATACGAGTAACACATCTAAATTTTCATTAAAGATCAACTTTTAAACATAATCAGAAGCTCTTCTAGTTGTCATAAAAAGCTTTTATCTTTTTTTCCTTCCAAGAGTAGCCATGAGGACCTTGGACGAAATAAAGTGTGATCAATCATGGACATGATTTTTGTGGAAACGAAATATGGAAAGGGAAATGATAAATGACTTTTCTCCTCTTATGCACCAGAGTTTAATCTATGTTGTATGCACCAGAGTTTAATCTATGTAGTTTCTGTTAAATTTATTTCAATCTAATGATAACAAATAAAAAGAGATATGTGAGACTAAAAAATGTATCCCAATAGTGAAAAGACTCTCAAATAGTATTATAGTAAAACCTTTATGTAGTTATAATGTTAGGACCTAACCATATTATTATTATAAATACAAAGAGGTTATTACTTAATAGTTATCCTTCATAAAAATTCTATGGCTACAAAGGACTACATTAGTAGTGAAGTATGTCAATTTTCAAGATATAACATTGGAAAAAGGAGACACAACTTATCTATAAAAGCATACAAAAAGTTTCATGCAAAGAAAGTGTAAGCATGCTTGAGAAGTTTGAAACCTTGTGGCTTTGTTTGGGATTGAAAGTCACATTGCGGCGAAATCAATGTTTGTGCCCGATTTTGCACCATCGACCCGTTTAATTGAGGGCGTTGGATGAATTAATATTTTTTTCTGAATATTACTACTAATCTTAATTATTGTAGTAAGTATCTCGGAGAGCAACGCCGATCCTGAGTTTTCAAATGCCTAGGGCGAAATTTCAAATGATGCCTTTTGTAGATTGATTGATACACATTTTTTTACAAATGAATTAATTTTATTAACAATGATAAAATATCAAGATTAGAAAATAATATATATGGACTAAAAAAGGATAACAGCCAAAGAGGAGAAAACCTATGCAATCTAGAGAGAACAACTGAATATATATAGATGATGCCAAAATTAAAAATAAAAATAAAATAAATTGGAGAGCTATAGATTGAGAGATGAATACCTTCTAACATTCAAAACGCTAGAATTGTACAAAAGATATAAGCATTTGTGTAGATTACGTATTGTTTAAATGTTGAATTTATGAGTTTATTCGTTCTTATGTTATTGTTTGTAGCGAACGGCTAATATTAGAACTAGCTCATAGACCATATAAATGACACACACACGTGAGTTGAATTGTTAGATCCCACATCGCCCAGGAGAGTGATCTGTATATATACGGGGAGCTTGAGAGGAGGAATCCCCATTTTTCCAAAAAAATAGGGACGCTCCCCACCGTTGAATTGAACTTTAATGAAATTGTGTGGTTGAGATTGTGTGGCCTGTGTTTTAATCTCAACCACACAATTTCATTAAAGCCAATCTAACGGTGGGGAGAGTGTCCCCATTTTTTTTTTGAAAAAATGGGAATCCCTCCCATTAAGCTCTCCCTATATATATATATATATATATATATATATATATTCTCATCTCTACCCTAGCACGAGGTTTTTTGGGAGCTCATTGGCTTCGGAGTTCGTCGGAACTCCGAAGTTAACCGAGCTTGCGCAAGAGCAATCCCATGATGGGTGACCCACTGGGAACTGGAAAGTTCTCGTGTGAGTTTTTAGAAACAAAATCGTGAGGGCGTGTTCGAGGCCCAAAGCGGACAATATCATGCTACGGTGGAGTTGAGCCTGAGTTGTGGTGGTGGCCTGGACCGGGATGTGACATGAGTCATGTCTTAGGCGTGTGTGGGTTTGCAATGGCCATCTTGCTCATTCTTATTTGCTGATTAATCGAATCCAAGAAGAGCAACGTACTCCATCTTCTCTCTTCATTGATCAGCTAAATCAATTCCTCGTTGATTTTCAGTTTTCAATTTCTAAAATCAAAGTCTAATTCGAAAACAAAACACTAATGCTTTTTGGCGGCAACAAGGTTGCAAAAATCAAGATGACAAGGTTTTGAGTTTGGATGTTAATTTGATGATTCATGAAAAAAATTTGGTGTTGAATCACTAATGAGATGAAGAAAAAAAAGTTTAAATTTAAATTATTTTAGAAAATATGCATTGCTTATTTACTAATTTTATTGAAAAAGAGAAAACTGTTCATTTGCAAATTTCTTTGAGTTTATATATATATATGACTAAAAATAATTGGGAAACAATTTAGTGCTCGTAAAAAAAAATGCTCACGTCATTAAATAATTTAAAAAATAAAAAATGAAAGACATTACGAGTGATCAAACATGCAAACTCATAAATAATAAATACAACAAACACCACCGCTACTAAAGAAACACCTTAAAAATTGATCAAACTTACTATTTATATGAATATAACATAAACTTATAAAAGTACCCTTTTATTTTTTTGGGGTTCGAATGGTCGCCCTGCTTGCACTGGGCAAAGCCCAGCCCTGTCAGACACCATGCATGCCATGCATTATCCGTTGCTGATTAATTGGATTGATTTGGAGTCAACCGAGTTATTGGATTGATCTGAATCTCATATAGAGAACATGCACACCATGAATTATCCGTTGTTGATTACTTGATTATTCTTCGAATTAGGATTGTATTTACAGATTTTTTTGCACCCTACACAACAAGAACAACAAGATAAAATTTTAGAATTGGATTGCAGAGATTGGCAATGATCATTCTCCTTATCCAAGGATATTCTAATTATTTGGCCAGAACGGATTACCATGCAAAGATTGGTGGTTTGATAAAAGCAACATGCTAGTGAGAGATCAAATAGAAAGAAAATTGTGGGATATTGATTGCAATTTGCAATTAATTGCAATTGAATTTTATAATGGTATTGCAATTGACTGCAATTTGCTTTATGATTGCATGGATGCATTTTGGACAAACAACATGGAAACGAAGTCTTCTGAATGTAATAAGAAATATGACCTAGGCACTATCACGTGGTCTTTCAATAGATCAACTTGAAAATATATGACATTATCAAGAGGAGCTTTGTTATCTTCTCATCAAGCAAATTCAAATATTTTAGTGCTTTAAATACAAGACGATGTGCAACAAAAGGAACCTTTTCAACTTTACAAACAACTCAAAACTCTCAACGCGAAAATTCTCGCTCTACTCAATACCCTTCTAACAATCTGGAGAAAAATATTAATTATCCTAACTTTCTCGTCAATACATTTTCAGTTTGGATAAACAACATTGTGTTGACAACCGACGACATCTTCAATTTGAATTAACAACACTGGAACTGTAGAATTAGGAGACTTAGGTGCAAGACTTTTATTGGGCTTACATCTATTTAGCAGTCCTATTTTATTAAGATTACAAGATAGGAATAAATGACACACCCCGACTCGAAAGTGGGGCGTGCTGGCCATCACGTGAGCGTGACGTAATCATATGCACAGTGCGGAAGCAGGATTAACAATAGGAATACGAAGGAATTAAAATCAAATGACTAGCAGTTCAAGCTAAGGTAACATGCTAGTGCGTGGATTCATAGTGATTTTACAAAACCAGAGCATAAATGGCCTACGTGCAGTCAAGCAGAAAGTACTAAATGGAAATAACACCCGCAGGTGATCCTACATAAGTGAATTCTGTCAGAAAGTCCGGGAGATCCTCGTATGCCACCAACAAACACTACTTAATACCTGGAGGGGCGAAAAACAAGTTGAGTGGGTCAGTAAAACAAATCTTTTTCAAAACCATTCTTTCTCAAAAACTGTAACCCCTCTCCGTAAAACCTGTATAATTTCCCAGAATAAAATATACTCATACATATATATCTCAAAATCATGCCGAAAATATTTGTAGGTATGCCATGCAAAAGTATCATAACTCAATCTCAACTGTATGCTCATATCGTAAATCTGTGATGTGAACAATATCTGATAATCGTCTCAGCCCTCGGCTGCATATATATATATAGCTCATAACATCTCAATCTCATCATATATATACTCTGCACATACATCAATATCATCATGAGGTCACTATCATATCACTGTATCAATATAAGAATGCTCTAGTGCTACAATCACGTGAAGACTGTGCGAATGATTCGCGAGTCACCTACGAGTCGAACCCACCTATAGTAGTCTATACAACAGGACTGTGCACCTACTTGGATCCAAGGCGAGCATGCAGTGCGGGAGGTGAACAACACGTGAAAGACTGTGCCACTAACTCTAGGCATGAGCACTAACAATATGTGCAGGTGTATGAGCTCAAATCACATCATTTCATTCATTCGTATCACATCACATCATTTCATTCTCATCATAACTAGCATAGAATCTTACCTGATACTTACTTGTGCGTCCGCAGCACCATCACAATTATATGCAAGTACAAATGCATAATTAAAATAAATAGATACTTGCATGGCATCTCAAATCATTTCATCATTTAAATTCATTTTTTGGGAAAATAGCAATATATATAGGTATGTACGAAAAACAAATTGCACACTCACTGATAAATAGCCGAGTTGTAGCTTCCATGTCTAGCCTGGCTACGCTCGTCCTCGGGATAAACCTTGCCTATATGAGAAGTAACTGAATAAACGTTATTTAACGTACATAAACAGAACTTTAGAAATAACTTATCATACGTTGATCAATTTTGACATTCGAATATACCAACGCGACCTACTTGACGCCATGGACGTCAACATATTTTTAGAATAATTTTTTGATGCGCCATGCGCCCCCACGTGGTCTTCTTCTTCCTTGGCTCGCCGGCCTGGTTCCACCGGCGACGGAAAATGTCGCCGGTTCATGGGCTATTTTCAAATTGTCATATCTCATCCATTTTTCAACCATTTTCAATGCACTTTATATCAAAATGAAGATCTCGACAAGATGAACAAAACCATACCTGTCTCGACCCCCAACTCGCCGGAGATTCGCCAGAAAATGGCTCGATAATTCCAGCCAAACTTTCGAACCTCTGTTCTCGTTGCTCCGACGTCCAAATCTCTCAAACAAAGCACTCTAAACTTCCTTAGGACCTCCTTAAGCTCCTTATAAGCTTAAAATTCCATAAAAATCATCCATTAATTTTTTGCATGAACAGTACCAAATCGGAGCTCGAGGTTTCAACGTGAAAACGACATAGTTCTCACCTGAAATGGGTGTCAATGTACTCGTATGGACCTTAGGAGTATGAATATGCTCTTGGTTGCTTCGATCCATGAGGTTTAGGGTGAGTTCGTGGTTCGTCTGTACGTAAGGAGTAGAGAGGGACAGAGAGAACTCGAGAGAGAAGAGAGAGAGAGGGTCTGAGAGTGATGAGAGATACGAGAGTAAGGTGAGAGAGAGTGCTGATTGGTTGTGTGGTCTAAAGGCCTCCAATCAACAAATATCTCATTAATTTTCCATTGGTCCCCAAAGTGTAGGGAATTTTACAATTGGACCATGGATTTAATTTTCTTACAATCATTCCTCAACACTCTAGGGTAAGATTGTCAATTTACATATCGAAATTTATAACTGCGGGACGGGCTGTCACAATAAATATTTGATTATCCCGGATTACTTAGTGGTGAGGTAAACCTATAATAATTGGGAATATCTTTCCTTTTAGGTCATGGATTCTGGAGGTGCTAAAGATATATATTAGAGATTTCTTTATGGGTAAGAAACCTAATATACTCACCTATAAATATAAGGCTTAGGTCACCACTTTTATACATAATATTCTAGCACAAAATCTACCCCATACAAGAGTGCATAAGACGTGTAGAGAGAGCAAAAGATTAGTGCTTGGATTCAATGGACTCTCAAGATTAGTACTTTTAGTGTGCATATTATAGTTGACTTACATATGGTATCAGAGTATAGTTTATATGCATCTAGAAGTCTAAAACCAATATTATACTTATAAAGTAAATCGTGAAGCATGATTGAGGTTCAAAGTCATGTCTGCCGCATATAATCCATGTTTTGTTATTATACCTTGTTTATCCTTGTTTATACTATATGATGTTTACAAGCCCAGAAGCATATCAAGACTACCGTGGTATTGAATTGATGATTAAAGGCATGGAAGTATTTTGTATATATATCTATAAGTCAGTATATTAATCTGCAGCATGTAGTATTGCAGCTATATATATTATTTCGAGTAGTATTATTAGTATAGTTATGTGTATATGCTATGTAATTGAATCACAAACTCGATTAGGGTTTTCCAAAACAAGTTAGCATATTCTTCCCCTCTTACATAAATCATGAATATGCTAAATTCTGTTGCAAATATTAAAGACCCATAAAGATGTCAAGATTAAAGTGATATTCTATTTTATTGTATAGCATACAACCATTCAATAGAGTAGCCAGCCATCTCTTCAATCTCAAATTATAATAAAAAATTTGTATTATAGACATTGCCAATTAGGGTTTTCGGTCTATAGATATGAACTTTTAATTGGACGAATTCTATAATGGAACAAGGTATTACATTAACTTATGTGAATATCGGCTCTTTGCAATCTACAAATGTGAACGGTTTTGATAAAAAAAATTTCATGTTAAGTTCATATAGTAGCCTTGTGAAAGTATTAAAGGCATGTTGATAATCTGTCCGCAGATGTTTATCAATTATATATAAAGACTTTGGGATTAAAGATTAATAAAGTTGCATATTCTATGTTTCTTTTTCAGTTGTGAACCCATCTGCCATCAATTCCATTGAACCCTAGTCTGGTAACAACTTTAAGAAGTGGAAAAGAGATTTAGAGATTGTCCTAGGTCTATTGGACATCAATTTAGCTTTAAAAGAAGAGAAACCAGCTGCACTAAATAACACTAGCACCAATGAACAAAAGCTTAAATTCAAGAAGTGGGAGAACTCTAATGCGTTGTGCTTGCTTATCATGGAGAAGATCATCACTTAAGCTATTTTTGGTGGAATATCGACTTCTGAGAATGCCAAAGAATTTCTGGAATCTGTTAGTGCAAAGTTTGTGGAATCCGAGAAAGTAGAAATCGGAAATCTAATGAGTAAGCTCACAACCATGAAATATGATGGAGAGTCTTAAAATTCTTATAGTTGATCCATACTTAGTCCATTTGGTCCTTAACTTCCTTCCAAATATGATCAACTCAAGATTATCTACAATGCTTTGAATGACAAATGGAGTGTGAATGAACTGATTTTTGTTTGTGTTCAAGAAGAAGAAAGATACAAAGAAAGAGAAGGAGACTCACTATGTGCATCTCACCATTAGTGCTTAGAAACACTGCCCTTTTAAGAGGAGCTCATACTGCCAATAAAGAGGTTGCAAAACCTAACCGTTCCTCTAAGACACCTGCTTCTGGTGTAAATCAAACCAAAAATCCTGGTTGTTACTTTTGTAACAAATTAGGTCATATAAAGAGAAATTGCAATAGGTATAAGCGTTGGGCAGAGAAAAGAGCTACTAAAGGTAATTCTAATATGGCCTTAGTTTGTTTTCAGTCAAATTCTGTGTCTATGCCTTCCAATACTTGGATTATTGACAATGGATCTTCTATCCCTATTGCTAATTCCTTGCAGGACTTCATAAGCCAGAAAACACCAAATAAAGACCAATTTCTTGTCTTTATAAAAATGGCAAAAGAGATTGAGTTCATGCAATAGGCACCGTTAGGCTTTATCTAGATTCTAGTTTTTGTTTAGAGTTAAATGACATTGTTTATGTACCTTCCATGAGAAGGAATTTGATTCCAGTTTCCAAACTTGTCAAGTCAAAGTTTAAAGTTGATATGCACGGATTTGGTTTTGATTTGTTTTTAAATTCTATTCGTGTTGGGAATGGTTTGTTAGTTGGTGAAATGTTTCAATTAACTCATAGAAAAGAAAAATAAGCTCTTAATGTTGAAACCATAGGTCAAAAACATCCTTTCATCAAAGATAGTTCATCAAGGTTATGGCACAAACTTCTAGGTCACATATCTAGAGAAAGAATGCAATGCCTAGTCAAGAAGGAAATTCTTCCTCCATTAGACTTTTCAAAGTCTTTAAAATTGAAGTACATAACCAACTTGACCTAAAAATTAAGTATGATGAGCGAGGAAGGGAAAATGCACATTTTGCATGTTATCTACAAGATTGTGGGATAGTTGCTCAGTACACAAACCCGAAGACCCCAAAACAAAATGGAGTAGTTGAATGAAGAAATAGGACCTTGAAAGATATGATGAGAAGCAAGATTTATAACACTAATCTTCCAAGATTTCTATAGGGAAATGCAATTAAGATTCCTAGCAAGTCAGTTCCCAAAACACTTTTTGAGTTGTGGAATAAAAGAAAACCAAGTTTGAATCACTTGCATGTATGGGGATGCAAAGCTGAGGCCCGAGTTTACAATCCAGAGTTATCTAAGTTGGATCCCAAGACAATCAGTTGTTTTTTCATTGGCTATGCAGAAAGATCAAATGGTTTTCGGTTTTATAGTCCTAATCACACCACCAAGGTTGTAGAGACTGGAAAAGCCAAGTTCATTGAGTATGATGACGTTGTTGAAGGAGTAAACAAGAACTTTATTTTTGAAGAAGGAGAAATTGAGACTGAACCAATCAATCCCACTATTCTTGAACCAATAATAACCATTCCTTTACTTCGACCTCTACCATAAGTTGAGCATGTTGTTGAGCCAATGAATCAAGAAATTGTATAAGATGAAACACCATATGTGAAAGAAAACATTGAACTTACTGACATAGTACAACATGAGACACAGAAGTTAGGAGATCTCAGAGAGAGAAGGCCAATTGCATTACTAGATTTTGTTTACACAAGTGAGATGGACTATAATGTTTCAGATTATGAAGATCCTTTTAACATACAAGGAGGCTGCCATTGGTGTAGAGTCAGAAAAGTGGATTGAAGCTATACAAAGTGAATTAGAGTCCATGGAAAACAATAAAGTGTGGGAGCTAGTTGAACCACTGCAAAGAGTTAAACCTATTGGATGTAAGTGGGTGTTTAAAACTAAGAAGGATTCTAAAGGCAACATCGAAAGATATAAGGCGATATTGGTAGCTAAAGGTTTCGCATAACAAGAAGATGTAAACTACACTGAAACTTTTTCTCCAGTTTCAACAAAAGATGCATTTAGAATTATCATGGCCTTGGTAGCACACTTTGATCTATATTTGCATCAAATGGACGTTAAAACTGCATTCCTCAATGTCAATTTGGATGAAGAAATATTCATGAAGCAACCCGAAGGTTTTGTGGAGAAAGGAAAAGAGCACTTGGTGTGTAAGTTGAAGAGGTCAATCTATGGGTTAAAGCAAGCTTCAAGGCAATGATATTTGAAATTCGATAAGATTGTCACTTTGTATGGTTTCAAGGAAAAATAAAATTGATGCATGCATATATGTTAAATTCTTTGGGAGCAAGTTTATTTTTCTTGTCCTATATGTTGATGACATACTACTTGCCTGTAGTGATGTAGATCTGATACATGACATCAAAGATATTTTGTCCAAGAATTTCGAGATGAAGGACTTTGGAGAGGCTTAGGTTTTGAGCATTGAAATTCACCTAGATAGAAGTCGTGGTTTGTTAGGTCTCTCACAAAAGGCTTATATTGAGAAAGTATTGAAAAAAATTTAACATGTTGACAAGTAACGATGCTGAAGTTCCAATCACCAAGGGAGATAAATTGAGTAATAAAGATTGTCCAAGGAATGATATAGAAAGGGAGAAGATGAAGAACAAGCCCTATGCTTTAGTGGTTGGAAGCATTATGTATGCTCAAGTATGTACTCGCCCGGACCTAACATTTTCTGTTAGTGTTCTAGGTAGATACCAATCTAATCTAGGAGCGGCATATTGGAAAACTGCAAAGAAGCTTATGCATTATTTACAAAGAACAAAAGATCACATGCTCATTTTCAAGAAGATTGACAAGTTAGAATTGGTAGGTTACTCTGATTCCGATTTCGTTGGATGTGTAGATGACTTAATGTTAACTTCTAGTTATCTGTTTTAGTTTTGAAAATTTTCTTTTGATTGAGTTTTCATGGATATGCCTTAAAGAATAATATGTTTTGTTTATACATACTTATTTCATTCTAGTTAGCAAATTTTGCTATATATCAAGATTATCCTTTTGACATAAGGACTTACTTTAAGCATTAAGGAAGATCACATTGTGATCGTAAAGAGGACCATAATTGTTAAGAGTGATGTTCACCGCTAAGCTCACTTATCATATATATATATATGGGTAAATTACACCATACTCCCTTAGGTTTGAGGTCTATTACAACCCCATACAACATGTTTAAAACATTTCACTTTCATACCTTAAGTACTGTTTTATTTCAATTTCATACCTCCGTTACATTTTCCATCCATTAAACCGTTAAGTGCTGACGTGGCTGCCAAATACCTAAAAGTTTTTCTTCTTCTTCTGGTCGCTGGGCTACTTTTTTTTTTCTTCTTCTTCTTTCTTCTTTCTTCTTTCTTCTTTCTTCTTCTTCTTCTTTTTCCCTTCTTCTTCTTCTTCTCATCTTCTTCTTCTGGTCGCTGGGCTACTTTTTTTTTTCTTCCTTCTTCTTCTTCTTCTTCTTCTCCCCTTCTTCTTTTGGTCTCTGGGCTTCTTCTCTTTCTTCTTCTTCTTCTTCTTCTTCTTCTTCTTCTTCTTCTTATTCTCCCATTCTTCTTTTGGTCGTTGGGCTTTTTTTTTTCTTCTTCTTCTTCCCTGGGGGGGGGGGGATTTTTTTCTTCCTCCCCCTCCTTCTTCTTCTAGTCGCAGGGCTTCTTTCTTCTTCTTCTTCCCTTCTTCTTCTGATCGCTGGGTTTCATATTTTTTCTTTCTTTCTTTTTTTCTAAAAATTCAGGTTTAAAAAAAAATTAAAATATTATTTTTTTGCCACGTATTTAGCAGCCACATTAGCACTTAACGATTCAATAGATGGAAAATGTAACGGAGGTATGAAATTGAAATAAAATAGTACTTGATGTATGAAAGTGAAATGTTTTAAACATGTTATAAGGGGTTGTAATAGACCTCAAACCTGATGGGGTATCATGTAATTTACCCTATATATATATATATATATATATGTTTGTCCATGACTTGTTGGTACTTTATGTGAATATTGTTGCTTGTGTGTGATTATAGAGGTGTGTATTCGCTCCATTGGATATCATGGTCTATAGTTCTATGAGCTAATGATATTTGACACTAAGTTTGAAAATATATTGTTATCAAATAATCTTCCAAAGTTGCGCACATAAAGAAATCGATTCTTGATCCTAAAGAAAGCTTTTGAATAGATGTCTCGCCCAAGTGGGAGAATGAAAGACTTTTATTGGGCTTACATCTATTTGGGAGTCCTATTTGATTAAGATTACAAGATAGGACGAAATATTTGATTATCCCGGATTACTTGGTTGTGAAGTAAACCTATAATGATTGGGAATATCTTTCTGATGCGTTAAAAACAAACACACAAATTAAACCCTCTTTTTAACAATTGTAGTATAGATGTAAGTAGGGATTGCTAATCTACTCTAAACTGACTTAAAAACACTAAACAAGACTCAAAACATACAAAACTAAGCTAAAGACACTTAACTAAACTTTAATGACTCAAAACAAACTAGATTTACTCAAATCAACTCAAAACAATCAAATTGACCCAAATTAGACACTAGGGACTGATTTGGACGAAAATAAACTCAAAAGACTAACTAAACACAAATCTAAACAGATTCTAGCTAAATTAATATAACTTAAAGATGGGGGATTGGTTTTTGACGAAAATTACAAGACAAAGTAAATAACTTGCAGATTCTAAACAAAGACATAAAACTAAGTGAATTGATGGATAGATGGACTAGCTAGAGGGTTCTTCTCCACACATGACACACTTGCATACAAACCAATTTTCAGTTGTTCTTTCAATAAACCATGAATCTCAACACCCCAGATTAATCATGAACAGCACTTTTTTAACCTTCAAGTTTTCCTTAAGTTATTGAATTGGACGGAAAAGCGCATACAACAATTCAAAACATTCTTCAAAAGTCCCCTACGTGAACAGCACAATAGAGATACAATCAAAGATCATTAAGCTTTGTGAAAACTATAAGCATTGATGAGGCATTCGTAACTATGAAAAGCATGATACTCTTGCCAAGAATTCACTTAACACGATTGTGACTAGCAACCTCCACTACTTGTGAATATAAGTTCATAACGATTAGGTGAAATTCCCTTATATTCTAGCATCAAATTCATGCATGCAAACTAAGTATGCATCCTTAATCGACATACAAGAATAAGTTATCAATCAAGCAGTTAAGCAAATTGAATTTACAACTCATGAAATCACAACTGAAGGTAATCAATTCATATTACAAATATGTTCATGGCTTTGAATCAACCTCTAGCCAAAACGAATTTAGTTCCACATATTTGCAATTAAACAACTATAATTGAATTTAAACATGATAAATAAAAGTAGAAGACACCTAGAACGCTCCAGCAATCCAACGTCTTGAATGGTTAGCACAGCTCCAAGTCCTCCTCCTTTCTTACAAACATGCGGCACCAAGGTGGGTGTGGTGTTTGGATGGTCTAGGGGATGTAGCAGAGATTGGATAGGTTGAGAGAGTATGGAAGGGTGGTAGGGGATGGATAGGAAAAGAGGTGGATGGAAATGGATGAAGGAAGAAGGAAACTTGCGGCAGAAATTGTGTTGTTTATGGAATGTGTTGTAGATGTGAATTGGTCCTTTGTCTTGTGATGGAGAAGCCTATTTATAGATTTTGAAAATGAATCACCACCACAAAATTTCTTGGTGAAGTAAGTGGATGTTGTAGGTGAAGTGGGTGTGGATGTTGTAGGTGAAGTGAGTGTGGATGTTGTAGGTGAAATAAGTAAGTGTGGATGTTGTAGGTGAAATAAGTGGATGTTGTAGATGAAGTGAGTGTATGTTGTAGGTGAAGTGAGTGTGCATGTTGTAGGTGGAATAAGTGGATGTTGTAGGTGAAATAAGTGAGTGTGATGTGTTTTTGGGTCAGAAAATAGGAAATGAAAGGATCCCTTAATCTTCAATTTCATCCATCCACTTGGTTCCAAGCATAAGCTAACCATCCAATGCCAAAAAATGCTCCAAATTGCACTTTCTTGCATACTTTGTCATTTGGACCTACAAACACACGACAATAGCTTAAATTACTAAAATAACTAAGGACTAACAATCTAAATGTAAGGAAACAAGCTAACTAAGTTGTATAAATATACTCCTATCAAATACCCCCACACTTAGCTTTTTGCTAGTCCTCGAGCAAAACAAAACAAACAAAAGAGACAAAACACAATCTAGACCTTCCAACATTTGCCTTAGGGATTTCCAATGGACATGACATATTAAAAATCATCACTTACACATATTTTGGTCATCCATACCCTTAAGCATATACTTAATCACAGTCATAATTTACTAGCTCGCATTTAATCAATTAAAACAACATTTTGAATGTAGTAACATGCCTTAGAGAATTCCCTTAATTCCTTACCAGATAAACACTCTATTTTCACTCAGATTTTCTGACTACACTCCCTACACTAGGTATATGTGAGAAGATTGATGTAAACATGAAAACTAGTACTCACCTATGTTATAACAAGGAAAGCATTTTCTGAAGTTATTAATGCACATATGAATATGATCTCATGAATAGAATGCTACTACTTAGATGAGAGAACCAGGGACACCATATGCTCATACCAATCCCAAACTCCACATATTGAACACACAACAACCAGGATAGAAGTCAAAGGGTTGTAACGGGACTAAGGGTATTGGCTAACAAAGAAAGGATATGGAAAAACAAAGGTTCTTAAAGAAATAGTAAGCAAAGTAATGAGATTGACACTTAGAATTCACTTTCGAATGCAAACTCAACTTTGAACAAAAAGGGGAGATTTACACATTTTAGGGCCATATTTCAAACTTTTGGACCCTTTCTTCAACAATCAACACTTTTGAACTCAATCTTATTTCTTTTCAAACTCTTTTTTTTTTCTTTCATTCTTTTTTTTTCTCTTCTTTTTCTTTTCTTTTGAAAACCAAAACGTACAATTGAACTTAAAACAAATAATCCCTCCCCACACTTGATTTTCTGCATACGGTAGATCAAAAGGAATTCATTCTAAGTCATGCTTCACTATCCTTTAAAAACAAGGGTATGGACAGTCCTACACTAGGCTAGGTAAGGTTAATGGGGTTAACAAAGAACATAGGCTAAACAAGGCTCAAACGGGGTTAAACCTACAAAACATATGACAAAGGGGTACGGCTATTTGGCTTTGGTTCACTAAACAACTTCATCTTGTTATGTGTTATGCAATTCAATGTCACGCTTTGAATGAAATGGATATGAGTTCTAGTATTTGGAACTAAGATGATAAAACGCCTTCAAAGTAGCAACCGAGCAAAGAATAATGAGATCATGCAATTACCTTAGAAAACAAAAGCATCAAGATTAATAACTCTCCAAAGAAGGTATAAGCTCAAGTCTCACAAGGATGTAGCATTAGTTTGAGTTCCTTCCTTCAAGCATGTTACAAAAACTGATTTTATCCTTTTATGATCAAATTTGAATTCGTAAACAACAACTACAACTAAGCATAAACCAAGAGCATATCAAACTTCCATCCATGTTCATAACTTTCTTTAACAGTCATACAATTAAAAACCAAATCCTCATCATTGTGTTGGAAGGTACCTAAGACACAAACACACAAAAATAACTCATTTTGGCATTTTTCAAAACTTTTTTTCAAATTGTTTTTTTAATTTTCGTACGATTACCTCAAAACACAATAAAACACACCAAAACAACTT
The DNA here is from genome assembly GCA_963580275.1 of Crataegus laevigata. Taxonomy (NCBI): domain Eukaryota; kingdom Viridiplantae; phylum Streptophyta; class Magnoliopsida; order Rosales; family Rosaceae; genus Crataegus; species Crataegus laevigata. The sequence goes on from OY756946.1 coordinate 13,686,863, forward strand.
TAAAACACTTAGAAATAGTGAGAAACAACTTAGCTTCATGTGGTAGATGATCGTTGGTCGTGCTTGTTGATTTTCCACAGCTTTGATCTTGAACTGGATGGGACTTTCCACAGCTTTCGAAGAAGTATCTTTCCACAGGTTGATTCTTGAACTGGGTTGGGAAGCTTTTTACTAGCAAGTGATCCTCAGCTTAGTTAAGGATGAATCAGCACGTTGTCTCCACATGCTTCAAGTAATCAGGTCTCCATGCAAGTGTGGCATCTTCTCGAGTTCTTGGATCAACTCAGACTCCTCTTGCATCTTCTATGAGATACTTTTGCTTTTGAAGAAGTATCTCTCCACAGGTTTATTTTTGAATTGGGCTGGAGGGGCTCGAAGCTGAGTACTCGAGAGCAAGACTAGGTAAGCAATCAGGATCTCTCTTTCTCCTTGTTCTTCGGATGAAGGTGAGAAGAAAGCATGATATGAGATACTTTTGCTTTTAACCTTCATGATATGAAATACTTTTGCTCGGTACACCAGGGGATGAGGAACACTAAGTAACTCGAGAAGTTTCTTTGGGAATACATTCTCGAAGATGAAGAAGTGTTGAGTAAGTCTGCCTTTGCTATGGAGGGCGAAGGTAGACACTTATAAGAATTTCTTCACAACCGGTACTATTCTCTTACTCTTGTCGGCAGCTGGTGGATGATTGAACAGTAAGGTTTACGCGTTTTCTGACAAAGTTACCCGTAATTCCCGCAAAGCCAAAGTTGCGTGTGAAAGGTGATGGCACATCTGGAAAAGTGGATCGGCTCGTGGTTTCTGAGCAGGCTAGGCTTTTGAGAGAGGAGCGTCTCTTCAATTTGCGAGCAGGCACCTCTTTGATTTGCGAGCAGGCGCCTCTTCGATTTCTGAGTAGTGCCTCTTCGATTTCTTCTTTTCATAGAGGCACTAATTTTGTTCCACAACACACCTGAATTACCTCCTGTAAAAACTCCTTTCTTGCACTTCTGAAATCTTAATCTGTCCGATCTCTTCTTTCTCAACACCTTCGAAAAATGTCTTGCCCTTCTGACCGTCGCCTTAACTTGAATGTCGGAGAAGATGATGACTTGTCTTATCCAAACAACATTTGGCATCCGTCCTTCTTATCCCCCAATGGTCCTCTTACAGTTGGGGACTCTATGATGAAGAACGATACAACTGCTACGGTGGTTGCTAAAAACCTTCTCACTCTAAGAGACAATAGGTTGCTTTCTAAGCGGTCCGACGAGCTCGCTGTTCAGGACTCTCTGACGCTTAGCGTCCAGTGTGCAGGCTCAGTCTCAAACATGAGCCAACGCCTTCTTGCACGATCTCGTTAGGTTGAATCTTTGATGGCTGAGGTGGCTAGTCTTCAGCAAGAGGTCAGAGGACTCAGGCACGAGAATAAGGAGTTGCACATGCTCGCAACTAGTTACTCAACAAGTATGAAGAGGAAGCTTGACCAGCTGCAGGAGTCCGAAGTGCGGATTCAGAGTGATCATCAAAGGTTTATGGCGTTACTGCAGAGGTATCTTCTACCTTCGTCATCTGGAGTTGCACCAAGTGTTGAGGGTCCGGAGGATCAAACTCTGGCACTTCGTTTTTCTGGAGATCCGTCGACTGCTGAGGCACCACCTGACCAATGAATGCTATTAGTTTACACATTATTGTAAAATATTTTTGCTTTAATTTTTTTTATTTGATTTTTTTTAAAGCAATGTAAAATATGTAAGTCAATGTAAAAAGACTTTGTTTACCCTCCCCCACACTTAAACTAAACATTGCCCTCAATGTTTTAAACATATGTTCACACTTAAGCAAACAAACAATTAGTGAACTAAGCAAGGCAAGATAAATGCAGTAAAGAGAAGGGTTTAGGAGTGCAAATCTGATTTGTTGAACAATTCCAAAGTCTCCTTTCGTTGAATGCTTGGGTTGCCTCCCAAGAAACGCTTGTTTTAACGCCTTGCAGCTGGACGAGACTTTCCATTAAACTCCCATAGGTTCCACGACATGGAATTTATCTTTGAATGGGAGGTGATACTTGAAATGATCCGGCAATGGTTTAAATTCAAGAGTGGGTGCCTGAATCATCAAAATCAGCACGTTAGTATAAAACAAAATTAAAATTGGAGAAGATGGCTTACTTTCTTTCTCCGACACAAACTCAATGACAAATACTACATCTTCAAAAGTTTCAGGGACTTTGAACTTGGCCAGATTTACTATGATGGTTGTGGCTTGTCCCGTGTCATCAGTCTCAACTTCCTTGGCCTCTGTTTCCTCAAATACATCCTTTTTGATGCATTCAACATATTCTCCAGCCACTTCCTTTTCTGGAATCATTCTTCTTAGTGTACAAGTTTCTTTAAACAATTCAACACAATCTAGAACTTGATTTGGTGCACCAAGAATTGGGGTATCACCTTGCACATTTGGAAGAGCTTCTACAATGTCTTTTTCACTCTCTTCGTCATTGGGAATCAAAAACCTGCGAGGAAAAGGGACATTTGGTGGAATAATGTTAGAATGAATTGAATTTGGAACAACATTACTGGAGTTGGACATCATAGGGACTTGAGGGGCTTGCGGCAAAAGTTCTTCTAAACTGCACATGTCGTCCTCCTCATGTTCTTCTTGCAGCAGCAATTCATCCATGTTTGGGCTATGTTTAGATGGTTCTGGGACAACTTCATCCTCCATATCACTTTCCAAAGTGATGGCTTCATCGATTTTAACTTCTCCCTTTGAATTTGCCATGTTGGAATTGGAGAGTTCACGTTGCTTTTGAATCTGTGCCATGAATTCCACAATATGTCCAACTTGCTTCTCCAATTCGTCCACTCTTTTGACTCGGTCTTGCATCTCCTTGTTTTGATTTTCTACTCCCTGTGTCGAAGAGGTGATTACTTGAATAATATTATTATTATCCACCTACGAACCTGAAATTGGTTGGGAAGATTGTGGTGGAGGTTGTGGTGGTGCATATGGCCTTTAATAGAACTCCTCCAATGGCTGCAATTGTTCTTTTTGTGAGCCCTGCGTCAAAGAGATTTGTCCTTCTAGAATTTCATTATAACTCATGGGTATACTTGAATTCGATTGGAATTGTTGTGGGGGAGGTTGTGGTGGCTGCATAGGTCTTGAATAGAACTCCTCATCTTGATGCCAGTATCCACCTTGTTGAACTTGTTGAGGTTCTCCCCACATATAATCTGAATAGCCTCTCCAATCCGAATTGTAAGCGTTGGAAAACATGTTGTTGCTTGGTTGATTATAGCCCTGATAACCCCAAACATCTTTGTTCGCAGTGAATTGATGACTTTGATGAAGTTGATATCCTTGCCCATAGGGCACATCAAATGTAGGGACAGTATGCATTGTGATCCTTTCGGCATTATGAGTCAATTGAGAAGTGAGATTCGCCAATTGAGATTGAATGGTCGCAAGTGCCATGTCTTGCTCCAGTTATACCTAACATCAAAGAAAGAAAACTAAATCAAATATCAAAAGTAAAAGACACAAACACAAACATAAACATAAACACAAACAGAAACAAAGGGATTAGCAAATTTGCTAATCCCCGGCAACGGCGCCAAAATTTTGATGCGATGATTATGCAAACACACAAATTAAACCCTCTTTTTGACAATTGTAGTAAAGATGTAAGTAGGGTATCGTTCTAGACCGGGGATTAGGAGGGATTGCTAATGCACCTAACTGACTTAAAAATATTAAATAAGACTCAAAAACACAAAACAAAACTCTAAAACATAAAGCTAAACTATAATAACTTAAAACACACCAGAATAGTCAAAACAACACAAAACAATCAAATTGACCCAAATTAGACACTAAGGACTGATTTGGACGAAAATAAACTCAAAAGACTAACTAAACACAAATCTAAACAGATTCTAGCTAAATTAATATAACTTAAAGATGGGGGATTGGTTTTTGACGAAAATTACAAGGCAAAGTAAATAACTTGCAGATTCTAAACAAAGACATAAAACTAAGTGAATTGATGGATAGATGGACTAGCTAGAGGGTTCTTCTCCACACATGAAACACTTGCATACAAACCAATTTTCAGTTGTTCTTTCAATAAACCATGAATCTCAACACCCCAGATTAACTGTGAACAACACTTTTTTAACCTTCAAGTTTTCCTTAAGTTATTGAATTGGACGGAAAAGCGCATACAACAATTCAAAACATTCTTCAAAAGTCCCCTACGTGAACAGCACAATAGAGATACAATTAAAGATCATTAAGCTTTGTGAAAACTATAAGCATTGACGAGGCATTCGTAACTATGAACAGCATGATACTCTTGCCAAGAATTCACTTAACGCGATTGTGCCTAGCAACCTCCACTACTTGTGAATATAAGTTCATAACGATTAGGTGAAATTCCCTTATATTCTAGCATCAAATTCATGCATGCAAACTAAGTATGCATCCTTAATCGACATACAAGAATAAGTTATAAATCAAGCAGTAAAGCAAATTGATTTCACAACTCATGAAATCACAACTGAAGGTAATCAATTCATATTACAAATATGTTCATGGCTTTGAATCAACCTCTAGCCAAAATGAATTTAGTTCCACATATTTGCAATTAAACAACTATAATTGAATTTAAACATGATAAACAAAAGTAGAAGACACCTAGAACGCTCCAGCAATCCAACGTCTTGAATGGTTAGCACAGCTCCAAGTCCTCCTCCTTTCTTGCAAACATGCGGCACCAAGGTGGGTGTGGTGTTTGGATGGTTTAGGGGATGTGGTAGAGATTAGATAGGTTGAGAGAGTATAGAAGGGTGGTAGGGGATGGATAGGAAAAGAGGTGGATGGAAATGGATGAAGGAAGAAGGAAACTTGCGGCAGAAATTGTGTTGTTTATGGAATGTGTTGTAGATGTGAATTGGTCCTTTGTCTTGTGATGGAGAAGCCTATTTATAGATTTTGAAAATGAATCACCACCACAAAATTTCTTGGTGAAGTAAGTGGATGTTGTAGGTAAAGTGGGTGTGGATGTTGTAGGTGAAGTGAGTAGATGTTGTAGGTGAAGTGAGTGTGGATGTTGTAAGTGAAATAAGTGGATGTTGTAGGTGAAATAAGTGAGTGTGATGTGTTTTTGGGTCAGAAAATAGGAAAGAAGAGGATCCCTTCATCTTCAATTTCATCCATCCACTTGGCTCCAAGCATAAGCTAACCATCCAATGCCCAAAAATGCTCCAAATTGCACTTTCTTGCATACTTTGTCATTTGGACCTACAAACACACGAAAAATAGCTTAAAATACTAAAATAACTAAGGACTAACAATCTAAATGCAAGGAAACAAGCTAACTAAGTTGTATAAATATACTCCTATCACTTTCATGTTAGGTCATGGATTCTAGAGGTGCTAAAGATATGTATTAGGGATTTCTTTATGGGCTAGAAACCTAATATACTCACCTATAAATATAAGGCTTAGGTCCCCACTCTTATACACAATATTCTAGCACAAAACTTACCCCATATATGAGTGCATAAGGCGTGTAGAGAGAGCAGAAGATCTTTGCTTGTTGATGTGTTCGTGATTCATTCTTGTGCTTGGATTCAATGGCTTCTCAAGGTTAGTACTTTTAGTGTGCATATTATAGTTGACTTACATTAGGTGCATCTTCAGTTTCGATTAACAACACTGCTTTTGGTTGGTTAGTTATCTAAGTCTTGACCAGCGAAGAGTTTTCAATTCCTTTGCCTAAAAAAGTCACTTCATTAGCTCCCCAGCGAAGTAAGGTGTCATATGATTGGTTACTCCTAGGTACACTTCATAGTTTGACATTCAGACTGCTGATTTGCATTCAACATAATGACACTCATCTCTTTTGGATATCTTTGCATGTACAACATGATACTAATTTGGCCCACTTATATTCTCATGAATATAGCTGAAGCTATCGAGCCTGGTGTAGAATATCCTAAGCTTCATAGTGAATTAAGCAGCTTTGTTTTCAGGTTCTAGAACCCTGATAGGTGTTCCTTCCTGGGCCATAATCGCTCAGGTGCAGAAGTCAACAACACATTTGGCACCACCACCACCACATTTATTCTACTCGCCCGACCGAGCTCAGCTGGAAGTTGACATGCCCGCATTCACAAGAAAGATGTAGTTAGCTCAATAGTTACTCAATCTGCGCACTACATAAGTTTTATAATCTCTAATGTCAACAGGATTCAACAAGAAAGTGTCTATATTGACGAGGTATTACGTACTCACAAACGTATTGACATGAACTTTAAAAATATAAAGCATTGTCCTAAACAATTCTAGAAAAATATTTTAGTTTATTTTAGCTTTTATTTATGATATTACAAATTTTTTTAATTCGATAATTATTAAAGGGCAATTCTAGGGAGACCAAATTTTTAGGTTAAATTTTGTAAACCATATTACATGGTGGTTGATGATTGAATTATTACTTAAGTATTTATTAATGTGCTTATTTACTATTGGTGACACATCACATGATTACCTAGCATTACTCATTATTAAGTAGTCCGTTAAGTTTTCTTCAACCACTGGATGATATGATTTGACATGCGGAAAGGAATGATCCTTGATAGCTGCTGAGATAAAAAAATATGTGGAAGGCATTATGGAGATCTTGTGTGCCAATAAGTTTAAGATTTGTGGATGGCGAAATTGCTGGAATGTTTTACCAACTAGGGCAAACCTGATGAAGCAGAAAATCATCGTTAGTGTTGCGTGTATGTCCTATGTGATGGGGTGGATGAATCAGTGGAACACATTTTAAGAGACTGCCCGAAGGCAGTTGCAGTTTGGTTTTTGAGCCCAACGTGCTTTCAAGTAAATGCAGCTAAAACATGTGGTTGGAAGGATTGGATTGTGAGTCTGGCGAAGTTGTCCAATGAGAGTTTTGATCTTGTACTCGTCCTTGTTTGGAGCATTTGGAAAGATAAGAATGCATTCTTCTGGAATGGCTCTTCCACGCATCTAATGGAAATTCAATCTGCAGAAGTTCAAGAAATGGCATGGTAAGACGACAACCACACAGCACGTTGCTGTGTAAACTAGAAGAAGCCAGAACTTGGATAGTTAAAATGAATTTTGATAGGGCCTGGGAGGAGTACAGTTATGCAGTAGGAATGGGTGTAGTAATACTAGATGATACGAGAACGTTTGTGCCTGCGACGGTGTTGAAAATGGCTGGAATATCATCACCATTGCAGGCTAAGATGGAAGTAGTAAGAACAGCGGTCGTGTTTGCTCGAGAAGTGTCAGCAAGTTCAATGGAATTCGAAGTTGATGCCCATCTAGTCCTTGTTGCATTAAACTTGGAGGCAGTGGATATACTTCTCCGATCAGGTATGTAGTGAATGATGCACAGTATTTACTGCATACACTTCTCATATTAAGCTCACGTAGGAATGAGTTCGTTTCTATTCAGTTCGAATTTTTACCAAAATCGAAAACCAAATCGAAATTATTGTTCGGTTTACATTCAATTTCGATTTTTTCCAGTTTGATTTTGGTTCGGTTCTCTTTTTTTATTGAAACATTTTTTTTAGTTCTAAAATTGATCCTTTGTAATCCTTGTATGAGAATATATGCTACTGCACCCCCTACCCTTATCCTAAATTCTTGATTCAAGTTGTGATATGCAACCCGAAATCGAAGGGGGAAGAAAGTAAGTAAACTCATCGTGAATCAGAAACACCGATTATACAAATTGACATCTAGTTAGTTAAACGAAATTAATTTAGAGTAAAAAAGAAGAATAATAACTAGGATATGATTATTGTTTTACATTTCTGGAAGATGTGAGAGCAAAGCAAATTGTAATATCATCACTCCTCTGTCTTAATGCATTGCTGTTATTATTTTGTGGCACCTTGTTTGGAAGATTATGATTATTGTTCTGCAAAAAAAAAAACCCTTAAGGATCTAAACGTAGCTCAAAATTGGCGGTGGTTTGCCGGCGGTGAGGCGTCGGAGGAAAGCGTAAGAAGGGGGATAGAAGAAATGAGAGGGAGAATAAAAAAAAGAAATAAGTGGGGGAATTAAAATTATTCACCACTTGCATAAAAATACGTAGTGTACCATCCGTATTCGCGTTACAACTAAAAAATTTCCGTTGGGGAGAAAGAAAAGGAGAAAAGAAAGAAGAAAGAAGAAAGAAGAGGGAGAGAAGATGCTGCTTAGAAAGAAAAGAAGAAAGGAGGGAGAAAAGAATATACAAGGGTTTGTAGTAAGAAGACCATTTTTTTCAAAATAGACTTGAATTTTAGCTTTTAACGTATTTGGGTTTAGAAATTGGGCTTGAAATTGGGCTTGAAATTGGGTTAAAATAAAATAAAATATCCAACATAATAAATAAATAACATTAATATATATATGGTTTAGTTTGATTCTTGAATCACTGAAACTAAAACCGAATCAAACGATTTTGGTTCGGTTCAGTTTTTTAATTTGGTTCAGTTTTATTTATTTATTTTTATTTGGTTTCAGTTCTTGTTCGGTTTGGTTTTTTTAACCCACCCCTAAGCTCGCATAAGGTGGGATTGTCCTTGGAGCAACAATTAGATTGGTTTGAGAAACCATCTAATGTAATCATTGATATTTTGGTTGAGAATAATCCGTCTTTGTAATTTTGGTGCGAGACAATCTTTTTTCCTTCGATCGAGATGAAATAACCAATAAGATTTTTATTAAGGCCCATGTATGTGCATCCTATCTTCCATTTTATACGTATTCGCTCAATTGTCCCAATAAATATCGTACTTGTTTTTAAAAAATTATTGAGGCAATTTCCTTAAAACAAGAATTAAAACTGGCATACTCTTTTAACCCAAAAAAAAAAGGATAATGTTAGGAAGATAAAAAATTTAAACCAAATTTGCAAACCAAATATATCACCGAGAGAAAATAAGCACGTAATCAATACTTAAATTAGTCCAATCTTCAAAACCAAAATTTGTTCAATATGAAAAAATTACATTGTGACAGGAACATGAGTGTATACCATGTGTTTTTATAGAAGTTGTGAGAAATTTTTTGTTTTTTTGAGTTATTAACTTCCTAACACATATATATCATAATTTGTATAGTGACACGTGATATACCACTATGTGTACTGGTCATATTGAAAAATCTCTCGTTCAATACAACAGTCGGCCACTTAGTATTACGGTCTAATAGTTTTTCTCTTCACTTATAAGTGAAAGATCTTAGGTTTGATTTTCAGCAAAGACGAATTTGAACTACATTATTCCTAGCTCATCCTGTGTAATGATATGTTTGATATGTTTGTTAAAAAAAAAAAAAAAATAAAATAAAATAAAAAAAAGAAGGTAAAACGACAATCCTCTCCTCAAAAGCCCAACGCAAAACCCATAAATCCCAATCGTCCCAATTCCCAAACCCTTGTGCCCTTTTCGCTTCCTCATCTAAACTAGAACCCTCCAGAGCTGCTGGCGCATCAGCTATGGCGAGCGGAGATGTAGAAACGGTGGACTTCGAGCCCGAAGATGACGACCTCATGGATGAGGATGGAGCCGTCGACGCCGAGCCCTCCGCCTCCCCCAGGGCACCACTCCCCAAGCTCAAGTCGGCAATCACCGGCGTCGGAGCGGCGTCTACCGCCCCTAAGAAGACCAAAGGTCGCGGATTCCGTGAAGAACTCAATGCCGACCGTAACAGCCGCCTCACTGCATCCCACTTCGACTCTCTCAACTCCTCCAACGGCCTCGAACCCCAACGATGTAAATCCGCTCTCCCTCCACCCCTCTTCACTCGCTCTCTTTCTATATATATATATATATATTGTTTTTGTTGCATTTTGGTACTGGGAAAAGTTTCAATTTTAGAATTGATTGGTAGCTATTATTTTAGAATCCATGGGGTTTTATTTGATGGAAAGAGATTCCTGATTGATTGGTAGCTTGGATTGTATGTTTTGGGAAAGTTTCAATTTTTAGAATTTGCTGGTAGCTAGGGTTTTAGGATTCTTGGAGTTTTATCTGATGGAAACAGGTTAGATTGGATTGGTACCTGGGTTTGTAGCATTCTCCGTTTTTGTTTGTCCGGATTTATTGGGGGTAATTAGGTGTATCTCTGTGTGTATAGATATAATGCAAAAGGATTAAGTTCATGGAAATTTCTGCTCTTGAGGATTCTTTGTTTTTGTTTGTCCGTATTCATTGTCGAAAATAGGTAAATCTAGATGCGTGTGTGTGTGTGGCTGGAAATTTCTTCTCTTGAGAGTGGAATTTGGATTTCCATTCTTCAGTTGGAACTATGAATTTTGGTTTTTCAGTTTGGACTTCGAATATCTTGAGAGATTATTTTGTGTGATATACTTCGGTTATTCACATATAAATATCTGTGTGTGTGTGTGTGTGTGTGTATATATATATATATAGAGAGAGAGAGAGAGAGAGAGAGAGAGAGAGGTCGTGTTCAAGCATATTTTTCGTATGTCACAGTATTCAACTGCTTTTCATGCAAAGCGTGAGAGTGCTATTTTAATAGGCCATGAATTTTGGAGAAGGGTTTATCTCTTAGTGCCCCCATTTGGTGTGGATCAATAATATGTTGCAGGCTGAACCAAATTAGGTATGTTGTTTGTAGAAGACATTAATCTGTGGCAGCAAATTGAAATTTGGAGCATAATGGCAGTCAAAATGTGTTTAAATGCTTTAAAATTTGGGACTGAGTATAACATCTGTGGATATGACTAGAAAGGAACACTGCAAATGCATATGATGTGTAGGAAAGGTGGGTTATGACTCTAATTTCTGGATTTATTTGGAGCTTGTAAGAATGTACACCTTTTATATTGAAGTTTCAGCAAGAATGAGATGAGCATGAGATGGTTTTTTTTCTTTTTCTTGAGGTTTTTCAGGAAACGAATGTAATAAGAATATGGGAAGCTCATTCTCGAAGGTGCAGAAAATCATTCAATTTTCCATATCTTTTCTTTCTTTTTCCTTTTTTTCTCACTTGAAAGCTTATGACTTTTAAACCTCATGTTCTTTCCTCCTTAATCGGAAAAAGAAGATTATTTGTTGCAATGATGGGTTAAATTATATTTTCTCTATTAACTGAAAACTTGAAATGCTTGTCTAGGGATTTAAAATAAACTTCTATGGGCTAGGCTTCTTTTGTTAAGCATGGCCTACCATATTGCAGTCTAGATCCACTTCAGCATTCTGTGCAAAAATAATAGTGTCCTACTTATTTGGAAATCAAGTTTTCCTTTTTTATTTTTCTTGTTGGTATGTATATAGCCTCATTTTGTGTTCATTATCTCACCTACATCTTTGCTATTTCTTTTACTAGTTCAAATTTAAATGTTAAGATTCAACTGTAATGTGTTTCATTTTGACCTCTAGTGGGTAATATCTTCTCTCATTGATTTTGGGTTGGTGGCCCATAATTGTACCTACTGGAAGAAGCTGCATGAATGTGTACCAAGTCATGAATTCATTCTTTATCTCAACTATGAAGGCAATTATATTAATTTGGCCCATTCTTGCCTTCCATTGCTTGTTAGACTTCTTTCAGTAATGCTAAGGCCTCAATAGTTGAATAATTTAGAATAAATTCCGATTGTTTTGATTTTGGTCAGTCAAGAATTAAATTCTTGTGTGGTTTACACAGAACCTTTTCATTAAACTATCATAGAATTTTCTATATTTTTGTAGCCATAGAGGAATTAATCTTACTTACATATAGTTGACCTTTGCATCTGCTGACAGTTTCTTTCTTTCATTTTGTAAATATCTACAGCCGTTGAGGGATGGATTATTCTGGTCACTGGGGTCCATGAAGAGGCCCAAGAGGACCACCTACAAGATGCATTTGGTGAATATGGGGAGATAAAAAATTTGCATTTAAATCTTGATCGCCGCACTGGGTTTGTGAAGGTATGATAGTACTTTCATTATCTATACCATGAAATTTGGATAAGCATTTTTTTTTAATTATTGAAAAACAGTGGTAATAAGTAATTAATCAGTTATAGAATATGGAGAATACCAGAACAGATAAAAAAAAAGGTTGTGGGTGAAATTCTTAAATCTTTTCTAGTTAAGGATGGAAATAAGCTTTTGAAAATTCACAGAACTGACTGAATCTGCATAAGACCATGGAGCTTTTGAATTGAGCTGTTGGATTATAATTACAAGATTGGAAATTCTATTATTCAACTGTGCATGAAGAATTGAACCACCACCCCACACACGCAAACGGATTGTACAAGAACAAGCAAGTGAAGGCCAAAAGGCTTATGACCTATTCTGACTGTTTAAAATGGGAATTCAGAAGTGGTCATGCTCTTTTCAAATAAGAATTGGGTAAAGAGGAAGTCAGAAACTTGCCTTTTCTTTTTCATAAAAGTAGCCCACATTCTGGTTCTCTCTCTGCCAATTCATTTTATCGATGTTACATGGTTCCTAGAGCATACTCTATAAACCACCTCATCTAATTAGATCAATTATGAAGCTTGATTAAACATTGCTTTTGCCTTATAAAGTCTTAATGCTTTTATGGTAAGAGGATGGACGGATATATCTTCTTATCCTGTTCCCATCTTCTTTGCCGTACGAACTTTTTTGAATAAAAATCTGTTACGTATAATGGACCTTCTGTTATTTTGGTAAGCAAGTAAACTGGGAGTTCTTACATCCTAATGGACCCAATAATGAAAACAATCTATTGTGGAATGGAAATATTAAAATGCTGAAACTGCTCGCTAGGATGTCAAATGCATATGTACCTCTGTGATAATATTGTTCCAGTAAAAGCAAAGAATATGATTTTTGAATCAATGTTAAGCAGTCATCTTTCTTGAGCCACAGTATATTTGCATCTCGCAATAAGCTTTTGAACAATCAAATCCATATAATGCTCAAGTCTAAATTTCATTAGGAAGTGCAGTTTTTGTTCTATTTTCAGAAAAATAAGTAGTTCTGTATTCATACAATAATATAGGATGGGAAGAATGCTATTTGACATTGTAATGGGCTTATTTCATGCTTTTGTTTTGGTGATCCACCGTTAAATTCATATGACAATGTGGATGATTAGAAGGCTTTCGGACAGTGTTTTGACCGGTTTCTTAGTCAGAAGTTAAATAATAGTTCTTTGGTGACTTAATGTGAATTATTATTATTTTTTGTATCAGGGATATGCGCTGATTGAATATGAGAGTTTTAAAGAGGCAAAAACTGCGATAGACAAAATGAACGGAGAACCGTTACTTACACAAGTTTTAACTGTTGATTGGGCCTTCAGCAATGGATCCTTCCTTGATGGATCCAGGAAGAACTCAAGGTTCTAATTTACACCAAATCTTGTGAAATTTTCGTACAGTATGGAGACTTAATAATGCTCAAGGCTTTTATAACTAACTTTCAGGCACATGTTTCTTTAAGCATCTTGTGTTAACATTTTAATTTTATGCAGACCACTAAGAGAACGTCGCTCAAGGAGTCCTAGGAGGAGATACTAATGTGGTGTGCACATTTACATCGTGAGGGGCCCCCGATTTCAAACAGGGCATAGAATGTTTTATCCTCGAGTCACTAGAGCTTCAAGGTGGTGTGTGCAATTCACTTGTTTTATGGATTCATCTCTAATTATGCGCGGGAGCCCCCACTTTTTTTCCTTACTGTGGTTTCAAGTGATGATTTTCCGGTTCAGTGATTTGTTTTTGTTAACATGTGGATGTTTCCTTAAGTGTGATTTACTTTTTATGTGACTTTGAAGCTGCTTGCTAAGACCATGACTTTTGTAACTTATAAATGTAGTTTAACCTTCATTTACGTATCAAGTTTTATGTTTCTTGTTTCTTTTCCCCTGTTTTGTATATTGGCAGAACGTTATATCAAAGTGTCATCCTGTCATGAGATAGAAAAAAAAGGCCTCTCGCGCGTGCAGATAGGCTGGCTAGTGCTTATAACGCAGGAAATAGACACTAGGCTTTTGTTGTTTCAGGGTTTTAGTCTATTATCTGTTTGCTGTTAGTCTTTTGTTTTGCAACATTAAAATACGAGGCTCTTTGCATATTAGATGCAATGATGAATGTATGATAACGTCCGTCATGTCGGGTTGAATCAAACCTCATCGTTGCTGCAATATGGAGCAGCCACTTGAGGGTCATGGATGGAAGCATTGAACTAGCTTCGACGCTTTATATTGGCGATCTTTGTTTTGGTTATATGTCAAGAGAAATCTGTCTGGACCTACTGAACTTCCCTGAAGGATGGATTCGGAGGGCGGCGGCGGCGGCGTATCCCTCATCTCGACCACCATGACCGAAATCTCAACTACCGCGAAAACCCTTTATTTGTATGTATTCAACACAATTTATCATTTGACAAGCATATATAATTTATGTGAACATATGTATTTAATACAATCATCTAATAAATAAAATAGTGATTGTATTGAATATATGAAAGTATTGTAGCCAAATCCTTTATTTTCTAACTGCGTCCAAAAATTAGATAACATGCATCTTAAGATTATTTTCTTGTATTTACATTTCTCATCACATGATAGTGAACATAATGAGCATAATCTCTCTTTCTAATGGTTTCCATAAAGGAGTATGATCCTTAAATGAGTTTAAGAAGAAGCAAAGTACTATTAATTGAGTTTGAGTTTCAAAAATGGTATTACCTCCCAAAGTCTATTCCCAAATGAGTAGAAAATATAAGCATGTTAGTCAAGCATGCAATTTTTGTTCTTCGCATATACCTCTTTAACTTTTTGCCAGCAACCCAATTATTATGCACGCTTTAATAAGGAGAATTTAGAAGTTGAGATTATTATGTTTCCTTTTGTGAAGATCGAATATCAATTGTCAGATGCACTAAGGAAGGCTCGAGTAGACTGTTTTGCAACCTGCTCAACAAATGGACATGAATGAGATCTATGCACCAATTAAAATGGAGGCACTGATCGAGTTATCTTTCATGACTCATATCCTATTTCAATTGTATTTATACTCTTTGTACACATATATTTGGCCAAATTAGATTAATAGTCCTCATGGTAATAGGATTGTTGGGGGACTTTTAGGTCAAGGTGGATGTCAACTTTGAGAATTTTCTCTTGTCTCTCTTGGTTCGGTTTCATACCAAGTTCTGGAATATCTCGAAAAAGTTAGCTCGTCTTAGGAAATATCTCCGATTAGATCAATAACTCGAAGATTAGCATGATTAAGCAAATAATGGCTTGCTCAAGTGAGGTATGCTGTGGAAGTTAGAAGTTTATTAGTTTAGCATGAAAGAGAGAGAGTTTGCATGGTTGTATGGTGTTTTAGGTTCGATAATCTGGGTTTCCTAGGATGGTAACAAGGTTTCTGATGGATAGAATACTCAAAGGAAAAGTTATGGAAAAACATTGAGGTTGCAGGGGTAGTACTTTCTAGGCTTTGAGGCTTTCTGTTATGATGTTCTAGCCTTTCTCTAATGGCTTCTGATCTATATTTCTAGTTGAATGATTCCTTCCTAGGGTTTCTCAGGAATCTCTAATTGTGGCTTGGTCCTTTCTCCCATTTTCCCTAGTTCTCCAGCCACCTCCATTTTGTTGCAATATGGCAAGATGCTGCCACCTCATGAAACCTGCATCATGCCTTTTTCCTAAGGCACTGCTTTCTCGGGTCAGCCTTTCACAAATGCTACTTCTGGTAGTGTGCCTTATGACTTTTGCGTTTTGATCTTCTACATGAGCTAGGATAGGAAAGTCAGCCATTAATGCATGCTTTGTTGGCTGTTCACGTGATTCTATGACTAAAGGACTAGGTTCACTCCTAACTAAGTTGGTTAGGTTAATTTCTAGGGAAAGGGGAAACTAAGTTGATTTTCTCTCAAACTTGCCCTTGTGGATTGCAAAGGTTATGGGCTTGGATCTTTGGGCTCCCAAGCAATCAAAAGCCTTTCATAATCTTGACTCCGCGTAGGTTTGATAAACTTCCGTAACCATCCACACCACAATTTACTTGGCAAACCATGAGCATATGACTTGGGCTTATTTTAGCGTGAGTAGTAGTTAGTGTGATAGAGCTTGGCGTGATAAATAGGCATAGGCATGGTGTGATTTACATAAATGCTTGGCTTCATTACTGTAGCGTGGAATGATTCCGAATATATTCCTTCCTTGATTATGCACTTTTGCATGTATTCGGGCTTGACTTGAGGCTCGTATAACGATTGGGCTTCGAGGCTTCATTAGGCTTGCGTGTGACATTTTTAGGCCTCAACAAGGATATTCTGAAGACTTCTCTTGTGTTAAAAAAACAAAAAAAGGAATTAAACCCTTGTTGTGACGACCTGTCCCTAATTTTGCCGAAAAATTCTCCCATTCTCCCCAACGGTGTAATTTGACGATTTTACCCTTTTCGGGAAAAATGTATTTCTAACATGTGTGTATTTATTTGACTTTAAATCATTTTCTTGCCATGGTAATTTTATTATAGTCGTCGTTACAATTACACACTAAATTCTATAGTGTAGAATCACTGTTTTGGATAGATTACGTTGGATTTTCTTCGTACGAACCCTATCATATTTCTATCTTTAAAATTGGACCCGTGTGACTTCATTCACACACCAACCACTTACCTTTCTTCCTCACTTCCTAGCACCAATTAGAAAGAGGCCCCATTTTTTCTCAACCAATCAAACATCATCATCATCAGTCTCTCTCATCTTTCTTTCTTCCGTATCACTCTTCTTTCTCTCTCTCTCTGCAACTCGAAGACTACCACCACCCACTTATAGATCGAATCTAAAACCTGCATATTTGAACTCATCTCGACCTCACAAACACAACCATACCTATTGAGTTTAGTGAAACTGAGTTTTGAATGTTTAACTTGGAAGGTCCAAACTTAGTGAGTTCGAGTTCGTCGTGTTTTCAACTGAGTTTCAAAGTTTGGAAGGTCGAGGAAGTTCTCTTCCACCTCCCTAAGGTCCCTAGACTAGTTTTGGAGGGACGTTGACATGAAATAACCCGAGTTTGTGGAGTTGACTTTTTGGTTGAGAGCTTCGAGGCGTTTTCAGGCCATTTTCTGTCCACTTTTGGAAGGTACAATCTTGTTCTACTCTTCGTAAGCTTCAAATCCATATAAATTTCATGAAAAACTGTTGAGAAATGAACAACTTCTGCAATTTGGAAAATTTTCCTAGAAACCGGCAAGTTCAAACGGCGGCGACTGCACCAAAGTCCCACCAAAGAAGAAGGTAGGGTATTCCATCAGACTTGAGAGAATGTTCCGATGCCGTTAATGTTAGTGAAATATTCCGTCAACTCTGACGGAATATTCCTTAATTATGTCAGTCACTAAGACCACACGTGCCTGCGCGTGGCCGGCTCGTCCGGGGTCAAAAAATTATTCTAAAATTTTGTGTAGGTTCGTGGCGTCGAGTAGATCACGTTCATATATTTAAACCCTAGGTTTGAGCAAACTATGAGGGTTTTATTTAAGTTTCCGTGTATGTGTTATTAAAATTAATTAAATTAGTGATTTCACATATAGGGGAGACTTATCCCGAGGACGTTTGTGGTCAAGCAAGGCTTGGAGGCTACGATCCTTCGACTTACCAGTGAGAGGGCATTTTGTTTTCGTATATTACGTAATTACCCTATAGTTTCCATAAATGTTTTAAATGGTTTATGCATTTTTATGCCATTCCTTATATATTTTCGAATACTATGAAATGGTTGAATTTTATATATTGCATCATGGCATACCCATATGCATATTTCCTGCATATAATTGTTGTGAAAGGTTTTAAATACTAAGATGAACGCGGGACTCGCAGGTAAGTCCAGGTAAGATATTGTTGTGAAACGAAATGGTTGAATCTTATGGCATGTTTATTTTGTATGCTCGTCATTGCTACACCCTGGTGTTAGTACTCTTGCCCAGGGCCAGGGCTAGTCCTTCACTTGTATGTTCACCTCCCGCACCGCACATTCACCTTGGATCCAAATAGGTGCTAGTCTTGTCGTACATGTCACATTAGGTGACTCTGACTCGTAGGTGACCTGCGCATAGCACTAGTCTTCATTTGATCGTAGCACTAGAGCGATTGTTATACACCTAGTCCTATCGTATAGGTCACATTAGGTGACTCCGACTTGTATGTTAGCATATGACTGATGAGCGATAGGTGCATTCGTACACGTCACATTAGGTGACTACAACTGACATATTAGTATGGATTACAGCATG
The DNA here is from genome assembly GCA_963580275.1 of Crataegus laevigata. Taxonomy (NCBI): domain Eukaryota; kingdom Viridiplantae; phylum Streptophyta; class Magnoliopsida; order Rosales; family Rosaceae; genus Crataegus; species Crataegus laevigata. The sequence goes on from OY756946.1 coordinate 13,705,140, forward strand.
ATCATATTTGTACTATTGTTGAGATTTTATGTTGTGTTATACATCCAGACTTATATTTGGCATGCATTGATTTTTCATACTTATACGTGGTATGCTATTTTGGAAACTGTACATGTTTTATGGCGAGGAGTTAGTACATTTGAAAAGAGAAATGTTTTTATAAACCTTTATTTTTGTGCCCACTCACTCTTCTATTTTTCGCCCCTCCAGGTCCTAGATAACTAAATTCCTGTGGCACTCGAGGAGCTCTCATTGGTTCTGATATTTGTCTCATCTTAACGTAGGAACTGTTTCCCAATTATGTATTAAGTACATTTGCTAATTCGACTACACTATTCTCTATATGTACTTTGACATTGTAAATTATGGGTTTTATCATTTCCACACGATTTGTTTAGTAGTCTAATTTAAATTCTATTTCGGTTTTAATTTATCCACATTTTCACATCACTTGCACTTTGGCTACGTCACCTTCCGGTGACGGCCAGCACTCATTGTCTCGAGATGAGGTGTGTCACTTGTTATGAGATCTGTTAAGATTCAAGCCCAAAATTGAAAGATATGTTAATTCTTCTATTAATAGGTTGCACTTGACCCTCACATGTGAGGCTACAATTGTCATTTCATCATCCCTTCAGTTTTAGGTTAAGTTAGGGTAATGGTTGGGCAGCGATCGAAACTCCTGTTGCCTGTATATCCTCTCCACCTCCTCCCCTTCCACGTGATCCCTCTCTCTCTCTCTCCCTCTCTACTCCTCTCTTGTTGCCAAATCGGGTCTATGACTTTGTTATAGCATAAATTCAAATATTTGTCATTTGCGGATATACATATCAAATAATATTAGGAAGAGTTGTAATCTTGTTTGAACTCTCTGTGTTTGTAACTGCATAGACATTAGTTGAATGAAAGAAGAACACGACTTCTGAAAATTTGTTTTATCTTACACACTCTCTCTACCACCTGAAATCGACTAGGCTGACCTCTTATGAACAATCCCAATCCAAAGCAAGTAACGCCCGTAAAACCAAAAATACGACTGATAATTGGTTTGATATGGTGGATCTTAAAAGTTTGGTCTCCTTGGTTGGACCAGCAAAACGAAAAATATGACTGATAATTGGTTTGACATGATGGATCTTAAAAGATTGGTCTCCTTTGTTGGATCAACCAGCTACAATTGGCAGTGACTGCGGGGGTACGTCGATCTTGCTTGAGAAAACTTGGGGGTGACGCATGACGGTGGAGAAGATTTCAGTTCTTTCTTTCTTTGTTCTCAGTACAAAATTGAAAGGTATGAGAGAATGACAGATTTAGATCACATATGAGGCTCACGTGCAACTTATTAACAAAAATATTATCAGAACTTTTAATTTTGAATTTGATTCCTAATGGATCTGAACACAAGGATTCAATTTCTATTTTTTTTGCCGCGAGGGGCAATTTTCAGTTCTCCCACTTTGTCTAGTTTTGTCTCTTTGTGTAAAGACAACAAAACCTTGAAACTACTACTTTGAAGAGAGAGAGAGAGAGAGAAATAATGGAGGAGAGATAAAGTAACGAGTGAGTGAGTGAGTGAGTGAGTGAGTGAGAACTAGTTTATTCTCCCAAGGCTGCAGCTTGTGCAGGGTTTTGTGCTGTCATCAAAGCACCCTTGAATTGAATTGATAGTCTCTCTTTTCTTCTTTGTTCCACCAAATCATCTTCAAGTCTTAGTCCTTCAATAAAACTTCACCTACTCACTCATACATTTGCCTCTCCTTTCGTAGGAAAGAGATTATATCCGAATTATTTCTATCTAATTCTCCTTATCAAACAAGTCGGATTCTTAAAATTTGATCCAACGACTAAAGTTATTATAACTTTAAAAGTAAACCCGTGTTTTTAGCTGTGTGATTAAATTTTAAGAGTCTAGATTATATGATGAGGAAGATTAGATAGAAAGAACCAGGAGAGAATCACTTTCCCCATTTTATACCCAAAAACAATCATTATACTAAAATAATCATCCACCCCATTATTGCTCCCCTTCTTTTTATTATTGTATGTACATATACGTATATGTGTATATATAAAAACAAAAGGGCCAGCTTCACTCCACTGATCCACTCCTCTCTCTCTCTCTCTCTCTCTCTCTCTATAGAACACACATTCAAGTTGTTTGTGTTGTTTTTCTCCATGGATTCTTATGAAGCTACCAAGATTGTTTTCTCAAGGATCCAAAGCTTGGATCCAGAAAATGCCTCAAAAATCATGGGGTACCTTCTGCTGCAAGACCATGGCGACAAGGAGATGATACGCTTGGCATTTGGACCAGAAACTCTCCTGCACAATCTCATCCTCAACGCCAAAACCCAACTCTCCCTTCTTCCCTCCGACAACCCTACTACTACTTATACCACTACTTCTGCTACTTTCACCCCCATCTCTAGGCCTACCCCTTTGTCCCTCTCCTCCTCCTCCTCCTCTTCTTCCTCAACCCTTTGGAGCCTCTCCAATTCCGTGAGCCCCTCTGCTGCTTCTTCTCCGTCTTATGCCAATATTGTTACCAAAAACACTAACCCTACTTCTCTCTGTGCTTCTAGTAGCGAAGTCATTGACAAATACCAGTTTCAGAGCAATCTTTCTTTTCTCAGTGATCCAACAACTGATGACTTGTTTTATGGATCTGAAGATTTGAGTTCTGGGGGTGGATGGAAACCATGTTTGTATTATTCAAGAGGGTTCTGTAAAAACGGCAGCACCTGCCGTTTTCTCCACGGCAGCAGCTCAGTTAATGTTGTTTCTCCAGGCAATGCCGATGGGATTGAACAGTGCCAGGAGATAATCAGATCCAATGCCGCTGCTCAGCAGCAGAAACTGGCTGCAGTGTCACACTTCATGGCTGGCCGCGGTGGTGATGCTTCCTCTTTCCCATACAACAAGTGCATGGATTTTCTTTTGCAACAACAAAATGACTCTCCAAGGTATATATATACTTGTAATATTGACTGAAGTGGTAGTAAAATGTATTTACAGTTTTTGGTTGTTTATCCGGAATCATTTGGGGTATGATGTTCCGATCTACTTTGTGTTTCGCTTCAGTTTTATGAATAAAGCAGATCAAGTCGTCTTTAACTTTCCATACTTTCCGCTGCAATTTTTCAGTAAAAAACTGACCACAATCTAATAAAATGTACTTCAAGCTTGGTTCTTACTAAATTTAACTTGTGCATAAAGTTATTGCCTCTAAATGAAATTTGTTTGGATTTTTCATGTGTTTTTCAGGTCAGCAGCATCTGCATTGATGATGAGTGATGAAGTTCACAAGTTTGGGAGATACCAACATGATCGGAACGATTTTTCGACTTTAAATTTGGGAGGAAATGCCAATCACAGTTCAAGGCAGATCTACTTGACATTTCCAGCTGATAGTACATTTAGAGAAGAAGACGTCTCTAATTATTTTAGGTAATTAAATGGTTTTTCTTTTCTCCTTCTAGCAACCTGATGAAGTACTTAAAACTGAGAACTTGTGTGGTTTTGAAGCATTTATGGACCAGTGCAAGATGTGAGGATTCCATACCAGCAAAAGAGGATGTTTGGATTTGTTACATTCGTCTACTCCGAGACTGTGAAGATCATTTTGGCGAAAGGGAATCCTCATTTCGTATGCGATTCTCGGGTGCTTGTGAAGCCTTACAAGGAGAAGGGCAAAATCCCAGACAAGTAAGTTGTGCATTTTTGAGTCTTCTGGTTTTGTTTTTTGCTTTTACAACATTGTTAATTTTTCTTTGAATTGACAATTTCAGGAAGCAACAACACCAACAGTTTGAGAGGGAAGACTACCATCTGTGTAGAAGCCTGTCTGCGATCGATTCGAGGGAGCATTATGATCTCAATCTTGGTAAGAAAACATGGTCCTTGGATGGTATACAACAGTTCATGTAAAATGAGGATTCACTATTGATCTTATTTTCTTTGATGTCTTTGTAGGATCAAGAATGTTTTACAATACACAAGACATGCTTTTGAGAAGGAAATTAGAGGACCAGGCTAAGTTGCAGCAAGCCATTGAAATCCAAGAAAGGAGACTTATGAACCTCCAACTTCTAGGCATCAAACCCAACAATCTTCATCATCAGAATCAGTACTACAATGGTTTATCAGAAGGGTCTCCATTTCCTTCACCCACTTTGTCACATGCATCCAAAAACCAATCCTTCAATTTTTCACCTAGAGGCAATAACGAACAAGTCCCACAAGGTTTGCTAATCAATGTGTTTCTAGAGTTGTTGATGTAGAAAGATGGTTGCATTACCAAAGGAAGTGATTTCCGCACCCTTCTTATCCACATGCGCACCCCTGCTTATTTTTGATAATTGGACCGAGTAAATTACAGGGGACTCAATGGTCGGGAATAAGCTGTGTGCAGAAAGAGAAAAGGGGTGTGTTGAAATCGGTTTCCATTACCAATTAGTGGTGCTTAATTCATTTATGCTTTGTTCACATTGCATCTTCTTGCAGAATATGATGAAGCTGAAAAACTGCAGCAGGAGATGAATCCAGCTTTTAATCATGAAAATGAAGATAACAATGGCGATGATTTTAGCCTGCATGAAAGGTTTTGATCAGAATAAATTTAACCTTCAAATTAAATTCTGAATAAATATATAATGTTCAAATCAATGTTAATTCATTTTTTTATTTTATTTGAAAAGCAGTATGGAGCACATTCTCCCTGCTAGCCTATTTGCATCTCCGAAGAAATCAGCTGCTGGGGACCAAATAAATGTCTTCTCAACTACTGCTTCTGCACAAGTCAATACTGAAAGCATCACCAGAACCACCACCATTTCTTCTAACAACATTAATGATAATTTACTGCCCACCACTTCTACCCCAAATGCAGATTCCCCAAAATCTGTTCTTTCCAAATGTCCAGGTACTGTCACTTCTTCTTTCCCCATGTAACAAAAACACACACATACACATGTGCTTTGCTTTACTACTGCTATGATCCATACAAAGATCAAAAAATAAACAAATTATTAATTTTAACTTTTTAGGTTTTCTTTTGGAATGTAATTAAGAAAGTTAAGCGTGGGCAGCATTGGGGGAAAAATGACTTTGCTACTGCTAGGGTAAGCATGCATTTCAATCTCTTGCAAGATTCTTGTCAGCTTATTATACACAATTCTAGCCAAAGTGATGACTCGTGAAAATTTTATGGTGCTTCGGGGTATCTATATACTCTAGAACCAGAATCCTGCTCATTATATCTTGAACTAATAACTTAACAGTTTCAAATTCAGAGTAAAGAACACTCCGGAGCACCATAAAAAATCCCTCGTTCTCGGTAGTAATTACATTTTGTATATTTTCTTAAATTTGCAGAAACAATTGAGGAGGATTACAAAAGGAAGAAAAAGATCATCTAGCTACATAGCCAAAAGCATATACCTATATCAAAGCAAACTTGTAGACAAGATCTCAGCAAGATCACTATTGTCATTAATATATATATATATATATATATATATGTATGTCTGTATGTATGTATCTATACTATTTAGAATAATAATACCTAATTGTATACATAAAAGAACAGATGGACTGATTTATTTGAGTGGGGTCTATTCAGTACTCTCTGCCCTATCTCCATCGGTATGTGCTAGCTGGACCACAGCAAGCAAGCAAGCTGTAACAATGTAACATATCAACTTTCATTTTCATATGATCTTTTTATTTTGGGTTACTTATCTTTTTATTTTACCACTTCAGACTTATATAAACGGTTTATGGCTAAGTAAATAAATGTAAAATTATATGTATGTTTTTTTCTTTCGAATGAAGATAAATTATTAAATTAGAATGTCACGAATTACTATGAGACTGTACATGTTTAATTCAAGGGGTTTTTTTTGGAGTAGGACTCTCTACCTTTGTATTTCCATCTCTTTCTCTCTCCTCTCACATATCGTTTTTGTCTTATTATTTTTATAAAAAAAAATTAATATAAAATGTTGATGTAGTTTAATCATGATCGTTTAAATAGAAAGATAGAATAGTAAAGAGATTAGGAAAGCAAAAAATCATATTCCTTATTTTTTTTGTGCCAGAGATAAAAAGTCTGAATCAGATTGAGAAGTGATCGTTGTAGATGGAGTTCTTTCTCCTCCTTTCACATTTTATTTTTTTTATCTTTGTGCTTTTATTAAAAAAATAATATAAGATGTTAATGTGATTTTAACGTACCCGTTCAAGTAAGAAGAAAATGAAGAACATGGAGATTAGAATGAAAAAGAAGCTCCGTTGTAGATAGCCAATAAAGTAGTGAGCAAGTGTAGCAGAAGCATGACAATTGTACTGAAATGGAGCCCCCAAAAGGAAAAGCAGCGGAGGAGATGACTCAGTGGAGGGAGGGTAAAAAGCTGAGTCCCTCTGGCTCCATCTTTAGGCTTAATCTACAATTACATTATAGGGACAAGAGATCATCTCCGGATCTCTTTTATCAATGCTATTAGATCAAGTGATCTGAGTTTTTAAAATTTCATTCAACGGTCTACTTGTTTTGTCCTCTTAAAAATTATAATAATTTTTAGTCGTTGAATGAAATTTTAAAAGTCCGGATCACTTCCTCTGTTGATCTTAATAGAAGAGATCCGGAAAGAATCTCTTCTCCGTTATATGAGCTAGGCTGTCTGAACATATAAGAAAAGAAAACTTTATGCGCATTTGGAAAATTATGACAAAAAGGAGGAGTAAAAATAATAACAAAAGAAAGAAAAGTTGTAGTTGTTACCATTCATGCGAGCAAAGGGGGTTACTTTTGGAGGACTCTTTCTTTTGTAATTTTTGTTTTAAACAAAGAAACTTTAACGAAAAATTTTTGATACAATTTTTAACGAAAAAGTCAGTTCTGATACTATTTATCTTATTTTTTTTCTTTTCGTTAAAACTTAAAATTTTTAATTTTTTTCATTAGTTTAAAAAAAAAAATAAGAATTAATATATGAAGGAAGGGCCACAGAGTCAGTCCCTCACATGGCTTCTGAAATCCCTTTGAATGGTATCCATCTGCCGATCCGGGCACCGCGCACTCCTTTCCCTTTCAGTTTCAGTGCCTTTTTTGGACCTTGCTTCTCTGACCCCTTTCTGATTTTAACATTTGCTTCTCAATTTTTGTTTTTGACTTTTATGGTTTGATGGAGAGAGTAAAATAGAAAGCGTTCACTACGGTGTGGCGTTGCGGTTTAATGATGCATTGTTATGTGTAAGGTTTTCTTCACATAAAAATGTATTTTTGGAGATATTAGGATGGCAGTGAATTCGTTCTATGTAAGTTGCTTTCGGTTTGATATCCTCGTGTTTTGGCATGATTTGATAGAAATTTCTAGTATGTTGTTGTAGATCTCATATTTTGAAATTTATTGTCATTTCAATGAATAAGATTTTAGCAGTCGAGAATTTAGATTTACAAGATACGTTGAAACATAATACATTTTGTGGTTTGATAAATTGAAAATTTTCTTCAAGGGGTAATGTGTCTTCGTTGACGTATGTTGAAATTAAATTGGAGGAGAATTCTCTCTCTTTCTATTTTTCTCCCTCACATCCAGTCTTGTTGTATAACGCATGTGAGGGTTGTTGAACAAATCATTGCGAACAACAATGCAATTCAAGATTTCCCTCTGACAGACTTGGCATTCGTGTCGTGTCTCCCGTGTTCATGTCGTTTTCGTGTCATATCCGATATCTTAACGGGTCGTGTCGTGTAACACCCATTAAAATAAACGGATAAAATGACCCGACCCGAAATCGACCCGATAATATTAACGGGTAATATGACCCGACTCGTTACCTATTAAGAAAAATATATTTTAAACCAATAAATAATCAAATGAAAAACATAATACTAAATAAGTATATACATACCTTATTATCACATTCAAAACATAAAAATGCATTTGTCTTTCAAGTATTACACATTTACATACCCAAAATAGGAGCATAAAAATAAAAATAAAAACATTAGAACATTACAAAATATCAAATGTTCAAAAGATTTGCAAAATTAAGGGAGATATGTTTCGAGGTTTGAACCTTGCACATTTTCTTACAATCAAACTCTTCAATTTTCATCAATCACCATGGAAAACGGTTTTGGAACTTTGGCTTGATATATATTGTCTTCAAGAGTTATATTGATGATATTTTCAGTGAGACTTTCTACATTAGCACTCTCTTCTCATTTATCTTACGGCGATTGTTTAAGTAAAGTCTTTAATAGTTCTTTAATTAATGTAGAAGTGTGAAAAATATAGAAAAAAATATATAAACGCTCGTAATGACAAGCTTTACAACATTCATGAAGGGCTTAACTTTGACATTCACCACTATAATCACATAAATAAAAAATTAAATTTAACTGTCAATTGTTGTTTACATTCACGCTTCATTTTCTCACCAAATTATATTTTTTGAAAACATGATCTATTACAGGATATGAGAAGATGAACGGTTCGGATCGTTGATATTATGTTCAGAGTTTTTCCGTTAGTGAAAATATTGCTTTGTGTTTATAAAGTTTCTACAAACTATATAACATCGACTCATATTTCAATTAACCATAAATATCGGGACGAGATATCAAAGATTTGAACCGTTCATCTTCCTACATCCCCAAGAAGATCATGTTTTCAAAAAAGAAAATTTTAAAAATGAAATTCAATATGAAGAATAAAGCGTAAACAACAATAGACGTTTAAATATAAATTTATGGATTATAGTGTCGGATTTTGAAGTTGATTCATTCATGAAAGTTGTAAAACTTGTCACTACGAGTGATTGCATATTTTTTTTTTCTAACATTTCTTACACTTCTACAATAATTATTATTAATTTTACACTCAAATAAAAAATACTATTCATGACGGTTTGGAGGGTTTTAAAAATCTAAACGATAATGTAAGTGTAACCATTGTCTACTCGTGGAGGAATAATGAATCATGAGTGTTTATATATTCTTTCACATTTTTCATACTTGTAGGCGTGTCTTCTTGCCTATATTAATACTATACTTGTTGATTTTAATTTTGGACAACAACATATTAAGTAAAATTAATCCTATTAATAATAATAAGAAACTCTCATAATAAATATAAATAAATGAATAAAACTTAATTTTTTAACTTATAAAGAATAATAATACAAAAATATATATTTAATATAGACTATATCAATATATACAATATGGCTATTGTATTTTATAACAATTTTTTAGTAATTAAACTTTAAAATTATAATTTATTTTTCTTAATAGGTCAAAACGGGTTACTCAAGTGTTACCCGCGTGTATACCTGTTAAGAATCCGTTAATAATGGGTTCTTAACGGGTCACCCGATAATAACCCAATTAGTTATTGTGTTAACCCAAAACCTGTTATTTTCGTGTCGTGTAAGAAATTACCAGGTCGACATCCCCAATATCTTTGAGACCTTCGAGATAATCGTTAATTTCTGCTATGGCATCAAGATCTTCTTGAGGGGCCAATCATGACTGGCATGTATAAGAAGGAAAGTAAATGGTGGTGTGGACATGAGTGGAGAAGAGGAAGAATTGTTGAACAAAAGCAATAAAAAATAAAAGGGTAAATTACACTTTACCACCTCAGGTTTGGGGTCGATTTCAATTCCTTACAACATCTTTAAAACATTTCACTTTCATACCTCAAGTAATATTTTATTTCAATATAATACATCTGTTACATTTTTCAGCCATTGATCCGTTAAGAGCTGACGTGGCTACCACATTTGTGCCACGCGGCAATTTTTTTTTTAATTTAAAAAAACTTGAATCTTCTCCAAAAAAATAAAATAAATAATAATGAAAACGCAGAACCCACCCCTACCCCCACCTCCCCCTCAGCCCCCTCCCTACCCCTCTTCTCCCTCCTGAGCCTCCCAACCACCTCCATCTCATGGATTAGTAGAGGATCTTGGGTCTAAACAGTTGTGAGTCATCGCTGCTTAAGCCGTCGTGGATTAGCAAAGGATCTTGAATCTAAACGCGGTTTAAACTGGCCTAGTCGCCATCGATGCTCAACCGGATTCTTTATATGAGAAATTGGTGAAATTAAGAGAAAAAAAAATAGAGTGTAAGTATCATCTTCTTGGCCATTGGATTTTTATATTGGAATTTGCCCCTGAAATATTATATACAAGAAAAAAAAATTAAGAATTTGAGATTGGCTACCTTGAAATAATGTCAAACTAAATCTTCTCCACTCCAGCCACCGCCCACCGCCCACCGCCATCGCTCCCTTCTACTAGTAGATCTCCACTTTCTCTCTTTACTAAAAAAATTTAGGAATTTGAGATTGGCCACCCAAAATCATAAATCAGCAACCATGACGTTAGTCTGGATCTAGAGATTGATGGCGATTAAATATGTCAAGTACGTGTTGTTTGTGTGAATGCCGTTCGCCGTGGTGGGGATTAAAAATTGGTGTTTCTAGGCAACGAAGAAGGACTCGACGTCGGCTTGGTGGGTAAGGTCGAGCTTGGTGTGGTTGCAGAGGAGCCCAGGTGTAGATTTGTGGATGATGGCGTGGGAGGTAAGGGTGGGATTGGGTGGGTTTTTGGATGGTAGGAGAGGTGAAAAGAGTGGAAGAGAGGGAGGCAGTCGAGGGGAATGGGTTTCTGGGCTTTCAGGTTTTTTTTTTAATTTTTTTATAAATAGGTCAATTATTATAATATTCTTAATGTATAAAAAATTATTTTTTTTGTCATTTGGCACACATTTGGGAGCCACGTGGCACAAATGTGGCAACTATGTTAGTTCTTAACGAATCAATGGATGAAAAATGTAACGGATGAATTATATTGAAATAAAATAGTACTTGAGGTATGAAAGTGAAATATTTTAAAGATGTTGTAAGGAATTGAAATCGACCACAAATCTGATGTGGTAAAGTGTAATTTACCCAAAATAAAATTAAGCTAATTAAATATGCGGGACAATTTCAAGCCATCAGATCTCTTTTGAACGGTCTAGATTGAAAAGGAGGGGATGCGAGGGGAGATAATCCAAGTTCAACAAAATTTGTGCACGTCAAGAAATTGACGCCATGGTCCAACGCTCTTTTTGAATACACAAAATGTTACTCAATTCAATTCTAATGGTGAAAATATTTTGTGAGTTCAAAGTTACCCCTGAAATTGTGGATTTGATTTGAGCTCTGGCTTAAATTTTTGTTTGTGAGTGTCGTATGTCTTGCATTTGTGTCCAACTCTTGGGGACTGCCTCCCTATAAACGACAGTGCGATAGTGCTTCAAACAGTCAACATGTATGTTGATAGGGTTTCACAACAAAATTATAACAAAAAAATAATAAAAGAAAAAAAAATGCGGTCTAAAAATTTTCTCTAAGGGGATTTGTACGAGTAAATTAGCATAAGAGGATTTTGAGTGCAAGAAGTGTGGTACCATGCGTGGACATATTTAGCATAAGGGGATTTGTACGAGTAAATTCATAATTGTAAGACGGAATCGTCGCCGATGTTTAGGTCAACATGTGGCGATACAGCACAGCAGGACCACCAAAAAGGTATTCATGTTGGATAACTGCATTAACGTAATTCTAAATCTAATGTGGTTTAGATGTCTCCATCATTTGCCCCTCACATTCTGACAATTTTCAAATGGCTGCCCTCCTCACTCAACATTGTTAGCATATATTTACATGTGTTAATTAATTTGATTTATATTGTGCTAGGCTAGTGTGGTGTCCAAATCAACCTAATTAGGAGATTGGTGATGTTTCCATGTCGTTTATGTGACATGCTTTAGGGTATTTAAAAGAAATATTTTCATGTAAAAGGTTGAATTTTCTTATTTTATTGTCGAATGGGTGAAATGACCAAATGCTCCTAGAAGGGAGAGAATTGACTTTTGTTGATCACAGTGTCATAACATGTATGATAACATCTTAGTACATTATAATGCTTGTCAATATGAACGCATGGGCGTAAACGGAACGTAACACAGTTCCATAATTGACTGCCACTTGAATTTGTAGCAAACAGAGATTCAACGGTTGGATCATTATGAAATTGTAATAATATTATTGTAGAAGTAATGTGTTTGCCTTAAACAACTTATAGATTGGAAATCCAATGTGAAATCTTTCAAAATGAGAATAATTAGGGTGGTTGACTTTAGCAGAAACCATTTTGATTGAGGATTGACTTGAGGCCAATATTTCTGGAATAATTCTCAAATATTGAAGTTAGCATCACTAGAGGCCAAATAGAGCATAGTAGGGAAAATCTGCCCATCGTCACTCTATCTTGTGATGAGATGAAACATTCATTTCTACTAAGTATGATATCCAAATGTTTGTGTAGCGTATGTTAAATTTATCGTATACACAATGAATTACGCTTAGCTTGATCCATTCATGAGTACGTAGGCAGACTAACTCAAAAGATGTAGCCATTATACTAAATAAAAATTAATTGATACCACATCTCGGAGTTGAAGACCTGACATTTTTGTGATTGGGCTGGGTACAGACTTTACCAATTGGCAAAGACAAAGCTCCTCCGAAGAGAGCCAGTCGAAGGTGTGACCGTGTGAGTAGACTTTTACTTAAAAAAAATGTTTCTTTATTAAATTTTAAGCGTGCCTAGACAAATATAAATATTGATTTCTCTATTATTACTTATCTTGTGGTAAACATATCTTACACAGGTTTAGAGTATTGTACCAGCTTACGATTGTCATATTCAGCTTACACGCGTACAATATATCTACTTAGCTTGTCTACCGGCATAACATCCACTTTGCACGTGTATGATATATGCTCAGCTTGTCTATGACATGACATTCACTTACACGTGTGTGTTATATACTCAACTTGTCATGTCGAGATTACTCTGTAATGACATGATTATACAGTTATACTCAACTTGTCAGTACGTCGAGATTACTCTATAATGACATGATTATACATATATACTCTCAACTTGTCAATATGGCAAGATTACTTCGTAATAACATGATTATAGTATTATACTTAGCTTATCATTACTTCGAGACTACTCATTGATGACATGATAATATTATCCAGCTTACACTAGTTACGGTTAGTGTAGGACTTCGTATGATATGTCGCCAAAAATAATCATGAAAATTATGGGTAAAAAGGACAAAATTACTCTCGAGACACACCGGTATTCACACGCACATGCAACGGACAATAACGGCTCAATCAAGGAAGAGTCAAAGGTGATCAAAATTGTATTTATTCAAAACCCTCTCATCACTCCTCATCAAATCCTTACTCATAAGATAACTCCCAATTTTCCTATTCAATTTGGGATTAATTGCCAAGTTAATTGCAAGATATTATTTCACATAATATCTTGCAATTACACTCACAATTTGACCATATGTGGCCAGCCCTTGTTCTGCAAATAGGGTCTACTCCCCTATAAATAGTCATGCTTTCCTGCTAAAATGGTAGTTTATTCTATTCCAAAAAATTCCTAAACACTTTCTCTCTCTAATTCTAACTTTGGCATACGAAATTCTTCTGTCAAAGCCTCCCCATTCATTGTGGGCCCGTCCCGTGAGGTTTTTGGCCTTAATCTTAGGTGTTATTATTTTGCAGGTGCATTTTCGTCAAAGGAAAAGACGCGACGATCCATGAGGCTTAACGCAATGGCAAGAGGAACAACTTTTCCACCACAGAGCACCATCACCATGGTAGCCATGGGGATCACCGTGGTAGTGGGGAGTAGGCCAGCTCTATGGCAACGGGACTATCAGACCACGGCTCTAAGAGGCGCAAGCCCTAGAGGTAGCCCAGCTTGCTGCCATTTTAGCAGCCCATGCCCAGGAGTAAGCCCAAGCCCAGACGCCAGTAACAGCAGCCTGGCACGCCCAAGCCCACGCCACAGAGCAACACCAAGCCCAGGCACGCGTTGTACAACAATCGTCCCAAGCCACACCAAGGAGAGATGAGGCCTAGCATACGCGCGCTTCCGCGACCTAGCTCATAATAGAGGTTTGGCCCATTCCTGCGACCCGACCCGTTTCTATGGTCTAGTCCACTATCATGGCCTAACCCATTACTGTGGCCCACTAAGCAATCAACTAGTCCAAGGTCGGTTCAATTGTCCCGGCTTTAGATTTCTAGACCAACGATTGAACCGGGGGTATTTTCATCCCATTTCTCCACAGATTTGACATATCCTCACTCAAATCTCATGCCTGGAGTCCATTACACTTCCACTACTTAAGGAGACATATATCGTCCAAACTTTTCCACCCCAAATGGCAACAACACTTGTCTCGACAAGTTATAGAGTTGACAAGCGCCTTCGCGCAACAGATTACCTTAGTGAAGTAGCTGTTGTAATGTATCGAGATGCAGTGTACCCCATATAAGGTATCTCGAAGTAGGACAAAGGCAATGACGAACTTCTCCAGCAGCGTCCCGAGAAGCAGCCATTCAACCAGTCTCGAACTGAGCATTCTGGCAATGTACACTCCTGATTGAGACCCCGAGATAACATATACTCTCGTCTTAGTGCGAGGAGGAGCGTGCACTATCGGTTAGGCCCACATATGAGCATACATTCACAGTTGGGGCCACATTATGATATTCAACATTAGCAACCTTCCAGGTGAAGTGTTCATTCGCAGCTAGGCCTGCAATAAGCATCATCCACCTCATATCGGAATAGGCAACACAATAGACAAAGAAAAGTAGTCACTTAATCCAGCTCAAGTTCAATCGACAGCCTGCAAGTAATTCGATTGCTTACTAGAAACGTACCATATACACCGCATCCGCAACATAGACGAGCCGAGCACATGAAAGAGAAGCCTAGACCAACAGGTCACTACTAGGGGCTATTGGAAGCTCCACTGCCCCACTAGAGGAAAATTTAGGAAGAAGTTGAGAGGCTCATGATCGAACTATTGCACGATTTCTAGTGTAACGAAGCTACTGACGAGGCGCTTCGATGAGATATGACCAACATAAGTGGGTCACCTTTGATTGACAAGATCAAGCAAATAGGACTGTCTCACATAGATTTTCAGATACAAAGATTACTTATGTTCCGACAAACGTAGTAACTCAGCCTAATGGTGCACTGGGTGTAGACGAGTACCAGAATGACACATTAGCCCAACTACTAAGAATCGAGGGCATGCCTTGTTCTCAACATTCCAGACAATTCAATACTGAAACAGCAAATCACCAATAGCCGAGCATCACGGACCTAGTGGTCTAATTCATTCTGTTACGCACAACCTGGCCCAAGCCAACACTAGCTATGTGCTTATAGCCGTGCCTACTTGTTCCACGGCTCCCGACAGCCCTTGATCTATCACCATGGCTCCTAACTGTGCCGATCTTGCACCTCGGCTCCTAGCTGTGCCGATCTTTCCATGTGGCTCGCGCCAACCATACCCATGGCACTCCAAACTTCAAAGCATTCAACAATAGAGCAGATGACAAGGCTTTATTAGCATCCCTTGCTAATGAAATATTTAACGGTGAAAAAGCTTGTAATCTATTCAGATTCTTAGCTGATCACCAACCAAGCCTCAAAAGAGCGCACGACGAAACATCTAATGATGGTGTAATACGTGAAGAAAGTTTGGAAGCAGGTCACTACGCTTCCCACGTACACCTTTATGCGAGTTCCACAAGCAATTCGAAATCTTAAGCAGATCGTCGAACAATACCTCACAGGCTGAGGATTATTTTATGTAACAACCTGTTCCTAATTTTATGGTTTTTATAATTTTAATAAGTGAATTAACGAAAATTCCCTTCAAGGAAAATGTGTTGGCTTTCGTTGATTGTTGTGTTGTGTCGCGTAAGACTCGTTTTCTTAGCGTATCATCGTAGTACGCATTGCTACAAACGCGTGGGCGTGAATGGAACATAAATTGGAGTTATAACGAAGGAGTTATTAACGAATGAAGTTAGGGACTAAATGGTCATTTGAATATTTTTGGAAGGCTCCAGATTTTAGAGCAAAAATCTGGGAAGCCACGTGTGTGGCCTAGATTAAAGGAAAGAAAAAATGGGCAGTAGTGATGGAAGGAAAAAGAGAGAAAAAGAGAAAGTGGGTGGCAAATTGGAAGAGGAGAGAGGAATGAGATTGCCCAATTGGAAAGAGGGAAATTAGGGGGAAATGAGAGGAGAGAGAAAGAGGGAACCAAAACCCCCATTTTCTGGACCTATGCACCCACGACATCTGGTTTCAAACTGGTGAAATTCTAGTGGTTCTCAGCCGTTTTCAAGCGATTTTCACCCCGCCTTCACCTGCAATCACCACCATACTTCTTCTTCTTCATTTTTCACCCAAGATTCAACGAAAATTGGGACAAATCCATAGCATTTGGCTACGGTGACACCAGCGGGTTCTTGGCGGTGATCTGCCATTCCGGCGAGTTTCATCACCCACCACCACTCCAATTCAACTTTTCTTAACCTCAAGAATAAGGCCCAAACTAGTTTATGGGCGTTAGGGTTCGAATTGAGGATGAATCAAGGGACACCCATTTCTAGGGTTTCGACGAGTTCGTGGTGATTTGAGGATTCTCTTGGCCAAATTGGACTTGGCCACAGGTATAAAGTTTGCTTTACTCTTTGAGATTTTCATTTCTATAAAATTTGAGAATTTTTAGAAAAAAGTTGATTTTTCTGGCGAGTTGAGGCGGCTGACCACCACCTGGGGTGGCGCGTGGGTTGAGGCGTTCCCTGACCTTCCTAGGCCAAATTTGAATACCCTGATTCCATTTGTGAAGTCCGATTGACGAATTTCTGTCGTTTGAACCTAGTTCCATTAAGGTCCGTCACTTGATTATTATAGCAATTGATGATCCGACAGTTGGATCATTACCAAACATTAATACATTATAGTACGTAATATTTGAGGACTATAGGAATTTACAGATCAAGAATCCAATGTACAGATATTCCTACTGCTTAAATTTGTAATTGGTAGAGATCCAACCGTTGGATCGTAATGAAACTTTAGTATGATGTTTTAGAAGCATAATGTGTATTCTTGAAAGTTAAGGATCGAAAATCTGAGATGCGAATCTTCTAGAGTGAGTTACGTAGGGTTATGGACCCTACTGTCGACCGTTGACCAACAGTTGAATTTTGGTCAATGGGTCTCAAATCATTCTAGAATTTTCTTAGGGATATGTTTTATGTAAGTTATGTGTTCTATAGATAATAATTCTAAGATGTGATTTGATAATTGTTCTTGGCGCCGATCGTTCGTAATGCCTCGATGTTCGTGCTAGGGAGTTGTACCACAAATGCTTTTGAATTGATTCATGGACTTTATGCCATGTCTAAAATGTGTGATACTTTAAATGTTGCATTACTATGAACTATATTTATATTGAATGATGCTGTGGAGGCTCAGGTAAGCTTCAGGTGAGTATTATGTGATTGAATATGGTTGCATTGCATATTGATATGCATTGATGCATTTAGAGTTCATCATGGCTACACCCCAGTATTAGTGCTCCCGTCCCGGGGTAGGGCACAGCCTTTATGTGATCGTTCACCTCTCACACCGCACGGTCCTATTGGATCCAAGTCTAGTGTCAGCCTGTCGTACAGACCACAATAGGTGGTTCTGACTCGTAGGTGACCTGGGATTTATTGCACAGCTTTCACGTGATTGTAGCACTTGAGCGTACATATTTATACCTAACCTGTCATACAGGTCACGTTAGGTGACTCTGACTCGTGTGCTAGCAAAGATTGATGAGCTATAGTTCCAGTCGTACAGGTCACGTTAGGTGACTCTTACTGACATGCTACTTTATATTGATTTCATACACCTGGCTTACATCTTTTGGTGCTGAAACATTATGGCATGGCATATTTCAGTTTTCCTGGCCTTGTGCATTAGTTTTCGAATATATACATAGTATTATTTTCTAGAAACTATACGGGTTTTACGGCAAGAGGTTATAACGTTTTCAAAAGGTTTTTATTAAAACTTTATTTTCAGGCCCACTCACCTTTGTTTTTCACCCCTCCAAGTTTTGGCTGCTGAACAGTTGTATCGACGAGGATTCTTGGGGAATCTTAGGATAAGTGGCTACCTCTGAGGGTATAATCCTTATCCACTCTTATGTACTTAGCGCACTCTAGTATTTAGGCACTCTTAGGTTTAAATTTATTCACATTTTCCACATCACTACACTTATTGGCTTCGTTACCTTCCAATTGTCGGCCATCACAGCTCGATTTGGAGTCCTAGTGGACATTCCGGGTTAGGGTCTGTCAATTTGGTATCAGAGCATAAATTGGGCAGTAATGCATTCATCACACGTGTGATGTAAGCATTTTAGGTTCTTGAACCTAAATATTGAATCTTGCCACCTCGTTGAATACAAAAAATGTGTTAGTTTTCCTAAGTTTTAGGCCGTTTTGCCGACTTGTCAACATTTTAGAAGATTACTTTGGCGAACGCTTTTATATTTAAAGCGAAGAACTTCCTTGCTAAGGAAAAATGTAGATTTGAGACTAGTTAATGGCCCTAAAGCAGAGTTAATGTATCGATAACAATGTATCACCATGGATCTATAAATCAATTCCATCATTATTCTTTAGCCATCAATATTAAACCTTTTGAGATTGGAAATCTGAAATAGTTTTGGTTCCTTGGCAATGTCCGTTAAGGTACCACCTATTAGAATTCCTACAAAGTCTACTCTTGTCAAGACTCCAGAAATGTCTTGAGTGACAATGTGGTGCTACAAGGGTAGCACTCGATGGAAGAATATATTGGGACAATCACTTTTGGTCCTTGATAACACTAATCTTTCCAAATGCACAAGTGATCATTTCGAATCTTTAGGAGGAAGATCGACTGTCGTTTAAGTCCGTTCTAAAGTAAATTATTATAAAAAAAAAATTCTTTGGCCTTAGGACATTACAGCCAACGCTAGCTTCCTAGTTTTCTTTTGGTGTTGTACTCATCACTTCGATGAGTATAGGCATAAGTGTACGAGTTTTTACACCTATGGTTAGTAGAAATTCCCGAAGTAGAAAGTATTTTCTCTAGAATTAATGAACCACCTCACATGACTAATTCCTTACCAATCGTTCAAAACCATTCACCTGAGCGGGCTCTAACCTATAATCAACCTATGGTGTGCTACTAATTGGCGATACTATCTGATATCTAGAAGTTGTTAACTAGTATTTAGGCGGTATGATTTCGAATACAGACACATGCTAGTATCTGGAAGTGATACCTTGTGCCAAAACGCCGGTTTACAATTTCAGTGTAGCAAACAATATTAAAATTATTGTATATGCGTTAATTAGCGGCACAATTGATAGGTTGATTAACAGTGACTACTTGAGCCAAAGAAGCTAAATCGTGGAAACTTAGGGGCAGACCTTGTACTAGATGGTAAACTCATGGTTATGTTAACCATATTACCTATTTAGGTAATCAAAACTTCTTTGACTAGCCACCTATCGACCACTTCCACAAGTAGGTAATAGGATCGAAATACGAAATGACATCTCACTGTTAGAATGTTTTGAGTGTTGAGAAAACTACGAAGACCTTATAGTTTATGTCGTAGAGTTGGTTAGTAGTTTAGTATGTTTTGAGGATGTATACTTTTGGCTTATTTTCTCAAAATTCTACTTGGGATGCCACCGAATGTGAGAAGTAGAATACACCAGTGATTCACCTTGTTAACACCACATTTATTCTCCATATTTCTTATCGAACAACTCCTATATCAGTTTTCTTTGTGACTTTTCGAACATGTCCTATTTCATTGAGAGAACTTAGTTACTAAAGCTTACCAATTAGGAATTTATCCAACTAAGCCCCTTAATTAGGGAACTTCAAACTTATCTGTGAAGGTGTAAGGCCAAACCTTAGGGTTGTACCTAGACTTTAGCAACTTGATCGGGTGACGATTAAAAACCGTTATTCCCTACTTCGAATTGATGGTCTAGTTTCCCAACCTCTGTAACTCGAGTTTTTTCTGTAGCTTGACGAATTCATTGTGGTCTGATCGATGACCTTCTCATCTACTTCGGTAGTGAGATCAAATTCTCTAAGCACTGTTAGTCAGCTTTATGCCAAATTTTCTCAAACATTAGTTTTGTTGGATCGATACTTTTCTTGGGAGACGTGATCTCCACATATGATATTCTATTCTTTTTTCCAAAAAAAAAAAAAAACTGTAGTGGAAGAAAGTGGAAATTCTCACAAAGTATCGTAAATTTCAAGATATCTGTGGTTTTGTCGATTTTATTGACAATTTGTTAACGATCTTTCGACTATGGTGTTTTCCCCATTTATCGATCGAGGGAAGTTAGTTTTGGGTTGCAATGTTAGATGAATAAAGTTTCTGACAACCGAAGTGTTGTCTCACCTTATCTATGTTCTACATCTTTCGATGAAGTTGATCATTCTGAAATCCATGATGATGTGTTCTTTGGATGTTTCAGGTATTTAGAAGCAGCATGATGGAGTAATTGCCTATCTCTCAATGGTTAGAACCGTATGAAATGAACCACCTTACTCATGACCTAGAGTCAACATATATCATATTCAGTTGAGAATCGAATGGTACTTCTCTGTGGAGAAATATGTCCAAAATCTTTATCAACCGTAGAATTTCTTAAATACACTTACTTTTGGAATGAGCTAAGTTTCTTAAGCGGCAGTAGAAGAACTAAATCAATATCGACGAGTGCACTATCGTATATCATTCCGGTTGTGCAAAAAGACATATCTACCCTTGAACATTTCTAGTCATTCCTAACCCATTTCAGCTAGAGTTCACCAGCATTGATTTGGCATTATTTATGAATTATCAAGAACTGTTCAAATGATTATAATCACTTCTTGTATTCGACCGGAGATGGGGAATCATCACTATAAGCTCCCTATATGAGCTATAAAGTCAGCAATGGTGATGAATCTTTTCCTTAAAATGGGCACTGGAATTTCAACAACAAGACACTTGTGAAACCAACTAAGATAGAAAAGTGAGTTGTTATTAATTTATTTGCACCTTATGATCTAAAAGCCCTTGTTCGTGACCTAATCAAATGTGAAGATATGAAAGGAATTAAAATTGAGGCTCCATTTGATGTGGTCAAAGAGAATCCTCATTCTGGACGCGCCCTGCTTTTGGTTAAAGTCGAGAGAATATTGAGGATATACAGTTCAAACTTCTTGGACAACCACAATTTCTTCTCTGTTTGCTTTCGGAGGATGATGGCATTATGAGAGACCTGCTTCTAGACTTCTATACAAGTTTAGGCAAACAGAAACCTGACCAAATTATCATCTTGACGTATTTATATCTCACCGTGCTATGCATTTCACTTCCAAGCCTTGGGAACTCTTGTTGGAGGCTATGAGTACTAGATTTTGTCCAAGGTTACATTTCCACCCTTAGATTAATGATTAGTCTAAACGAGCTACTCAGACCTTAGTGGACGTGTTGCATTTTGTTCGTCCCACAAGTAATATGGTTGTAACATACTATTATCTCTATTTTAGTTGCTTGTAACTACGGTTACAATTTTGGTTTAGCTATGGTACCATTGGAGTCGACATATAAAGATTTTACGCTGGTACATGATTGGTAGACACTTACCCTTTTTAGGGTTATGTGTAAATGCGGTTACATTCTTGGTTATGAGCATGGCTTCGTTTAAGATATGGTATAAATATTTATACGCAGTATATGATTTACAGAAGAGTATTGTGAACAGGTATTTGAATGATCGAGATTGTGACATGGAAAATTTTATGCTATTGACAATGTTGCTTGAGAAGGTAATGCGTGAGCACGATCGAGACTTTGTTCAAGCGATGTATGTGTATTTTCCAATAAAGGGCTAGATGGTAATATTGCACCCTCGAGATTTTGTTACTTACTTATCAGGATAACAGTAAGTTGCTGGTATTGCGAGCTGTAGACCTTAATATTAAGAACTTATTTGTTGAACTCATTGAGTAAGTGGACATTTAGTTTCGTCTACTTTAGTATTTTAGTTATTTATATGTTTAGTACTTATTTATCATTTGGGTTCGATCCAAAGATACTACATACATACCTTCAGAGTATGATACGCTATGAGTGTGTAGGTAAAATTTTTCTATACTTAGTTTTGATTTCAATACAACTATTTCTACAGTATTATATATATGTATTTGGACATTATGCTATTATACGTCTATTTTTTACCTTATGTTTTTATAAAAGTATTAGATTTAGTGTTGTGCTAAGGGAGAAGGAAAGTATGAGCTTTGAGGCATGAAAGAGGAATAATTGCAATCCGATCGCGATGGAATGGCATTCTTTTTTATGCAGTTGCTCTAACTCGATTTCTTCCTTGTATATATATTTATATACATTTTTTTTTCTTCTTATTTTGAGTATTTTACATTTAACGTGTGTGGCCCAGATTAAAGGAAAGAAAAAAAAAAGGGTAGTGGAGATGGAAGGAAAAAGAGAGAAAAGGAAGGAATGTGTAGCAAATTGGAAGAGGAGAGAGGAATGGGATTGCCCAATCGGGAAAAAGGAAATGAGGGGAAAGAAGAGGAGAGATGTCACACCCCGCCCCTGAAATATTTATTTTCGAGAATAATTTCGTTATTAAGCCAAATTTTAAATCATGGTTAATTTATTTCCATTAATCTCATTTCTTTACCTTAATAATTCATTTTCTTACAAAACTATCCATATTTTTAAATATCAAAACATACAATTACATTTTCTTCTCTTAGATCAAATTTTCAACTAAAAATTTATTTTCGATTATTTAACCTCAAATTTTCAACTAAAAATTTATTTTCGATTATTTAACCTTACTTGTTTTATGGCTGCATCTAACTTCTCGTTAGACTGCTTACGTACCCCAGACAGGGATCAAGCCATTCGTAGTTCGCAAATTCAAATTCAATTAAATTTTGACATTTCTACAAATAACTTACAATCACCATCTAGCTCCAAACAAGTGTATCACACCAAGTGCTTATTAAATTTGGTTTCAGAACATCAAAATTAGCTTTAAAATATGGCGTCAGCTCATTGGCCACGCGCCGCCACCGCAGCACGCACCACCATAAAATATTAACTATTTCCAAAAATTACCAAATATTACAGGGATGTAGATCTTAATGAGTGGAGTAAGTTTCATACCTACGGCCAAGTCCAATTTGGTCGGGAAACACCTCAAATTGGCCACAAACCATCGGAAACTCCTGTTTTTGGGTGTTCTTGATTTGACTCCCAAAACAACCCCGACACCCCAACCAATGCATGGAATTTATTCCAAGCCTCAAGGGGAGTCTAATGGTGATAGTAATTGGATGGAATCATTTCAAAATTTGGGGAATCTCGAGCAAGAGCTGTCGCACCACCAATGCATTTTTCCTAATTTCAAGGCCAAATGTCTCATTTTTTGGGTGTTAGAAGAAGGAACGATTGGGTTCAAAGTAAGGATCAATTTGGCACCCCTCCCATTGTCAACGGTGGCCGAAATTGTAAGATCTGGCCGGATCAGGTCGAGAATGTAGCCGGGTCGAAGGGGGTCCAGGTTCCCCTCATTCTGCCCTCTCTCATTTCCTCTTCTTACTCTCTCCCTCTATTGGCCATCATTTCCTCTCATTTCCATCCTTTCTCTCCTTTCTCTCTTCCCGTTTTCATCACAGCCACACATGTGGCATCATCACATGGCTTCAAATATTCTCAAGCCTTCCAAATTTATGTAAAATGCCTATTTTGTCCTCCACTTCAATCGTTTATAACTTTTTCATTATAACTCCGTTTCACGAATGGTTTGCGCATACGCATTCGTGAGATCGAGCTCTATTCAAAAATATAAATTATGACCTCGAAAGGTCTAGAAATTTTAAATAATTAATTTCCAAACTCCAAACTTCGTAACCAATTTAATTTAAAACTAAACCCAAATAATTTCATATAAATTCTCAAAAAATAATATAAAATCTCAATAATACAAATACATAGCTTATAATAATTTCCAGAAACAAAACTTTAAAAGTTCTCAATTAAATTTTCCCTAACCATAAATCGATTTATTTCATATTTCTCCACATATTCATAATTATGAATATCTAATTCATGTATTTAAATTTTTAGGCTATTACATTCACCCCTGTTAAAATAAATCTCATCCCCGAAATTTCAACCATCAAATTACGCAAAATGAATTAGAAATATTCTCACTATTCCTTTAATGGTGAATAAAATCATAGTATCAATCTACGATTTAATCCAAACTCCGAGAAATAAATACTTCCACAAAACAGTCAACGATTCTCATATTTTCCAACCACATTCGTTGGTAAAAATACTAGAACTTTCAGCCACACACATTAGCGAAACAACTATAAAAAATCCCAAACATTTGAATGGAAGATGGTTTAATATGAACAATAAAAACCCAACTAGCCTTTACTTATTGTGCTACACTTTTTACTGGTTAATTACTTGTATGGTTAACAATTTATTGATATATAGCATTAGAAACCACTGAAAATGTCACTCAACCTCTTAAAATTTGATTTCCTTTACGCTAAAACTTTTCAACTAAGCAAAATCATTAAACGTTGCACAATTTGTACTTTTGGGTACCTAAAATACCCATAATTGTAACATTCCACATCGCCTAGGGGTGAGGATCTTGTAAGCCTTATATGTATATTCCCATCTCTACCTAGCACGACGCCTTTTGAGAGCTCACTGGCTTCGGGTTCCATCGAAACACCGAAGTTAAGCGAGTTTCTGCGAGAGCAATCCCAAGATGGGTGACCCACTGGGAAGTTCTCGTGTGAGTTCCCAGAAACAAAACCATGAGGGCGTGATCGGGGCCCAAAGTGGACAATATCGTGCTACGGTGGAGTCAAGCTCGGGATATGGTGGTGGCCTGAGTCGAGATGTGATGATTTGGTATCAGAGCCACTCCCTGGCCGGAAGTGTGCCGATGAGGACGTCAGGCCTCTTAAGGGGGTGGATTGTAAGATCCCACATCGCTTAGGGGTGAGGATCTTGTAAGCCTTATATGTATATTCCCATCTCTACCTAGCACGAGGCCTTTTAAGAGCTCACTGGCTTCAGGTTCCATCGGAACTCCAAAGTTAAGCGAGTTCCTGCGAAAGCAATCCCAAGATGGGTGACCTACTAGGAAGTTTTCGTGTGAGTTCCCAGAAACAAAACCGTGAGGGCGTGGTCAGGGCCCAAAGCGGACAATATCGTGCTATGGTGGAGTCGAGCCCGGGATGTGGTGGTGGCTCGGGTCGGGATGTGACAATAATCACAATTGTCTTCAAGTTGTTTACTTGTTACTACATCTATTTTACCAATTTAGCTATACACATTAAGTTTGTGTATGCTTCAAGATCATGTAATGACTTAACCCATATGAGTGCTCAGTCTGCCACTTTTATCAGTACTGTCACTTATCACTACAATCGGCCAAATAAATATCAGACTTTCAAACCATAACCATCGGTGGCTAAGTAATTATCACAATTTCAAGCCAAAACATTAGAATTGGCAAACCAAATGTCAAAAATTCCAGCAAAAATCCTTGGATCTTCTAATCGTCATCACTATATAAAAATTTAAAATTTAAAACAAATTCGCAATTTCCGTTTATATTAAACGAACTCAAATCCCATCCTATAATTCTATTCAAATACGCCAATTGCCTATTCGGATATACATGCTGCCAAAAATTATAAGAATTGGATCTATATTCGTGACATGCTTAACTAAAACATGATATTTAATGTACCTACGTGCTCGACAATAATCAGCACATCACTTATGCAAGTATATCTTAATCTTTTAACCAATTTAAGCTTTCAAGGATCCAATTAAACATATATACCAACCAAAACACAATATCACAAGCCATCATGAAGAATATCGAATTCAATGAGACAAACCGCTTTGCTTTGGTAGATGACTTTGTTTTGCTTTCTAAGTGAAGGGGACCTTCTTCAATTTTCCAATGTAAGGTCAGAACAAATATAACATGCTCACAACAATTTAAGAACAACATCAGTGGCAAGTGTGATTAGTAGACTTTCAATGTTTATCCAAATATCAATCACGGATTAAGCTATTTGCTTTCAGTCTCTAAAATCAACTTTTCTTTGCAGATTTTAAATGAAGAATCTCTGTGATCCTTCTACCATTCCAAATATAATGATCACCCATAACCATAGTTTATAATTTTATTGCCATTCGATAAATCATCATGACTTCAATAAGTACTAAATTTCCAACCACAATTATCATTTGCCAAAAAATTTAAAATTTCTAGCCGCAGTTATCATTGTCAAAACAATGATTTCATCACCATTTCCTTTTATCTTAATCAGTGACTAGTAGGTTGGAAAAGATTGTAATATACCTGGCCAATACACATTCACATATTCTCATTTCTTCAATAATTCATTCTCACACCCCCACACATTAAGGATTTTTTTTTCTTGGAAATACTGGGTTTTTATGCCCATTCCACCACTTTTCCACATTCCATGGGTCATTCCGCCCAAATCCACATCCACAGACTTCTTTTTTGCCCAAATCAACATCCACAGGCTTTTTCGCCCAATTCACACATCCTCGGGCCCTTTTTGCCCAAATCACACATCCACGGGTCTTTTTGCCTAAATCACACATCCTCAGGCCTTTTTGCCCAAATCACACATCCACGGCCATTTTTGCCCAAATCTCACATCCTCCCATTCCACAAGCTATTACATCTAAATTGACAATTCTCAATGGCCCAGGTATAATACAACATTTTCCATATACTTGCCACAATTTCACAATCATCTTAATATTCAAATTCCCATAATGCATAACAGAATATCAATCCAATTCACTTCATTTCATGATGATTCACAATATGTGTGTGTGTGTGTGTGTGTGTGTGTGTGTGTGTGTGTGTGTGTGTGTGTGTGTGTGTGTGTGTATTCCAAATAACTTCCTCATGATTCAAAAACTAAAAAAAAAATAATGCAATATCAATGCAAATAATAATTCCTACTATTGGAATTCCATAATCACCATGAAAATTTCCACCACAAACACAAGACAAAGCATATATGTGACTCACATATATCTATATCACACGAATGTCACTTTGTTCACAAAATTTTGAAATCATATAACCACAATGCATATCATAATTCACACCAACGAGTACTTGCGGTTATTGCATATTGTAGAATAGGATTATTCGCTTTGATACCATTTTGTCACACCCCGCCCCTGAAATATTTATTTTTGGGAATAATTTCGTTGGTCGGCCAATTTTTAAATCATCGTTAATTTATTTCCATTAATCTCATTTCTTTACCTTAATAATTCATTTTCTTACAAAACTATTCATTTTTTTTAAATATCAAAACATACAATTACATTTTCAATTAATTGCAATTTTCTTCTCTTAGATCAAATTTCCAACTAAAAATTTATTCTCGATTATTTAACCTTACTTGTTTTATGGCTGCATCTAACTTCTCGTTAGATTGCCTATGTACCTCAGACAGGGATTAAGCCATTTGTAGTTCGCAAATTAAAATTCAATTAAATTTTGACATTTCTACAACTAACTAACAATCACCATCTAGCTTCAAACAAGTGTATCACACCAAGTGCTTATTAAATTTGGTTTCAGAACATCCAAATTAGCTTAAAAATACGGCGTCGGCTCACTGGCCACGCGTCACCACTAGTGGCGGTCGGCCGCCCCGAATCGCCGGAAAATATCAACTATTTCCAAAAATTACCAAATTTTACGAGGATGTAGATCTCAATGAGTGGAGTAAGTTTCATACCTGAGGCCAAGTCTAATTGGCTGGGAAACACCTCAAATTGGCCACGAACTGTCGAAAACCCTTGTTTTTGGGTGTTCTTGATTTGACTCCAATACAACTCTGACGCCCCAACCAATGCATGGGCTTTGTTTTAGGCCTCAAAGGGAGTCTAATGGTGGTAATAATTGGATGGAATCATTTCAAAATTTGGGGAATCTCGAGCAAGAGCCGCCGCACCACTGGTGCATTTTTCCTAATTTCAAGGCCAAATCTCTTATTTTTGGGGTGTAATAGGAAGAGAGAACGATTAGGTTCAAAGTAAGGATCAATTTGTCACCCGTCTCGTTATCAATGGTGGCCGAAATTAGAAGATCCGGCCGGGGTCGGGTCGAGAATGTAACTGGGTCGAATGGCTCTCCTTCTCCCCTCTCTCATTTCCTCTCCTTGCTCTCTGCCCCTATTGGCCATCATTTCCTCTCCTTTTCCTCCTTTCTTTCCTCCCATTTTCATCACAGCCACACACGTGGCATCATCTCATGGCTCCAAATTTTCTGGAGCCTTCCAAATTTATGTAAAATGCCTATTTTGTCCAACACTTCAATCGTTAATAACTTCTTCGTCATAACTCCGATTCACGAACGGTTTGCGTCTACACGTTCATGAGATCAAGCTCTATTCAAAAATATAAATTGTTACCTCGAAAGGTCTACAGATTTTGAATAATTAATTTCCAAACTCCAAACTTCATAACCAGTTTAATTTAAAACTAAACCCAAATAATTTCATATAAATTCTCAAAAAAATAATATAAAATCTCAATTATACAAATGCGTAGCGTATAATAATTTCTGGAAACAAAACTTTAAAAGTTCTCAATTAAATTTTCCCTAACCATAAATCGATTTATTTCAATTTTCTCCACATATTCATAATTATGAATATCTAATTCATGTATTTAAATTATCAAGGTATTACCAGAGAGAAAGAGGGAACTTAAACCCCCCATTTTCTAGACCCGTGCACCCACAACACCCGGTTTCGAGCCAGTGAAATTCTGGCGGTTCTCAGCCATTTTTCAGGCAATTTTCACCCCACCTTCACCCTTAATCACCGCCATACTTCTTCTCCTTCATTTTTCACCCAAGATTCGACAAAAAATGGGACAAATCCGTGGCATTTGACGACGGTGACACCGGCGGATTCTTGGCGATGATCCGCCGTTCCGGCGAGTTTCATCACCCACCACCACTCCAATTCAACTTCTCTCCAATTCAAGAGCAAGGCCCAAACTAGTTTAGGGGAGTTGGGGTTCGAATTGAGGACGAATCAAGGGACACCCATTTCTAGAGTTCTGACAGGTTCGTGGCATTTTGAGGCTTTTCCCAGCCAAATTGGACTTGGCCATAGGTATAAAGTTTTCTTTACTCTTTGAGATATTCATTTCTATAAAATTTGAGAATTTTTGGAAGAAGTTAATTTTTCCGACGAGTCTGGGCAGTCGACGGCCACCTGCGGCAGAGCGTGGGCCGAGGCATTCCCTGACCTTCCTAGGCCAAATTTGAATACCCTGATTCCATTTGTGAAGTCCGATTGATGAATTTCCGTCGTTTGAACCTAGTTCCATGAAGGTCCGTCACTTGATTATTATCGCAATCGACGATCTGACCGTTGGATCGTCACTAAACTTTAATACATTATAGTACGTAATATTTGAGGACTATAAAAATTTACAGATCGGGTGATGCGATGTAAAACAGCACTCAAATGTGTAAGTAGGGATCGTTCTAGGCCGGGGATTAGGAGGGATTGCTAATCTACTCAAAACTGACTTAAAAACACTAAACAAGACTCAAAAACACAAAACTAGGCTAAAGACACTTAACTAGACTCAAATAACTCAAAATTGACTAGAATGACTCAAAACAGCACAAAACAAATTGACTCAAACTAGACACTAAGGATTGATTTGGATGAAAATAAACTCAAAGGACTAACTAGACACAAATTTGGACAGATTCTAACTCAACTAACACAACTTAACACAAAAATTAAAGCTAAAACTAAGTAACTTGCAGAATGTAAACAAAGACATAAAATTAGGGTGAATCAATGGATGGAAGGCTAACTAGAGGGTTCTTCTCCACACATGACACACTTGCATACAAATCGATTTTCAGTTGCTCTTTCAATAAACCATGAACCTCAATGCCCCAAATTAACCGTGAACAGCACTAATTAACCCTCAGATTTTCCTTAAGTTATTGAATTGGATGGAATACGCATCGACAACCCAAAAATTCCTCAAAAGTTCCCTACATGAACAGCATAATAGAGATACAATAAAAGATCATTAAGCTTTGTGAAAATCATAAGTATTGACAAGACATTGGTAACTATGAACAACATGATACTTCTGCCAGGAATTCACTTAACGCGATTGTGACTAGCAACCTCCACTACTCATGAATATAAGTTCATAATGATTAGGTGAAACTCCCTTATATTCTAGCATCAAATTCATGCATGCAAACTAAGTATGCATCCTTAATCGACATACAAGAATAAGTTTTGAATCAAACAGTTAAGCAAATTGCATTCAAAATTTATGAAATCACAACTGAAGGTAATCAATTCATATTGCAAGTATATTCATGGTTTTGAATTCCCCCTAGCCAAAAAAAGTTTAGCTCCTCATGTTCGCAAAACAAAGATAATAAAATTTATACATTGAAAACAAAAGAAAGAAAACACCTAAAACGCTCCAACAATCCAAACTTGAATAGCAAGCATGTCTAAGGTCCTTCATTCTCCTTCTTTTCTGTGGCACAAGGGTTTTGGGTGTGTAGATTGGGTGGTTTTGGTGGTAGAGGGTGGATAGGTAGGTGGATGGAATGGATGGTAGAATGTGGCAGAGAATGTGTAGAGAGCCTGTAAAGGGTGCGGCAAATGGGTTTAAATAGGCTAGGGAACTCGGCAAGGATTAGGGAAGTTGTAGAACTTAGCTATTTTGGTTCCACAATTAAATAGAATGAGTAAAGAATCAGAGATTAATGAGAAATAGGAAAGGAAGGTGCGACAAACAATAGGTAAGTGTATAAAGGTCATAATCCAAGAGAAAAAGGGCAAGGGATATGTGGAAAGGGTGTTTAGAGAAAGGGAAAATGTTTTGGGGCTGAAAATAGGAAATAATGTGGTCCAACTTGTGCGGCAAGGAAGAAGGAAGTGCAAAGATGGTGTGGCATGGACTTTAGGGAAGGTTTATGACTTCTAGAACAAGTAATTAAGTGTCATAACACATTTAAGACACCCCTTTGTAACTGGAACTTAGGTGAATTAGAATTAGGAAAGGTTTAAGCCAAATAAGGAAACTTGGTTTGCATTCCTTCTTTCTTTTGCTGAGCTCCTTGACTTCATTTGTCTTGAATTCATCTCTTAACTTATTCCTAGCCTCATTTGGTCTTCAATTTCGTCCATCCACTTGGCTCCAAGCATGTGATATCCATCCAATGCCCAAAACTACTCCAAAATGCACTTCTTTGCCACATTAGCACTTTGGACCTACAAACACACGAAAATAGCTTAAAATACTAATGTAACTAAGAACTAACAACATAAATGCAAGGAAACAAGCTAACTAAGTCACATAAATATGCTCCTATCAAATACCCCCACACTTAGCTTTTGCTAGTCCTCGAGCAAAACAAAACAAACAAAACACAATCTAAACCTTCCAACATTTGCCTCAGGGATTTCCAATGCACAAGACATATTAAAAATCACTACTTACACAGATTTTAGTCATCCATACCCTTAAGCACATACTTAATCACAGTCACCATTCACTAGCTTGCATTTAATCAATTAAAACAACATTTTGAGTGTAGTAACATACCTTAGAGAATTCCCTCAATTCCTCATTAGATATACACTCTATTTTCACACAGATTTTATGACTACATTGCTTACACTAGGTATATGTGAGAAGATTGATGTAAACATGTAAACTAGAACTCACATATGTTTTAACAAGGAAAGCACTTTTTGGAGTTATTAATGCATATATGAATATGATCTCATGAATGGAATGCTACTATTTAGATGCAAGAACCAGGGACACCATTTGCTCATACCAATCCCAAACTCCACATATTGAACACATAACAATCAAGATAGAAGTCAAGGGGTTGTAATGGGGTTGAAGGTATTGGCTAACAAAGAAAGGATATGGATAAACAAAATTTCTTAAAGCGATAGTAACAAAGTAATGAAATCACACTTGGAATTCACTTTTGAATGCAGCAACTAACTTTGAACAAAAAGGGAAGATTTACACATTTTAGGGCCAGATTCAAACTTTTGGACCCTTTCTTCAACAATCAACACTTTTGAGCTCATTCTAATTTCTTTTCAAACTCTTTTTTCTTTCTTTCTTTCTTTTCTTTTTTTTTTCTTTCTTTTCTTTTTTTTCTTTCTTTTCACACTTTTTTCTCTTCTTTTTCTTTTCTTTTGAAACAAAAAACGTACAATTGAGCTTAAAACAACCAATCCCTCCCTCACACTTGTTTTTCTGCATCATGTAGATCAAAATGAATTCATTTTAAGTCATGCTTCACTATCCTTTAAGAACAAGGGTATGGATAGTCCTATACTAGGCTAGGTACGGTTAATGTGGCTAACAAAGAACATAGGCTAAACAAGGCTAAAAAAGGGTTAAACCTACAAAACATATGAAAAAGGAGGGTACGGCTTTTTGGCTTTGGTGGTTACTAAACAACTTCATCTTGATATTTATTATGCAATTCAATGTCATGCTTTGAATGAAACGGATATGAGTTCTAGTATTTGGTTCTATAATGATGAAAACGCATTCTAAGTAGCAACCAAGCAAAGAAATAATGAGATCATGCAATGACTTTAGAAAACAACAAATCACAGATTAATAACTCTCCAAAGAACATATAGGCTCAAGTCTCTCAGGGATGTAGCATTAGTTTGAGTTCCTTCCTTCAAGCATGTTACAAAAACTGATTTTTTTTCTTTTGTGATTAAATGTGAATTCGTAAACAACTACTACAACTAAGCATAAACCAAGAGCATATCAAACTTCCATCCGTGCTTGTACCTTTCTTTAACAGTCATGCAAGTAAAAATCAAATCATCATCATTGTGTTGGAAGGTACCTAAGACACAAACACACAAAAACGACTCTAAAAACAATTCTTTTTGGGTGTTTTCAAAACTTTTTCAAATTTTCGTATTTTTACTTGAAAGCACACTAAAACACTTCAAAACACACTCAAACACTCCAAAAATAGTGAGAAACAACTCTAGAAGTGATGGGTGACAAAATCCCATGAATTTGCATAAAAAACACTTTGTTTACCCCCCCCAACACTTAAATCAAACATTGTCCTCAATGTTTCAGACATAAACTCACACAAAGAAAACAAATAAACATCGAACTAATCATGGAAAAATAAATGCAGTAAAGAGAAGGGTTTAGGAACGCAAATCTGGTTGTGGGCCAATTCCTAGGTCTTCCTTCTTTGAATGCATGGGTTGCCTCCCAAGAAGCACTTGCTTTAACGTCTTCCAGCCGGACGATACCTCCAATTAAGCTTCATTGGAGTCCACAGCATGGAATTGATCTTTGAATGGGAGGTGATACTTGAAATGATCCGGCAATGGTTTAAATTCTAGAGTTGGTGCCTGAATCATCAAAATCAACATGTTAGTATAAAATGAAATTGAAATTTTAATAGATGGCTTACCTATTTTCTCCGACAAGAACTCAATGACAAACACAACTTCTTTGAAAGTTCTAGGAACTTTGCATTTGGCTAGATTTAGTGTGATGGTTGTGACTTGTTCTGTGTCATAAAACTCAACTTCTTTGGGCTTTGCTGTCTCATGTATAGCCTCTTTGATGCATTCTACATATTCCCTAGCCACTTATTTCTCTTGAGTCATTCTTCTTAGTGTACAAAGTTCTTTGAACAATCTGGAACTTGATTTGTTGTAACAAGAATCGGGATAGTACTTTGCACCTTTGGAAGGGCTTCTACGATGTCTTTTTCACTCTCTTCGTCCTTGGAAATCATGAACCTACGAGGAAAAGGGACATGTGGTGGAATAATGTTAGAATGAGTCAAATTTGGAACCACCTAACCTGAATTGGACGACATAAGGACTTTAAGGGGATGTGGCAAGGGTGATTTTACCCTTGCCATGGCTTTGTCCTCCTCCTCTTTTTCTTGCAGCAGCAGTTCATCCACATTCGGGCTGTGTTTGGACGGTTTTGGGTCAGCTTCAATCTCCATATTACTTCCCAAAGTGATAGCTTCAGTGATTTCAAAGTCTCCCTTTGAATTTTCAATAGTTGAGTTGAAGAGTTCACTTTGCTCTTGAATTTTCCCCATGAGTTCTACCATCTGCCCTATTTGGTTCTTCAATTCATCCACGTTTTCGGCTTGATTTTGCATTTCCTGCGCCACAGTGTTTAATAATTGAACAATTTGGTCATCATCCATGGACAAACCTGATTTTGGTTGGGAAGATTGTGGTGGAGGTTGTGGCGGTGTATATGGCCATTGATAGAACTCCTCAGATGGCTGCAAATATTCTTCTTGTTGTGAGCCTTGCATCAAAGAGGTTAGTACATCAAGAATTTCATCATAACTTATAGACATACTTGAATTCGATTGGAATTGTTGTGGAGGAGGCTGTGGTGGCTGCATAGGTCTTGAATATAACTCATCACCTTGCTACCAATATCCACCTTGTTGAACTTGTTGAGGTTCCCCCCCCCCCCACATATAATCTGAATAATCTCTCCAATCCGAATTGTAAGTGTTGGAAAACATGTTGTCCCTCGATTGGTTATGACCTTGATAACCCCAAGCATTGATACTATCCTAACCTCCATTCTCAAATAATTGAGGACATTGGTCAGTGAGATGTCCTTGCATAGAGTACACACCACAAGTAGTCACACTTTACATTATGGACCTTTCGGCATAATGTGATACAAGAGAAGTGAGAGTCGCCATTTGAGCTTGAAGATTAGCAATTGCCATGTCTTGCTTCTCTAGTACCTAAAATCAAAGAAAGAAAACTAAATCAAATATCAAAAGTAAAAGACACAAACAGAAACAAAGTCAGCAACAAAAACAAAAGACACGAAAAAGAAACAAAGAGGGATTAGCAAAGTTGATAATCCCCGGCAACGGCGCCAAAAATTTGATGCGATGTAAAACAACACTCAAATTAAACCCTCTTATTAACAATTGTAGTAAAGATGTAAGTAAGGATCGTTCTAGGCCGGAGATTAGGAGGGATTGCTAATCTACTCAAAACTGACTTAAAAACACTAAACAAGACTCAAAAACACAAAACTAGGCTAAAGACACTTAACTAGACTCAAATAACTCAAAATTGACTAGAATGACTCAAAACAGCACAAAACAATCAAATTGACTCAAACTAGACACTAGGGATTGATTTGGACGAAAATAAACTCAAAGGACTAACTAGACACAAATTTGGACAAATTCTAACATAACTTAACAATGGGGGGTTTGTTTTGCACGAAAATTTAAACTAAAACTAAGTAACTTGCAGAATGTAAACAAAGACATAAAATTAGGGTGAATCAATGGATGGAAGGCTAACTAGAGGGCTCTTCTCCACACATGACACACTTGCATACAAATCGATTTTTAGTTGCTCTTTCAATAAACCATGAACCTCAATGCTCCAGATTAACCATGAACAACACTAATTAGCCCTCAGATTTTCCTTAAGTTATTGGGATTTGTAAGTTCATAAAATAAAATGTTAATCTCCGCTTAAATTTGTAATTGGTGGAGATCCAACTGTTGGATCGTAATGAAACTTTAGTATGATGTTATAGAAGCATAATATGAATTTTTGGAAGTTATGGATTGGAAATATGAGATGCGGATC
Organism: Crataegus laevigata; assembly: GCA_963580275.1. Classification (NCBI taxonomy): domain Eukaryota; kingdom Viridiplantae; phylum Streptophyta; class Magnoliopsida; order Rosales; family Rosaceae; genus Crataegus; species Crataegus laevigata. Next base: position 13,740,993 of record OY756946.1, read on the forward strand.
TTCCGGACTTAGTTATGTAGGGTTATGGACCCTACCGTCGACCTTTGACCAACAATTAAATTTTGGTCAATGAGTCTCAAATCATTCTAGAACGTTCTTAAGGATATGTTTTATGTAAGTTACGTGTTCTATAGATAATAATTATGAGATGTGATTTGATAATTGTTCTAGGCGCCGATCGTTCGTGACGCCTTGATGTTTGTGTTAGGGAGTTGTAGCGCAGACTCTTGGTGAGTGGGTCTTTTCCTTTTTATAATATATATATATATATATATATATATATATATATATATATATATGAATGGTATTTTCCACAAATGAATTGATTCATGCACTTTATGCCATGTCTAAAATGTGTGATACTTTACATGTTGCATTAGTATGAACTATACTTATATTGAATGATGCTGTGGAGACTCAGGTAAGCTTTAGGTGAATATTATGTGATTGAATCTGGTTGTATTGCATATTGTTGTGCATTGATGCATTTAGAGCTCATCATGGCTACACCCTGGTATTAATGCTCCCGGTTGAGGCCAGGTCACAACCTTCACGTGATCGTTCACATCCCGCACCGCACGCTTAGCTTGGATCCAAGTCTAGTGCCACCTTGTCGTACAGACCACAATAGGTGGTTCCAACTCATAGGTGACCCGTGATTTATCGTACAGCCTTCAAGTGATCGTAGCACTTGAGCATACATATTTATACCCAGCCTGTCGTACAAGTCACATTAAGTGACTCTAACTCGTGCGCTAGCCTAAATTGATGAGCTATAGTTCCAGTCGTACAAGTCACGTTAGGTGATTCCTACTGGCATACTATTTTATATTGATTTCATACACCTGGCATACATCTTTTAATGCTGAAATGTTATGACATGGCATATTTCAGTTTTACTGGCCTTGTGGATTGGTTTTCGTAAATATACGTAGTATTATTTTCTATAAACTATACGGGTTTTACACTGAGGGGTTATAATGTTTTCAAAAGGTTTTTATTAAAACTTTATTTTCAAGCCCACTCACCCTTATTTTTCGCCCCTCCAGGTTTTAGTTGTTGAATGGTTGTATCGATTAGGATTCTTGGCGAATCTCAAGATAAATGGCTACCTCTGAGGGTATAATCCTTATCCACTCTACTGTACTTACTTGTGCTCTAACGACACGTGTGAAGTGGGTTCATTCCCGCTCAATAGCGTACTCTGGTATTTAGGCACTCTTAGGTTTAAATTTATTCACATTTTCCACATCACTACACGTATTGGCTTCATCACCTTCCAAGTGTCAGCTAGCACAACTTGATTCGGAGTCTTTGTGGACATTCTGGGTCGGGGTGTATTATTTCAGTTGTCTAGTAGTCCAGTTTTCCTCAATTGCACTCACAACAACGACTTTCATGCTCTTCAGTGCAATATGGTAAACCAAATCCCCAACAACCATATGGGTTTGCATTCCAGTGAGATAGGGTAAACCAATTCCCCGACACCCATCTGGGCCTATTCTTTAGTGCAAGAGGATAAACTAATTGCTCTTCAATGCGATATGGTAAACTAATTCATTGACACCCATCTAGATCTACTTTCTAGTGTGATAAGATAAATTAAATGCTCCCAAGTGAGAGAGGGTAAACTAATTCCCTAACACCCATCTGGGTCTACTCTTCAGTGTGAGAGGATAAACTAATTGTTCTCCAATGCGAGAGGGTAAATTAATTCCCCATCTGTGTTTACTCTCTAGTTTGAGAGGATAAACTAATTGTTCTCCAGTGCGATAGGGTAAACTAATTTCTGACACCCATTTGGGTCTGTTGTCTAGTGTGGGAGGATAAACTAATTACTCTCCAGTGAAAGAAAGCCACACATCTTTAAAGATCGAATACTCGAAGACCAGCTAAGCAACAAATGGTTAGGGGTAAGCAGCCACTTCGCACTCAACAGTTCGTTCATCCAACACTTTATCTTTAATAACTCCGATCTTGGCAGTTTTGTTTTTTATTGCTAGATACGGTAGCTAAAAAAATCAAACTTAAGCAGTTTCCTCATTCTTGGCAAGCAACTCAGATGTGGCAGCCCAAACCGTGGCCCATGCTTGCCACTTCCTCAGCCCATATCGAGCCAGCCTTTGGCTTCAATCAAGCGGAGCAGCACAAGTTATGGCCTTTGCCACACCACCTCATCGGCCCATGCTAAGCCGATTCCTGGCTCTTGCTAGCCGACGCACTGCACCACCCTGACGGCTGCCCCCATAGCAGCACCACCTAAGAAAAAGACAAAGAAAATTAAGTTTTTCTTACATTGGTGAGGCGTGGAGAAGACAAAGAAATCAACGGAAGACGGTTCTTTGCACGAGCAAGGAAAGAATAATGTTAGGGGAGGGGGAACAAATATCTTTTTTCTTGTAGGGATAAATAATTGCTCTCTGAAATTGATTTAATCCCCTACTTATCCAGTGGGTTATCATACAACACATCCACACAACACGGGTATGTAGACGTTTATGGCCATATGACACAGTTAAGGATATCTATGTATATATTTCTTCTTCAGCGTAACCAGGAGTCGTACAGCTTCACCTTCGAGTGATAGGGCCTACCATGTTTCTTCATTGGCGTAACCCAGTGTCATACAGCTTCATCTTTGGGTGATGGACACATACTGCTTTTTGGCGAATGATGAGTTGATAATATTGATGATCTACCCCCAGCTTTACTAGCCCGGGGCTAGTGTCGGTATGTGATGTTATATATTTCTTCTGTGGTGTAACCCAGAGTCATACAACTTCACCTTCGAGGGATGGGGCTTACCATGTTTCTTCACTAGCGTAACCTAGTGTCGTAAAACTTCATCTTCGGGTGATGGACAGGTGCTGCCTTCGGGCAACTATGATACCCCTAGAAAGTACAATATTGATGAGATTTATGGATTTGCCTTCGGGTGATGATAGCACCATTATTAAGCATGGTTTTACTCAAACTTGTTTTACGAATGTTTTCACAGCACGTAGAGTTTTCGGAAAACAACTATGTAGTATTTATATATATATATATATATATATATATATATGTTTTCAAAACAATGGGGTGAATGGTTTTCTTTTTATTAGTACTATTATTATAAACTTTGGTCTATTCACCTTTTCTGTTTTATGCCCCATTAAGGATTTAGAATTGAGGCATACAATCCTGGCATCATGGCACTTCTGCATAGTAATCTTCAAGTCTTCTCAAGATAGGACCCATTCCTGTGTTCATACCTTTTATAATAATAATTTCACATTATTCTTGAGTAGTTGTATGCTCTAAACATGATTATGCATTGGTATATCACCTTCTAATTACATATTTTAGTTTCATGCCTGTTTTAAATAGCGTCACCACCCTCGAGTGTCAGGCAGCACATGCCTATCCTGATATTTGAGGATATTGAGACCGGGACGTGTCACGTACTCAGATTAGCAATGTCTGCTAAGGTCGGAGTAGAAGTTGGCATGAAAGGCTATCTTTCTAGGGTTATGATATTTATGTTACCATAACAGAAGATAGGAATCTGGGTATGTGGAGTAGTCCCGTTGGAGTTTTCTAGAGCCTTCGTATATTTCTTGACGTCCATGAAGTTTATGTGACTTTCCACAGAGAAGCAGTGTAGGCTTTTTACAACTTATCAACAGAGGTGTTGATCTTCAACAAAGTCTCTCAAACTTGTTCTATGGTAGGGGGATCCAGCAATTGGAGCATCATCACTCCCTAGGGTGGTTGTAACATCAGGGGTTGGTTGCTCACCTTTAGAATGGTGGTGGCGTCTGGAATACAGTTATTCCCGATGAGTGCAATGGGTGCGTCTAGAGTTAAATTGTATCCCAGTGCCATGTTAACATTGGTTTTAACAGAGTTTTCAGTCATGTTTGTGGGAAAAGTGGTCTGATTAGGAGGAATTGTTAAGATATCAGGTTGTGACTACCAGGTCTAATATTATGTTTTATTATGCTATTAGATATTACTAATGTGAGAGCATGATTTTCCAAAGTCGGAGTAAGGCGGATCGAAATTCAAATACTCATAAGTTCGGTCATGGACTTAATAGCCTCCACAGCAAAGCTGAATAAATGGAGCATCAATGCCACCATCATTCTATACTGGAATCAATGGGCAAAGTCTGAAAACTTCTCTGAGATTGACCATGCTTCTCCCGCAATATAAGAAAGCTTAATCCAGCAAGGAGTCATCAGGTTTTCTATAATCTTAGAGTCCTTACAATCTCAGGATTGACATATGTCACAAGTAATCATACTTCTAAGAGGATGCAATATCTACATTCTAAATATCCTCTAAGATTCTCTCAGTTTAATATAGATTCACTATCCTAAAATGTCTCATCCTTGAATAGTATAAATATATCATTCTAGGGTTCATATCTGGTAATGTAATTATTACATACTTATGCTCTTACCCACTACTTGAGTCTTATATTGATTACTAACTTGATCGTTGGAAAGGCTTTAATCAGAGCACACCCTTGTTCTTTGGCTAACTCAAGGTTATGCCCAGTTTTACAAGTCAACATATTTGTGCATCTTCAACCTTCATGGCGGTGTGTGAATTTGGTTCTAATAATTGGTGCTTTCATTAAGATGTACCACTCGTTAAAATGAACGGGTAACATGACTCGCTTCGAACTTGACCCGTTACTACTAATGAATAATATGACTCGACCCGTTACCAGTCAAAGAAAAATATATTTTAAACCAATAAATAATCAAAAGAAAAACATAATACTAAAAAATTAAGTGAGATCAAAGAATCCAACTGTAAGAACTTTATTTCACATAAGTGAGATTAAATCCTATGGTTATTGTTGTAGTAAGGTTTTTTAATTAATCTAGAAGTGTGAAGAAATATATATTTAAACACTCCTAATGACAAGCTCTACAATTTTTGTGAAAGGTCAACTCTGAAATTCGCCATCATAATCCTATAAAACCATAGATTTAAATTTGACCGTTGATTGTCATTTACGTTTCTGCTCCATTCTTCTAACTAAATTTCATTTTTTAGATTTTCTTTTTCAAAAACATGACATTTTAGCAGAAGCAGAATGATGAACGGTTCAGATGATTGATATCACATTCAAATTTTTACGGTTAGTGAAAATATTTCTTGGAATTTCCTAAAGTCCCTAGAATATATGTATAATCGACTCATATTTTAGTTAATTGTAAACGTCGGAATGTGATATCAATGATCTAAACCATTTTTTTTGCATATGCGAAAAGATCTTGTTTTCAAAAATGAAAATCTAAAAAATGAAATCCAATGAGAAGAATAGAGTGTAAACGACCACCGGCAGTTAAATATAAATCTAGGATTTATGGGTTTTGTGCCAAATTTCGTAGATGACTCCTTTAAAAAAAGTTGTAAAGCTTGTTATTACGAGTGTTTGTATATTCTTTTCACATTTTTCACACTTCTACGTTGATCATTATGAATTATTAATTTGCACTCAAACAATAAAACACTATTCATGAGGGGTTGGAGGGTTTTAAAAATCTTAATGACTGTGTAACCATCTTTTAAGCGTAGAGAATGCAATCACAAGCATTTATATATAATTCTTTCACATTTTCATTCATTATTATATTTTTTTTATTATGAGCGTAGACATATTTTTCGCACCAGAATATTAATTATTATGAATTTTTAATGGGCTTTAGTAATTTTAAATTGCTTTGGTATTTTTAACGTACTTTGGAATTTTTTTAATCTCATGTGAGATTAAAACTATGGATTGCTATTTTATTAAGGTTTTTTAGTAGTTTAAAATTATCAAGCTAACTTTTTTCTTTTCAGGTTGAAACGAGTTATTTACCGGTAAAAATATTAAGAACTCGTTAATGTGTGACCCGATAACAATCTTATTAGTTAACATGTTGACCGGAACTCCATTATCTTCGTGTTATTTAGGGTCGTGTTAACATGTCATGTAAGAAATTTTTTAGGTCTACATAATATTGTATATGCAACATCAACATCATAATATTGCATATCCAAAATCAAAATAAGTCAACTTTGTTAGAACTTCTGTCAAAATAAGTTATGTGTCATGCATATGAGGCTTAATCGAGGGGTAAATATGGCAAGCTAAATGAACAAAAATTGTAGCAATGGTTCATCAACTTTAACCCAATTGGAGAAATTGCCCCTCAACTTTAACCTAATTGAAGAAATAGTCCCTGAACTTTAACCTTAACCCAATTGTAGCAATATAAAGCAATATATAAAATATAGATAAATTGGGGGTTCATGCAACATGGTGAATGTTTTCATGTTATTAGGGCTTATAAAATATCGATTCTATGTTTTAGAAGAACTTTGAATTAGATGATGAAGAAAGTCTTTGAATGCTAGTTGTAGAAGAATCCCCTCCAAGAACCTTCATTTCCTTAAAGCAGTAGTAAGAGCATGCTGATAACGTGTTGTAGGCCTATTTTATTTAGGGTAAAGAGAGGGAGAAGGATCAGTGGCAAATAGAGAGAGATAGAGAATCTGGTGATTATGCATTAATGATTTCTTATCCATTGTGCATTTATTTATAGTCATAAGAAAAGAAGAATCCTTACCTTTCAAGTAATAGATTACAACTAGAAACTATCTAACAGATACTATTGAATCCCATAAGTATTTACAGAATCACTCCTAACTAATTTTAGGACTGCATTAATATAATTTTTTTCCAATATATAAAGGGTTGATTTAGGCCAATATACAATAAAATCTCTTTATAGAGTAAAAGTAAATTCTCTATATGGTCTATTAGTATTCTTCTTCATTTGTAAGTGAGAGGTCTTAGGTTCGATTCTCGTCAAGAGTTAATTTAAACCACATTATTGCTAGCCTTTTGTGAGGCTAAGCCCACCCCCTCCCCCTTAGGTCATCTCCAATCGAATGAGGGCCAAAGAGCCCTGTTTAGCCCTATAGCCTTGCAAGAAATTATTTTTAATGAACAGTGTCAGACCATATTTTATATCATCTCCAACCGAGGGCCCCAAAGGGCCATAAGCCAAAACATAGTATTTTGACAAAAAACTCATCTCCAACCGAAGAGGGCTCTTTTTAAGCCCCCTCAATAATTTATTATTTTAATTGAATTCATATGGTTAATTGAATTAAATTACCATATTAAAATAAGGTTTTCGGGCATATTTTGAGTGTCACTTGTCGCAAAATTAATAAGCCTCCAAATTTCTTATCTTTATTTAATGAAAAGGATGTGAAAAATTGGTGAAGAATTGAAATAAAATGAGGTAAGATAATATAAAATGGTGAAAAGGATGTGAGAAATGGGGTAGAAATGACTTAGATATTTATAGGAAAAAAAATTAGAATTATTTTTTTAAATTTTGTCTAAAAAAAAAGTTAAATCCAACAATAACTTGACTTCAGGAAACATGTATTTGGGCTGGGCTATAGGGCTTGCTGGCTGGCTAGTTGCTCTTGGCCAGCCCTTTGGTTGGTTCTCCAATATTTGGTTGGGTGGGGCTCATGAGCCCTTTGGCCTAGCTCTCGATTGGAAACAGTTTTCGTGTCAAAACGAGCTATTTTTTTAGCCTATGACCCTTTGGGCTGGTCGGTTGGAGATGATCTTACTGTAGATAATATCGTACGTTAAAAAAAAGTTGCTATAATGATTTTATAGGTGGCATTACATATGACAAACAATAAGTCAGGGTTCAGAAGTGCAGCAAAGTTGTAACTTGTCATTTGGATGTGCTTTTAAAATTACTGAAAACTCTTTTTAAAAAATGTTTTGAGTTCTAAAAGCACTTTAAATGTTTTTTCAGGATTTACTTCTATATTTACTAAAACTTTGTTCTAAAAATATTTTCACAAAAAACGCTTTCAGTCATTTTAAAAGCACATCTAAACGAACTCTAATTTATACAAAGAAATTTTAATATCCTCTCAGAATATTTTAAGCTATTTTAATTTATACGAATAACGACTAGAACGGATTGGGGTGTAAAAAGTACCTTACTTTGATGTTAGATAATTTTTGTCTGTAAATCTACCCAAGGTTGAGACTCAAGATAATATTAACGATTGCAAAAATGATTATTTTTCTTTATCGGAAAAAATGAATAAATGCAATAATTGGTAAGGAAATTGTCAATAAAGATAAAAGAAAATTCAAGAAACAGTTGAAGTGGACTAGATAATCATATGATTTTTTCAAAGAATAACCATATGATTCATAATCCACGATTACCCCACCAAACGAAAAAATATAGATTAAGAATATTTAATTCCTATTTAAATTAGCTTAGAAATTAAGGAAAACTAATGAAAAGGGCTTGAAAACTTTGAGTTTTAATGATAAGGACAAAATAAAGGGTAAAGTAAATAGTACCAGGATTGACTTTTTAGTGTAAAAATGTGGTTTTTCGTTAAAGTGAACAGTACCGGAAACTTTTCATTAAAGTTCCCTCGAAATTATCCCTCTGCAGGGTTTCGCACCGTAATTGTTTTTTATATTCAAAATTTGAATTTTTGGATAAAAAGTTGAGGACTTTTTTCAAAATAATTTTAATCCTTAAAACAGATATAAAAAAGGGAACTTTAATGAAAAGCTCCCGGTACTGTTCACTTTAACGAAAAACCACATTTTTACACTAAAAAGTCAATCCTGGCACTATTCACTTTACCCTTTATTTTGTGCTTATCATTAAAACTCAAAGTTTTCAAACCCTTTTCATTAGTTTTCCTTTATAAAAAAAACCCTGGATGCGTAGGACAAAGTTGGAAGTAGGGTTATGATGAAGTGTCTGTGTATGACTTTTTGTAACAAACGATATCTATTTTAAGATGTGAAGATTAATAATAAAGTGATTTAATTTTTTTAACGAGAGTTAGAAAGTTTGTTATAATTTTAAAATTTATTTTTTAATATCTTATTTACAAATAAAGAAAAATATTAATAATTCACAGCCGTGGTCGTGGTGCATTGACGATTTAACTTTGAAGTAAGTAGATCTGAAATCTACCACTCCTCCCGGTCTTTCCTCAAAGGATAGATTCCAGAGAGATGAGAGAGAAAGACAGACAGACAGGTAGGAGAGAGAGGCTTTTCACAGTCTACTGAAATACACTTCAAGCCCTACTCAAAAACCAATTTTCTCACTCCTTCTCCGGTTTGATAGAGAAAACTTCATGGGTTCCTATGAACTTACAAATGTACTCTTTTCGAAGATCAAAACCGTAGACCCAGAAAATGCCATCAAAATCATGGGTTATCTTCTCATTCAAGATCTTGCCGAGAAGGATTTGATTCGTTTGGCGTATGGTCCCGAGAGCCTTTTGCACTCACTGATTCTGAGGGCTAAAATCCAGTTGGGACTTTCGTCAAACACTTCTTCCGCATCTTCCACTCCTTCGTCTCCTTCACCGCTAAATCCCATAGCCAGACCAACCAACGCCAACCCATTTTCTCAGTCCTCTCCTAGAATCCCAAACGGCTTTGACTTTGGGAACAACTCTTCTTCTCCCTCTTCGAATTCCTGGCCGTTTTCTGGCTTCCCAAACATCTCCATTAGCCCAAAGGCAAGCCCTTTACCCTCTCATGACAATATCCGGGCCGGGTCCTTCTCCGTTCCAGTACATTCGCACCAGTTCAGTAAGGATAGTGGTGGTGGTGGGGGCGGTGGTGATGGGTGGCCAGGAAGTGACCTCATCGACGAGCATCAACTCAGCGAGTACCTCTCCTTTCTCAACGAGTCCTCTCCCTCTTTGAGGCCGGGCGATTTCATTGATCCCAGGCTCGAATTGGGTCCCGGGGTTCCTGATTGGGTTCATTCGGTTAACAATGGCGACACCCATTTCCATAAAAGGAGCTATTCGGCCAGCGATGCTTGTCTTGGGTCGGAGGACCCTGCTTTGGGAGTTGGGTTCAAGCCGTGTCTTTACTTTGCTAGAGGGTTTTGCAAGAATGGAAGCAATTGCAAGTTTGTGCATGGCGGTTTTGCTGATTCCCTGGACGCTCCTGGTGCTATTGTGGGGTCTCCCTGTAATCTCGATGGTTTCGATGGTTTCGAACAGCAGGAGGAGATGTTGCGGTTGAAAGCCGAGCAACAGAGATTGGCTGCTGCCTCTCAGTTCATGGCTGGAGCGTCGCCTTCTTCGTACAACAAGTACATGAATTTCCTATTGCAACAGCAGAATGACCCTCAGAGGTAAATTGGAAGTCACCGATTTTGCTATTTTCTGTTGGTTTGTTATTTATTTTGAGCATGTTGAAAACAACCCATTTCGCTCTGTATGGATTGACTTCTTTTGTGTGGAAGTGTTGTTGACTGCAAATGCATTCTTGGTTTGGGTTGGTTATTGGTTCTGTCTCTTTTTTTGGTTCAACATTTTTGTTTCCTCGGCGGAATCTGTTGCATTGTAACATTTTTGTTTCCTCGGCGGAATCTGTTGCATTGTAGAGTTGCGGCCATGATGATGGGGGAAGAACTTTTCAAGTTTGGGCGGTGTCGACCTGATAGAAACGAACTTTTGGCAATGGCTTCTGTTGAAAAGGCGAACTCAGCTTCAAGACAGATCTACTTGACATTCCCAGCTGAGAGCACTTTTAGAGATGAAGATGTTTCAGAATACTTCAGGTAGAATTTTACATCCTATTACTTCCTTATTATTTGCTAGTTGGACCAAGTCTTCGAACAACCTTGAGTAAGCTGTTGTTATGCCTGAGTATTGGCAAAATAGGAATTGGTTTCTTTTGAATTGATCATTCCTTAGCACTTCGGTCAACTATAATGGCATTCTAGTGTATGCATTTCAACTTGTGGCATGACAATCTATGTGTTTTCTTAAGTTAGTATGAGAAGGCAATTTGGGCTTTTGTCTTTGTATGACTCCCACTTTGTGATTTTGCAATGGCAATGATGAATTGTTGTTTGTGAATCTGTCAAATAACTTTGCTAACCTGTTATTGCTTGGTATGTCGTGGTACGACTTAGTGAAAGAAATTTTTTTCTGGAAAATAAGAAAAAAGGTTCTTGACATGGAGAGAGAGAGAGAGAGAGAGAGAGAGAGAGAGAGAGAGAGAATATGGAAGTGATAAAAATTAAGCATGAATTAAATCATGAAAATTGAATGACCTTGGAGGTCCCAATACATGGTTATTGGAGATGTTCTACAGGATGATGTCAATTGTCAATATCACAATGTAAAACAAATTCAGAGGTCTTCTGGGATCTTGTGTGGCTGGCCAAATTTGTGTTGGCCCTCATGTTTGGTCCTACTTTAACAAAGAGAAAGGATATCTATGTATTATTACAAGATAAGAGATTTTCATATGATTGTTATTATATTGTTCAAACGCTTACTGTTCTGGAATTCTTATGGAATTGTTTGTTACTCTACTTTTGCAGCAAGTTCGGGCTAGTTCAAGATGTCAGGATCCCATATCAGCAGAAGCGAATGTTTGGGTTTGTAACATTTGTCTTCCCAGAAACTGTCAGGCTTATATTGTCCAAAGGCAATCCTCATTTTATATGTGATTCACGTGTGCTCGTCAAGCCCTACAAGGAGAAGGGAAAAATCCTGGATAAGTATGTGCATTATTCCTCTGTTATGTTTTAATCTAAGGCATATCGTTATTTCACTTGCATTGATGCCTCAATTGTTGATTGTCTGCAGGAGGCAACAGCAACAACAGCATTTGGAGAGGGGAGATTTTTCATCATGTTTGAGCCCTGGTGGTCTTGATTCTAGAGATGCATATGATCTCCCACTTGGTTAGTAAAACAAGAATGAATACTTTGTGCCATAAACACTAATGTAAAAAGAAAGAAGGGATGACTGAATGTTGACAAATATCTTAGCATTTTGCCGAATATGCAAGAGAGAATCTCTATTCTCGTTGATATTTTTTTTTTTTTGTTTTATATTTTACCTGAATGCATGTTTTCTATTAGGGGGAAGAATGTTCTACAGTACACAGGAGGTGTTATTGAGAAGAAAGTTGGAGGAGCAGGCTGAACTGCAGCAAGCAATTGAACTCCAAGGCAGAAGACTTATGAGTCTGCAGCTCCCAGACTGGAAGAATGAACGCTTAACCCATCACCGCAGTCTATCTGTTGGTGCTCATGGTCCTCCGTTGAGCCCTCATTTCCATGCTCAAAACAATCAAAATATCTTTCCATTTGACAGCATGGAACAAGAAGTTGCAGAAGGTTTTCTTGTTATCACTTACCATTAACTTGTACTGTATATATGTTTAAGTTTTGTGATGTATAATCATTGTTCCGACTACTGAATTCCATGTTATCGCAGGCCACAGTGACATTCCAGCTGCCTTAATCTCTGTGACTGGTGCAATTGCTGAGCAGCAGTCCCAGAAGGAAGATAATTTAGCTATCATTCACAACAATGGCAATGGGAATGGCAAAGAAAAGGAGCAAGACTCCAACCTGGATGCTCCTAATCTTCATAAAAGGTAAGGAGCTTCGTTTCGTATCAAGTAAATCTCGACTACAGCTATAACAACATGACCTAATTTATTTGTTTATTGATTTAAGTTTCTTTTATTGTAAAATATCAGGTTCTTCTGCATATTGCATTTAATATATTTATCTTCTTTTTTATGTTCTTGTGGTTGTGATGAGAGAGCAGTGCAGAGCAAGTCCTGCCTGATAGCCTCTTTGCTTCTCCTACAAAATCTGCGGGAGATCATCATCTATCTGAGTTGTCAACCGCTGTGCCTGAAGTTAATGATACTGCCATTACTACTGAAAACAACACATTATCATCAGTCAATTCTGGTGGCTTCATTGCTTCTCATTGATAATGCTGATTGACTGTGCTACTGCTAGGGTAAGGACCATCCCTACTAATTCTGTGTACATAACTTTGCTAGGGTTTGTAGCGGTGCGAAATCAAACAATCTACGTTTATGATTATGTTCCTCCTCCCTTATGCAGGAAAGTAGAGAAGCATATAAAAGGAAGAGTAAATCCGCTAGAAGATGTATAGCTGCTGAATTATACCTACATCAAAGACTAAGAGTAGATCCATAGAGAAGGAAGATCTCAACGAGGTCTCGCTTGCGATCGCCCCCGATACATACTGCTAACCGAAAAGAAAATACATATTTCATACGTAAGGACAGATGAAATTACGAACGAGAGTAGGATTGATCGATCGATCTCTTTCGCTACTTTGTGTTTTCTGTAGTCTAGAGCAAAACAAGGATTGTAGCTTCTATTTTACGTTGTTATGTACAGAAGAACTTATCTTTCATCTTACTATGTTTCCTAAGGTTTGTTTTGCTTAGATTTTGAGTTTTCCAGAAAAATAAGAATTAGTAGTTGCTGTTTGTACATATGACTATTTTCAATTCTTGGATTAAAACCAAAAAATTTCAGTCCAAAAAATTTAGGTTTTAATTTATAAACAGTTTTTCTCTTTTTAACTCATTGGGTTAAATATTTAGCATGAGATTCTTAAAGAACGAATTTATAATTATTATTTTTCTCAAATTAACTTTTTTTTTAAATAAAAAAATAAATTATAGACTATCATAATTTAATTTATGAATATTTTAGCCTTAAAATATTTAGATTCAAATTAATATTGAAAAATCATTAAATTGACACTATGAAACTCGTGGAACATTACGAAAGAATACGAAACACATAAAATAATTTTCATTAATTACTTTAGTCGTTGGATTTAAATTTGGACAGTTAGATATTTTTTTTATTATTGGATTTTAGATTTTATGAATTTATAAATATAAAACTAAAAAAATATATACATATATGGTGGTTAGCTTCACTAATCTCAGAGGAATTCTAGACTAAATTTACCCTAAAAATGAGTTTTGTAATTTAACTTATATTTGGCCTAAGAATTAGAGCACGGGATAAGTTTAGAATTTAAAATTTAAGTTTACTCTAAGAATTAGATTAGGTTTAAGTAGAAAGGGGATATAATGGCTATTTTATGTTTTGTTGGGGTCATATGATTGTCTTGTAGCTGTCTGATGTTTTGTTTGCAGCAGCAGCATCACGTGATCACCGAATCGGGGGTAGGAAGGGGATTTTGTTGAAAGTTTTTGCTTTTAGGTAGGTGGTGTGCTTTGTCACATATTGTTTGTTGTATTTTACATGTGGGTGCAACGAGTCGTCACATGGGTGCCGCTGACATTTACATAAATGGGTATACATCAGAGTTATTTATCACACTCCTTTCACTTTCACTCTTACTGGAAATGTTTGTTGTTTCTCATCAATCTTTGTTTTTTTGCTCCATGTGCTTGCTGACTGTTCGAAGGAGTAGGATTGTAGGATTCTCTCCTTTTCCGTTCTGCTCCCCTCCAGTTCCTCTCTCTCTCTCTCTCTCTCTCTCTCTCTCTCTCTCTCTCTCTCTCTCTCTCTCCAAATAAGAGAAGGCAACATGAAATGTTAATGTGATTTAATAACAAGCGTTCAAATAAGAGAGGGTTGGAGGAGACAAAATCTAAGTTCTTTTTTAGTAGGTTACTCAAAAAACCCTTTAACTTAATTAAAATAATTTTAAAACAATAGAACAGCCTAGCACCACATAGCCACAGCCTAGCCCATGTAACTGCCTAGCTTGCCTCGGCGGCTGCCTAGCCCGTTGTGGGACCATGATTTTCTAGGGGTGGAGTAAAACTGATATGAATACAGTTAGCTCAGAAGTCCAGTCGTGGACTTATCAGGTTCAGGCAAAGCTGTATCAAACAGAGTAGCTGTGCCACCATCACTCTACTATGGGGCAATTGGTAAAGTCCTAGTGACTTTGTTGGATGACCATGCTTATTCTGCAAGACACGCAATCTGATCCGGATATGAACACAATTAGATCCTATAATTCTAGGAGTTTATAAAATCTAGGAATTGGTGTGCGCCGCAAGTAATTATAACTCCTAATGGGATGCAATATCTACTCCTAGACGTCCTCTAGGATTTTCCAGGCTTAGAATGAGGATTTTATTCTAAAAATTTCTCTCTCCCGTTTGATACCTCCCAACAGAGTCACTGGGGCTCTCTATCTTGCTACTTAAAAGCAATTCAAAAACATGGAAGGACAAGAAAAGTACTCTCTAGTCAAATTCGATCGGATTTTATAAACTTTAGAATCATACTCCTTCATGGATGTAAAGGTTTCAATCATGGTTTGCTTCATGCAATATCATCTTTAATAATTAAACTATCCATAGAGTGAGCCAAAGAGTCATGGAATCCTCGTCAGGGAGGTACTTCTGTTTGTAATGCTTCAGGTATAAGTTTTCGAATGAAGATCATGGCAGAGGTTTATTTAGCTCTTCCACGCCATTGTTGGCTTTAATGGTTCTCAGCTTCTTGATAATCACATGGAGATTCACGTCTTGTACCTACATAAAGTAGTTTCGGTCAGAAACGTCCAAATAAGTGAAATTGAACTCGTGACGGTTCATCAATCTACTAAGTAGAGGGATCAAGATTGTGATTGGTGTTATAGGAAATAAAACATCCATACGCATTAAAGTTAGAACATTCAGGTTCTAAGACATTGTTTACATGAAAAACGTCGGGTTTTTGTGGGTGTATTTATGAAAGCTTCGGGTTTTAAAGGCACTAAATTCAAAAATATAGGTTCGAGTTTAGTATGAACTTTCGATTCATAAAATGAGGTACTTGTAAGAACACATAGTACAATATGTAACTATAGTGTAGTGAATTTGGGTTCTTTAGGAACTCAAGTGTGAATGGCTTTGGGACTACAAAAGGTTGTCAACAGTTCAAAAAAAAAAAAAATTTGAATCATTAATTTCCAAAATCTAGACTTAGGACTATTAATTTTGGATTTTTATAGAATTAATAGACTGCTGGTCACTTAAATTAATTTAATAGATCCAAGATTATTCGGGGTAGAACATGAAAGAAAAATAACGATGCTCGGTTCATATTAGTTTTAGATCGCTTCGGCCCAAGCAATTAGAAAATAGCCTAAAATAGGGCTTAGCCGTAGGCAGTCCAACATAGTTGGGTGTGGGGTGGAAGCAAAAACGGGTTAAAAATGTTTGGGCCTTGAGAAACTTGGCAGCCCAGCAAAGAATTGCTGAATGCTGGCCAATAAAGTGGGCTCTGTAGCAAAGGCTGCAGGCTTGGGCAGCCTATGCAAGCAGGCAAACTGCAGTTGCAGCCGGGAATTGGGTCGAGGGGGATCAGGCCCAGGAAGCCGAAAGAAAAAGCCCTAAACCCTAAACCTGCATGAACACACACACATATATATTGATAAAATATTCGCAATATACAAAATATATAGAAATGTAATTATAAATGTAGAAGGTTTATACATCATGAGAAATGTTTTCATGCATCATAGTCATTGAAAATTTCAAACTTGGATTTTTGGGGAACTTGATTGGCAAAAAATGAAATTGACCTTTAAATTTGTAGAAGATCCTTCTTACAAAGTTGAAATTTCATTTCCAATGCGTTGTACCTAGTTCAACGCAAAAAAAGTAAATTCCATTTGAGGTGTGATTTCTCACACCGTTGTACGTCTATTTATAGTATAATATCTAAAGATATGATAGAATCTCATATAAATTTTCTAGGATTTACAAAACACATTCCTAACTTAATCAGGACTACAACAATTACTTGTTTTTAGGGAGTTTCTCAGACCTGCACCCGTCGTCTCTTCGTGGTAAGCCTTAAGGCTTCAAATTAGGTACTATTATTTGTCAATACTCATCTTGTGTGCATTTTTTAATTTGTTTTTGAATGGATAGTGTATTTATTTATCCATGAATCATGAACGCTGAAAATTGAAAGAAAGTTATTCAAAGTGAGTTTCTATTAGATTGAATACTAGCGAAATGTTATTGGAATATTCATTAGTTAAAAAGAGGATAATTAATTTGAGAAATGCAACCCTTATTGTAGACAGAACGCTAAATCTTATCATGAGAGGTTTATTAGTTTAAGTGTGTATCAATTTATATTTCAAAAGTTCATCAGACTAATTTTAAAACTTAAAATATCATCACAAATTAAGAAAACATAGATTCTTTACCCAGTCAACAAAAATAGGATGGAAACCAAACGAAAGAGAACTTTAGACAACATCAAGTTTGACATTAGTTGAGCCCAAAAGTCTTAGTGAAGCCTAATCACATTGCTGGCCCATTTTTACGTAGAATCTAAAGAGAAATTTTAGCTCATATACCAATCCCAGTTATATTTTCGAATTTCTTATGAAATCAAACACTTAACAAACGTTTATTCAAATTTTAGGTAATATGCATGTCGTATCCAGTAATATAATATCTAGAGTTAATCTTAGTTTACTATCTTAAAATTTCTTGGTTTTCAACATTTGGTACATGAAGTTTTTTTATCTTAGAGTGGTACATAAAGTTATAATTTTAGGACACTTTCATACATCCGTTAAAGTTGCTGTTAAGTTTGCCACTAATTAGTGAACTGGTGTCCACGTGGACAATAACTAGGCGCCATATGGATATTAAAAAATAATAATAATAAAAACTAAAAAAAAATTAATAAAAAAATCTGGGCGTCCTCTCCCTCACCCCTTTCCGACCCCCCTCCCTTCTCTCCTCTGCACCCACTTTTCCCCCTCCCTCTTCGACTCCACCCACTCCATTTCTCTCTCTCTCTCTCTCTCCCCATCAATGGCCTCCTTTAAGTCCACATCTCTCCTAAACCCTATCAGGCTTCGGATCTCCTCCTAGACCCGCGTCTCTGCCCGTTTCTTTGGCCCAGGGGCACTGCTTGGATCGCCTCCTGCTCTGCTGCTCACAGCCGCACACAATTCCTGCTCCTCCCCCTCGCCACTACTGCTCTGTTGCTGTTCTCGTTCGTTTTGGTTTTGGTGGTGAGGTGGCACTCTCTCATTCACCGCCACCACCTCCATCACCATCTCTGTCTCCGTTTCTTGGTCTAGTCCTCTTCCCTTGTATAATTCAACGCGCGGGGCTTCTCCGAGAGGTACATGTCGGATTGCTTCTGGCCGGGGTTTGAGGGTATAGAGGAGTGGATTGGCTTGGCGGGTGTAGTGGATAATACGGGGTGGAGGAGGAAGACGGGACAAAGGACAAAAGAGAGAGAGAAATGGAGTGGGTGGAGGCAAAGAGGGAGAGGGAAAGGTGGGTGGAGAGGAGAGAAGGGAAGGGGTCATAATGGGCGATGGAGAAGAAGCCCAAAATTAATTAATTTTTTTTTTAAATTTTTTTAGTTTTTATTATTTTTTAAATATCCACGTGGCACGCAGTCATTGTCCACGTGGATGCCACATCATCAGTTAACGGCAAATTTAACAGCAACCTTAACAAATGTATGAAAGTGTCTCAAATTTATAACTTTATGTACCACCCTGGGATAAAAAAAACTTTATTTACCAAATGTTGAGAACCAAAAAATTTAAGGGTAGTAAACTAAAATTAACCCTAAAATCTATCACGCTGTCCTAAACACTCTTTTCTTAACCAAAGCCATGTCAACATACTAAATTATCATACACGCTTAAATGAACCTAGACCATATAAACTAACAAGCCTTCGTTAGAAAGCCAGAGAACTCTCGAAGAAAAAGCCCCCGCTCGAATACCATCCCCTTCGAAAAATTCCCTAGATTCACATAAAAAAGGAGGTAAGGTTGAAAGTTGGAAACGCAAGATTGTCTGTTGCAATTTTGCAAAGGTGCAGAGATATTCTTATTCCTAGTGGGTGAACTAACTACGGGGTATGGGAGGAGAAGAGAAGGTTTCACATCTATGTACCAAAATCTACGGCCCCGATTTGGTAGCCACCTCCATTTCATGCATGGGTTTTTGGCTTTGCAAATGCTAGCTCACGTTGGTAGGTCATAGTGCCACCACAACCGCCTAATGACTTACTCCTTTATATATATAGGGTTAAGAATCGGGACCCACGCTTTCAACACACATTTTGATATCTATTTTGTAAGGTCCACTTCATAATATATTTCAACAATTCGAACTGTCTATATTTTAGTACATCATTAATATATTATTCTTGTAAAAATTAGACAAATCCGAAACTACTAAGACATTCATTTGTAATGAAGAAAATGGACAAATATGGTTTTAGAAAGAAACACTAAATTTAATCTAACGGTCATTTGGGTGATTTTTGGTAAATATAATCTTTAAGGTAAGACATAACAAATAGATGATTAGATAATTAAAATACAGTACAAGTAAATCCCACAAAAACGTATGCTAAAAGCTTATGTCTTCGAATTCTAACTCTCATATACATATATATGTATATTAACATTCCAGGGTCACATTCACAGTGCATGGTAGGGGTGGGTTCAAAAAATCGAAAATCGAAAATAAAAAAAAACCGAACCGAACATCGAACCGAAACCGAAAAACAACCGAACCGAACTGAAATCTTTGGTTCGGTTTTGATTTCAGTGGTTTGAAAACCGAACCGAACCGAACCGAATTAATATATTTTAATTTTATTTATTTATTTATTTTGAATTTTTAATTTCAAGCCCAATCCTAACTCAATTTCCAAGCCCAAAACAAATAAGTTAATATCAAACTTCAAGCCCAAATATATTTTAAAAAGCCTTATGCTTCTCTTTTATTCCTCCCCTCCCCTAGCCGCATCTTTTCTCTCCCTCCTCCTTTTTCATTTTTTTCTCCCTCTCCTCAATCCCCAGCTGCCTCTCTCTCTCTCTCTCTCTCTCTCTCCTTTGAGTACTCTCATGATCAGAATCTGATCTCCTTCATGCATGCCGTCCACAAAATCAGAATCTGTCTTGCATGATTAAAGGAGTTAGCAACGTGTTGGTTCAAACGCCCCCGATGGGGTTACTCTTTCTCTAACTTGTAGTCTTTGAAGTCTGTTCTTTCTTGGTCTGCTCAATCCTACCCTGCTTTTGGATTGTTTGTATTTGATGGAAAATATAAAATCTGTATGTGTTAATTGGAATTTTTGTGTGGGTTTTAGAATTAGGTAGCTTTGAATTGCAGTTTTATAAGTATTCTTCTGGTGCTTTACTTGTTTTTAGATATATGAATGGATTTCCCTTCTTGACATTGTAATTGTTTTTGTTAACGAGTATTGTACTATATGTGGGCAGGTCGAATAGCTGGAATTTCTTTGTTTGCAATATTAATGAAACTGGGATCAATGAAATCGGTAAATTTTAGACTCGAATACTTGAATTTAGGAATTTCAGATTTATTTTAAAAAAACCGAAACCGAGCTGAAACCAAACACAAAAAAATCGACGAAAACCGAACCGAACCAAACCGAATAGTAATGTCGGTTCGGTTTTCGGTTTTGGCAAAAAACCAAATTGTTTCAAACCGAACCCACCCCTAGTGCAGGGACCTCCAACAAGAGAATTGTGTCAAAGTAAATATTGCTCTATTATTAGAGTTTGTTTTATGAAAATAGATATAAAAAAAGACAACATTTTTTCGTCTAGTTTTGTGAGCCTTGGTTTTTACTTTGGAGGAGGATTGTCTGCCATTTTCCTTTCCGTGTCCTTTCGTACCCTTCCTTGCCCTCCTGTTTGTGTGGTCACGGTTAAGTCACGTCAACATTTTATATTACTATTCATTTTTGTCTTATTATTTTTATAAAAAATAATATAAAATGTTGATGTGGCTTAACCGTGACCACACAAAGCAAGAAGGCATAGAAAGAAGAAGGGCAGACAATCCCCCTCCTTTTACTTTTTATAGGGTTCCCTTATCGATGATATTGAATTGGAATAGTGGCATGCATGGTTTCGCTTTACAAATGAGATTATTAACCTCTCTTGCCTTTACTTTATCTCCCAACTTACTCAACTACTGTGTTGTTATTCGAAATGTGCCATATTGTCGACGTGTTCAATTGCTGCCCCAAGCTTGGCAGAGAAACATGCCCCAGCTGGCGGGAGTATGATTATCTCTATTCTCATTTCCTTCCCTTTTCTTCTCTCACATTTTACTTTTTGTGTTATTATCTTTATAAAAAAATCAATATAAGATGTTAGTGTGACTTAACTATAACCATTCAAGTAAGAGGAGAGGAAATGAGAGAAAAATTAAGAGAGGAGAGAATTCTCCTCCCAGCTAGCAACCTGTTTCTTTGTAGTGAGAAATAAGAAAAATTAATTTTATTGAATTTATAAATATATATAGTAGATAATTGTTAACTTACAAATTCTTAAGTACAATTGAATATTTTATACAACAACAATTTTTTACAAATGCTTTATTTTAGCTTAGTCAAATTGGTTATAGCAGTGTGTTTCTCTTTGCACTCGAGTTTGAATCCATATTTTTGTAATTTAGATGAACTGAGTGTAGATTGTCCTACTGTTATATATATATGAACTTTTAAGTGAAGGAATTCTTATTTTTTATAACAAAAATAGAGATTAGTTGTGGGGTCCACACCACATTGAACTTTAACGATTTGAATGGTCTATTTTTCAAGTTGCACCTCATAAATCATCATTACAAAATATTAGCCAAATTGAAAATGTTTAAGATATCTAATTGAGTTCAAAGAAATTAATAAATACTTTGTTATATAAGAAACAATGCAATTTTATCTTAATAATTAAATAGGCAAATAGTTTCGGATTGAATTAAATTTTTGCAAGGATGATCTATGAATCAAGACTTACAAAATAAATGTTCGGATCATTGAAGTTCGATGTGAAGTGGACCCCACACCTAATCCTCATTTTTTTTTGAAAAAAAGGGGATCCCTTTGTATAAAGGGCCTATATATGTATTCTTTATTTTATTAGTGATTTTAAGATTTTTTTTTTAGCGGCCACTCAATATTACAGTCTGGTGGTATTTCTCTTGACTTCGAAGTGAGAGGTCTCAGGTTCGAATCTCGTAGATAGCGAATTCAATACCAAATTAGGTAGCTCATTGTATGGTTTTGCCAAACTCTCAATCTTCTTAATGTAAAAATATTGATGTACTAAAAAAAACAAAAAGAAAATCGTAAACATGGTTTGTAAAGTAAAGAAAATCTAATGATATGGGAGGAAACTAATATTATTGTTTTATTTCTTCTGATATGATAAAAATTTTGTGAAGTAATGGAGGGTAGCGGCAGCAACTCAAACACCACCCCCAATCTCTTCCTTTCCACCTATGGTACCTTCTTTCCTGTAGCTCTCACAATTTCTTAAAGGGTTTTTTTACATTAGTCCTCTCATATGGCATATGAAAAATATCGAAAAATAGGGTAGCGCTTGTCTTACTTGGTTAGGGTTTGTTCATTAATTTTTGAAGTTATTTATCACAGATCCAACAGAATTACGAAGGCTACAGATAGAGCTGGAGGAGAAAGAAACACGGATTCAAGAGCTGAAGAAGCAAATCGAATCAACCAAACTTCTTTTGCAGGAAAAGAAGTCGGTTCCAAATGTACGGGAGAGAATGGAAGCTTTGAAGAGTCTGATTGAGATATATAAGAGCTTGAGAGAGGAACACAATGCCTTGTTGGCTGGGAGATTCAGGGGCTCTAACAACTGAACAAGGACGGAGCCACCTTGGGATCAGAGGGGCCGGATGCCCCCACTCTGTTTATTGGCAAACAAAAAAATGTACATGCTTATGACATTAGTAAGGTATATAATTTGTTTACTTGCTTGTGACATTAGTATTAACTCTTTCAATTGCAATTGCCAATGTTGAAAGAGCATTTTTGGTCATGAAATATTTGAAGAATCAATTGAGAAATCGGAAGGGAGATAAATACATGAATGATAACATGATAATTTTTATATAGCGAGATATTTGATAGTATTAGTAATGAAGTTGTTATGCAACGCTTTCAAATCATGAACACGCGTCGAGGGATATTGTAATATTTTGTATGAAAAATCTTAAGGATTAATAAATAAGTATTTGTTTAGTAAATTCTATATCTTTTTATTTTGTGACTTTGTTGTTTAACAATGCCCCATCTATACAGATTTCTGGCTTCGTCCCTGCAACTGAACAATGATAACGATTTCAAAGTAACCTGTTGATTGTCTAAATTACATTTACTGTTTCTAAACTATATACACAGTTATATAATATAATGTACTTCGGTCGTGCCCATACAATTTACTTGAGGTTATAGGAAATTTTCTTGATGTTAATCAACAATTTGCTGAAGAATAATTGCCAACTTTTTTCGCTAGAGTAATCGATTCTACATTGTAACATTTTTGTCACACTTTTTGATTGTTGTCACACTTTTAGCAATAGCCACCTAGTAACAACGCCACACTTACTCTATTGCTATTGCCTCCTTTTCTTGTAGAGAGTACTTTTAAGGCTTGGAACTACGTCGAATCTTATAGCCTGAAGAATGCAAGAAAGTTTTAATCTTTGATTCAACGTAAAAGAAAGGGTGAACTGCCAATTTAGTTCTTGAATTATTACCTTAGTGAAAATTAGGTCACTAAATTATTATTTTTTTCCGAAAAATCAATCATTGAATTAAAAAAATATGCCAATATCCCTAATATTAGATTCAAAGCTACTATATTCAATTTTATGTCAATTTAAATCCCGTTACTTGCATGTGATACACATTGGAGGGTATATTGGTAATTTTTCATAGAGAAATAGTGTATAGAGTTAACTTTAGAGGGTAAATTAGACGTTAGATTCGCAACTTATATGAAATGTTAAGGGCTTATAGTGAAGAAAATGGTGGTATTACAGTCTAAAGTGTGTCAAGTGACTTGAGTTGACGAAAAATTGAATAAAATAGATTTGAATATAATAATAGGGATGAAATTAGCAATTTTTAATGAATTTAGGGAAGTATTTTACCAAAAAAATAATTTAGGGATCTAATTAACACTGAGGTAATAGTTCAGAGACTAAATCGACACTTATAATTCCATATCAAATTTTGCATGTTATATATATACAGGGAGCTTAAGGGGAGGGATCCCTATTTTTTTTTTAAAAAAAGTGTGGTTGAGATTGTGTGGGTTGTGTTTTAATCTCAACCGCACTATTTCATTAAAGCCAATCTAACGGTGGGGAGCATGTCCCCATTTTTTTTAAAAAAATGGGGATCCCTCCCCTTAAGCTCCCTGTATATATAGGAATTGCTTGCTTAAGGGGAGGGATCCTCATTTTTGTTGAAAAAATGGGGACACGCTCCCCGCCGTTGGATTTAACTTTAATGAAATTGTGTGGCCTGTGTTTTAATCTCAACCACACAATTTCATTAAAGTTAATCTAACGGTGGGGAGCGTGTCCCCATTTAAAAAAAAAATTGGGGATCCCTCCCTTTAAGCTCTCTGTATATATATAGATATATGCAAAATTAGTTTCTCATCTCTCATTTGTTAATTTTATTGATTGAAACCTTATTGGTTTTCAAAATTTGTATCAAAGTTTTTTTATTTTTATCCATGCCATTTTATTTGTACCAATTTTTTAATTGCAAACATTATGTACCAAATTTGTTTTAGTCTTAGTTTGTTCCCATATATTTTATTTTTTTTGTGTGCCCATGTTTTGAACTTTTGTTTGTACCCATAATTTCTTTTAATCTTTTATTTGTACTCATAAATTATTTATAATCTACCATGTTTTTATAAAAATATGCACCACTTTGTTATATATATATATATATATATATGTAAAATGTAGGGACCCTTACTTATAGAGACACCAACATATCCCATATTTCACACAACTTCACAACTTTAAAAACATTTCATGAAGAGGCAACAAACCCAAACAACACAAAACGAAGCCCAAACCAAAAAGAAATGGACCGAGTAAATTACGACCCATGCCCCTCGACCATAACAGTTAACAAACGTCCACGCATTAACTACTACACGACAAAAAATCATAAAAACGAACCGTATGCCCATTCAAAACTGCAAACTGACTGTTTTTCTTTCATCTTCTCCAAAACAGTCATTATGAAAACTCTCTTATGCAAAAAACTTTCACCAGAAAAATCCTAAAATCTCCATAGATTCTGATACTTTCAAGCTTTCAATAAGTAATACACAAATTCAGCCGGATTTGTAGAAGATCAGTGTTTCAAGGTATTTTCTACTACTCAAAAGCGTTCTTTTACATGATTATCTTTCGAATTCTTAAAAAAAACGCATACATTATCAAGTGATTTGGATGCATTTTAAAGTGTTTTTGCTAAAAACACTTTCGAAATCTGTAAAAAACGCATGCATTATCAACTGTTTTTGTTTTTGTTTTTACAAATTTCAGTGTTCTAGTTCAAGAAAAAATATTTTCAGCATTTTGGATACTCAGTTTCGCTTTTTTAGTTTATATGTATACTGATTCTTCAACAACATCTAAAAAATAAATGACTATGCATTTAAATTTTGTGAGTAAAAACATTAACCGTCTAGCTTGATGATGCACTTTGTAATTGATGTTGCATTTCTACTGATGTTGCATTTTGTATGTGAACTGATGCAGCACCTACCTGTTGTCTATAAATTGATTATGGTACTACTTTTTATTTGTAAATTGATTCTGAACATAAATTTGTTGTGTTAAAAAAAAAAAGAAAAAGAATATGCATCTACCTTGTGTGTTAAAAACAATTTTGCATCTACCTTGTGATTTAACAAACAATTATGCATCTACCTTGTTTGTTAAGTAATGCTGCATCTACCTTGTTTGTTAAGTGATGCTACATCTAGTTTGTGCGCTAAGTAATGTTGCATCAAGTTTTTCATTTATATGACTTCATATTATTTGATTAAAAATTATACTCATTATTGTTTCATTTTTTTTTATGAAGATGATGCAAAAAAAAAAAAACATTTAGTAACAAAAAAGAAAGCATCTCGAAAACCTTATGCTGTAAAGCGCGGGCAACACATGAGAAATATGCTTAAAGAAGACTGAAACTCATGGCCTTTGTAGAACTAATACAAGAGCTCAAGCCAAAATTTGAGGAAAAACTAGAAGTCTTGATATTCATATATAAGTCACCTTTTGGGAAACTTGTAAAAGCATACGTACCTGGTGAATTGCAAATAAAGAAATCAGATTGAGATGTCGTACATATAGTGAATTGGTATGCCATTGAAAAATGAATGTTCAAATTCAAGTGAGATTTGTCAGTTATGCATACAAAATCTATAAAGAAGCAAATGAAAATTTAGAAACTGATATTGCATGTTTTTTTGTGCAAACCATGATTCTGCATGTATTTTGTGTGAAAAAAAAAATCTTAATATTTATTCCCAAAACAAAAATATCAAATAAAAAGTATCAAACAAATTCATAAAAAAAAGATTATATTTGTGTAAAACTGGTTCTGCACGTGTGATTACGGTTGTACCTTTTGTTTGTGATATGATTCTGCACCTACATGGTGTGTGTTGTTTTCAAATAGAAGTATTAAAAAGTTAACTCTTAAAACTTTCATAGATGGACAATGCAAAGCCAAATGACGGTTCAATTGAACAAGGCTCAAAAGATGATGATGATGATGACTTTGTTGATCCTCCACCTGCTTCAAAAAAGAGGAAATTGAAAAAGCAAGTAGCAAAAAAAGGAGGCGAAAGCCAAGAAAGCTAAAGTAGCAAAAAAATTGGTGCTTGAACCATATCAAATGGGATGGCAAAAGGTGATGTTCAAAGTGAAAATGATGATGATGAGATGGATGGCATTCAAAAAGAAGAAAAGGATGGTGATGAAAGAATAGTTTCAGATGTGCCGGAAAAAGGTGATGATCAAACAGATGAAGACCAAAAAAATAAAATGGTGATCCCAAACAAACTAATTCTACTTACCTTTTGTGTGTATGTTTTATATAAACTGATGAGTTTACATAAAATATTAAATGCCATTAACTGAATGATGATGGTGTAACTAATGTTGCATACTAATTATGGTATTATTGATGCTGCATACTAATTCTTTCATAACTGATGCTAGATACTAATTTTTGTGTAAGTGATGATGCATTCTAAAATCTTAGGGTAAATCTCAGTTTACTATTCTCAAGTTTCGTGGTTTTTAACATTTAGTACACGAAATTTTCTTTCGTCCCAGAGTCATACCTAAAGTGTTAATTTTAATACAGTCTCATACATCCGTTAGTTTGGGTGTTAAGTCTTTCGTTAATTGATGACGTGGCACCCATGTAGACATTGACTGGATGCCACGTGTCATTAAGGGGGTCCACGTGGAAATTAAAATTTTAAAAAAAATTTCTCGCCCAAATTTAAAATATTAAAATAATTAATTAAATAAAAGTATTATAAAAAAACTTCCCTACCGGACACCCCTCCATCTCCTCCACCCACTCTACCCCCTCTACGGCTCCACCCTCACCCACCGACACCTTTCCCCTTCTCTAATACCTACCTTTACCACCAAGCCTTTTCTCCTTATCCAAAAACCCAGCATCTTCCCTTCCTTCAAAATAAGGGGTCGTCGTATTGTTCTCAGCTTTATCTCTCTTCTCAATTCGAACCAGGGAAAGCCCTAATCTGTTTGTAAAGATAGTCAATGTGAACAAGTTAATGTATTTCTAAGCGATCACAAGCCTCGAAGACTCCAATTTGTGTATAGAGATCCTGAACGCCCATGGCTAGGACCATGAGCTCGCGATCTCTTCCTTCATCACCACCTCAAACTATACGTTTTCGCGGGAAGATCCATCTACCGTCGGAACCTCCACAGTCTTTGATGCCGACGGTGGGGATGGCATTCGCTCCATTCCTTAATTGTCGTACCAATCTGGACAGTCGTCAAACCCCATCGTGCCACCTGGTCTGGCTTGAAGGATCATCATTATGCTAATTTTAGTTATAATTGATAGTCTAGGTTTGATTTTTGGCGCAGTTGGGCTCGGGTTATGGGCGGCGGGTGGAATGTTATCGTACTCGCTCAGAATGATTAGGGTTGGGGCTAGTCGGGCGTCGGCCCGATTAGTGTTAGTGTTAGCAGTGGGGAATGAAACAACGCAGTTTGTAGCGAGGTTTGAGCAGGATTTTAGGACGAGGAGGTGTGCAAGGCCCACTACTAAGACCAAAAAATTCCCTGCCTCCCTTATTTCCTCTGCATCAAACAAAAAAAAAACCCCAAATGTTCGCAAGGTCTTCACTTCTGGAAAGCCTGAGACCCTGCTCCAGCACCTCTACCATTTTGCTGAATCCAAGAAATCTGAAATTGAGGAGGTCTACAAGGTCCACTACTAAGACTTCATCCTCGCCGTCGAAAAACTTCGATATCTTATCTCTAAAAGTGTATTCGTTTGTTGGTAGGCATAAAGAAGAGAATGGAGTAAGGGAATTTTTGGGGTTTTGGGGGGAAAGGAAGAGGCTGGATTTTTCGGGAATGAGAATAGGCTTGGTGGTAGGGGTGGGTATCAAGGAATGGGAAGGGTGTCGGTGGGTGAGGGGTGGAAGGGATGTATAATGGGCAATATTGTAGTTATACCATCTAGAGATATTACTTAGTGGTTAAGAAATCTGTTGGTTAGTTTGTTTGTTGTATTTGATTCCCTTAATGGGTCTAAGATACTTGTATATATATACTACAGGTGTAAAATTATTGTGGTATGAAGTGAAATCATTTTTATCAAATATCCTATCACTTGTCTTTGTATAACGACTTCTCTTTCTTCGATCCAAACACTCATGCTTCTCTCTGCGATCTTCTTCTTCTCTGATTTCTTCGATCATGTTCGAGTTCTACGAGCCTTCCTCATCAATCTAGCAATGGCATCTCTTTCATCTAAATCGGCTTCTCCAGTTCATCCCCTTCCGACTACCCCTCTAAACCTTAATTCTTCGAGTTCTGCCTCCATCACGATCTAAAACATCGGATCCATGATGCCAATCAAGCTCACCACCACAAATTACTTGACTTGGAATGCTTTCTTTGCTCCAATCTTTCGTTGCTACAATTTTCCCAGCCTCATTGATGGATCTATGACAGCGCCGCCTCAATTTCTTCTTGATTATTCGGGAAATCATACTTTCAAACCTGCCTATGTTTCTTGGTATGAGAATGATCAAAATATTCTCATCTGGATTAACTCCACGCTTCTGAATCCCTAATTCCCTATATAGTTGGTGTGCATTCGGCTCGTGAACTTTGGGTGAAATTGGAATCAAGACTTGCCACGATCTTTCAATCTTACATCCATGAGCTTCGATCTCGCCTTCGTAATCTTACCAAAGACGATTCCATTGCTGCTTAATATCTTCAACAAATTGAGGCAATTGCTGATGCCCTCGCCAATGCTAGCTTTTCGGTTGAAGACTCCGATCTGATCTCTGTCACTTTTTATGGTATTCCCCCTGAGTACGATTCGGTTGTTGATGGCATCAAATTTCGCCTTGGATCTACCACTATCAATGAGCTACATGGTTTGGTTCTTACCAAAGAGATACAGTTGGCTAATCGCAAGAAAATCATCATTGAATTATCATCATTTCAAGCACTCAACACCTCTGCCGACATTCTTCTACTCCATGCACCAAATCCTAACTCTCAGGCGTTTGTTGCTTAGTTTCCTTCTACTTTTACCAATCAAGGTCGTGGAATAGATCAAACTTTCAACCGTGGCAATCTTAATCAAGGAAATTACAAATCCTGTCATAGTTTGAGATCAAGCAATTACAATCGCCAAAACACCAACTATTAGTGTTTTAATCGTGGAGGTCGAAATAACTATTCTTCGTACAACAAGAAGAACTCTTGCCAGATCTGTCATCCATTTGATCATGAGGGATGTGATTGCCCTCATCGCATGAATCTGGGCCTGTGATGGAAAATCCT
This sequence comes from Crataegus laevigata, assembly GCA_963580275.1. Lineage (NCBI taxonomy): Eukaryota > Viridiplantae > Streptophyta > Magnoliopsida > Rosales > Rosaceae > Crataegus > Crataegus laevigata. The sequence goes on from OY756946.1 coordinate 13,770,816, forward strand.
CTCATTCAACAATGATTGCTAATTCCTCATCCTCAACTCCTACTTGGATTGTCGACTCGGGAGCAACATCACACATGACCAACTTTTATGCCACTTTGCAAAATCTTGAGGCTTACACTGGCCCAGAACAAGTATACATTAGTGATGGCAATGAAGGAATTTATGAGATTCATTAGGGATTTCTATTGACTAGCATGCATATACAAATCATAATATATATATACGAAAACAACGGAAGCATGTTAACAATTAATATTAAAGCTCTAGTCATTTAAATCCCCTTCAAGATGCATAGGTTTATGTAAGATGCATCACAAATTATTTTATTGAAGAACAAAGTTAAGGAGTAGATTTGTACCTCTTGATCTACTCTTAAGACCAAGGATGGACCACCTCCAAGATCTTTGCTCCTTAAAGTCTTTGAGCCTAGCCACCCTCCTTGCCTCCTCCACTTTGAAAGATTGAGTGCTCCAAGGTTCCCTTCAAGTTTCCAAAGAGGAAACCTCTAAAGATCCTCACCCACTAGTGTAGTGAGAAGGATGAAGGAATAACCAAAGGGGTGATTAGATGATTAGCTAAAATTACCCCCAAGGTGGCCGGCCACTTTTGTGTTCTAGAGAGATATTTTCTTTTTCTCTATTTTGTTTTGAACACACAAATAACCCTAATGAGATATTTGTCTATAAAGTTCCTTTTATAGACAAAAGAAACAAGTCAACATTTGACTTTCCCACCTCCTCTCTTTGGCCGGCCATATGTGTGATTATTTGGGCTTTGGGCTTTTATTATTTCAAGTCATCCAATGCTTGAATAAAAGCCCAATGGGTTTAGGCCCAATGGGCCCAATTAAACCCGAACGTTTCTTTAAGCCCAAAACGATCTTTTATCGCTTTTATGATTTCTTTAGACTTTCTAAATTAATCACCACACTTAATTAATCCAATTAATTATTTCCATCATCCATTGGTTACTCACTACAAGAGTGTATTGGTGAACAATCTTTTAGGTTCTAATTAGCAAGGCAGTGAGATGATTGGCATCAATCCAATTGATTTAATCCAATCGCTTGATGAATTAAAACTTACTTTTAATTCACGTTCTCCTTTGACAATTACAATTAATCATCTAGAAGAACTCACAAGCCATGAGTGACATCTAAACATATGTCATGGCTACCCAAGCTAATATAGAAGTTATTCAGAGAACCTATTCAGTTGGAATTACAATGCAATTCGATCATTCTCTAATACAATACTCTTAATCACATCACTAGGGTATGGATGTACTATGTCAAACCCCTAAAGTGATTATACGTTCTTATATGATTCAATTGAGTCGTATAGGAACGCTTTCCTTTACTACGCTCGATACTTCGGCCGAAGATTCCCGAATCATATCTTAGAGTATTCATCCTCTCTTAACGAGATTAGAGATCCCTTTTTGACCATTCACATGCCTACATGTTTAGATAGCATGACCCCGACAATGCCGTGGACTCTCCAATGGAATGCCATTTGACATGATCAAAGATCAAGGACCTAACCATTAGACATCTATGATGTCTCAGGTCAAAGGATTACTTACATTATTCCAACTATCAGAGTTACTTGCTTGACATGTGAGTAGACCTCCATGCAAGTACTCTCGTTCGATTGTGTTCAGTGAACTCATTCCCTTAATGAGCACCTACATACTTGTCTTAGTGTCACTACACGAATGGGATGAGACTTTCCATCCTTCCATTTGAAGCGGACATAGTATGTACTGATCTATGCATTGTCAGTATCCCTCCGACAATCCTATGACCATGAACCTTTTGGACATGATGGTTATGTGAAGAAGGTCTTTGTAGTCTAACATCATTAGATTACTTCTTCCATCGATCCATTGTCCATGGATTCACTATTTAGGACATATTTCGTTCATTGAGATAGTCCTAGTTAGTATATTTGCCTTCCGATGTATAAGAGTCATATATACACATCAATGCAATGTCCTGAAAGGTTTCTTCCAAAGATTGACTTTCAGGGCATATTTCCAACAATCTCCCACTTGCACTAAAGTCAATCACTAGTGTATCTCATACATGCTAGTTGAGTGAGCTTATGCTCGTAGGCTCACTTGGTTATGTATAAAATCCCCTTTTAATTTTAAAAGGGATTTACTTATCAAATGTTTCCAAAAACATTTGATGATGTCTCTTTCTTGTGTTCGAATACTTTTGATGAGACCTTGATTCCATGGCTTGAGCTATCGCCCCATTACGTCGTAGTGTCCAACTAACAACCTTATGGTTTGGATTCAATCATTGGTTCTTTAAGAACCCCTTCTATTCAAAACACCTTTTGAAGCTGTTTCTAAAACAATATATCGACATATATTTCGTTTGCATACTTTATACAAACTTTGCTTCAATCTTTGAGACCATTGTAGTACAATACTATCAATTCATTCATATGATTAGTACTTCATCCATTATGAAGTTCCATTTGCTAAAATGGGTTATTTTTCACTTTGGTTCATAACCTAAGTGAATGCACGCTTCCAAAGTCCCACTCTGATGTTCCTTTCTTAAAGGCAATAATACTCTTTCAGTTGTTATGGTTCTGATCCTGGGATACAGTAATATCTTAAAGTGACAACCCATGTGGTTCTTCACCCTTGGATATCTACTCACAAGTCCATACATGTGTCCCTTTTGTGATTTTATGACACAGTCATTATAAGGGACATGAGAGTGATTTTCCATCATAGAAAAAACACCTTCTCAAATCTTCAACATTTTGAGATTTGATTTCCCCTTACAACATCCTTGACATAGCCTTGCTATATCAATAAGTCCAATTTCAAGTCAATACTTCAAAATTGACCGTATCATAATTATGTCATCTCTGAATAACATTTATGTTTTATCAAGTCTATCAAATAGACTTTATTCATATCTTGTTGTTCAAATTATGACATCACTCCCACTGGCCTTGTTGTAACTAAGTATTCAATAAAAAACTTAACACTTATATTTTCTTTGATTGAATGCATATTGCTCCCACTAACTTGCCTTGGATCTATTGACAATCATTGAGATCCATTAGCTTATAAATGATGTCTCAACAATTTTGAGACTGTCAACAACTCTAGCTAACACAAGTTTATTTAAACGAATCATACACAAAAGAATTGCTTCTTTAAGTAATTCCATTTGAAATGTGTGACTTGTTTTATCAAGTCCATTCATTTAAATTATATGGTGTTATACACCATTATTCAAGTTTTAGTCATACTAAGACCTTAATATAGTCATATGAGAATTATCTAAGTCTTTAGTGAAAGCATAGCTTCTACTAAGGATATAGAAACTCAACCATTCCTTCTAGGTGGTTGATATAATTCTTTATCAAAACTATATAGAGCATTATAGTTACATAAGGTGACGAATTTGGATTGTCTTGTTGTTAAACTATATGTTGTGACTCATTTTTGAAACTATTCCCTTTTGTTTCATCAAAATTTGTCCATATGCTTCGTTATTAGCTTGTTCTCATAAAAGAGAATAATGGACAACTCCCAACATATAACCATTTTATGCTAGGTTGATGAAACCAACATTCAAAGACTATTCTTTAGAATGTCACACAACATAGAATTTTAACGTTTGTAGAGCTTGAGTCTTTTAACAATTAAAATTACAAAATCTCAATAATAGTCAAGTACCATTATTGTCTAGACAACTATAAACCAACCATATTCAAGTTTATATCCAATTTCTCACCTCCCACTATTTCTCATGACTTTTAATGAGAAATTACTTCATACATTCATAAATGCATAAACGTGGAGTATACGGGTAAAGGACATTGTATAGTAGCTTTAAAACCTTTCAAGCTTATTTATTTCAATCTTCACTAAGATGATGTCTTGTTATTAAGTGACTAAAGTCTTTAAACATTTTATTGATTTAGACACTTCATTCTTGGTTTAATCACTAACACACTTGACATTCTAAAACAATTTTAAGAATGCCCAATTAATTGTTCAAAACTATTAATTGAATCAAGAGTGATCTTGATTATTGTGGTTTAAGTGATAACCATACAAGAAACGATTTTCTTGTTTCTTATATTACTATAATGTGATCTTCCTTTTCATCAAGAAAGGAATCTCTAGACCTTTGTCAATTCATATAGAATTCATAGGTAGACAATTGGAACCAAATCTAAAGATTCATTGTATCCTTTTATGTCCAACATATGAGATCTATCCATAATTGATAAGTCTAAAGTTTTGTTTATCACATTACATTAAGTGATATAAGTCTTGTATCTCAACTAGGATACAACAAGACAATATTCAATTCATAACACTACTTTTAAGGAAATATCTTATATATTAGAAGGCATTCATCACATTACACTGATATGATGATTCAAACATTCAAAAAATGTTTTAGTACAAAAAGAATTAGCTCTATACATTTAGAGACTAATTAAATACCTTCATTTAGGCACTATTAGTGGTCTTACATCATATGAATCCACATAACAAGTTCTCAACAAAATAAGAAAGTTTAAAAGACTTTCTTTAAATGCCTAAATAAACTTCCTAAGTAGTTTAGCAAAAACATGGTGGCCGAACCCTTCTCCACCTTTTCCTTTGTTCTTCTTCTACTTGCCTCCTTCACCTATATACAATTATACGAGTGATTAGCACTTTATATCAAATATAAACATTTAGAAGATCTAACAATTAGAATTGAAGATAAGAACATTAAACCATACCTTTTGGCTTGTTCTTCAGAGTTGCAAGGTAGAACCTGCAATTCCTCCTCCAATGCCCCTCCTTTCCACAGTGGTGGCAAGTCCCCTTGGGCTCCATTGCCTTCTTTTTCTTCACTTCTCCTTTCGGTTTAGGAGTGGTAGACTTCTTCTCCTTCCCTTTTCCTTTGCCTTGCAGCTTAGGAGTGGAAGAGGATGGCTTGTTGTAGACTACTGCAGAAGTCCCTACAACGTTCTCTTTCTTCATAGTCTTCTCAGCAGTCACTAACATGTTTAGTAACTCAGAGAGAGTACTATCCATCTTATTCATATTGTAGTTCATTACGAACTGCGAGAATGAATCAGAAAGAGAAGCCAATATGAAGTCCTTGGCCAATTCCCCGTCAAGTGGAGTTCCAAGGTTCTCCAGTTGTTCTATGAATCCTATCATCTTCAGTACATGTTGATGCACTGGAGCCCCCTTGACCATCTTGGTCTTTACAAGTTCACAAACAGTGCTGAGGCGACGGTTGCGCGTCCCTTCACCATATAACTCCGTAAGATGGAGTATTATGGAAGATGCACTGTCCATGCCCTCGTGCTGTCTCTGTAGCTCCTCATTCATGGAAGCCAACAGATAGCACTTGGCTTGCGTATCATCCTCAACGTGCTTGTCATACTTAGCACGTTCATCCTCAGAGACGTCAGGCCCAAGAGGTATGTGAGGTGGAGCTTTATCTAGGACGCAAACAATCTTCTCCAACGTTAGGAGAATCTTGACATTACGATACCATGATGGGAAATTGTGCCCCTCTAGGCAATGTTTGTCGAGTATTTTCGCGAGTGTGCTTCCAACCATATCTAAATACATAAACAATATATAAATTAGTTTGATTGTTGATTAAGTCACACCATTCGGGTCTTTAAACCGAATGACATCACCCACCATTTTTGGCAAATTCCATATCCCTCATGATGGAATCCGGGAGGTTTCAAAGAAAGCTCCTAGCGGGTTATGGGAGGCTCACTATTACCAAGCTCACCTCACGATGATACGATGTTGGCTAGCAAAATAATAATGAGAGGGTACATTTACCCATTCACAACAAAGTTTTTGTGATTACCCATCTATTTGGCCTCTAGAGAATAATGCCTCACGATGATACGATGTTGGCACCATTTCTTCTTAGTTAAGTTCTTACCCACCATGCCGGTTTAGATAGGGGTCCAAGTATAACCTCACGATGATACGATGTTGGCTACACTCGTTGCCTACTTTCACCTCATCAAATGTTTTTAAATAGACTCCTCCCGACTTATAAGCATGCACTTTGCACTCCCCCATGATAGGGTGAAGGCGGTGTACAAGTCATAAACGATTGGAGACTACCATGGTGGAAGGCCACGAAGAAGTGTTCAAAACACCTCTACGCTTTCAACTTAAAATTGCATGTTGGTTGAGGGATTTTAAGGTCTCATCAATTTTATTTATTTAAACATATTCAAATAAATTGTGTCCTATTATAACTACTAGTCCTAAGTTTAATGAATTTAGTAGCATATAATATCCCCACTATTCGTTTTCATAAAACAAATCAATATCAAAACATTTTTCAAAATATTGGAGATATGTATAACTACTAATTGTATTCATTATAGTTTAGTAGCGTATGATACTCCCACTATTTGTTTTGAGAAAAACAAATCAATATCAAAAACGAATTTTTCAAATATTGGAAGTAACTACTACTACTACGGTTTTGCAATCCTTTGAAATTGGACCTTATAGTTATCTTAGGCTCTTGGATGACCATGGACTTATTGGGTTATTGCAACAACGAGCCAACATTGTTGAATAAGATCTCGGGGAGGTTGTGTCAATTTAATTACGTGCTTTCAATCCAATTAAAACATTTTCATTGAGCCATTAGAAATGAAAGACAATCAATCATTGCTAATTAGGGCATTGGACCCATTTAATCTTTGTCTCATGTCAAAACCCTCTTTTAAATATGTCTCTTTACCAATAGTTAAAGAAACTCTAGTCTAGTACTAGAGGGAATCAACTAACTAAAAGAGATTAAGAAGTAATAAGAATTACAAACCGATTTGTACAAATTCCTACAAATTACACATACTAAGAGGGAGAGATAGATTAATGTCAAACATGATAAGGTCCAATTAAAACATAATTAAAACACATTCCCAAGGTTCAAACAATTTGAGTTTAGCGCCTTTTCTTATAGCTCAATTATCGTTTAAGGCATAAGTCCATAGTCACCCTTTTTCTAACTACTTAATCACATTAAATAATCAAATAGGAATGCAACATAAACAATTAGATTTAGTGCATATGGGCATAATTAAATGATGAGTTTAAACAATAAACAAAATTAAAATCAAATATTTTAACTTTTTCAAACAGTAGGGGCCTAATTGCAAATATGCAAAAGTTAGGGGTCAAACCGTAAATACTCAAAAATAAAAACAACTTTTCTCAAAAACACAAAACCCCCACAAGTGGGTTTTGTCATAGGGTGGCCGGCCACATGGTGGGGAGAAGCAAAGTCTCACCCACCTTGCTTTAATTCAACATAAAGTAGGAAAAATCAAATTTTGCTTGTCACTTGGTTTTGCTTTAAGGATATTTTGTAAAGTTTTTGAGGAAAATATCCTATAGAAGTCTAGGATTAAAATTACCTTAAGGAAAGATTTAGATGATAAGTTTATCACCCCAAATCCATAAAACAATTTTATAAACTTAAATAAAATCATTTTCACCAAAAACAAAACCATAAACACCAAGAACAAAACCATGAACATAATTTCAACATTTTCATATTCTTGGTAATTTCTTCACAAAACCAAAAACAAAAGTGACAAGAACACTTTTTCTAGCATCAAAGTGTGTGTGTGAGGTTCAAAACAAAACACAAACACTTAGCCAAAAAATCCCATTTGTGCCGTGCCCCCCCCCCCCTTGTCCCAAAACCCCAAATTTTTTTTAAACTCACTCTTCATTCATGCATCCAAAACACCTTTTTGCATGCATACCTTTCTAAACTATTGATTAACATTTTTCAACATTTGAAAAACAAAAGATAAACATACTTTGAATGAAGAACATATATGTCAAAACATAAAATTAAAACCCATATGCATAAAATCCAAAAGGACACATCATACATAAACCTTTGGCTCTGATACCACTTGAAGGAATTTATGAGATTCATTAGGGATTTCTATTGACTAGCATGCATATACAAATCATAATATATATATATATATATATATATATATATATATATATATATATATATATATATATATATATATATATACGAAAACAACGGAAGCATGTTAACAATTAATATTAAAGCTCTAGTCATTTAAATCCCTTCAAGATGCATAGGTTTATGTAAGATGCATCACAAATTATTTTATTGAAGAACAAAGTTAAGGAGTAGATTTGTACCTCTTGATCTACTCTTAAGACCAAGGATGGACCACCTCCAGGATCTTTGCTCCTCAAAGTCTTTGAGCCTAGTCACCCTCCTTGCCTCCTCCACTTTGAAAGATTGAGTGCTCCAAGGTTCCCTTCAAGTTTCCAAAGAGGAAACCTCCAAAGATCCGCACCCACTAGTGTAGTGAGAAGGATGAAGGAATAACCAAAGGGGTGATTAGATGATTAGCTAAAATTACCCCCAAGGTGGCCGGCCACTTTTGTGTTCTAGAGAGATATTTTCTTTTTCTCTATTTTGTTTTGAACACACAAATAACCCTAATGAGATATTTGTCTATAAAGTTCCTTTTATAGACAAAAGAAACAAGTCAACATTTGACTTTCCCACCTCCTCTCTTTGGCCAGCCATATGTGTGATTATTTGGGCTTTGGGCTTTTATTATTTCAAGTCATCCAATGCTTGAATAAAAGCCCAATGGGTTTAGGCCCAATGGGCCCAATTAAACCCGAACGTTTCTTTAAGCCCAAAACGATCTTTTATCGCTTTTATGATTTCTTTAGACTTTCTAAATTAATCACCACACTTAATTAATCTAATTAATTATTTCCATCATCCATTGGTTACTCACTACAAGAGTGTATTGGTGAACAATCTTTTAGGTTCTAATTAGCAAGGCAGTGAGATGATTGGCATCAATCCAATTGATTTAATCCAATCGCTTGATGAATTAAAACTTACTTTTAATTCACGTTCTCCTTTGACAATTACAATTAATCATCTAGAAGAACTCACAAGCCATGAGTGACATCTAAACATATGTCATGGCTACCCAAGCTAATGTAGAAATTATTCAGAGAACCTATTCAGTTGGAATTACAATGCAATTCGATCCTTCTCTAATACAATACTCTTAATCACATCACTAAGGTATGGATGTACTATGTCAAACCCCTAAAGTGATTATATGTTCTTATATGATTCAATTGAGTCGTATAGGAACGCTTTCCTTTACTACGCTCGATACTTCGGCCGAAGATTCCCGAATCATATCTTAGAGTATTCATCCTCTCTTAACGAGGATTAGAGATCCCTTTTTGACCATTCACATGCCTACATGTTTAGATAGCTTGACCCCGACAATGCCGTGGACTCTCCAATGGAATGCCATTTGACATGATCAAAGATCAAGGACCTAACCATTAGACATCTATGATGTCTCAGGTCAAATGATTACTTACATTATTCCAACTATCAAAGTTACTTGCTTGACATGTGAGTAGACCTCCATGCAAGTACTCTCGTTCGATTGTGTTCAGTGAACTCATTCCCTTAATGAGCACCTACATACCTGTCTTAGTGTCACTACACGAATGGGATGAGACTTTCCATCCTTCCATTTGAAGCGGACATAGTATGTACTGATCTATGCATTGTCAGTATCCCTCCGACAATCCTATGACCAGGAACCTTTTGGACATGATGGTTATGTGAAGAAGGTCTCTGTAGTCTAACATCATTAGATTACTTCTTCCATCGATCCATTGTCCATGGATTCACTATTTAGGACATATTTCGTTCATTGAGATAGTCCTAGTTAGTATCTTTGCCTTCCGATGTATAAGAGTCATATATACACATCAATGCAATGTCCTGAAAGGTTTCTTCCAAAGATTGACTTTCAGGGCATATTTCCAACAGGCAAAGGTTTGCCCATCACTCACTCTGGTTCTACTATTTGGAATACTTCTACTAGTGCTTTTAAACTTAATAAAGTACTGTATGTGCCTGTCTTGAAGCATAATCTTCTCTTTGCAAATCAATTTCTGATTAATAATCAATGGTCTTTGCATCTTTACCCCTGTCACTTCCTTGTGAAGGATATTTCTTTAGGGATGATGCGTTTTAAATGACCTGTTCAACAAGGTTTCTATCCTTTTCATTTTTCTTCTGCAAATGGTCATAATAAGGCACTAACTGCATTTGTCAAGGCTTCAAAGGATGTCTAGCACCACCGATTAGGTTACCCTTCTATTAAGATTCTAAATAAGCTTGCATCTTAGTCTTGTATTTCAATTTTAGCTCATACAAATAAGTCTTTTTGCTCAGATTGTGCATTAGGAAAAAGTTCTAGGCTTCTTTTTGTATCTGCAACTTGTACAACTAGCAAGCCTCTAGAGCTTATTCACATGGATGTTTGGGGACCATCACCTATAGATTCTTCTCAAGGTTTTAGGTATTATGTCATCTTTGTAAATGATCATACTCAATATTGCTGGTTCTATCCTCTAAAATGCAAGTCTGATATACTATCAACTTTTATGCAATACAAGTCTTTGGTTGAAAACTCTCTGTGTACAAAGATTATTGCTTTATGGTCTGATTCTGGTAAAGATTATTGTTACACTGCATTTGAGATTACTTGGATATGCCAACTATTGGTTGATATTGGTTATTGCTTGCCTTGTTCTCCCTAACTCTGGTGTGACAACATTTCTACCATTTATCTTGCCAAGAACCCTACTTTTCATGCTCGAACAAAGCATGTAGAAATAGACTATCATTACATTCAGGAGAAAGTCTTAGCCAAACAAATTTTTGTACATTTTGTTTGTACTCAAGATCAGGTGGTTGATATTTTCACAAAGTCTTTGTCCAAGTCCAGATTTCTGTTTCCTCTTGACAAACTTCAACTTCGAATTCCTCAGTTTCTTTTGAGGGGGATATAAAGGGCAATATTGTAACTATACCATATAGAGATATTACTTAGTGGTTAAGAAATTTGTTAGTTAGTTTGTTGTATTTGCTTCCCTTAGTGGGTCTAAGATAAAGATACTTGTATATATATACTAAAGGTGTAAAATTATTAAGGTATGAAATGAAATCATTTTTACCAAATAGGATGGAAGGGTGTTGGGTAGGGAAGATGAATAGGGTTTCAGGTGGGGAAGACGAAAAGGATTTTGGGTTTTTTTTAATACTTTTATTTAATTAATTATTTTAATATTTTAAATTTGGGCGAGAATTTTTTTTTGTTTTGAATTTTTAATTTCCATGTGGACCCTTAATGACATGTGGCGCTCAATCATTCTCCACATGGGTGCCATGTCATCAGATATCAAGAGACTTAACAGTCAGACTAACGGATGCATGAGACTGTCCCAAAATTAACACTTTAGGTATGACTCTAGGATGAAAAAAACTTCATGTACTAAATGTTGAAAACCACGAAACTTGAGTAGTAAACTATGATTTACCCAAAATCTTATATAGGTAATGATGCATACTAAAAATTATATAAGTAATGATGCATACTAATTCTTGTATAAGTAAATGATGAATAAATAAAATTTGATTCATATTCTTAATTCTTCTATAACTAATGTTGTATACTTATTCTGCTATAAACTGAAGATTTGTTATTATATTTCATAATTGATGTTGCATACTAAAAATGGTACAATTGATGCTGCAGACTAATTCTCTGTATAAGTAATAATGCATACTAATTCTTTGTATAAATAATAATGCATGCTAATGCTCGTATAAGTAATAATGCATATTAATTATGGTATATGTAATGATACAATTTGATAATATAATAAGTAATTCTGCAAACAGATTATGCAATTTGATTCATATTCTTAATTTTGCGTACTTTCAGGAGGAAGAGGGGAAGAGCCAAAATGCAAATGAAGATCACTTTGACACACTAGGTGATAGTCATAGTATCTTTAGCACTCAAGTTCCGAATGAGCAAGTCCAAGATGACCAAGATGTTGCACATCATTATGCATATCTAAATATTGAAAGTGAAGAAAGAAATGAAAAAACATCATAAACATGGACACAGCTGAAATTGATAGGGTGATCAATAATGTGGTTAATTGCCATATAAAAGAGGCAGTACAAAATGAGGCTCCAAGTACCTCAATTGAATAATAAGTCCCTCAGGTTCAAGAAGAGGTAGTACAAAAAAAAAAGGCTCCAAGTACATTAATTGAAGAATCAATTTCTCAAGTGCAAGAAAAGGCAGTGCAACAAGTGGCTCCAAGTACCTCAATTCAAGAATCAAGTCCTCAGATGCCAGTTTAACATCAAGAACAAGCAAAAACAACTATAGAATCAGTTCCTCAAAAGATATGATTCATGAATAACCTTTCAAACTGATTACTATCATTATCAAATTATAGTACACAAAAGAATCCATCATTGACACACACAAACTCGCCACGATACCAAGGCAAATATTCAAAAGAGAGAGCCTCGTCGCTGTTAACCTCGTTATATGCAATTTCTTTGACATGCCAAGCTGCATGGTATTTAACATCAAGACCATAACTCTCCTTCATTTCTCTCATAACATCCTTTGCCTTAATAGATGGATTTGAACGAACCTTGGTAGCCAACAAAGAGGACAAAATAGAAGGACCAAACCTTTTATTCTCCTTTTGACGAACATGTCCAGTGCAAGTATGAATATTATTTAATTTTTTAATGCTAAAACAACCACTAAACTGTTGCACAACAACATGAACACACCATTGACATCTCTCCAACAGTTTCTTTGAGTAAACAGCAGTAACATGCTTCCAAGGTATAAAATATCCATAATATCCCGATATTTCCATCGAAATTTCCGTGCTTTTGGACTACCGATATTTCCGATGTCATCGATATTTCCATCGAAATTTCCGTGTTTTTTAAATTTCTATATTTAAAAAAACACCAAGGGAATTCGAACCCCTCCCATTTTACTCCTTCAACACCTTGACCACCATATCACTTATATTTTTGTGAAAATATGCTAAAATATTTAAATATTTTCTACACTCACAATGTTTGCCAGCTCGCTATATAATCAACTTAAATCAGTTAAATCCATCATGCAATGCATTTCCTTCCAATTTTTTTGTGATAAACTAATAGATAATTGACTAAATAAACATCCTGCAAAGTTTCAATAAAAAATTTCAAGTTTTTCTTACAATTTCCGTGGTTTTTATTCAATTTTTATCGATATCGATAATATCCCGATATTTCCATCGAAATTTCCGTGTTTTTGGACTACCGATATTTCCGATATCATCGATATTTAATACCTTGCATGCTTCCAATCATTAGTAGTGTACTTGAAAGCAAAACCAACCTTAATAGAGTATTGTGTAAGTTTTCTATGAAACTCAACTACACCATCTTCATAACTTTAACCTTAGTAAGAAATATAACTCTTGTCACTTATTTGTTACGTAATGGTGAGGTCCATAAGAGCCATACTTACCCAAGTATTGGTTCTCATCTCCAGTACTACCAGTTTCACTTAGACAAGAAGACGACACACTACCAGTATAAACAATAGACATCTCATTCTTAGCATGAACATAAACTTCAACAACTGGACTAGAAATCAAATTATTCACCAATAAAAGGTTTGAATTTCTTGTTGCACTATAATAAACAGTTAGGTTCACCTCGGTATAATGAGTATTTAACAAAAACCTCTTGATGACAAACTTGGAAACCTAAAAGTTAGTTGCTCACACAAATCTTCATAACTAGTGTGCGAATAAAGCAGCACAACTACTACACAATTTTTATACACACACTTCAACACCTTAGCAACAAACATGATCTACACAGGAAAAAAAAGCATAAAATTAAAACAATTACACAATGATTGTGCACATGGATAATTAGATATATACATAAATTTTAAAAATAAATATAATAATGAATAAAAAATGATGTTGTACAAAGGTTTCAAATGATGAAACTCTTAAAAGATTATGTAAAATTGATGCTGCACAAATAATAATAAAAAAGTAATAAAAACTGACGCTGCACAAAAATTTTGTAACATTGATGCTGCACAAAATACTAATCAAAAAGTATGCTGCACAAAGGTTTACATAGCTGAAATTCTTTAAAGATTCTATAAAACTGATGCTGCACAAATGACAATCAAAATGGTGGCAATTCTTAAATGTTTACCCCCAAAAAAAAACTTATTCTAACTAAGAATAATAAATTCATTAATAACCCATCGTCTTTTTAATAAACTAATGCCAAATGATTTTGCATGACTCTGCAAAATTGATGCTGCAGAAATATTAATTAAAAAAGTTTCAATTCTAAATAAAACGAATTCATAAACCATTGCTATTCTAACAAATATACATAATAACTAAACTGCAAAACACAAATGGAACTCAATGAAAAACAAAGTGGCACAACGAAAAATCACTTTCGCCAAACACTTGATTACAAAAAACTAAATCAAAATTGTCAAAAGCTAAAAAAGTGTGCTTGCAAAAAGAAAAATCGATTAAAAAAAACTAAATGGAAACAATAAAAAACTGAAAAATCATAGACTCATTTCATAATCTAAACCGAAAAAAATAATTCAAAAATACACAACTCGTTCAAAAATCTATATAGGAACAGAAACTTGAGAAAATAAAAATTAAATATAAAACCAAAAGAACAACTTACCTTTGAATAAACTTGAGAGATAAACTTGAGAGAGAAAAAAAGAGGGCAGAGAAATGAAAAATAAATTGAATGATTTGAATAGAAGAGAGTAATTCTAAAGCTATATTTCCGTCAATCTCCCATGATCACGTTTAACATAAAATAAAGAGTAAATAAGTAACTTTGTTTATAACAAAAAAAAAAAAAAAGCAAGCCATAATGTCATCTGGCAACCTTGAAATGTGCAACCCTGAAATGTATAGTGATGTATTTGTTTTTTTTTTTTACGCTTAATGCCAAAAGCCCAATAAGTAGCAACATAGACTGCAAGAATACAAAGGCCATGATGAAACTGATAAGTAAAATACCAATAATACTGCCATCTTTTCACTTACAAATTACTTATGTATAGAGGCCAAATTCCTTGGATTAATAGTGAGATATTGGTAGTGGTATTCATCTTTACTGGTAACTGAGAGGTCCTAGATTTGATTCTCGCCAAAGACGAATTTGAACCACATTATTAGTAGCCAATTGTGAGGCTTAGCCCACTCTCCTACCTTATTAGTATAGATAATATTGTTTTTGACTAAGTGGACATAATCAAACAACAAAAGAGTTGGTTTAGATCATGAGCTTATAATGTGGAATATGCTTAAAGCAGTGGTTAGCACCGATAATAATCATACATAATCTCTTAATCACCCACACTATTGGTCACTTAGTACTTAGCGTGAGACTTAACCTACTCTTCCACTCCTTAATGTGGATTATATTGTAAGTATTAATAGAAAAAAAAGACTTAGCCAAAAAGACGACTTTATTTAAACAGTTACTCTTATCATTTAACTTGACGATATAATAACATCAAGAACAAATTCAACAACATCCGAACTCAAGATAACTATCTGCATTCTTTTTTAGGAAAAATAGTTACAATAAACATATTTTGATAATTGGTTACGGAAATTATCATTTGTTTAGTAATGAGATTGTATATTGATGACCAACAATGACATAACGACAACACAATGGTAATATAATGACGACATAATAAATACTAATTATTTTTGCAACAAAATGTCAAAATATGTTTATTGTGGCTAGTTGCCTTTTTGTATTATTGTATCGCATAACATATCGGTGAGAGAACATGGGCACAAGGCACTCTTATTCAACTATAAACTCACATACTTGAGACATGATTCCGTGACTCCTCTTATCCGAAGGTGAGTTGGTACTTGGGTTGTTTGTTAGGGGAGAAAACTCCGAAGTGTTTCTCAACTGGTTCAGGGCCCTTGAGATTCTCATCAAACAATGCAAAAAGATAAGTCTCTATAGCTCTCCCAGGCCTCTTTGGAGTCCCAGTAGTACTCGTCACATGGCTGATCAAATTCTGGTAGAATGTGGCTGCGTTCTGAGCGGTTGCTTGATTACCACCTTCAGAAGGCCAACCGCTCTCCGATACGACTATCTCTATATTTGGTGCACCAGCTTTTTCAAGAGCTGAGTACTGAGCATCCAAAAGAGCATCAAAGAGGCTAGGGTATCGAGTTCCGTCCGGTACCACGACCCCTTGTGAAGTGAACAAGGCATAGCCAAGGTCTATGTTATTAGGGTCACCATTGTAGCTGAAGTAAGGGTACACATTGACAAGGAGCGGGGCCCCATTGCTGACGAGGAAATTGATGATTGGTGTTATGAATGGATTTGCAGCGTCAGTATATATTCCATCTGAGGGAGGGTAGGCGTTGGTCACAAGAGTTGTGTCAATTGCTGTTGAGACTTTGATTTGGCCTTGGAGATTGGCCGCTACAATTGCACTGTGGATGTTTTGGATGGCAGACAGGAGAAATCCCGCCTCTGCAGTATCAGGGTGTACTTCGTTTCCAACAGCGATGTATTTGAATCGGACATCGGCTGAATAGGGTTGTACGTTTTTCTGGACCCAGGCAGTTGCAGCAGCAGCATCATTGAGGGCTGGAAGCTCGTTGTTGAGGATGGTTACAGTGAGTTCTATGTTGGAACCTCTTAGGGCTTGGAAGGTTGCTTCATTTGGTTCATACATCCGCATCCGTCCGATGCCATTGCTTTTGTACAAGTCGATCACTTCTCCTTCAGCTGGTAAATTGTCGCCGTTTCGTCCATAGCAGACACCAACAGATTGTGCACCTGAAATAAGTAGATGATATTTGCATCAAAATGTGGTGATTTATGGGTTGTGGAAGAAAAAACTCAAATTTCCTATAAGAAATATTTTGGATTGTGGTGATTTTTTAGTTGTGAAACTTCATAGCTACAACTTCATCTAAGTTAAGTTATTTCACAATTAGAACATCACTAACGAAAGAGTAACAGAAGATCGAGCCAAACGAGACTCTTTTCTTCGCTGCATGGCATTTCAATGGTTTGTAGAAATATAATTATTTAACGCTTATTTGATAACCATTTGATTTTTAGCTTTTAGTTTATATTTTTCATGCTTGAAATATGAGGAAGCCGACCCCATTTAGTGGGAAAAGGCTTTGTTGTTGTTGTATGCTTGAAATATGAGGAAGGTGTATGGTGAAATGAAAAATGAAGAAGAGTAGATGAAGGTTGGTAAAAGAGAAATAAAATTGAAAATTGGAAATGGGGAAGAGTGGATGAATGTTGGTAAAAGAAAAATAAATTGAAAATTAGACAAAAATCAGAATCTATAAATATCCACACACTAATTTCATTGTTTGAATTCATAAACATAAGAGTTTAGAATTTTCATTCTGACCGAACTTAGAAAACAGTTCTGATAAATTATAAGGTAGGGCATACTAATTAAATCCAAAACAAAACAAAATACTATTTCAAGTTGATTTCACTTCAATATTTTTTTTTATTCCTTTTTTTTAATTTATATTTTTTCCTTCTCTCTCACCACCCTTCTTCCCCGCTTTCTTCTTTATACTTTTTCTATATTTCAAGTCCAAAAAGTAAAAATAAAATAAAATAACCAAGTAGTTATCAAACGTACAACTAAAACATGTAAATATATCTTGGAAACAATGGTTGAAGAAACACCCTCACATAAGTTTAACCGGTTAAGCTAGAAACAGTTTTGATTAACTATCTAAGCCGGCCACAATTTCAAATCGACTATATATATATGCTGTTAGTGTTTATGTCAATATAATTGCAGACTACAGACAGAGGCATTAAATTAAGTGAGACCTGTTATTTCCAGGGCAGGCATCAAGAGTACAAGTAGTAGCAATATGGAATCCATGAGAGCTTTTCCAATTTTATATATGTGGGGAAAATGCATGAAGCTAGAAGAGAGTGTATAACTTAACTAAAATATATTGGTTATATATATAGACGGCTGCCATTGTTAAATTTAGTCTCTTTTTTTCTTCCAACTTGGTATGGTCGACTGTAGAATTTATTAGAGGAGGTCCCAAACCATTACTAATTAGGCAGGCAATCACTGCGTGGACTAACAATGTCAATGCCTACCTACAGTTGCATCAAAACTCTGATAATATCATGACAACCTGCCAGATACGTTATAGAGATATTTTTTCTAGTATTGAGTATTCAAGTGGTATTCTACATGTCATAATATAAGTGGAGGAAATTATATATCTTTTTCGTGTCCCCTCCAATATTTTATAACATGCGAAGTACTCGATTGAATACTCAATTACAAGACTAGTATACAACTTTTCATACGTTCATTCGGTGCGTTTGGTCTTGGTAATAAAATATTTCATCACTTTTATAAAATAAAAATATATTGGAGTGCAAGCATCTCAAATCTGTGCAAATGAGCATAACGTGAACAAGAGACGACATAAGAGAGTAAATTTGTTAAGAAGTGAAAAATTGTTGAGGTACAATAGATTAAGTAAAAAAGCACCCTTTTTCAGTAAACCCATTCTAGCATAAATATTATAATACACCTAGTGTATATGGTACAATATTCATGTCCCACACGCTGAATATAACATTAACGAGCTACAATTACATCAATGATAAGTGTCAAATCATTCACAAAGGTTATTAAGACCAGATAAAATAAAGTTAAAAAAATAGATGTGGAGGAGTGCGAAATGAATACACTTTTACGAAGTGTAGTATGTGCATAGCAACTTGAATCAAAAGTTCAATATGAGTTGATCAAGAATCTTTCATAAACTTATTTCAACGTCGTTTTGTAAGAATTTTGAGCGATACGATATGGCGAAGTTTTCATCTTTCTCAACTTATATTCGAAGACAGTAAAGAAGACATGTATGATTGTTACAAGGAAGATCGCGATCATAAGAGAAGCCAAATACTCGATAATAGTTCGTGCATGTCTTAAATGGGACAATCAATATACATTTCTACAAAAATAATCAAGACACATCAATATGCGGTGTAGTTACAATAACGTGACGTAATGAACGTGTAAAGGCCAAATAAATATAACATTGACCTATTTTACTTGGGATGTTTTCACGAAGTTTTCCAAATTTGCGTGGTAGTTGCTTTCACTCCTCAATTATGAAGAAAATGCTTTACACAACTCAAAGCAATAAAGTGAAGCCGTATTAAGGCATCAAACAAATTATCGACATTTTATTCTAACTTATGAAAGATCCCAAAAATTTATTAGCCCTAAAGAAGTTAAATTCTTTGTTTAAGATAGAGAAGAAGGAGGTGGAATGGTAGTTGCAATTATACAATGATTAAATACTCAATCAGCCCTGGCTTGAATGACAATTATGTTTCCGTTGTGTTCATAAGTAAAAGTGTTATTCACAAAAACATTATGGCGGTGTCTTCCCAAGGCCACAAGAGCCCGACAACTACCGTCGCCAATTTTCCGCCATTTGAAAATATAGTTGTACACGTCGAATGCATACTTTATGCTGAAATATTTTTTACACTTAACCACGGCGGGCGAGTCATCCAAATGCGCTGACGTTGGAAGAGAGAAACTAGTGGCCAAAAGCAAAATAACTCAATTGGAAACATGTTTAGTCCGGCCATAATGGTGGAAAGAACGAGTGACCTTTGATTTTTCTTCAGAAAATGATCCCTTAGATACAGTTGAATTTTGATGCAAGGAGTTCTATACTTATATAGGACGAGGAAAAGGTGCGAGTCATTCGTAAAATGAAAAATATATTTTCCTTTAAAATTACCTTAGCAACGTATTTGCTGATGTGAGGTAATAAATATGAAAGTTTCTAAATTTGGCATTTATTATTTCACACAAATATTACTTAGGAAATTAATTGATTGACTAGTTTGTTACAATAGAGTTGTAAACCGTCAACTAAACTTGCATGTTGTGTTTGCGAACATCATAAGCTACTCAATATCATTGCGTGAAAAAGAGACAACAAGTAAGAAAAAGAATGCTACTAACCTTAACTGTTCGATAGTAAATAGACAAACATATTTCTCGAGCATTATTAATCCTAATATATCAAAATGAAAATATGACGTAAGAGAATAAATCCGTTGAGAAGCGAAAAATTGTTGAGGTACAATAGATAAAGTAATGGGCGCCCTTTTTTGGTAAACCCATTTTAGCAGAAATATTATATCACACCATAGTGTATATGGCACAATACTCATGTTTCACGTGCCAAACATAACGTTAACGAGCTACAGTTGCATCAATGATAAGTGTTAAATCATTCAAAAAATATTCTAGTTTTGGTTATTAAGACCACATAAAATAATGATAAAAAAAGATGTAGATGTACGAAGTGTATTATGTGCATAACAACTTGAATCAATAGTTCAATAGGAGTTGATCAAGAATCTTTCAAAAACTTATTTCAACGTCGTTTTGTAAGAATTTTTAGCAATACGATATGGCGAAGTTTTCATCTTTCCTCACTTAGATTCAGAAACAATAAAGAAGACACGTATGATTGTGATAAGGAAGACTGTGATCATACGAATAGTCATATACTCGACAATACTTCCGTACATGTTTTAAATGAGACGATCAATATGATTTTCTACAAAAATAATCAAGACACATCAATATGCGGTGTAGTTACAATAACGAGACGTAATGCACGGGTGAAGGCCGAACAAATATAAAATTGACCTATATTACTTACTATGTTTTCATGAAGTTTTCTAAATTTGCGCAGTAGTTGCTTTCACTCCTCAATTATGAAGAAAATACTTTACAACTCAAAGTAACGAAGTGAAGTTGTATTAAGGCATGAAACAAATATATAAAAAATTATTCTAACTCACGAAACATCCCACACATTTATTAGCCCTAGAGAATTTGAATTCTCTGTTTAAGATAGAGAAGAAGGAGGTGGGACGGAAGTTGCAATTATACAATGATTAAATACTCGGTCAGCCCTGGCTTGAATGACAATTTTGTTCTTGGTGTATTCATACTAAAAGTACTATTCACAAAAACATTATAGCAGTGTCTTCCCAATGCCACAAAAGCCCGACAACTATCGCCACCAATTTTCCGCCATTTGAAAATATAATTGTATGCGTCAAATGCATACTTTATGCTGAAGTGTTTTTACGCTCAACCACTGCCGGCGAGTCATCGAAATGCGCTGACGTTGGAAATGAGCAACTGGCCAAAAGCAAAATGACCACAATTGGAAACATGTTTAGTCTGGCCATAATGGTGGAAAGAACGAGTAACTTTTGATTTTTTTTCCTCTGAAAATGATTCTTGAGATATAGTTGAACTTTGATACAAGGAGTTCTACACTTATAAGGGATGATGAAAAGGTGCGAATCATTCATAAAATGAAAAACGCATTTTCTTTTAAAACTACCTTAGCAACGTATTTGATGATGTGAGGTAATAAATATGAAAGTTTATAAATTTGGTATTTATTTGGTACAATAAAAACAACTTACAAGTTGCCATAAATTGTTTAAATCTCAACAATCACATAATCATTTATTATTTCACACAAATATTACTTAGGAAATTAATTGATTGACTAGTTTGGTACAATAGAGTTGCGACATCGTCAACTGAACTTGCATGTCATGTTCGCAAACATCATAAACGATTGAATATCATCGTGTGAAAAACGAGACGACAAGCAAAAAAAAGATCGTTGTTAGCCTTAACTGTTTCGCAGTAAACAGACAAACATATTGCTCGAACATTATTCCTATTATATCAAAATGAAAATATAATGCAAGAGAATAAATTTGTTAAGAAGCGAAGAATTATTAGGGTAAAATATATTAAGTAAAAGGGCGCCCTTTTTTGGTCAACCCATTTTAGCATAAATATTATATCACACCCTTGTTGATCCAAAAAACTTCTTGGTGATAGATCTATTAATTTCTAATTTTAGGAGTAAAGACTCGTAACTTCTCTTTGGAAGATAGACTTCTTCAATATGAGAGGGGAAATTGAACTTTTGAATAAAAAACAAAGGAAAAAAGAAGATAATTCGCTTTAATTCTGCTTCCCCATTTCATTTACCAATGAAGGTTTATATACAACTTTTGCTCTCTAATAATAGCTAACTAAAAATAACAATTGATGTTTAAACCATAAAACTTAAATGGTTTAGTAGCTTTGACGTAGCAAAACCATGCAAAATTAAGAATTATTTAACATAATTAATTATAGTTATATTATCGTATTCGTAAGATCCTCCTGGATCACTTGTGTATATTGTACAATACTCATGTCCCACACTTTGAAGATAATGTTAATGAGCTACAGTTGGGTCAATAATAAGTGTCAAATCATTCAAAAAATATTATAGTTTTGGTTATTAAGACCACAAAAAATAAAGATAAAAAAAGATGCAGAGGTGTGCAAAATGGACACACTTTTATGAAGTGTAGTATGCACATAACAACTTGAATCAAAAGTTCAATAGGAGTTGATCAAGAATCTTTCAGTAAGCCTATTTCAACGTCATTTTGTAAGAATTTTGAGCAATACTATATGGCGAAGTTTTTATCTTTCTCAACTTAGATCTGGAACAATAAAGAAGACACGTGTGACTATTATAAGGAAGATCGCAATCATACGAATAGCCATATGCTCGACAATATTTCCGTACATGCCTTAAATGGGACGAGCAATATAGGTTTCTAAAAAAATAATCACGACACGTCAATATGTGGTGTACTTGCAATAATATGACGTAATGCAAAGGTAAAGGCCAAACAAATATAAAATTGACCTATATATTACTTGTGATGTTTCACGAAGTTTTCTATATTTGCGTGATAGTTGTTTTGAATCCTCAATTATGAAGAAATGCTTTACAACTCAAAGCAACAAAGTGAAGTCGTAATAAGGCATCAAACAAATGTAAGCAACAAAGTGAAGTCGTAATAAGGCATCAAACAAATGTATTGAAATTTTATTCTAACTCATGACACATCCCACAAATTTGTTAGCCCTATAGAAGTTCAATTCTTTTTTTTTAAGATAGAGAAGAATGAGGTGGGATGGAAGTTGCAATTATACAATGATTAAATACTCGGTCAACTCTAGCTTGAAAGGCAGTTCTATTCTCGGTTTGTTAATAATTAAAAATGTTATTCACGAAAACATTATGGCAATCATGGTCTAAAATATCGATATTATCGTTTTTGTGAGAGGGCGATATTTTTACACGTATCCACTTAATTATCGTCAATATATCGTGATATTATCGATAATATCGCGATATTTTAGGCCTGTGCGAATCGAAGAAGAACGCCGGAGCTTCTATAGCTCCAGTCGACTGTAAAAGAGCACCCTAGACTCCGATCTAGGTATCAAAATGAAACACAAGACAAGAGGAATGTTTTTATACCTTCCGTTTGCCCTGAAACGGTCGAAGGTGTTCGGAAAGTTCCCCGACACTCACGGCCTTGCCGGAGCTGGGTGTGCCTTCCCCCAGGTCGATCTCGTTCTAAAACCTTGTTAAAAAAAGGAGATGAATTGAGGTAACCCGGGGCTTACCTAACCGGAGAAGGATTAAGAGAACTCGCCGGAGAGTTCCTGGGTTCTACTGTCCTAGCTGCACCGAGAGAAAGTGAGAGAAAGACGAGGTTTAGATGGTGATGATGATGCCGTTGACGAAGTACTACTAAGGGTGTGTGGTGATTGGGTGTGTGTGTGTGTTCGACGGGAAGATGAGAAAACACAGAGAGACTCGGGGAAGAAGAGGAAAAGGAAGATAGTGTGAGGGAGGAAAAGAGAAGAGAGAGAGTTAGGCTTGGACCCGGGGAACAACAAACAAAGGTGGGCTCGTGGCACAACTCAAAAACAATTTTAGAAGCAAAATAAACTCAAACTTAGTGAAAATACAATTTAAATTGGGGGTGGGTGTAACAATCTACCCCCTTAAAAGAATTTCGTCCTCGAAATTTAAAATCATTTACTAAACTGAAATACTCGAAAATAGGAAGAAGAATAATACATAAATATGGTGTGTTTAAATTTCTTTCATTAATTACTACATATTTTCTACACTCACAATGTTTGCCAACTCGCTATATAATCAACTTAAATCAGTTAAATCCATCATGCAATACATTTCCTTCCAATTTTTTGTGATAAACTAATAGATAATTGACTAAATAAACATCCTGCAAAGTTTCAATACAAATTTCCAAGTTTTTCTTACAATTTCCGTGGTTTTTATTCAATTTTTATCGATATTGATAATATTCTGATATTTCCATCGAAATTTCCGTGTGTTTGGACTATCGATATTTCTGATATCATCGATATTTTATACCTTGATGGCAATATCTTCCCAATGCCACAAGAGCCCGACATCTATAGTCACTACTTTTTCGCCATTTGAAAATATAGTTGAACACGTCAAATGCATACTTTATGCTAAAATATTTTTACACTCAACTCAGGTCGGCAAGTCATCCAAATACACCAACATTAGAAGTGAGCAACTGGCCAAAAGCAAAATGAACACAATCAAAAACATGTTTAGTCCGACGATAATGGTCGAAAGAACGAGTGACTTTTGGTTTTTTTTCTTTCTTTAGAAAATTATCCCTTAGATGCAATTGAACTTTCACACAAGGAAATCTACACTTATATGGGATGAGGCAAAGGTCCAAGTCATTCGTAAAATGAAAAACGCATTTTCCTTTAAAACTACCTTAGCAATGTATTTGCTGATGTGAGGTATCAAATACGAAAGTTTCTAAATTTGGTATTTATTTGCTATGATAAAAGCAACTTACAACTTGCCATAAATTGTTTAAATCTCAACAATCATTTAAGTATTTATTATTTCGCACAAATATTACTTTGCAAATTAATTGATTGGCTAGTTTATTATAATATAGTTACTCAAACAGTGAACTCAACTTGCATGTCGTGTTTACGACCATCATAAATGACTGAGTATCATTGCATGAAAAAGGTACGACAAGCATGCAAAAGAACATTACTAGTCTTAACTGTTCTATAGTAAATAAACAAACGTATTTCTCGAGCATTATTATCCCTATTATATCAAAATGAAAATATGACGTAAGAGAATAAATTTGAAGAAGCGAAGACTTGTTGAAGTACAATAGATTAAATAAATGGGTGCCCTTTTTTGGTAGGCCTATTTCTTGTACTTTCTTATATTTTTGTAACTATGTTCATGTAGGTTGAAATTGAGTCAAAAAATAAAATTCAAATCAAAACTCGAAGGCTTAATTGTAATGATAAAATTTCGGAAGGGCAATTTGTAGTTTCACTTAAGTGTCTTAAGTGGGACTATGCCCCACACTGTTCCTTCCTCCTTTGCAACCTTGGGCGACGGAGTTATGTCTTTCGTTGAGCAAGTCGTCCTTGCGCGATGAAATTTGCTTTGTCCCGCAAGTAATTGCTTGTGCGAGGCTTGGCATGGGCCAAGGAGGTGATGTGGCATGGGTCATTGCTTGTGCTGCTTGACTTGATTAAAGCCCAAGGATTGGCTCGACATGGGCCGAGGAAGTGGTGTGGCATAGGCAACAGTTTGGGCTGCCACGTCTAGGCTGCTTGCCAAAAAATGAGGAAACTGCTTGAGTTTGATTTCTCAGCTGCTGTAGATGGAGCAGTCAAGGATGAAGCTGCCAAGATCAGAGATGCTAAAGATGAAGTGTCAGATAAGCGAACTGTTGAGTGCAAAAATGGCTGCTGTCCCCTGACCATTTGTTTTCTAGTTGATCATTCAATCTTTTAAGATATGTGGCCTTCTCGCACTGGAGAGCTTACCTAGATGGGTGTCGAGAAATTAGTTTACCCTCTCATATTGGAGAGCAATTAGTTTATCATCTCGCATTGGAGAGCAAACCTATATAGGTGTCGGGGAATTGGTTTACCATCTTGCACTAGAGAGCAATTAGTTTTATCTTCTCACACTAGATAGCAAACCCATAAAGGTTTTGAGCAGTTGTTGTAAACAGCAGCTGAGCCAGGCTTATGAATAACTTATTGAATCTTCATTGAGAATAAAGAAATAAACCACTGTGCTGGAAGGTAGAAACTGCATAACAAACTAGATAATCTTTGGCTTGCAAGGCCTTGTTTGTCAAGTTGCTTGAGACTTCAAACTTATTTGGAAAAGCTCTAATGAGGTTCAGGGGGTGATGGAAACTTCCCTTGCTTGTGTGGGCCATTTCGTTGACTATCAAGATATTTGTTACACTGGCCCTTATTTGTTAGCTTCTCAAGGTACTGCTTCCACTTCAGGTAGCCACTAGTAATATGGTCCAGTCCTTGATGGAATGCACAATACTCTGTATGATCCAGCTTGGTAAGATCGCCTTTAATGGGTGGCAGCAGTTTGAACCAAGGTTTGTTCTTGAGCTTACAGAGAATTTGGCCAATTGGAACTGTGAACTTGGTGAATGTTTCAGTTGCTGAGTATTCTCTGGTCGGGGAACGTTCCATGTGTTTCTTTTCCGACTCATTTTTGTTAGACTGTTTGGCCTCGTCCCATAGTGCGTGCTTTTTCGCCAAAGTATACGAAGTTGCTAGGGTCAGTTCTTCTCCCATGATCTGTTTTTCAAATAAAGGGTGTTTAGTGGGAAGCCCATTTTTGAATGATGTCGTTGCTATGTCCTCGTTGCAGCCAACAATCTTGGCCTTTTCCGCTTTGAACCTTTTGACATAGTTGCGAATTGTCTCCAAAGGGTTTTTTATGATGTTGAGGAGGTGGTCGGATGTCCTCTTAATTGAGTGGTTAGACGAATACTCCTTAGTCAAAACAAAGGAGAGTTCATTGAAACTTCAGATCGACTGCGGCGGTAAAGTGTGAAACCAATCTTGCGCCTCACCTTGTAGAGTTGTGGCAAAAAATTTGCACATAAGCGCATCGTTGTTCCTGTAGAGGATCATGGTATTGCAGTAGTGCTTCAGATGTCAATCCGGATCTTCGTCTCCTTTGTACGGAGTGAAGTGAGGTATTGTGAACCTGCGAGGTGGATTTATCCACTCAATCTCATTTGTGAATGGTGACATGCTTATGTTGGTCATGTCTCGTTAAAGCGCATCGTTAATAGCCTCGTCACGTTGGAAATTATGCAATTGTTCAGTTAGAAGCCTCTCAACTTCTTCTTGAATTTGCCTTTACTGGGGCAGTGGAACTTTCGGCTACCCTCGGTAGTGACATATGGGTTTGGGCCACTATTCTCTATGCTTGACTCGTCTATGTCGCGGTTGCAGTGCATGTGGCACGTTCCTGGCAGATGAATGGGTTGCTCGCAGGCTGCCGATTAAACTTGAATAAGATTGAGTGACTGCTTCTCTCCATCTGCCGTGCTGCATACTCCGATGTAAGGTGGAGAATGCTCTTGCAAGCCTAGTTATAAATGAACACTTAGTCTGTAAGTTTGTCCATGTTGATAACCAGAGTGAGGCCTCAACCATGAACGTATGCTTGTTCGTGGGCTTGATCGGGAATACACGCTCATCCGCGCACTAAGACGAGAGTATACGCTATCCTAAGGACCCAGGTGGGATCGTAAATTGCCAGAAAGCTCGGATTGTGGCTGGTTAAGGGGCTGCTTGCCGGGACGCTGCTAGAGTGGTTCGTCTGCCCTTGTCCTACTTTGGGATTCCTCAGCTGGGGCACGTT
Organism: Crataegus laevigata; assembly: GCA_963580275.1. Classification (NCBI taxonomy): domain Eukaryota; kingdom Viridiplantae; phylum Streptophyta; class Magnoliopsida; order Rosales; family Rosaceae; genus Crataegus; species Crataegus laevigata. The sequence goes on from OY756946.1 coordinate 13,798,572, forward strand.
GCATCTCTGTGCAGTGCAAGAGCTAATTCACCAAGGTTATCTATAATGCAAGGGCGCTTGTCAACTCTATGACTTGCCGAGACAAGTGTTGTTTGCCATTTGGATTAGAAGAGCCTAGAAAGAATGCACTTCCTTGAATCCACGGAGAAATATGGTGAAAATGCCCCCGGTTCAATCGTAGGTCCTAGAATTTGAAGCCAGGATAGTTGAGCTAGTCTTGGGTCAATTTGGGCTGCTTGGGAAACCACGAGAGTAGGCTAGGCACTAGGAGAAGGCTTAGATGGGAGAGCAGGTTGGGCCGCATGAGTAGGCTGGGCCACAGGCATAGGCTGCTCAGCGCATAATGCATACGAATGCAAGGCTTAGGCTCGGCTTGGCAATGCGTTGGGCTTGGAGTGACATGACTTAGATCATGGCTTTGGTGCCGTAGACCTTGGATGGCATGACTTAGGCTGTGGTAGTGGCACCATGGACCTCGCTGCGGGTGGTGGCCGTGGTGGCCACCGCGGTGGTTGTCATGGTAGAGCCCCGTAGCAGTGGTCCCGCTCCACCTATGATCACATTTAGCCTTATGGATCGCCGTGGTCCCATTTCTTGAATATTGGAGTTTTCACTTGTGCAATTTTCTAAATTTCTAGCCATTGTATTTCTCTTTTACGTTTTATCAAAGAATCTTTGCAAATAAAAAAAATTCTAATAATAAGAACGTGCAAAAAATATACAAATGGACAAGAAAATAGAAAAACCTTTTATGCGAGAGTCTTCTACGAGTGTGTGACTCTTCTCTCAATGAAAGCACCAATTGTGGATGCAAATTTCCACCTTCTCCTTCTTGGAAAAAATTGCACCTACAAAACAATTAACACCTTAGGTCAAGGCCAAGAGCCTCACACACCCATGATGAATGGGGGGCTTTGGCTGAAGAACCTCCGATGCCAAAGTTAGAATTTAGAGAGAAAAGTGTTTGGAGAATTTAGAGAATTTTGCAAGAGTGTATAACTTAGGTTTTTTGAGAAAATAGGGTAGTGTTTATAGGGCATGGCCGCCCCTTTTGGAGAGATGGTGACGGGGCCTTTGTGGCAATTTTAGGTGTAATTTGTAGTTAATTAGCCATTAATAGATTAATTAGGTAATAAATCTATTAATTAACTAATTAACATAATTTAAAAGAAATGTTTTGGGGGTTACCTTGTGGAGAAAATGGATGAAATAGGTTTTGAATAAATACCTATTTTGGGCACTTTTGACTTGATTGAGGGATGATTGTTCACTGCTCGCGCGTAGGAATTCTGGTGTGCCTCGAGGGTAATTTTGTCATTTTCACCAAAAAATCCATGTGTCGTCTCTTGATTATTTTTGGCTCCACAAAATGCAGGGGCTAAAACCTTCAGTTTCAAACTAAAATTTATCACAGATCTTATTCCAAGCAAGAAAGGAATACAATTAAGCAAGAATCAAACAAAAAGCTCACTAGATTCGTGTTTCAAACCTTCGAAGCTCTTGGCTTTAATTGCAGGATGCACTGTGGTTAGGGCCGGTCCAGAGATTTTTGAGGCCTAGGGCGACACTAAAAACTGTGCCCTCACTTCATATAAAAAAATTTATTTGTTTTCACACATAAGATATCAATAAAATTATATTTAGAAAAACATTTCAAACTCAATAATTTAGAAACACGAAATAACTAATTTATTTTGTATCGAAAAAAGAAAACCAAAAACTTCGAGATTACAAGTAGATAGATTATGAGTTTTGTTTTCCATTTGAACTTTTAAAGTTTTTTTGTATAAATTGTGAAGTATTTTTTCTTATTTACTAACCTTGTCAATATAAGACTAAAAAAAAAAAAAAATTTCGAGTCTTTAAGGATGTATATAAGTAATGAATGAACACTAAATTAGACCTTTTGATGACACGTAATATTATTTGCAAATTTGGTCTAAAAATTTAGTCTATGCGTTACTCTTTGTTGAAGATAAGACTTGAATTGGAACAGATATTTAAAAAATTACAACCCACACAGCTACTAGGTAGTAAATAAATTAACAATCAAACAAAATTTATAAAAATATATAGAAATAAACATGCACATAGTATTTCGAACTTAGGACCTCTCGTTAATTTTAAACAACAAAAATCATTGCTTCTAATTAAACTTCTTGATCATATAGCCAAATTTTATAAATTTATGCTATTATGAAAAAAAATTGTAAAAATTGGATTGTAAATAGCACACATGGTGTTTTGAACTTAAGACCTCCTCATTAATTTTAAACAACAAAACCACTAGTTCAAGTTGAATTTCTTTGTCACTAAAACAAATTTTATAAATTTATACTCTTATAAAAACATATATAAATATACCGCTGTAATGATTTTGGTGCCCTAAATTTTTTTAGGCCCCGGACGATCATCTGCCGGCACTGGGCCTGGGCCAGGCCTGTCTCTTAATAATGACATTAGTAATTGTTTTGTAACTCATATTACAAATACTAATAAGCCTATAGTTACCAATAGTTTATGGGTTTTCACTTTGAGAATGAGGGCTATATTTGTATGATTTGTCAGCAGAGACTCGCATTATTTTTAAAGAAATCCTTCACCATACTGAAAAAAACTGAGTTCTTAACTGTATCCCAGCAACTTTGGTAAAAACTAGTATGCAACCGATCAATGCCTGGGGCTTTTAGTGCCCCAATACTATTTACGCGTCCCAAACTTCATCTACAGTAATTGGGGAGAGTAAAAAATTATTTTGCTCCTCATTTATGCAAGGCTTGATAATATTCGCAACTGTAGACATCTCATTAGTGCTCGGAGGGGAAGAACAAGAAAAACGCAGTTTAAATTCCTACACAAAAACCTGTTCAAGTCCCTCCCCATGACACCACCTAAATCCATTCCCATCTCTTATTGTTTTCGTTTCGTTTTCATCTAAATGTAGTACTAGGACGGAAAAACTTTGTACTTTTATCCCTCAACTGTAAAGCAATTAACTTTGGCTTTTTTGAGCCCACATTGGATGACTGGTTAAGGAGGGACCGCTTCGTTTTTGTAGGTTGGTCTGGCCTATTACTCTTTCCTTGTGCCTATGTCGCTTTAGGGGGTTGGTTCACATGTACAACCTTAAGACCTCATACTGGATAATTATGGGTAGAGCCAAAGAGTGTGAACTGTACTTGCTCCTCTCTTAAAACTTGGGACAATTCATCAAAGATGTGAGCTTCAGTTTGTAATTCATCGTTGCTGTTTATGTTATTGTTACCAATGGTATTAGTATTCATAACTCTCTTTTGAACCTTGTTAAGCTCGTTAGACAACTTATTTACAAACTATTTTAATTCAGGATGCATTAACCACATTGCTTCAAACTTAAAAGGAGTTCTTATCGCCAAGTGGTTGGTGATTGGAGAGATATAGAGAGAGAACATGGTGAGTGGTTGGGTTATTTTTGCCGATACATTGCGGTGGTTGGTCGCCGGTGTTAATACAACTATCCTCTATGAATTAAAGTTTTTGTTAAAAATAAATATACATGCAATAATTAAATAGTAAATTCTAATACATATTGTGTTTACTATTGGTGAGAAAGGGAATTTGATTCTTTATTTCTATGAGGTTGCATATACAACAATTAGTTTAGAATAAGAAATTTTAATATAACATTGATGATTCCTACTCCGTTTCAGATGAACTGATAAATAGCTTATTTGGAATTAGTAATCCTACAATTAATGTACAAAATTTTAATAAACAACTTCACTAGAAATCCAATTCTCACCATCCATTCCAATTCATCAATTCACATCAATTTAGTTCCTCCTATTTTAATTACGAATTATTAAACGAGCCATAAAAGAAAAATTCCGCAAAAGGGCGGCCGGCTAGCAAAAGAAAAAAAATATATATAAAAATCATTTCAACTTCCTCACCCAGAAATAGTGACTGTACACAAAAATAAAGAACCCCTCACCCGGTGTGTGTATCTGTGGCGTGTCGACAATATATTTTGTGGTAATAGTTTTCTCAGGCTCAATCATTCTTCAAACAATCTCTGAAGCAAAAGCATCAAACACACAAAAATTCCAGCACTTCAAACAATCTCTGGCGTGTCGATACAATGACTAGTAAACTGGAACGAGCACTTTCTGGTTTGCTGCTTCACATACCGTCAGCTGTACGCATTCTCGGTCCTTTTTTTCTACACAAACACATATTGATGTAGGAGGCATCGCCTCGTTTGGTATTTCAGACTACAGTATCTCCACCAAAGCCATAAAGTCTGCAAACTTTCCAAGGAAACTAGAACTTTTTCCCCCCTAGTGCCAGTAAACAATCACAATCCACGCGAGCTGTTGACTGCTGGGAGGTCACTACCATTGAGATGCAAGCTGAATCAACTGCACATGTCAGTTGATCCTTGAAGTGAAGCTTCACATGTAGCAACGCAATAAATCCATCTTCCAACCTCATTCCATTCAAAACCTCTTCTGAAGAATGAAGGTTCTAATCAGGCATGTCTTCAAGAATATCTACTTGACCATGTTGCTTCTGACCCTCTAGAAGATGAGTTGCCATATGATCTCGGAACCTCTCTCCATTGTCGCCTACTGCGACTTCTTTCAAATGGGTAATTTTGAAAATCTGCTGGCATTCTAGATGTGCTGCTTCCACTGCGTTTCTTTTGTGCATTCCTCATCTCTTCTTCAGTGTCATACCTTGCACGCTGCAACATGAGTAAAATAAGCACCATAATTTCTTAGAAAGTTGGGATTTTAACATTCTCTTCATCAATTTTGTGAAACACAATACCCAAACAATAATCATTAGATTATCATTGACCAGAATATGAAACATCTCACTGGTCTCTACCGATAAAAGTTTAAAACCCATAGTATATCAATGTCTAAGAGGAAAAGATCTCTGATAAAAAAGGATGATGGCAGTAAGAACAAAAAGTACAAACTTTTTTCAACAAAAAGGTGCTACACAAAGACTTGTTTATTTGAAACATAACTGGAAAAAAATAAAATAAAGCACTATTGAGAAGTGTTTTGAGACCTTGGTTGGGTCTGAAAGTACTGCATATGCCTCCCCAATCATTTTAAAAAGTCTGTCAGCATCCTTGTGCACTTCTTCTGCTATCTCCTTCCAACGCCCATCGTCACCATTATCGCTCCTTGAAAAGAATTGACCAGCCTATAAAAGAACATGTTAGACGGTGAATAACAGTAAGCAAGCTACAAATCATAAAATATTACATACCTTGTCAGGATGATGTCGAAGTGCAGCTTTCCGATAGGCCTTCTTGATTTCTGATGCCGAAACAGATGGTTCAACTCCCCTACCATTATAACCGAATTAACTTAATGATAGTTTCAATCAATTATACTCGGAATTAAACTGTCTTAAAAAGCTACACCTTTTCTAGGAGAATCATAAACGGCATGTGTAAGTATTTCTTAGGTTCCATGGATTATTCTTATCTGCCTACAATCCAGAGCATGGAGCATTACCAAAGAGCTTGTTGTAAATAATTAATTACTTATATTATACCAAGGAATTATAAGCAAGCAGCTTCAGTGTTAAGCTGACGATCTCAGTCTAAATTTTCATGATAGTCACAAATTTGAGATCAAGTCTCTGATAGTGTTCTCCCTGCTTCTAGCATCGGCTTTCCCATACACTTCAACGTAAAGCCAGCTTTTATTGTTCGTTTTTTCAATTGCTTATATTACCATCTGGAGAAATTTTTATGCTTGGCAATTAAAACAACAGAAGGATACTTTAACTATTGTGAACAAGATGGAAGTCAATGAACCACCCATAATTTAAAAAAATTAGTTTCCTCAGCCTCAGCCACAACAGCTACAGTTAATTACTCAATACACCCACAAGAATGTATAACTCAGCCTCAACAATTATTTAACCGTATAGTCTAGCAGCATTCATGTAAACGTCCTAAAGGGGGGCCAGTTTGCAACCATATGCCAGAAACAAATATAGGGGCAGATAAACTTACAGAATAAGGTACATATCCAAGGGGATGTCCTTTCTGTCTTCTTCTTCTATTTCAGAAAGACGAAGACGAGCTTGTCTCAAATCATTTGTGCTGCTAATGGATCTGTCAGATGTTCCACACAGATTAGTTTTTTCCTCTACCTGCTTAGTGAGAATATATACCAGTCTCTGAATATCTTTAGCGGCTTCTCCATAATCTCTGATCATCTCGTATAATGTGGCTCGTCTAGAAATAGCCTGCAAAAGTATAAAGGAAAACAGGAACTGACATAACATACAGGAGGACCCAACAAAGAAAATAATTGTTCTGAAATGCAATATGCCACAGGAAATGCAACTTTGTAAGGATTGTGAAAGCGGCAAAGCGCCACCTACTAGAGGAATGACAACTTCATTGTATTAGTGTAGTCTTCTTCCATCCCCAACATAATCGACCCATAGACTTCAAATTTTAAACGTTCATAGACAAGCAACCACTTATAACTCAAGAGGCTTAAATATAAAGGTTCACAAGGACCAATAAGTACAAACCAAACAGTATTTGACAACTCTGCCAACATCTTGTATAACATTCTGAAAGTTCAGGTCACTCTTCTCCAGTCTAGCCCGTTGGCATCCCAAATGTGGGAGACAAACAATTCTAATCCATATGCCTATGTCAATGTTTCCTGATTACTTTATCCCACGCAAACAGTTCATAACAATTCCACATCCTTATGAACAATTAATCACCAAGGAGCATTTCCATGGTCACATCCATTCTAAATGTGATAAATATATGGCCTGTGAAGCATGTGTAAGGTTATGTTCTACACATCTATCCGCTGTTCATAGGAGATTGGAAACTGATACTCACGCTACAGTATAACATAACGCAATACATGAGGAAACCTGAGCAAAACACACCAGATTTTTAAAGTCTATAAATAAAATCTAAACCTGGAGAAGCTGCACTTTGAGATTGATATAAACCACAAACCAAAAGATATGGGATAAATTATTAGTTAGAAATTAAAAAATATAATGGATGTCGAAAATGGTGTCAAAACTGAACTGACTGAAAATTCCTTCATTTTAATCTTTTATCCAGAGAAGACCTTCTAAGTGGAGCCAAATACTCATATCTAATATATCTTAAATTCTCAAGGGTTAACCAAAAAGTAAAATTCTCGAATATCTTAATCAAAATTTGACCACAAATTTGAGAAGTTCAGTAGACTGCAATCTGAAATTAAAACGTGACATTCTTGGAAACTTAGATGTTTGTGCATTGCAATTAAAATAGAAAGGAATTAAATGTTTTAAGATTTCCTTGAAAATTAATGTGTTAGACATAAGATCCATTTATTGCATTTCCACAGGAAGAAACTGCACAAACACACAAATAAGTATCACAACACACATATTCCCAATGCTCCGCAAAAACAGGTGGAAAGCTGTGTCACTAAGAAAATACAAATTGATTAGAGGTACTAATACACTTAGGGCACATTTGATGGCTTGTCCTAGATTAATTGCAGGGATTGGCTTGAATTGGTTCTATTTAGGCCCCACATTTTAAATAGCGTAAAATACACATAGAGAAGTCATAATCTAGTCCTAGTCCGGTCAATCAAACGCCCCCTTAATGACCTAACAAGACTACTAGTTTGTATATCTCTGATATCAATCAGAGATATAAAACCAGCCCCTCCTTTTACCAAAGAAAAAAGTAATGAATAAGTAAAATCATGAGCAATGCCATATCAAAGAATCATTAAGAAAACTTCAGCTTTGAACAAACCTTTAGATAATTTCCATCAAGAGCTATAGCTAGACTGCAATCAGCAATAGCATCAGTAATCTGGCCCAATGCTTTGTATGCAGCAGCACGATTGCAAAAACAAACAGCTGTAAATGGATGTGATTCAACATTGCAGGACAAAGCAGTAGTATAATACTCAACAGCTTCAGTATGTCTTCCAGCCTGAAATGCTTCATTCCCTGCAACCTACGATGTACAATAACAAAGAAGAAAGTCACTACATAAGCAGCATGTATATGCAGTAGAGCATTTCATATTTTTCAATTAAACAGTTAATGATGAATAAATTAAGGGAGCTGTTATTGACACTCCAAATAAGTCAAAAGTACGATTTTTCCCTTTTTATAAGGGAGGAGTAAAGGATGACCTTTGTGGAGTGCCAATAACACTTCCCCAAATTAAATGCATCAAATATTGGAAAAACAAACTAGTAGACACTGAACAATGCCAAGCATAAACTAAAGTACAACCTTCTTTTACCCTGACACCACTTGAAAAAGGAAATATTGTTCGAGAAAGCGATTGGTTTGTAAATATATCTGCAATCGAATGACTATAGAAACTACTATATATCTCAAAAACAAAAAATTAAAAAACCTGTAGGCAGACATCATAGCAAGTGCTAACATATGAGTAAGTTCCACCAGGATAACCAATGAGGTTTGATAATAGGCCTCTTAAGTAACAAATGCACTCTTTGTCTATAGGAGGAAAATAACACGGTTAGGAAAGTCCTATCTAGTTTTGAAAATACTTCATGTCTTCATTTGTAATTACATGTCGGCAAGACAGCTGAAGAGGATCCTGCCCAACTTTCTTTAATATGGGATGAGGTATGAGTTCAAATATTTCTACTAAATTGTGATATTACATGTGCACCTAGAGAGGATTGTACATGTCAAGAAACACGGCACAGACTGAGCGAGCATACCTTATGAGACAGAAGTTCACGTACAACGAGAACAAGGGGTTCTGATGATTGCAGAGTTTTTCTCCAATTCCTGGACATTCGCATAGTGTTAGGAACTTCAAGCAACAAAAGCAAACCTGTAACATAATTTAACATCTAAAATCGTGTCTAAAAGTTACCTATCTGAGGTAGACATCTTTTCCTCATATTTATCTAGTGTAGCAAGACCTTCCTCAAGTTTTCCAAGATAAAAATACGATTTAAAAATCATACGGCACCGCCAGAGTCTGAAGTAAAAGTACTTTGAGAGTTCGGAACTATCTGCAGAAACGACCTGGTCATTGGTATCTGCTGGAAGGTTGTTCTTTTCCGCAGAACTAAGGGTCTGCTCACACAGCTCAATCACCTCTTCATACCTCCGCACCTGCTAGGGAATACAGAATTCAACCCACAGCTGACTGAAAATCATAGTAGCAAAAACCAATAAAAGAAAAAAACATAATAAAATAAATCACTAACCGCAAAAAGGGCCTCTGCTTTCATTTCAAGTAATTTTTCTGAGCTAGGACTTATTACCAAACCTTCATCAATAAGTTGTAAAGCACGCTCGGCATTAGTAGACGTTTTCCATAGCAAAAGTTTAGCAGAAAGATTCAGGCATTCAGACACTTTCTGCCAGCAATTAAAACCCCAAATCAGTTTGTATACAAACACTTCTCCTTAAAAATTCAATGGTTAAAACAATGGCTTAAGATTTGATTGATGTTTTGCAGGGATGATCCAATTGAGACATAATATAGATATTTCAGATCATTAAATACAATGCGGATAGGGATCCACAAGCAACCCCCATTACATGCAAAAACTTGGTATGTGTGTACATGTAAGCAATATAAAACGGTTATTGGCCAAAAAAATAATAAAAGAAAAATGTATATCTTAACCTGAAGTATAAAAAAGGACCTCTCAAAAAGAGCTAAGTTATAATGTTACATAAACCAAGACTTAAAATATAAATTCATTTTCACTGCTGCTAACACATCCATTATTATAGAAGAGTGAAAATAATCCCTACACATTTGAAACTAATGTCCAAAGAGCTTCCCATTATCTAACTTGGTCCCACATTTCATCTACACATGTTCCCACAGTAACATGGGATACGGTACACTTTTGCTAGAATGTGAAATAATCTTTAAAATCGGACTTCGAAATATAAAATGACATGTGACCAAAAAGTTAAAGGTTGAAATTATTATAAATTTGATTTTACATGGTGGTACTCGCTTGCTATTCTTCTTCTTATTATTATTATTATTATTTTTTCTTTTGAGGAAGACTAACTTTGTTTAAAAAAGAAACAGTTCCAAAAATTAGATAAGCTACCATAATCCAAAATCAAACTTATAGTACAGAACCAGACCTCTCAAATTAAGATACAAAAACCTGAAGAATTGAAACCTAAATTCATTTCACAGCGGCAAATGCATCCATCCTTATTCGAAACTGATGTGCAAATAGCGGAGCTGCCCAGTATCTAACTACGTCATAATTCGTCTATTCCCACACCCTTGTATTCTTTAAAACTCTTCTATTACGCTCCACCCAAATATTCCAAAAAACTGCCAGCACAAAAGCAACCCCACAAAAATTTTCCTCCACCTTCCTAATGCCTCAAACTTGGTACTTAGAAGCTCAAAACAACAATTTGGAATAACCCAACTAGCTCTAACTCCCTTACATTATCTCGATCACAACTGTGCAGAACAAGAGCAATGGAGAAAACATGATCCACAATCTCCTCCTCAGATATACACAAAATGCACCAAGTGAGGAGATATACAAATAAAAGACCTTTGCTTTTGAATTTGAGGTTTAGGAGAGTACATGTAATACTATAGTTCAACCTTCAAGCTCACACTGCTTTTGATCCTATATCTCTCAAACTAATTATAGATACATGCTTTATAAAAAATAAAAAATAAAATTTACTGGCCTGGAGGATGCAGAATGGTTATTTAAAATTCCCAAAATTTCATTACGATATCTTGTTTATAACACACTTAAATCCACTAAATACTCACCTTCACCTTCTCATCACTGTTCACAACAGCAAAACAGCCCCACAATAACTCATTCTAATCCAAAAGAAACTCAAACCAAATTTTAAATTCGCTGTCGACCAACAATACCAAGTCCTTACTCAACAATAGCCTTTGCAAATACATTTGTCAGACCTCCCTGGCCATCCTCAATTGATACCAACTTGAAAGTATAGTTCCTCTGACCTATCCCACAGGGTTTTACTTCTACAACCAAGTTATAAGCATTCCTGACTACAATTTCACAACCTCCCATATAATCAAGTATCAAACATGAGCAACAATTATGAGCACATTTGAAATCTGCAATGCCTTCAGACGAAATAATATATTGAAGATGAAAAGCAAAAAATTAAATATAAGTTAAAACCCCAAACAGATCAACACTCCAACTTTGATCCCTTTTTTTCTCCTGTCTTTTCCCTTTACAAGCCAAAAATAGGGGTTTTACAATCAGAAAATTCCTTATTTCTTCTTGCCTCAAACACCCTACAAATTATGTGGTGTGCAACTTAAACTGTTTTTAAGAAAATGAGAATAAGTTTCAGCATTATCAGGGTTCAGATGAGTACTGTATTAACCAATTTCATGTACACAACATACGACTTAGAATTTATAAGTGATGTTAAATGTAGACAATGGTGAATCCCATGGAAAGCAGTAAGATCGGGTTTTTAGTTAATTACACTACCTGTGCTTTTTGTAAGCCATCAGAAGCTTCTACTGCAATCTTTCGGTCCGCACAGACATCATTTGCTAATTGCAGACACCTCCTAAAATGTTGTGAAGCATCTTCAACTTCCCCAAGAGCAAGATAACAGCTTTCAGAATTTAAAAAAGAAATACAATTAGGGAAGGTTATGTTATGTGAAAATAAAAGCAATTATGAATTATGACTGAAAAATTCTATGCTGGAACTCAAAAATCAAAGCGACAAAGCACATTTAATAGGAAATGCCTAATCAAAGACCAGCAGAACAACATATGAAAATGATGAGAAGTAGAAATTTGAGTGCCAGTAAAATATCTACTTAGAACCAGACGATCCAAGAACAACTGCACAATATTGTACAAGTAATGGTAAGTAGCAAAAGTCTAACAATCAATTGTATTAAAATTGAACAAGAATTATAGCAAAATTTTAAAATTTTAAAGTCTATCATTTGACTTTTGTTATAAATTTATATCCAACTATATATAAATTTCACGTGGTTGGGTTGTAAATTCCAAAACTTCATGGTCTAAAGTAAAAACGCACTATATATCATGAAATGTTTGCATAACTCATCCTATTTTATGTCGGAAAGTGAGATCAACAAAAAAAGAAGCTGCACTAGCGCAGAGGTTCATACTGGAGAGTCAAAAGAAAATATCAAATAGCAAAGAGAAAAAACTTACTTGGAAGCTCTAACCTGCACTTTCAGGAAGTTGGGATCAATCGCAGCAGCCATCATACAGTCCCCAAGTGCATCTCTTATTCTTCCAACAGTCATACGTGTTGCTGCACGGTTGCTATAGCACAGCATCAATGCCCTGAGACAGCTTCTAGATGTCTCATTTCTAGAAACGCAATTCACTCCTTGTGTGTAGCAGTCCTCAGCTTTAGACAGATCCCCATTAGAGTATGCTTGGTTTCCCCTGGAGATGTATCAAAGTCAACAAAAATAAGCTCATCTTTAGCACAAGGTTATATTACTCCACTCAGAGGTCCAAATATAACTAAAAGGGACATCAAAACAATGAGTTTTAAGCATAGATAAAGATGATTATAAGTCCTGACCTTAGTCGCCACTTTTCACATGCTTCCTGAGCTGCAGCTGCTTCAGCAGACAAAGAAATAGATTCTTGCTTTATCTCCTGTTCCTTACGCACTCCGGTATTATCTCCATGTCTGGGTTGTGGGATAGATGACTCTATTTTCTCATAATGTCCACGTGACACAAGTGCTGAAGCACCAGAATAGGGCAAAAACTGTGAAGAGGATGATGCATATGGAATCTTAACATTTGGAACTATAGTATTGGTATCTTGACCAGCCTTTACCAGACTTTTCTTTTTCTGGAGGTGTTTTGATGCAGATACTTGACTTTGAGCAGCGGAAGGGGCAGCAAAGGTGAAGTTTGACCCACTTCTATTTTCTGAACTCGAAGGGAAGCCAAAGTGTAGCCTTCCATCAGTATCATGGCTCTCCATGTTTGAGCTCGAACTGGCTTCAGTTTCTGCCGAAGTATGAGAGTTATCGCTATTAAAGTCCACCTCCTCAGCTGCAGACTTAAAGCTTTCAGTTTCAACCTCGGACATAGATCCTTCAAGAGTTCCTTCAGTACCAACACTACCATCGTGACGGTGCTCATAAGTGTCCTCTTTTGCTTCTCTCGTTGTTGCATCAGCTTCATTTATATCCAAATGTTCTGTAGCCATAGCCAGATCTTCATCAATAAGAATATTTGAAACTGTAGGTACTGAACAAGGGGCCAAATTGTTGTGATGTAGATTAAATGACTCACCAGATGCAGCAGAATTCTCTTTTGAACACTGGTTATCAGCCAATGTTTCTTGATACGGAGAAACCTCCATTGGCGAATAGGATTCAGAGGCCTCAATGTTTTCTTCAGAACTGCCTTCTCTAGAAACAAAATCATGCCCAGGTCCCAGATGGGCTGAGGTAGAACGCCTCAATTTTGCGGCTGTTTTTTTCATTTTTGTTTCCTTGAATGACTGCCTCTTCGCATTGAATTCCACCTTCTTGTTTACGCCAGAAAACACGTTGGCTTGAGGGTTTGGTGTTTTAAATTCTACAGAGTGTGTGCCTAAACCATCGTGCTTGCTTGTAAAGTAAAACTCATCCCTCTTCTCATTCATGTGAAATAACTTGTCGCTACAATTTCCAGTTTCCATGGTTTTTATAAATGTTTCATGTGAAGATCTCCCTGGATCTGGTTGCTTAGAGTCTCCAGCCCTACTGCCTATATTCAACTTATCCATCTTTCTCAATAGAAGATTACCTTTTCTTCCATCAAAAGTATCTCTTATGTTCAGAGTCTTCATCTTATCTGGAAGTACATTTTCCGAGGTTCCGGCTGATAAATAACTATCCTTTTTACTATTTCCAAAGACAAACTTATTCACATCATCGGCATTAGGCCTGTCAGTACTTTGATCCAGTTGCACAGTCTCTTGAATGTTCAATTTCTTCTTCAACTCATTTGGTAGTTCTGATTCATCGATTTGGCCCAAAGAACCACCCACATTGTCATTAATACCCGACCCAAACTTGGTCTTATCACTTGCACTGAAATTAAACTTTTGATCTTTACCTATCTCAACAGATTCACGCTTCTCGGGACCTCCAATGTTCAACTTCCTCATATCCTCAGGAAGCTTCGACACAATGCTTTCATCAATACTAGAATTCTTCTTATTGCCATTTCCAAAAACAAAACCACCTTTATCCAACCCCGCATCTGAACTCGAACTTCTTGCATTAAAACTAAAAGCACCCACTTTTGTATTGAAAAACTCACTGCCGCTCCCAATTTTCAAATTCCTCATATCATCAATCACACCTCTCCCCAAACCTCCACTAGGATCCCATTTCCCCGAATTCGCATTCGGATCAATCTTATTGGCCCCAAACAACTTTTCCTCATTCCCACTCTTAGGGGTCCCAAATGCCCCAGAAACTGAAGTCCCATCTTCTGGTCCGGATGAGACTGGATTCGAACTCTCAAAACTCGTTCGAAACGGATTAAATCCGGGACGAAACCCAGTTTCCGGGGAGGCTGCAGGCTTCAAAACCTGGGAGGCCGAGCCCCTCCTCACCTTCACAAGCCTCGGCCTCGAAAGACCCGACCCCTGCCGAGAACCGGACGGCGTATTGAAGCTAAAACTGAAGTTTAACTCCTTCGAATTCGACGATGTGTCGCCTAAATTTGATGGGTCCATCGGGTGTGACGAACTTTGATATCGCCTGGATTAGTATGGCAACGAAAACCCAGGAAAAATCAAACGAGAAAGGGCGAGAAATCTGACCGTTATTGAGGTTCTCTTGTTGCTGTTGATGGGGGTGCGCCGGAGCTCTAGTCTCTAGCAACGCTGGCGACATGTCAACGCCGGAGTCATCAATCAGACGGTTGAGGATTGATTGAAGATCGTGATGCTTGATCAAACCCTGCTTTGGTTGTGATCGATATTAATGATTGAATGCAAAATATATTCATATATAGAATTACAAAAATGGATATTTTTATGAATAAAAGGTAAAGCCTTTCGGCCGTTGGGTGATGAGAAAGAAGGGGAAAGCAGGGGGGTTCTCTTGTTCTTGTATTAATGATCCTCTCATGCCATTTCCATGAAACTTTTGTTTTCATTTCTCTCTTTAGTTACTTTATTTCCCTTTCATTTCTATTTTAACAAATCCTTTTTTTTTTCATTTTTTTTACCACGCGGAGAATTACTTCGAGTAATTTCATATTAGTACTAACCGTTTAAAATATTCCAAATATCTAATTTTAGTGGGTTTGGTCGAGTTTGTCTTCATATAAATGAACGGAATTAACAATATTGTTGTAGGTAAAATTTACAGGACAATTATGGAGGCCTAGAGAGAGAGAGGTGCGGCAATAGAGAGGAGAAGAGAGATGTGTAATTGTGAGGTGTGTTTTATTCACCCCATTGTGCCTCTATTTATAGTAGTAGAAAGGGCAAACCATTTCCCATAAGGATTACAATACTTAATAAGTAATCTACTCCTAATAGGAATATAAGATACATTCCTAATCTACTAGGATTTACACAATCACATTCCTATTCTAAATAGGACTGCAACACTCCCCCTTGAGTGTGTAAATACTCAAGTAAATGGCGCATCAGGTCTTCAGTGATGAAGCAGGTACAGTTGATGAAGTCGTCGGCACAATGGGCGAATGTGAGTCTCAAATCAACGGAAGAATGCATAAAAAGTAAAACTCACAAAACCTCGCTATGGTAAAACCCAAGGTGGGAAGAACCCATAGTCTAAGGAGAAAAGTGAGAAGTTGCATTAAGTCAAAACTATACGTCTTTTGGACGCAAGTAGAAGAGCTCTCAAGGGTATGATCAGCCCAGGATGGGTGCCTCGTTAAAACCTAGATAGGTAGCAAAAACCCAGTGGGAAAAATGCTCCTAATCGTAGGGAAAAAGAGTACATTAAGATCAAGTGAGTATACTTCTGGATACTCCCCCTGAGTTTGACATAACTTTCAAATGAGAACTACAAGCATTGCATATAATAGTTAGGCATACCAATTCCTCGGACAAGCTTCTGGAAGGTTGACTTCGGCAGTGACGTCGTGTAGAGGTCGACAAGGTTGTCTGGGATCGGCTTGCATGACTTCAATCTCCTGATGCTTTGCTGATGTAGATGTAGTCGCAATATGTCTTGGCGTTGACTTTGTTGATGTATCATGGCTTGGTCGGGTGGATACATGCGGCATAGTCTTCATGGATCGTTGTCGGGACTCAACGATGGATGAAAACACAGCAAGTACTACGAACATGCTCAACAAGAACTCCTAACCATGTCTCACTTGTGGCGTAGTGAAGTGAGGTGAGTCTTGGAACGATTCGAAGATTTCGCAACTAAGGTCATATCATGGACCTCCAAGATATTGCGATGTCCCTAACGGTAAAGACATAACCATTTGGGGATTTTGCCTTGTGCGGGTTTGATAAGTAACCAGCGTCAGCATAACAACAAGGCAAGCATCATTTTGAGGATCAGGGGGGTCGGATCCACTAAGATGCGTTGGGATTTGCCCTCGTAATACCTTCAGGGTACGTCTTTAATACCAATTCAGTGGTTGCGTGTAGGCGCGGTGCTGCATCTTTACCAAGATCAACAGCGAAGGAGATGTCCTGTTTAAATACAATGAGCTAAGTACAACGAAGCGCAAAGTTGAACTTAGATATGGAATTTCGGATTCCATAACCTCTTCAAGGGTCTCATTTGCATATAACGTATGGACGATCAAAGGTATACTCAAAGGTAACACATTTGAAGTGTAGTTTGACTGGTAGACCAAGGTACCGTCAAAACAACGCTTTGAACTTCAGGTCAATGCATAAACGAGTTTTCCTAAGATCCTTCATCTCAAATTCCATCTTCGGGTGCGAGGCAGTTTTCTCAAGCTCTTCCAGAGTTAGTGAGATTCGTGTTAACGACATAAACTGTAACTCTAGCAATTTGGAATAAGACTTCATAGTTTAACACGCAAGGGCATAATTCATATCCCTGACTGATCAAACAATCACTTAAACGGGTATACCACATCCGTCGGATTTAAGTGAACGCCTCAAAACAAGTTAAGAGGGTGTTCCGTGGTTTTGGAACTTTTTGAACCAGTCCATGTAATTCTTCGGGAACTTACATGTAAATCTCCGTATCTATATCCCTATGGAGAAAACACTAACCACATTTCATAATGCTGCTATCAATCACAGGACGTTTGAGAGAAACCTTGCGCCGTAAGGCGTGCATCACGTCGCACTATTTCATTCATCTCATAACGCTTCCTTTCCCACTTGTAACACAATAGGGTTACCTTGGGCAGTGTAGGAACGACAGGTCCAATACACACTTTGGTAAGGAATTTGACCTAGATTGTAATCTCAATTGTCCAATCAGTTCTACGTTGTCACTTAATCAACAGAACACGGTTCGATATCGTCGCTTTTCATTTATGTCGGTAGCTACCATATAAGTGAAAACATCATCGATGATAATCTCATTTCAATTCCATTTTTCTCATCCAAACTAGTATACTGGACCAAGAACTTCATGTCTCGGGAGTAATCCGGATTAATCTCATGAGATGGAAATGATTTGAGACAGCGATCGAGTTTAGATTCATAGTTGTGCCGTGTCTTCCTCTTCTAGGGAAGTGAATCCTACGAACCGAATGATCTGTCGTGCTCCAGGCCAAGACAGATTGATTGGCTATCCGCCGTTGTACCGGACCGTCCAACAGGGGCGTCCAAACCGTCCAACAGGGGCGGCACACCCTTCAGGGATGTTGACTCGACGTCCGTTAAGTACGTCTATCCTTGCAGGTATGTTTGCAGCTGGTATATGATCTCGTCACTTTAGCTAGATCAGAGGAATGCGTCTGGAGCAACATTCTGAAATCTAGAATTCATCGCACTTGCTTATCACACTTGTGCGGTATGGGGATCGAGATGAGACATAGTGGGCAACGTCCACGCAACTTCGCGCCGTTCTACAGGAACGTTGACGTTCTTATCTCCCCCTAACGGTGGGAAGATTGTCTCATTAAAGTGACAACCCGCAAATAAGCGGTAAAGAGATCGCATGCAAGAGCTCAAAGAGAGCTAGTGTGAAGGAGAATCATGATCGACAAAAGATACACATCCTTCTTTGAGGACCCATGGTGGTACGTTGCGGCGGCGCAACTTGGCACATGGAATGCTTACCCAAATGCGTAAATACGAAAATCGTCAGGTTCGTACCCAGTAACCAACTGTGACGTCATATAGGTTGGGTGGCAATGGGCCTCAAGGCGGACCAACATAACTGCGTACAAGGATTGCATAGCCCTAGGCAGAAACCGAAAACTTGGTATGTTCACCAAAATTCGGGCGATCATTTAAATTGCGCTTTATGATCACTAGGCCAGGCTATTTGGGGTGAACATGGGAATTCAATGTTCAATTAGAAACCCAAAACAACATGCAATACTTTATCGAAAACCGTCGATATAAACTCTCTGGCATTATCTAGTCTCCAGGACCTTAAGGGATAAGTAGGGTGGTGAACCCATAATCGGCCAAGAGGTTTAGCAGTAATGTGTGTGTGGACAAACATGTGACCAGTTTGTCGATTCATCAATCAAAACCATAAGTCTTTATATGGTCCGCATTTTGATTGGATTAGTCCACATATATTCCCTTGAATCCACTTATGGAAAAGAGGTGATTTCGTATCTTTGCGAGGAATGATATAGAAAATCAATTTCCTTAATGAGCAGGCTTGGCAAAGTGTGCTTGTAGGCACAAGATCCTTACTTCGGGTAAGGAGATGCGTCGTAGCATCATTGTTCGACCTAAGTATCCCAAAAGGTCATGCCAAAGTAAGGAAACTGCTCAATCACCCAGCTCTAGGCCGGCCACATGTGGTGTATTCCCAGTTGGGAGACAACCCATTGGCCCCAAATCAAAGCTTCATGCTCATTTTTGGAGGTGGTGCAAAGATATTTCACTCTATTTTCTTCAGTGGTTTCATTTATGATCATTGTCATCTCGAATATCCTTAAAAACTCAACGTCAGGGAGAATTCAAGGTCCCTTAAATGGTGATGCAGTACCATTCATACAACGAGGAGCGTGCCAATGCTCTTAATCAGGTTGGATAGACCTGAAGTCGTTGTTAGAGATGTGATTTAGGTGTAAAGTTAGTGTGCGTAGTACGCATTCGTCCAGACAACTAACTTTCCCACATTCCTACCTAATCACGTGTTTAATTGAATCGGTCACATGTACTAAGAAACATGATTCAATTAACTCATATTCGAGGACAATATCAATAAGATTATCCATAAGTAAAACATACACCAAACTTGAATCCAAGAACATGGAAAAATGTTCACAAAGTAAATAGTTTACTAAGGGGATTCGGCCAATAAGGCCATCCATGTCAAAATTATGCTCTTCCAACGGAGTTTGGTGGAGCAAAATTAATCTCACATATTGACTACGAGAATGGTACGCCTTAACAACATTGGTAGGGGCACGAACAGGTGCATAACCAATGATCTATTCCATCGAGACGAAAGTAGATTCTGCAGGGTTAAGGTTCGGGAATACTATCCCTTATTCTTGAAGTTTTAGGTCTTAGGTGCCAAGGATCACGCTTCGGGCATGATGCCACACCTTGGCAGGCCCTGATTCTACCATATGTTGTAAAAACAAACTCAAAATTGGATTGTGAGAAAGTATGCCATTCGGTGTATCTCTGCCGAAGCAGTGCATCACCATTTGGTAGTCTTTGACCTAACTGGGTCGAGCCATTTGGTAGACTCCAGCCAAACTGAGTCTATACCATTCGGTAGACTCCAGCCGAACTGGGTCTATACCTTTCTCTCACGTTTGTGGTAGTAATCAGATCCGAGAATTTGGTAGACTTCCACTTTCTACACTGCTGCTTCAAGAGCAAGTTATAAACAAGGAATGACGAGAAAAGTATTCTCTAGTCAAAATTCAATCGGATTTATAAACTTCAGAATTGTACTCATTCATGGACGTAATCATGGTATGCTTCGGGCAATATCTTTCATGATTAAACAGTCCGTAGAAGCGAGCCAAAGAGCCATGGAATCCTCCGTCGGAGGTATTTCCATTTG
The DNA here is from genome assembly GCA_963580275.1 of Crataegus laevigata. Lineage (NCBI taxonomy): Eukaryota > Viridiplantae > Streptophyta > Magnoliopsida > Rosales > Rosaceae > Crataegus > Crataegus laevigata. The sequence goes on from OY756946.1 coordinate 13,818,803, forward strand.
TAATGCTTCGGGCATAAGTCTTCGAATGAAGATCATGGCGGAGGCTTATTTAGCTCTTCCATGCCATAGTTGGCTTCAATGGTTGCTCAACTTCTTGATAGTCAAGTGGAGATTCACGTCTTGTACCCCACATAAAGTGGTTTCTATTAGAAACGTCCGAATCAGGAAAATCAAACTTGTGACGGTTCGATAATCCACTGAATTGGAGGGAACAAGATTGTGATTTGTGCTATGGGGAGGAATCATCCATAAGCATCAAAGTTAGAACATTCGAGTTCTAAGACATAGTTTCATGAAAAACGTCAGGTTTTCATGGGTGTATTGTTTTATGAAAACTTCGGGTTTCAAAGGCACTAAATTCGAAACTACAGGTTCGATTTAGTTTATGAACGTTTAGTTCATAAAAGAGAGGTTCCTGCAAGAACACAGAATGCAATATACAACTAAGTGTAGTGGATTTTGAGGTTCTTCGGGAACTCAAGTGTGAGTGCTTCGGGACTACGAAAGTGAGTCAACGGTTCAAAGAAGAGAAATAAATTATTGAATCGTTAATGTCCAAAAAGTGAGCTTCAGACCAAGAATTTTGGATTCATTATCAGATTAATGGATTGCATGTCACTTTTAATTAATTCAATAGATCGGGACCAAACGGGGTCGATTGTAGAAGCAAAATAATATTAACATACGGGTTAAAATTATTTAAAATGCTAAAATATTAGCATTAGGTCGAAAAATAGAGCCCCAAAAATATTTGGGCTTGGTGCCATGAGTAAGGGCACGGGTTGGCTGCATGAGAGCAGCCTACGGTGGCTGCAGGCCATAGACCAAGAGGGACAAAGGCCCAGCAACAAACTGCTTGGTTAAATGGGCCGAGGGAGAGGCACGGATGTAGGCCCAGCAGAAAAATACTGGCCAGGGTTGGATCTGAGAAGCCCAGCCGCAACTGGGTTTCAATGTGTTGGGTCCGAGATAACCGAAGCCCAGCAGCCAAAGTTGCTAGCAAGCGGGTCGAGACTGGGGCGAAGCCCAGTGAGTTCACAGGACAAGGGACGCCAGACAATGGGCCAAAATCTACTGGTTTTGGGTTTATGGACTGCAGGTCCTATAAACAGTGTTAGACCAAAAGGCCTAGTGGTATGGGTTAGCGCAACAAAGCCCTAGGGCTGCTGCCATGATAGGTCCAAGGTGGCCGTGGTAGTGGTGCCGTAAGTGCCCATGTATTTTTTCGACATAATTAGGGTTCGAAAACCCTAAATTGCTTATAATTTTTTTTCGATTCTTTGACTCACAAATTCCACATAGCGATTTATAATTGCGTAATGCATGAAACAAATATATATATTGACAAATATGTGAACATATACAATATATATATCGGAAGGTAAATATAAATGTAGGGGGTTCATGCATCATGGGGAATGTTTTCATGCTTCAAGGTCGTTTCAAATATCTTACTTTATTTTAAGCGTACCTGATTGGCAGAAAACAAATAAAAGCCTTTGAATTTGTAGAAGATCCTTCTCAGAAAGCCAAAATTGCGTCTCCAATGCGGTGTATCATGTTCAACAAAGAAAAATTAAATTGAATCAATAGCATGTAGATCAATTCAAAATAATAATAAATTAATCTCAAAAAGAATAATTAAAACGTAATACTCCCCTAATTGAAGAATAAACTCTCTTGTTAGCGTAGCGTCAAGAGCGTGCTGATAACGTGTTGTAGGTAAAATTTACTGGACAATTATGGAGGCCTAGAGAGAGAGAGGTGCGGCAATAGAGAGGAGAAGAGAGATGTGTAATTGTGAGGTGTGTTTTATTCACCCCATTGTGCCTCTATTTATAGTAGTAGAAAGGGCAAACCCTTTCCCATAAGGATTACAATACTTAATAAGTAATCTACTCCTAATAGGAATATAAGATACATTCCTAATCTACTAGGATTTACACAATCACATTCCTATTCTAAATAGGACTGCAACAAATATTATATTATTAGCTTTTTTTTTGACATAAAAGTTTCGTTTGATAGCTCGGATTGTACTGATTAAGTTAGTCAGACTTTTAGTGCAATATCGGACTAATTATGGGATTATTTATATTGTGTTTGGTTGGTACTGACCAGATAAGAAAAGTAAAGAAAATAAAATGACAAATCTTTGTTTGTTTGTTTGTAGGGGTCAGAGATGTAGCAGCGGAGAAGATGGAGGGAGATCCGGCAACAAATTATATGTTGGCTTCTCCATTCTATGCAGATTTCGTGGTTGTTGGAGAGGAATCAGGTGTTTTGTCCGTAAGTGCAGGACCTTCGAATATGAGTATGCCTTGTGCAATTGATGGGATTTTGAATGGGACTGAGATCATGAGGTTGAACTCAATGGGGAGTCTTGACAGCAAGCAATGTGGCGGGTGGGTTCTGAGCAACTGGTCGAGAGGAAATGTTGGTGCGGCGGTTCCTTTGGTTGATGCCGCCTGTTTACTGCTGAGTATTTCATTAGTCATGCGTAGGAGGATGACCGGGAAGGAAGTCGTGGGATGGTCGAAACTGCCCGCAAGTGTTTCAGAAGTTAATCTTAAGCATGGAAACGCACAGTTTTTGGTTAAATAGAACAACAATATAGGATTAATAAATACCAGCTGATAAGTTCGACGACAAGGGTTGGATGCCTCTACTTCCAACGACGGTGCTTGAAGATGGTGGAGGTTATTGGCGTTAGGGTCGCCGGAGAAGGGAGTGGCACTAATAATCTACTCCTTTTGAAAGGGGGTTTTATTAAGGTGTATACCTGACTACATTATCTAACTGATTAAAAATTAATTCGGTGATTATTTAATACGAGAAGACACCAAACGGTTGGGCCCGTACTATTAGCCCTATCTAATCGCTTATACAACATGCCAAACAAGGCCAAAGTGTCTAGAACACTCATCCTATCTGTAGACTCTCTCCAAAGAGTTCTTCAATTTCGTCCCCCATTCACATTTGCTCCATTTTTTTCCTGCAAAACATCCTCCAAAACCATTTTTCCTGCAAGCATCCCCGAAGCTACTCTTTCCTCCCTCTTCGTCTCTCCATTTCTCTTCGTCCCAAAACTACTCTCTCCCTTTCTATGTCCATTTCTCTCTAGAATTTTCAGGAATAAGGAAGAACTTTTCTATTGGGATTGTTGTTGTTATTGTTTTGTATTTTTTATTTCGAATTTTGGTGTTGAGATTTAAGCAGTGATGGGGTTGGGTTGCAGATCTGGGTATGGGTTGGCAAACGGAGTTGCCCGGAAGCATGCTTGCAGACTTGCACCGTTCATAAGACTAGCACGTAGGAGATGGGATTAGCAGTCCCATGGTTTTTGGGGGGCTTAGCTAAGACCGGCTAGCCCTGCTTAAGTCAAGACGAGTGAGAGTTAGTCTCATTAAATCTAGGCCTTCTAGGGAACAAACACGGGACAAGCCTGGTCTAGTGAACTTTAGTGAGGGATAACAAACAACCCCGCAACGTTTATTCCTTGTTCGATGTGGAGAATTTCATACTCTAACATCCCCACTCCCATGTGGAGAATTTTAAATCTAACAAGTGAATAACACAAGACATGGAGCATGTGATATATAGACATTAAGTTTCACACTTAGGCCAATTTGGTTGTGATACCATGAAAAAAATTAAGATTCTACTATCAAAATAATTTGCTGTATCAAATGTAATCTAACTACTTATATGCTGATAAAGTTGAATTTTTTTTTTTGGCATAAGATTTATATGCTCAATAAGGAGGGTTAAGTTTTATACTTAACTCAACAGGTGCCATTTAAAGTATACTCCACAATTTGAGATGATATGTAACAAATCGTATACTTCACAATTTGAGAAGGTATTTTTTTGTTGGGAAAACTAATGAAAAAGACTTGAAAACTTTGAGCTTTAACGATAAGAACAAAATAAAGGGTAAAGTGAATAGTATCATGATTGACTTTTTAGTGTAAAAATGTGATTTTTCATTAAAGTGAACAGTACCGGAAGCTTTTCATTAAAGTTCCCTTTTTTTTTTAATCATGACGTGATACACCCGACTTACATGTTTTAATTGTATTATTATGAAAATGCGAAAGACCTTTTTTTTATAACCGGCACTATACACCTCTTAAGATATTTTGAACGTGTTAAAAATTAGAGAAAATAATATTTAATAAATAACTGATTGAATCACATTATTGTTAACCTATTGTAAGGTATTGTTTGGGCCAGTTTGGGCCGAGTGTAGACTTGTTTTCGGCCCAGAAGCCTAGTTTGAAGGTCACTGTGAGACATTTGGGTCGTGGGCCTCTCGGCAAAGGCTGGCCAAGTCCTATCAGGAAATGGAGTAGTCCAAAAAAGGATAAGGTGGGCGAGTTTTATTATAAGGAGAATAGATGAGGCAATTAAGTCCTGGTATGATAAGGATTCTCAGCCGGCTGAGGGCGCTGAAATTTGGAAGTGAACACGGCCTGATAAGAGGTTGGGTTCAGAGTCCTATTAGAAGTAGGATTGGCCGAGATAAGTTTGGATCGGAGTAAGGAGTCCTAGTCCGAGCGTAGTTGTAACTTGTTCGGATTGAAGGATTGTTGTTATAAATAAAAGGGGAGTGCACCATTCAAGCCCCCTCTAATTCAACACACAAATCTGCCCTGCGCAAACTTTCGTTCTATGCGAAACCTCTCAACAACCTTGAGATTTTCTTTTTTATTTTCCTTTTCGCCGACACATCTTCAGTTTGGATAAACAGCACTGTGAAAGTAACCGGTGATACCTTCAGTTTGGATAAACAGCACTATCGACGTAGAATCAACCGACCTTGGAACACTTTCAGTTTGGATAAATAGCACTGCGTCGAGGCTGACTGGTTATCTATCCAACTCTTGGTCGACAAGGGTTTTCGAATCCTTGTTGGTAGAGGTCTTCTCATTAGCCTTCTCGGCGAAGTGAGGTATTACAGATTATTGGGTTCGGCACATTGAACGCCGAGTTGTTTTATGATTGGATACTCACAAGTGGGATTTAGAGTTTGGCATTCCAACGGCTGAAGACATATATTTGTTTTGAATACTTGTGTCCTTATACTCTGGTGTTGATTCGGCATGCTTATACCTTCACGAATATAATAATTGTGACCAAATCCGACACTAACAATTTGTGAACTTCGTAGAGATAGCAGCCTTGTCTTCAGGCTTTAGAATCCAAAGGCCGAGACGTGTTCCTTCCTCGGCCACAGTCGCAAGATCGAGAAGTCATCCGCACACCCAACACAACATCAGCATATTTTACTCCCCGGCCGAGCTTGGCCGACGAGTTGGCACGCCCCACACACATTTGGATGACGTAGTTAGCTCATTAGTTAGTCGGCTTGCGCGCCACGTAGGTTTAGTAGTTTTTTGGGTCAACAGGTACTAATTATAAAAAAATTTAAAAAACTGTACAAAAAATATTAATTATTAAAAAACACTGTTTATATGACAAAAATATCCATATTGTTGTAGGCCTAATTGAGTGAGCGATCTAGGAAGAGAGAGAGAGGGGTGGTGCGGCAAGCTTTAGAGAGAAGAGAGATTGATTTGATTGTGAGGTGTGTTTTAATTCACCCCATTGTGCCTCTATTTATAGTGGTAGAAAGGCAAAACCTTTCCCATAAGGATTACAACATAGAATAGGTAATTAACTCCTAATAGGACTATAAGATACATTCCTATATCTCATAGGATTTACACAATCATATTCCTATACTAAATAGGACTGCAACACTCCCCCTTGAGTGTGTAAATACTCAAAGCACCATCGCATCAGATCTTCAGCAGATAAGGTTGAATAGTTGATGAAGTCGTCGGCACAACGGGTATTCGCGAGTCTCATATTTACGTTGAAGTATGCATTTGTAAAAACTCACAAAAACATCGCTATGGTAAAACCCATGATAGGCAAAACCCATAGACTAAGGAGAAAAGTAAGAAAGTATGCATAATGTCTAAACATTCGTCGAACTGGACGAAGGTAGTGAACTCAACGGAGTATGATCATCCCAGGATGGGTGCCTCGTTAAAACCTAGTTAGGTAGCAAAAACCCAGTGGGAAAAATGCTCCTAATCGTAGGGAAAAAGAGTACATTAAGATCATGTGAGTATACTTCTAGATACTCCCCCTGAGTTAGACATAACTTCTAAATAAGAGAACTACAAGCGATTTAACTCAGATAATTTACGCATACCGATTCCTTGGACAAGCTTCTGGAAAGTAGACTTGGGCAATGACTTGGTGAAGAGATCGGCCAAGTTGTCTTGGGAACGGATTTGCTTGACTTCAATGTTCTGATGCTGCTGCTGCTGGTGTGAGTAAAAGAACTTTGGCGCTATGTGCTTGGTGTTGTCTCCCTTGATGTATCCCTTCTTTAACTGCTCGATACATGCGGCATTGTCTTCAAAGATCGTCGTAGGAAGGTCAACGACTGATGTAAGACCACTAGTACTTCGGATATGTTCCATAACTTCTCTCAGCCAAAAGCATTCACGCGTTGCTTCATGTAGGGCGAGAATCTCAGCATGGTTCGACGAAGTAGCCACTAGTGTTTGCTTGGTAGACCTCCAAGATATAGCGGTGTCTTCAACGGTAAAGACATAACCCGTTTGAGAACGTGCTCTATGTGGGTCAGACAGATATCCAGCATCTGCATAACCAACAAGGCGAGAACCATCCCGAGGACCGTAAGGGGCGGCAACACTCGGTGATTCGTGGGTATAGAACAAGCCCAAATCCGTTGTACCCTTGAGGTAGCGGAAAACATCTTTAACACCATTCCAGTGCCTGCGTGTGGGCGCATTGTTGTATCTTGCCAAAAGATTAACAGCGAAGGAGATGTCGGGTCTAGTGCACTGAGCCAAGTACAATAAAGCCCCAATTGCACTCAGGTAAGGAACTTCGGGTTCCAAAATCTCTTCCTCATCCTCTTTTGGACGGAAGGGATCTCGTTTAGCATCTAGAGTCCGAACGACCATTGGTGTACTCGAAGGCTTCGCTTTATCCTCATTAAAACGACGCAACACTTTTTGGGTGTAGTTCGATTGATGTACTAGGATTCCATCCGAACAATGCTCGATCTCCAGGCCGAGACAGTATCGAGTTTTTCCAAGATCCTTCATCTCAAATTCCGATTTCAAGTGTGCAGCAATTCCCTCAAGCTCTGCAGGAGTCCCAATGAGGTTCATGTCGTCGACATAAACTGCAACGATTGCAAATCCGGAATGTGACTTCTTTATGAACACGCATGGGCATAGTTCATTGTTCACATAACCCTGACTTGTCAAATATTCACTCAGACGGTTATACCACATCCGCCCAGATTGTTTCAATCCGTAGAGTGACCTCCTCAACCTAATTGAGAGAGTGTTCCGTGGTCTAGAACTATTTGAGCCAGTCAATGGAAGTCCTTCTGGAACTTTCATATATATTTCCGTATCTAGATCCCCATAGAGATACGCGGTTACCACGTCCATAAGCTGCATATTCAGTTTTTCGGAAACTACCAAACTGATTAGGTAGCGGAACGTTATGACGTCCATTACGGGAGAATACGTCTCCTCGTAATCAATTCCAGGGCGTTGAGAGAAGCCTTGCGCTACGAGGCGTGCTTTGTATCGCACTATTTCATTCTTCTCATTACACTTCCTCACGAAAACCCACTTGTAGCCAACGGGCTTCACACGTGGTGGTGTAGGAGCGACTGGTCCAAACACCTTACGTTTCGCGAGCGAATCGAGTTCGACCTGGATTGCTTGTTTCCAGTTTGACCAATCGGTTCTACGTCGGCATTCATCGACGGAACGTGGTTCAATGTCATCGCTAAGCATGATGTCAGTAGCTACTGAATACGAGAATGCGTCGTCGACGATCATCTCATTCTTATTCCAAACCTCATTGAATACTGTGTAATGGACCGAAATCTCGCGATTCTCGGGAGGCCGACATGTTTCATCTGAAGCATCACCGTAATCTAGAATAACCTCATGCGTTGGAACAGATGAGTGAGCGATGGTCGGATTCAAACTAGGGTCACTAGTTGGTGCCATTTTCCGCTTCCGGGGTTGTGAATCCTTTGAACCAGGTGGTCTGCCACGCTTCAGGGTCGGAGCAGATGATTGGCTAGCCGCCAATGTACCGTGCCGCGTGGAAGTTGCGGCCTCCCCTCCTTCGGGGACGGTCCGGCCTTCCCAGGCGGGTTGTTGACGTACACGGGGTACATCTATCCTTGCAGGTGTGTTTGCAGCAGGTATATGTGATCTTGTCACTTTAGCTAGATCATTAAAAGCATCTGGCATGCTTTGAGCAATGCTCTGAAGATCTATAATTCGACGCACTTTAGTTTCAAACTGAGCAGTGCGGGGATCTAGATGAGACATAGTGGGAGCATACCACGACAATTCGCGGCGTTCTACGGGAACGTTAGCATGCTTATCTCCCCCTAACGCGGGAAGACTGTCTCATCAAAGTGACAATCCGCAAAACGTGCGGTGAAAAGATCTCCTGTCAAGGGTTCTATGTATCAAACAATTGATGGCGAATCATAACCGACATAGATTCCCATTTTTCTCTGAGGACCCATTTTGGTACGTAGCGGCGGCGCTATTGGCACATAAATGGCGCACCCAAACACCCGTAAATGCGAGACGTCAGGATCGTATCCAGTGACCAACTGTAACGGTGAATGTGGTTGGGTAGCGGTGGGCCTCAGGCGGACCAACATGGCTGCGTGCAATATTGCATAGCCCCAGGCAGATACCGGCAGTTTGGTTCTCATAACCAAAGTTCGAGCTATCATTTGAAGGCGCTTTATGAAAGCTTCTGCCAGGCCGTTTTGGGTGTGAACATGGGGTACAGGATGTTCCACATCAATCCCTACGGACATGCAATAATCGTCAAAGGTCTGTGACGTAAACTCTCCAGCGTTATCCAATCGAATCGACTTAATTGGATAATCAGGGTGGTGAGCCCTTAGCTTAATAATTTGAGCTAGGAGTTTAGCAAACGCGGCGTTGCGTGTGGACAACAAGCAAACATGTGACCATCGTGTCGATGCATCAACCAACACCATAAAATATTTAAATGGTCCGCAAGTTGGTTGGATTGGTCCACAAATGTCCCCTTGAATCCTCTGAAGAAATTTAGGGGGGTTGTGAATAATCTTTGTATATGAGGGTTGAGTATTCAACTTCCCCAAAGAACACGCTTTGCATGGTGGGAGTCCAACATGAGGATGTAACTTGTGCCCGTGTGATGATTTGAGGATACGGCGCATCATGTCACGTCCAGGATGTCCCAAACGGTCATGCCAAAGCAACAAAGTGTCCTGGAACTCAAGCATAGGGCCGGCCACACTGTGGGCTTCTATGCCCCGAATGGTTGTGATGTACAACCCATTCGGCATACGCTCCAACTTCTCGTGAATACGCTTCTGGCCATATTCGTATAAAGTGATACAAAGAAATTCAGTACCATGATCTTCAGTGGTTTCAATATGATATTTATTATCTCGAATATCTCTAAAACTCAGCAACGTTCTTCCGGAACGTGGAGAATAGAGTGCCTCCTTAATGGTCAAGATAGTACCATTAGACAACATGATACGTGCCTTTCCGTATCCTTCAACCAGGTCGGATGAACCTGCGAGGGTTGTCAAAGGAGATTTCTGGGGTATTAAGTTAGTAAAATAGTGATTTTCACGCAAGATGGTGTGCGTGGTTGTACTATCTGCCAGACAACTAACTTCCCCACTAGACATACCTAGAAATAAATTGATTGAATTGGTCACATGGATAAATATAAGTCCATCCATTCAATTAAGCAATTCGAGAAAATAATATCCATTCAAATAATAATCCATAATTCAAAACAAATCAAAACCAAACAAATTATTCCAAATACTTAGAAAAATTGTTCAAAAATTTAAACCATAAACCTAGATAAATAGGGGATAGGGCCGGCCACTCCTAGTGGGTTCAGCCACTAGGGGTAAACACCCTAAAAACATGTCTAAATTTATTCGTCCATAGGGGCTGACGCCTCCTGAAAATCCGATATCTCCATGGATGTGGTTGCATCTTCCGGACGATCCACAGCTGCAAAGTTAGACTCACGATGTGAATGATACTTGGCAATAGCCTCAGGGGAAGCTCGGCATACGCGTGACCAATGATCCTTTGATCCACAACGATAGCACATGTCCAGTTCAGTAGAAGCAGACTGGCCGGGAGCTTTGCCCTTGTTCTTGAAGTTTGGGACCTTAGGGGCGAGTGGTGGACGCTGCTGGGTCACAATCCTTCCCTTAGGTGCGGCTCTCTGTTGACCTTGGGCTCGTGGTTGAGCTTGTTGCCTATTACCACGACCACGACGATTCGTACGTCGTTTATGGCTGCTAGAATATATGGCATGTGTTTCAGGCACAGCATTCGAGCCAGTCGGTCGAGCTTGATGATTTCTCATCAAAAGCTGGTTCTACTTTTCAGCGAGAAGTAAAACAGAGATTAGATCCGAAAACTTGGTGAATTTCTGTGCCCTATATTGTTGCTGCAGGACAATATTGGTGGCATGGAAGGTCGAATAGGTCTTCTCCAGGAGATCTGATTCGGTAAGTTCCACTTTGCAGAATTTCAACAAAAAACGGATTCTATAAACTTCAGAGTTGTATTCATTCAGGGACTTAAAGTCCTGGAAGCGAAGATGCTGCCAATCGTGTCTTGCTTCAGGCAAGTAGATGTCTTTCTGGTGATCGAAACGGTCGGCCAGAGCAAGCCAGAGGGTGCGTGGGTCCTCCTCAGCGAGGTACTCGGTCTGCAGTGCATCATGGATGTGTCTTCGAATGAAGATCATTGCAGTAGCCTTCTGAGCTTCGTCAACAGGTTTGTCAGTGACGGGTGCCTCGATGGTGGCTCTAATACCCTTTGCAGTGAGATGGAGCTTCACGTCTTGAACCCACTTTAGATAGTTTCTTCCAGAGACTTCTAGAGCGGAGAAGTCGAGCTTGTTCAAGTTCGACATGTCCCTAAAACAGAGGGAGAAAAACGTGAGTAGTCATATGGTAAGCCATAGACATATATCGTAGAACATACAGGTTCTATTAGACATGTAGTGGTTTAAATCATGCATGAAAACTACAGGTTTCATGTGGTATGTTTTGAATGAAAACTTCAGGTTTCAAAGGCACTAAATTTGAAACTACAGGTTCAATTTAGTTTTATGAACAATTAGTTCATAATGAGAGGTTCCTGCAAGAAACACAGAATACAATATACAAATATACATATAGTGGATTTGAGGTTCTTCGGGAACTCAAGTGTGAGAGCTTCGTTACTACGAAAGTATGTGACGGTTCAAAGTATAAAAATAAATTATTGAATCGTTAATGTCCAAAAAATGAGCTTCAGGTCAATAATTTTGGATTCATAATCAGATTAATGAACTGCAGGTCAATTTTAATTAATTTAATAAATCGGGCCATACGGGGCGATTGTAGAAGCAAAATAATATTAAAATAATATTATTGGGTCGAAAGTATAGCCGCAAAATAATTTGGGCTTAGTGCCGTGGGTAATGGGGCATGGTTTGGGTGTCTTAATCATAAGACAAGGCCCAAAATAATTGGGATGGTGGCTGCAGGCCACGGGTAGAGAGAAAAAACCCCCAGCCGAGCTGGGTTGGGTTGATGGGCCTCAAAGGGGGGGGCACGGATATGGCCCAGCAAAAGCTGGTCGTGTGTGTGCTTTGGGACAGCCCAGCCGCAAGGCTGGCTGATGGCATGCGGGCCGAGAAGGCCAAAGCCCAGCCGCAAGGCTGGCAATTGGAGTGCAGGCCGGTAAGGCCTTGGGCTGCAGGCCCGAGGAGAAAGTCCAGGCCGAAGCCTGGGTCCTGGCTGCACTGGGGTGGTGCTGTGCTGCACCGAATCATGCCCCCTCTTCTTTTTTTTTCAAATCCTTTAGGGTTAGGGAAACCCTAATTTGCTTCTAATTTAATTTTATAATTTGACTCACAAATTCCACATAGCAATTTAATTTTGCAATGCATGAAACAAATATATATATTGACAAATATATGAACATATACAATATATATATCGAAAGGAAAATATAAACATAGAGGGGTTCATGCATCATGGGGAATGTTTTCATGTTTCGTGGACGTTTCAAATATCTTCTTTTATTTTAAGCGTACCTGATTAGCAGAAAACGAATAAGCCTTTGAATATTTGGTGGATGAAAGCCTCCTCCAACGATGCGTCAATTCCTTAGCTTCTGGCAAGAGCGTGCTGATAACGTGTTGTAGGCCTAATTGAGTGAGCGATCTAGGAAGAGAGAGAGAGGGGTGGTGCGGCAAGCTTTAGAGAGAAGAGAGATTGATTTGATTGTGAGGTGTGTTTTAATTCACCCCATTGTGCCTCTATTTATAGTGGTAGAAAGGCAAAACCTTTCCCATAAGGATTACAACATAGAATAGGTAATTAACTCTTAATAGGACTATAAGATACATTCCTATATCTCATAGGATTTACACAATCATATTCCTATACTAAATAGGACTGCAACACATATATTATTTTGGATTACTTTTTGAATTTTTTTATTTGGAAGCATATTTGTTCTAAATTTTTTAGTGAAGCCGTGACTCCAAAGGAGCCTATTGGCTTTATATGTAAAGATTGTGTCTGGTATTGTGATCTCAAATACGATAATTAATTAATAACCTAGTCTTACATATTAAATGGCTTTTACCCTAAACGACAAGACTATTGTCAAACATTATTTGATACAAGAACTAATATATGCGCAACTTCCATTTGCTCTTAACTTCTTATTTAAGTTTGTGGAGGGGATGATTTGCGGTGGACGGAGGATTGGGTGGTTGGCTGATTCTCGGATCGGCGGTGATGAATGCATTGGATGGTTCTTGGTTGTTAGTTTTTGTTTGGGCTTTACTGTTGTTGGGCTCTTCTTCTGTGTTTTCTTTGTTTTTAGGCCCGTTCTTTATTTGTTTCTAAGAATAAATTAGGCATTTGTTTCGTTTGTAAGATGTGTTTGTTTTAATAAAAGTTCCTCGTTGGCGATCATTTTGGATCCCACTTATAAAAAATAAAAATAATAAATAAAGCTTTTGTTGAATAGAAAAAAGAAAAAAAAAATACACCCCTGATCTCTATTACCTTTTGGCCACTCATCGTTATGGAACTCCCTGGAAACTACATTTCAATATTTTTTTTAGCAGCAGGTATGTATGTACGTTTAAATATTCATGGATAAACACTTATTATTTGGTGTTGGATTTTATACAAAAAAGACTTGATAATATTATAAGTGAAACCTCATATCTTAATTGTACATTGTTTTGTCATACGTAGATGTGAGATTCTATCTTCTGATAATTTTGGTAATACATTACAGTTAGTTATATGTACTTAAATAATTTAAAGTTTTTTTAAAATTTATTATTATTAAGTGAAGAAGATGGTTCGAAACTATTACAATAATTTAAAGATTTTGAACCCGAGATGCATCAGTGAAAACCGAACACGTCATCCACTAGGATATTGGACAACATACTAGTAATAAGCGGTTAAATTGGGACATTAACGATATATTGGTGGTGGACTTGCATGAGTGTACAAAGTTTATCATGGTATCAGAGCAGACTATTATCTCGACATATCATGGGCCTGATTTACTAGACTCCAATTTATGTGCTCCCTTGAGTTGAGCTTTTAAAAAGTCGTGCTAGCTCTAACTTAAGGGCACTGACTAAATGATTGGGGCTTCAAAAAGTTGTGTGGATATATAATGAGTTGATCAGATCCCAATGTGAGAATTGGTTTCTTTTGGGGGACATTCGTGACATGGCGTGTAACAGTGTTAGAGAACATGATCCAAATCAGGTATATGACAAAATAATATACGACTTATAAATAGGAGTTTCCACCTCTGATACCACCGAAAACTTTTATGATAAAACCCAACACCTAGTAGTATGTAGTTAAGTTTGGATAATACTGGTGATATTGATAATGGACCTACACGGCCATACAAAGTTTAAAAGAACAAGTGGATGTCACATTAGCTTACTTTCTACATTTTTTTTCTTTCTATTATTTAAGCGACAGATTCTTGGATCTTGTATTAACTTATAAGTAAGTTATATAACTCTCCATATTGTCAATTAATTTTATGATAAAACTTCAACTTCTTTGATGGTATCAGAGCAGATTGCCCCATGTGTAAAGCCCAATGGGGGCACACATGCTCAAGTTCACCTCGTTTGTATTGTTCATGTATTAGGCTTGAAAACTTGCCAAGCACACATGCTTCGCATCATCTCGTTTGTGTTGTTCACATGTTATGATTAAAAGTTTGCCACAGGTGATAGAGGGTATTGAGAATGAATCTCATATTTATTTAAGAAAGACCTAGCATAGATTTATCAATAAGTTACACTATTCCGAATATTATCAATTAATTTTATAATGAAACCTCAAATTCCTTCGTAAAACAAGATCCTACAACAAATAGCAGGGCAAAGATAGATCATCTAATACATTCTTCCATCTATAAATCAGAGATGATGTCAGGCAGTTTCTCGAATCAACGAGGATTTTCACAAAACAAAGTTAAGAGAGCAGCAAGGCGGCAGGCAACATTGACTGGCTACTTTCTACTAAATAATAGTAATGTTATTATATAAAAAATAAAAATGTTGCGTACCACTAATTTTCTTAAAGTTAAGTTGAGTAAAGGATTATCCCAAGCCAACAAGGCACTTCTTTTTTCAAGATCGGTGGAGGGAGGGAGGAAGAACGTCTATCGTATACAGCTTTACTCGTACTTTGCAAAGAGATTGTTTTCACGATTTGAACCCAGGACCTTTAAGTTAGAAAGGAGCAAAACTATGAGTATATATACATGATTAAGTGAAACGTTAACAATTTATTGATCATTTTGACAATATCCTAATTAAATTACTCTAATTTACAAGGCATTCAAAATTTGTTGGTGATTATGTGCCGCTCCTAATCAAGTGACCTACGTACGCACATATAAAGTTAAAAAATAATTTAGCAAATGAAAATCTAATCCAAATCAAAATGCCTCAATATAAAATTTTATAACGTCGTAATTATATGATCATGTAATCAAAATCCTCGTCAGGTTAAGACGTGTACTTAAATCGCAGTAGGCCTATATACTTAAATAATTTAAAATTTCTGGCAATGGCACCAATTTCTTGATAGGAATTTTACCACCTGCAAAAGTAGGAATAAAAACACTTTAAATACTTTCAAGAGTACAAGATAATTGTAGTATAGATGGCTCTAGCAAGGTCATTCTCCACAGGAATTGAATGAATAATTTATGTTAAAACCAAATCTTAATTAATTATTTGAAAACGAAATTTGAAAAAGATTGATTTTATGACCTAAAATATTAAAAACGAATTTAACTAAAAATAATTAAATAAATTGACAAAGAAGGACTAAAGAAAATAGTTTTGAAAATAAAGTTAAAAGCCTAGAGTTCCGCCGTCCCCTTAGCAATCCTATGTAGTTTAACCAATTACTTATGAATTACACATGTAACTTTGAAGTTTGGGTTTTCCTAATATATGCGTACTTGGACCCCCAACATAGAGCGTATATCAAACATGCAATCCGTCTGTGGTATTCAGATCAAATCTAAACATGTATTTGGCTAACAATACTCACGGCATAAGAGATGTCAGGACGGGTAATGGTCAAGTATATGAGTTTGCTAACCATTCTCTGATAGTAGCTCAGATTAGTAACTGGATCACCAGGAGGCTCCAGCTTGAGATTGGCATCCAAAGGTATTCAAGTTGGCTTACAATCTATCATTTCAGCTTCTTGAAGAAGATCAAGAACATATTTGCGCTGATTGAGGAAGAAACATTTACAATAGTGTGCTATTTCAATTCCCAAAAAATATTTGAGTTTGCCAAGATCTTTAATGGCAAATTTGTTATTGAGATATTGTTTGAGGGAGGTGATTTCTGAAACGTTATCACCTGTCACAATAAGATCATCCACACATATAAGCACCACTAATCTTTCCAGTGAGCTAGTTCGAACAAACATTAAGGAATTAACATGATTCCTACGAAACCCAACTTATTCAAGAACAAAACTAAGCTTAGCATACCAAGCTCGAGGAGACTGTTTTAGGCCATAGATTGCTTTGTGAAGTTTGCACATCAAATCTGTGTCATTGGATTAAGAATAACCTGGGGGAGTTTCATATAAACCTCTTCTTCAAGATCACCATGCAAGAAGGCATTCTTGACGTCCATTTGAAAAAGAGGCCATGCATGATTAATGGCAACTGACAACAACACCCTAAATGTGACCGGAGCAAATGTCTCTGTTTGTACCATACTTGACCAACGGATCATATCATCTCTTTTCAAAACAACCATCTGGATAGCTAATATTAGTTTTAAATATCCTAATATATGTTCACAGATAATATCATGATTAAAATCACAATATTATTTCTCAATAATAATTAAAAATTATCGCAACTACTTTGTCATCCAACGGTCTAAAACTTTACTCAACTAACGGCCTCGATTGCTTAAGAAGATGGTGTAATTTTGTATCCAAACAATATTGTTCTATATATTCTGAATATATAAAATTTACACGATCAAATTTATAATCTAATAGAACGATAACAATTTATTAATTATTTGTATTTATCCAATATTTATTTGTATGGGACGGCCCAAATGATTAGGTGTTTGGACTAAAGGGCGTGGTTTCCAATGTATTTGCTATCTAAATTCTATTGATAGTTCAGTTTGGTCCAAATTGGTTATTAATTCGTTGGTAATTAATTTTCTATTATTATTTTGAATTGTCATTCAAAGATTCAGCCAAACCTGATTTCCCGATAATTTCTAAGATCATATTTACATACTTAACCCAAAAAGGGATTTAAAAATAATAGTAATAACAAAAGAGAAAAAAAAAATTTAGCATTCAGATCTCTGAATTTCGTCTTCCTCCTGCTGCGACACGGAGTGCCTTAACATTCAGATCCTTATTCTTTGCCCGCTTCCTTCTGATGCGCCGCCTCCACCTACTCCTCCAGCTCAATAGTGTTTTCCAAACTTGCTGAATATTTTTGGACCTGGGCAACATTCACGACGCCCGCATCAGCGGCAATAAGATCTACAACCGCAGCCCTCGCGTCAGACACCGCCTTTGCAGCCCTCTTTGCTGCTGCATCGGCATTTTTTGTGCCAGCTTTAATTCTCTTCAAATATTCCTCTTTGCTTACCTTGGGAGCTTGTTCGGCGCTGGCCGTACTGTGCTCGGGGGCTTGTTCGGCGCTGGCCATGCTGAGCTTGGAGAATGAAAAGTGGGGAATAAGGATAAAGAAGAGAGAAGATAAAGAGGCGGCTATGTGAAAAAGTTGGTGAATAAGGGTTTTTGTGGGTGTTTTGGGTCAGTCACACATTCCTCCACCTAATAGCTCAAAAGTTTGAGGAAATTACATTTTACACTCTTTAAGTTTGAGAGAAATTGTAATTTCATACAATATTTTTGAATCATTTTAATATCATCTATTATTTTTATTTTATACATCTGTCTCAATTTATATTTCTACTAATTTCTCTCTTATCTTCTTACGCGGACATCGCATATCCCATAATATTGTGCCACGTAAATTTAAAAAAAAAATTATAACCGAAAATCTCAATTCTGACAAAAAAAATTTCTTGAAAAAAAAGAAGAAGAAACTTTCGATCTATTCCTGTTCAACTTACGATCCCCTTCAACATTTGATCCTACAACTCTCTTACCCTCTTCCCATAACACTCCATTTCCTTCTTCTCGGAGACCAATTAAGCATTATTGGAAGCTATGGCTACAATCAAAACGAGAAACTATGGGTACAATCAGATCGAGCCAAGTCAAAGTTTAGGGCAGGGTCAACAAAATTTGGTACAACACTATCCCATATATGATTAGTCCGAATATTAAGCCTATGCTCCATCCAAATTAAAAGAACCACTTCCCAAAAACATCCCCTGCTCATTTCTCAAAACAAATCATGCAGCTGATTTCTAGAGGCTGACTGGCCCATCAAAATTTAGTTGAATGAAATTTGGGATCTAGGGGGTGCCATTTAATGTTTGATAGGTTATTATCGAGACTTGTTGTCTTATTTTTTTTACTTACTTGAAGAAAGGAGTTCCCCAGAGAGAGAAAGCAGTAGCCCCAGTTCTCTCATGATAAGGTTTAATACCTCTGAAGTGTATTATTTCTATCATTCCATATTTGCCAGCATATAATCATAACACGACTTAAATCACGAAGCCCATTATTATCCACATGGCCAAGATCACAAAGCCAATCAATGGCCCCATAGAACTCAAAGTTCAAGTTACTAGGCACATTAATTTTGCACACATTCCAAATTGCAAAATCACGTTTTAAAACAAAAGATGGGTCCGAGATTCATCTGCCTTGTTGCGTATGGGGCATTTAGTATCAATATCTTTGATGAACTTACCTAGCCCTACTTTGGTTTGTAGTCAATCATGCAAGAACATCCTCGCAAACATTTTTACTTTAGGAGGAAGTTTCAACTTCCACATGCGCTTAATCAACACGCTTTTGGCATCAGGATTATGCCAATTGTTTTGGAATCCACGTACGTAGCTGACTTAACTGAAAACATACCCGCTTTAGAGCAACCCCAAACAATTCTATCCTTCGAATCATCTTGTCTTGTGGGACCAAAACAACATGTCCTGACTATTACCCACTGTCCCTCTCATACCCCTAGCCAGAATATCGCGACAATTAAGAATGCCCTTCCAAGCCAATGAGTAGTGTTGTTTGATCTTATTATACAAAAACTCTTCTTGAGAAAGGTATTTCCTCTTAACTAACTGAACCCACTAGTTATCTTCTTCTGTCAGAACTTTCCAACCTAACTTAGCAAGACAAGTATTATTAAAAGATCAAGCCTTCTAATTCCGAGTCCCGAATCCTGTTTGCTCATCCTGTTTGATAAGCGTTATTCTCCCTGCCTCTGATAATGTATTTGCCTTCCGGCCCAAAAGCTTTTGTTTTACCCATTTTATAAGCTCATTTTCATTTATAGGGTTCTTCCAAAAAACAATGTTATGTATCCCAACGTACTTCCCAATAGTTGTTTTATGCTGAAATTGTAGCACTTGAACTATATCATTTCTTAGTTGTGAAGAAGTATTTTGGGACAAATATAAAGACGATTTATGAACGTTCCCGCAGCCTTAGCAAAAGCATTAAGGATGTTAAGAACAGTTAAGGCGCCCTTTATAATGGCTTTAGCAAACAACAAGCAGTCATCAGCAAAGACTAGATTAGAAATTTTCAAACCCTTTGGTGAGGAGGGGATACCCACATGCGTTTTTGGATTGGAAGTAGTCAAGTGGAGATGTCTAACTAAAGACTCCATGCACACGATAAAAATATATGGAGAGAAAAGGTCACCTTGTCTGATAGCCCTTTGAGGGTAAAAATAGCCATGAGGCGCACCATTTATAGGAATCGAAAAAGACATAGAGGTAATACATTCCATAATAAGATTAACCCAATTATCATTTAAACTAAATTTTTGAACACATACCTAATGTAGTCTCAGTTGAGAAAGTCGTAAGATTTTTCCAAATCAAGCTTGATTCCCATCACCCCAATCTTGCCCTTCTTCCTCTTGAAACCTGCAAATGTTTCATGGGCAATGAGTATATTATCCAGAATTGAAGGACTCTAGGCAAATGCACCTTGGTTTTTAGAGATACATTAATCCAATAAAGGCTTTAGCCGTTGAAAAATTATTTTCGTTATAATTTTACAGCTAACATTACATAAACTAATTAGCCAATAATAGTTGTCCTATCGGATAAAGGGTCGTTTTTGAAGGAGACTCTAGCTTGGTGTTGGCGGCAATAAAGAATCAAGGGGAATATTGCTCATCCTTTGGTTGTGTAATCAACCATGTTAAAGTCTTCATCAGAGAGATGGCTCATTCGCAGGTTACCCATGTACAACGGGAAGGTAGCCCTGCAGCACATCGCCTTGCTGGTATGGGTATTGGGAGGTCTCAAGAGATTATGTGGTTTGATGAACCTCCCAATTTACTCCAAGATGTTTTAGTTAAGGACGGAATGTAAGTTTCTTTATTGTTCAGCTGAGGATAGGTCTCATTGTTGTGTTGGGCGCTCTTTTTCCCTTCGATCGGGTTGAAATCTCCGGCAAGGTTTTTATCAAGGCCCATTATGCACGCTATCCTTAGGTTATACATATTCTTCGTTGCTTAATGAATATCGTACCGTTCTAAAAAAGAACGTGGGGAAGATGGAATTCAATTCGGAGTTACGAGAGTCGAGTTACAATTCGAATTCTAAAAACGGCAAAATTGTAATTTCACGTGAAGAAATTTAAGTGGGATTAAACCCCAATGCGGTTACTCCTTCCTCACTATCTGCAGACACTCTCTCGCTCCAACTCTCGAACACTCTCACTCTCTCTTTAGCACCAAGGGCTTTAGCCTTCATTTTTCCATTAGCTTACAACAAATCGAACCTTAAACTCCTATATTTCGAACCTATGGAATTCGAGGAACACAACCATGGTCTTGCATGCATCATCGAAGCACCGTGAGGTGCTTATCCAGTGAAGCCGAGAGCCTCAAGCTCTGTTATGAAACCAGGTAACAAGATGTGATGAATTGTGGTCGGTTTCAAGCTTAAATTCGACAGTTTTAAACCCCTATTATAGTCTGTGCATGCATTCCCAGCTCCGGCGACGAACTCTGGTGAAAACCGTCGAGTTTGAAGCCATCTGGGGTTGTTCTTCTCTGGGTTTTATTCCGTTTTAGTTTAGCGAGGAAATGGTGAAGTTCTAAGCTAAGGTTTCGTGTTGTAACTTATGCATACTCTGTTTGCTTTCCCAAAATCTGGCGAGCACCTTCAAAGAAAATCCGTAGAATCCAAGGTGGATTCCACCTCCAATCAACCTAAAATCGTTGCAGGTGAGTTTCTTAATTCTTTAGGGGTGTTTCCTATAAATTTTGGGGTTAAGTTTGGACTGAAATCGAGTTCTACATCGTTCTGGGCTTTTCTTCAGATTATGGTGATTTCCTGTGCCGACAAGCGGCGGCAGACGACAGTCACCATTAGGGTTAACGCGACAACGACCATTCTATTAGTTTTAGCGGAATCTTTAGACGGTTAATTAAGGTATATTCCATATCTCCTACGTACATTTTTTGATGACCGGTGTTTGGCTCCGGCGCCGACGAGTGTGGCGTCTACTCATCGAACCACGGTGGAGAGTACGCCGAAGAGTGATGCCAATGCGCGCCGCGTATAAGACCCGAGATTTACCTGTAGGTTTTTTGATGTTCTGAATCATGTGGAGCCTTCCGTTTGTGCAAATTTATTGTCTAAATAGTAGTTTTAAACATAGTTTGGTTAAATGCCAAGAAATGCTTAGTTAAGTTAAGATATTACTTTCACAGGTTCAAGTTAGGTTAAGTTGGAGCCATGCAAGGAGCCTAGGGTGGTAGTGGATCCTTTTGAAAACAGATTGTTTCAAATAACTGTTTTTGATGCATGAAAGAGTGAGAAAGAAACGTGGCTAGCATGTCTAGTTAGACTCGCCTTAGGGGGATAGTCTTTGCTAGCAATCCTTAGTTTTTTTTTTTTTTTTTTCCCGATCTAAGGCTGTTTCCAATGGGAGGTGAGGAAAAAAAAAAATCAAACGTTTGGTCCAAATCATCTCCAAAGATATATTTTGGGGTAAAAAAAAAAAATGAATTTTGGGTTTGGGGCGGGAATTTGGGTCTTCTATCTCTCCGGATAGAGAAGGCTTCAAGTAAGTCGATGCCCCACTCAACTCTGCTTCATCACGTGAAAAAAGGCCATGCGAGCCCCATTCAATAGCAACAAAACGATAGATGGATACTCTGTGGGTGAATGCACAACAAACATGGGTTGCGCATGTAATCCATGCGCAGGAGCAAACTCTTATGGTATCTCCAAGGGAGGGGTGGGAAACCAAAAAAATCCAAAATTTGGGCCCAAAACCTCTCTAAAGGATGTAGTTTGGGGAATAAGATAAGGTTGCAAGTGAGACCAGCTGCAACAGTCAGCCCACGAGAAGGCAACCCCACGTGGGTCGGCTGCGAGCGAATGCTTTTAATTCAAGTTGTAGGATTTAATGTGAGCCATTGGGTCATATCCCATGTGGTCTCTTAGTTAGTTTTTATTGAGTCATCTCTCATGACAAATGTAAGCATCTCATAGAATGACTTAAGAGTGAATGGCTAGGATGATTTTGTAATGATGTGATAGAGTGAGAGAGTGAGCTGGCACCTCCTCTAATGGTAATATATTATCTTCACACATTTGGTGTGAGAGTAAGAATCCAATGAAGATTTCGAGCTCTGTTACATTCTCCATTTTTCTGATTTCTTGTTCTGCAATTTTCCAGAACTCATATATTCATTCCATTGAAATCATACACTCATAATCAATATACTAACACCTTAGGCATGGAGACTGTGGAAAGCAGGGAAGTCTTTAAAGTTGATTAACGAATGATTAAGGGACTCGCACACTCTATCTGACATCCTACATTTGCATACATGTTAGTGTTTTATGTGTGCAACAACTTTCTGAGGACAGACCAACCATGTCATCTGTGTTTCTGATGTTATTGTTGAAAAAATAATACTCTAATTTCAACTGTTAGGCGACAGGTACCCGTTGTTGGAAACCAAAAAGCCAGGCTTCTTTGGTGGAAAAAGATTTTTCTTTTAAGAACTCATCATCTTCGAGCAAGAACGAAACATCTTCAGCATATGACTCTATAACAACAGTCTCGAGGCTTGACACGATTCAATTAATTGCACATCTTGTGCGTGTAATTTATTCGAGGCATTGTTCATAACAGTGTAAGTTTGAAATAATTTCCGAATGCAGCTTTGAAAACTTGTAAAAATTTTCTCTTTTAATTCTTTGGGTCTAGATTTAGCATAGAATTCATTGAATAAGTGAGCAAAAATGGGCCATAAAATATCACACAAAAAATTGCTCAAAAAGCTACTGAGAAAAAGTTAGATTTCAACTACACACTCACCACCCCAAAAACATGGACATCCAAAACTATCCCAAAAATCAAATAACAACATACATTCACGCTGAGTTCTGAC
Organism: Crataegus laevigata; assembly: GCA_963580275.1. Lineage (NCBI taxonomy): Eukaryota > Viridiplantae > Streptophyta > Magnoliopsida > Rosales > Rosaceae > Crataegus > Crataegus laevigata. Next base: position 13,842,076 of record OY756946.1, read on the forward strand.
ACTAAACATAAAGAAACACCTACTAGAAATACTTGTTGAAAATCTAAGTCCGTATTTTCCCTTTCTTTGTAGTCCTTCTCTCATCAACCCTATGAATAGACTCGACCACGCGTTCAATAGGTGGGTAGTAATAATTGATATAACAAAAATTACATATGGCATTATCTTAATGAATAAGTTTGTTAATATAGCTGTGGTAATTAGAAGGGTATTATTGTTATTGTGATATTTGGATATATAAGGAATTGTATAGCTTTTATTATGATAAGACCATATTTATGCGACTTTGTTATTTTATTTCTTTGCATTTACTTAGTTAATTTCCATTTATTTTGGTAATTTAAGTTATTTTCGTATTATTGTAGGTCCAGTTGGTAAAGATGACAATACATAATCAAATGGAGCAATTTGGAGCAGTTTTGGACTTGGATTTGATAGCATGCATGGCATCTGGGCTGGACGTTTTTGGTGTTTAAATGGTGTTAGACATGTGCTAAACTCTGGAGAAATGAAAGTTGAGGCTTGGAAGACAAGGAATTACACAAGAACCGTGCCGAACCGTACCCAGGCCTACTTGATAAGTCCCTTTTAGACTCAAAGTATTTTATTCATACTAACATTTTTACTGCATAGTGGATATATTTGTATTTGTGGATGTATATTCATATTATGAATGCATATATGTACATTTGAATTGTGTTTTTGTTTTTGTTTGCTTGGTGTCAAGGATGTTTACGTTTTAGAAAGCTATTATGCTTTATTTGTTAATTCATCTAGGTAAAAAAGGAAGGCCACATAGTTTTCTTTTTTTTTTTTAAGGAAACAAGGCCACATAGTTTTCAGGCCTGGATAAGGGTGGCAAAATGACGCTTTTCTTATGCCACTTTTTGCTATGGTTTCAATCGTTGTTGTTAGTCCTGCAACTGAGAATTATCTAATGTTTATGGCTCACTGTTGTGTTTTCCCTGTTTTTAGGGTAATTCTCAATTTACCACCATGGTTTTCATACTTTCACAAGTTTTTTTTCATCTCAGTCTCATACCTAAAGTGAGGATTGTGAGACACTACATGCTTATGTTAGGCTTTTTGTCAAAAGCTCCGTTAACGCATGACATGGTGCCATGTGTCACAGACCCCATGTGTACATTAAAAAATTTGAAAAAATAAAAAATTGTAACATTGCTTTTTAGTGATGATTAAGTGTCAAAATCTTAGTTTCTTAGGAAAAGGAAAAATAATACATAAGTAAAGCAAACATTTACAGGGTTTTCTCTACTAACAAAATTTCTAAGCTGTGAAAGATAGGCGGGTGGAGGAAAAGGACGGGAAAGAATGGGGAGAGATACTAGGAGAGAAGAGAATGCTCCTCCGAGGTCAATACGGGGTAGGGGAAGAAAAGAGTCTTATTGGCGTTTCAAAGAAGGAAGCAGACAGTCGTACACTCGTACCATGCGTGAGGTCAATATGAGTTTATCTCCAATTTCGAGGCTGGGCTTCCCCAAATCAACAATATCCTCACTCAACCTGTTCATCATATAACAACTCATAAATTATTTACTCCAACACAATACCCCTCGCTCTCTCTGGTTTTTTTTTTTTTTTTTTTTTTAAATGTGAACAAAGTTTCAATTGTAAAGAAACTAACCATTTCCATTCACCGGTTGCTTTTGCGTGCCTCTTGACAGCACGGTACAGTCGATCCAGACTATACAACAACAATCCATACACGCACTGCGCTTCTTTGTCCTGTAAATTACAAATAAAGTATCAAGACCAACTTCTTTGCTTCTCTGTTTCTCCAACAAATAAAGTTTGTGAATGTGCTTCTTCCGGAAACCAAACAAAAAAGCATACAATAATATAATGTCGAGGACACTTACGAAACAAGAATGACTACTACAACCCCAACAATATGCATTAGAAACAACACATTCACAAATTTTATTATTGTGAATGTGTTGTTTTTATAATGCATACATAATCATCCAAATTAGATTTCTTATGCATACACTTCATCCAGCAATACCCTCCAACTCACATTACATAATCATCCAAATTATTCACAAAGAAAAACAAAGAGTGACTACAAAAGAAAATTAGAGGAAAAAAAAATGACCATGATTTAGAAACAACACACAGATGAAGTTAAAAATCAGAATCAGATCTCACCACATAACAAAATCAATGAGAGGTTGCAACTATTAGCACTTTCTTATCAAAATTTTACAGATTCAAATCCTTGTTTTCATTGCAGTTTTTCATTACAAATCATCAAATAGATCATTACCCAACTCTAACAGAACAAAACAACGAAGATTTTTTTATATATTTTTCAGTGTTTTATAAATAAAAAATGAGCCTTGAGGCGCGCCTAGACGGCCTTCGAGCGGGGCGGTGAGGAAAACACCTTGCCCAACAGGAGTAGGCTTAAACTCACCTAGGCGTGGTCGAGGCGCGCCTAGGCGCCTGAGGCGTCAGTTGGGGCCTTTTTTTATTTTTATTTTTTAAGGTAAGGGTTAACCTATACTGAAGAAATTTTTGAATTGATTGTTGATTATTCTTCTATAATGTTTGATTTCGACTATATATGCTTAATTTTGGCTCTATGTGTTTGATTTCAACTCTATTGTTGATTATAATTATATATAATTATAATATAATATATATTAATAATCAAACGCCTTGGCTTTGCCTTTTAAAACATTGATTTTTTTTTCCAGATGAAAAAACAAAAAGAAAAATAGAATAATCAAAGAGCATATAAATGCTGATAAAGTACACGGACATCAGCTCTCGAAGTAAAATAAGGACAGTAAAGTCACAGCCGCTTTTTTCTGTTAAGCAAAAATAGTTTGCCAAGTGGCCTAAATTGTTGAAACAAAAAGATAACTCAATGTGCCTACATTTTTTATATTTATGTGGAGCTAAAAAAACTGAAACTGAAAAGGAATATAGAAGCAGTGGTTGCTAACTTCTTGTTATCCTAAGTTTAGCTATATTTTATTGGAGTTTGCTATTACCTTATTTGATTTGCTAAAAGTTTATGGCTCTATGAGTTCATGAATTGCTTCTCCTGTGCAATCTTTGCATGCAATATACTTATCACATCTAATTATTTGTAATCTAATCTAAGGGCTCTAATTTACTTATCAAATCTAATTATTTATATTCTTCAGAATGCAATATTATGCATAAGTGCACATTAAAGAATTAAAGAGAGCAAATAGTGTACCCAATCCTTCTCAATGCATATAATCCTGAATTAAATGAGTAAGATAAAAGTTCATAAACATTTTCTTGCAGATGAATACCATTTGAGACCTGTATGCTATGAAATAATTGCCCAATACTAATATTTGTGTAGTTCTATATTTGAAGCTCTTCTAAATAAAATCTCTCTATTGACAATCAATACAATAGACAGTTTTAGAACTGAATTCTTACCATCCCTTGACCATAAAAAGTACGATACTGCATAATCTGTTTCTCAACCTCCACAACCAGTAACCTCCGCTGGATCCGAGCAATTCTTCCCCTTCCTTCTGCTCTAGTATCCTGATTTGCATAAGTAGAAATGAGATTGAGCAACTAATACAAACAGCAAGAGAAGAACAAATTTGCACAAATGGTAACATTAAAACATTACAGAGCTTTACAGAATTAAAATATTTTCAGATGACTTTAGCTTTGATGTCTTTTCATAAGTCCATCAGGCATACATTATGAAAAATGTACCAAAAACTTTTTGTAGCCCACAAAATAAATAAATAGTTAAATATTTCTCAATTACTATTTGACATACGAATTTTGGATGTCAAAGAGAGGAAAAAGAAGTTTATGGAGAAAACTGAATTCTACGTGTTTTAGAAAGTTTTGCAGTAGGCTAGTAATGCTGTTGTCTTTAACTGTGAACAATTGTTTTGAACTCTGCGCAATAAGTTGGAGTTGATGTAATCCATTACAAATATCCATGCATAGAAATGAAACTACATCTTCATGTGAGAATACTCACATGCAGGCATTAACATCCTTAGGATAATTTAACTTAAGAATATTTATAAAAAATAAAAAATAAATAAATAAAAGCTTAAGAAACCTCTCCTACCTGTTTGAACCATGCACGCACTACCATTAGCAGAATGAGGGAGAGGAAGAATGCCGGTAAAGCAGCTAGAATAGCAAAATTGATCTCATTTGCCCTCAGAATTTGGTTGAGTTCAAGCATCGCCCTGTTCATAATAAGATCATCTTTAGGAACTGAAACATGAAATAAGATGGTGCATCTGAAAAACTTGCGTATTAACCAAGACACCAGGATCAGAAACGCACGTTTCAATATCCAGCTTTAGCTTCTGAACCTGTGTGGCACCAGGCATTATAACATGAGAAATAATATAAACAGTGGTAACAGTACTGATAACAGGTAATGGATACTACCTGGATCAGCATAGCACGAGCCAGCTCCCCATTAAGAAGGTTCTGAATAGGATGTGTAAGTTCCTCTTCGTACCTATATATTCATAAGATTAAAAAAAAAAAAATCTATTTTCAAGTAGACATGGGATTTTTTTTTTATGAAACACACACATACGATTTCAGAACTATACACTAAACAACCAGTGAACCATATGCATCTTAACAAAACCATGAACGAGTTTCTAATCTACTGTTTTACACATACCGGATACCGGCAGAGTACTTGTTTAGGCTTATCTGGAATTTCAAGAAGATTGAAATAAAACAACCAAATCATAAATTAGATTACAACATATATTAAAAATGGGAATTTTTTTTTATTGAAATACAACATCCATTCCATTCATATGAACTTCAACAACAAAAAAAAAGGTAAATTAGCATCCATCATTTCAATCATAAGACATCAAATTATTGCAAAATTTTCTAAGAGAAACAAAATGAGAGGTTCAGAGGATAAGACCAAGCTCCAAATATGTACACTAAATGAGAAACTCAAATCTGAATAAATTCATTGATTTAGTAGACTCAAGGATATAGGTCACATTCAAGAATTTAATAACAGACATGACAATTTTATTACACAATTCCATAGATCATGTTTTACTGCATTCACAAGTCTCAAAGTTGTTTCAACAAAAACTTATCATGTCAAGACTCGAGACAAGAGTTAACCAAAGCTACGTATTTATACAAGCACATTTTAAGTTTTATAAAAAGAGGCTAGCACAAAGACGCAACAGAAGCAAGCATACTATAAATACCAACCTGGCCATGACTATTTCAAGCATTTCCTGATCTGATGCATTCTCTGGGAACTTTTGGCCTTTTGTCTGCTCAATGAAAGCCAGTAACATTCTACAAACCAGCAGATAGATATGTTAGGTTAAAAGGCATCAACCTGTTTAGCAAAATAAACTAACACTGGATGTGCTATGTGAATGTGATAAAAGGATAAATAAATAGAACACAAACCCAGTGATCTGCAAAGAATAAGTTTCGTTAGTATAATCAAAGGATATAGTAATATTCCCTTCTGCCTCTTAAAAACACTTTTTTTTATAATAAATTTGAGAAACACTCTGTATAAAACAAAAAGGGGAAATTTTAGCAATACCCAAACTAAAAGGGTAAAATCTTTATTAACTACACCTATTAATGTAAGTCACAGGTAGCACAAGTGATCCAAAGCCCGCGGAATAAAAAATGAAATGGAGAAGGATTTAACAGTTAGAAAGAATAGTTTTCTAAACCACTGCATTAATTGTGAATTGAACATCCCCTCCTTCCACTAAAAAGAAAGGGCAACTGCCCACCACTGACGTAAGACTTAATAAGTCACAATCTGCATGTTGATCACTTTCATGACTTGAGAAATGTGAATGCCACGATCAGCATTTTACTACCCACAGTTTAAGTAATAGTATGAATTAAAGGGGGAGATAAAAACATTAACCTGTGTAGAGAATTAGAAGTTAGTTGCACTTCTTCGTGATCCATCATTCCTTTATGTCTTTTCCTGAATGTCTCAAAGAGTTCATCTCTAATAGACAGAAGCTAGGAAAAATTGAGCCAAAATATAGCTGAAGTCATTAGAATATTCAGATGTTTATATAAATATGAAAAAGGTTATTTGCATATACAGGAGAGAGAGAGAGAGAGAGAGAGAGAGAGAGGGACGGACGAAGGTTGAGGTCGGAAGTGAGTGCCATCGTTTTAATAATGAGATAATACTTCAAACCAAAACTTTGAGTAAAAACAGAACAATTACAATACACTTAATTCTCAAGGATGCATATTAAAGGCTGGATGAATTAAAATTTTAAATGGAGAAGATCATCCTGGTTCTCAACAATATGGGCTAAGTGGACTCTTCACATCTTTTCCTGCAATCTATGATAGGAGAAACTGAGAGGGGTTTGGCTAACAGGCACTCTGCCAAGATGAGACACGAGCATACTTTGACTTCAAAAGGCTAAAGAATGACTTCAGTATGCAATTTTTTATTTTTATAAAGAGACGATATTATAAGAAGAAAGGGGAAAGCAAAGAGGGCAGTCAAGAAAATCACCCAAAACAGAATACAGAATAAACACAGCCAACCAGAAAAGCTAAAACACCCAAACACCAATTATTAGGCAGCCCCTTCCAATCTAAACAAAATATAGAGAGAGAGATTCCTGGGAAAACTGAAGCCCAAAGGGCAGACAAAAACTGAACTCTATCCCTTAGGTCTCCTAAACTGACTCTAGCATAATCTTCGAATATATCTACCTGGTGTTCTCATGTAATGGCTGACGAGATGGGTTCCCTTAGTGATACCAAAAAATAAATTCGAGCTCTTAATCGATAATATAATCCATCCAACTTAAGAAACAAAATACTGCAGGTATTTGAACTGCTAATGTCTGCTATAGCTTCCATGAAGAGTAAAACAATTTATCTGGCTGTCAGATGCACTCTGAATTTTATTTTTTTACCACTTCAGAGAGGAGATGCGAGAAATTAATAAAAACCGAGGAGAAGATGTCCTCTAAAATGGCGAAGACAAAAAAGCTGAAGCATTGTCCACATTCACCATAGCAACCATATAATATCCAAGATTTAAAAATAATAAAAAATCAAGGTATTGAGAAACAGCATTGCAATTTGAAGTAATAACAGAAAATGAACTCTCCCTAATCTCTGAAGATACCAAACATAACCCCTTCCCACAAATAATCCACCTCTTACCCCCCTACATCCCAAAATCTGTCTACTCCTTTCCACCAAATTCTTTTTTTTATCACTGTGCCTCTTTCTTCCTCCAACTTACTTGTGCTTCTTACAAATAATGCCACACATGTAGCTGGAATCTCTCAGCTCAAATTAGCCTTCACAAATAACCTCAGCCAAACAATCAATGCTACTGGACTGTGCAAAAACAGATGACCCATTCTCAGCATCTTTTATCACAATTCACACACCAATGTTGACAGTACAGACACAAAAAGAGGTGTTCTCCTTTGAACCATATCACAAATATTACGCTGAGCACTATCGAAGCTAATATCCTTAGGGTGTATTCAATAGAGATTTTAAAGGATTTTTATGGAATTATAAATCCACGGATTTTGATGGAGTTTTAATTAAATTACAGACTCCATGGAAATATATCACAAATTTAAGCCTCTGAGAAACTTCTATCAAAGGTTAATTTATAAAGTGATCATCTGAAAATATAAACTTCATGTCAAGACAGTTACATGGCACCATAGCTTCCTTCACTTTCAGTCAAATAGCATAACAAATATTTTTTAGAGCAGTAGAAAATTAAAGCACGATATAAGTTGAATAAATATACCGGTTGCTCCACATGATCGCTAAAGAAGCTGACTGTTGAATCCCTAGCTTCATGAACCCAATTGTCAATGTCAGGACTTCCCATCAGACTACTATGTCCTATAAGCCACACAGAACAAACTGAGAGGCCAACCGCACCACATGTGTAATGGATCCAATATTGTGTTACCTTCCTTGGTTTACGATGTTTGCAAACCTATCACATAAATAAATCAAAGAAAAAGTATAAAGAAGTATACGAAAAAGAAAAACAGAAAATAAAATAAAAAAAAATAAAAAAACGAAAGGCAACTATTTCTTGCATATTCTCAAAAAGATGGATAAAGTATATAAACAAGAACCAATCATAAGCCAGTTGATACACATGATCTATCAGCTGCTTAAAATTACAAGGTACTACCGGTATGCCAGATAATCATGTCATCCAGCTTACCCAACAAAAGCTATACTTAATTCAATTGAGAACATGTGGCAGAAGCTCTTACAATAGAAGACAAGTAAGAATCAAGCTTGTGCAGATTCTGATAAACCAAATTGATAGCATCCTTAATTTCACAGTCTGTCCACTGGGATCCTTCTTGATTTATTTCCGGGAGTTTCTCAAATAGTAGTGGAACTGAATAGCTGCCCTCAACAGACGAATCAACCTGCATGGCAATTAAATATACATATTACAATGGTTTTTTCATGTTTCGTGATTTATTCTCTTTTTGAATTTCAGAAGGTGAAACAATCTTGAAAATAAGGCTACCACCACAATAAAATCAAGTTCAAATGTTCAAGAAGCTACCTGCCGCATTGCATGCACATGGCCAACAGATGCCTCTAGTTTGAAGAATAAGCCATTAATTATAATTAGTAAGGAAGGCAATGAATTCTCTGGATCTCTCACTAACCCATCTCCAAACTTGTCAATTTCCATGTAAACCTATACAAATCACGATTGACATACATCACATTCAGATATGTGTGCGTGCGTGCACATGTGTGTGTGTGTCTTTGTTTGTGTCTGTGTGTGCGCGTGTTGTGGGTATTCTTAAGAGGATCCCTTTGGAAGAATAGTTGAGAGGGTTGTTCCAGACACTCCACAATGAGGTTCAATAATCCAAACTGACTACAGTTTTGATCTCCATCCAAGAACCATGCCTAAAAAAAATCATTGAAATCCAAAATCGTTTGACAATTTGATATCATACATTTAGTTCTTTTAGCAGAAAGATTGTGTCCGTCTATTTCTTATCTTATTGTTTGATGACTATATGATTTTGGATTTTGGTGATTTTTTGCAAGGACGATCTTTGAACGAAGTCCTAAAAGTTAAACAATTTGGATCAACGGATAGCTTTGATGGTTGGGCTCACCTACAATCCTTTTTCTAGTAGAAAGGGATCCCCCTTATGAAGCTCTCACTCTGTGTGTGTGTGTGTGTGTGTGTGTGTATACTATATATTAAATATATATATATATATATATATTGGTGTGTGTACTGAAGGGAAAATATAGAATTTGACTGAAAGCTAATGGCTATAATTGGTCATCTCTATCTCCTCAAAAAATTAGAAACCATATTCAAATTAATGATATATGAACAAGGTAAAGCAAACCTGCGCCAAAAATGTGGCGAGAGAACATCTCAAGCTAGTTAATACAGTTATCCTTTCAGATATGTGAGCAGATGCAGAGAGGGATATACTCTGTATAGAAGAACCTTCAGCAATGCATCCACGTATCAGCTGAATTGCACATTCAATAAAAGCATGTGGCCCTCTCTCTAACACCATAAATTTAACTTTTTGAGCATTAGATCCCTGAAATCAGAAATATCAAACATAAGTCTGTGATTGTGTATCATTTGTATATAACATCAATATTTGTGTGTGGTTTATTCAAATCATAGCCAGCACAGACAGACATGCATAAATGCAGGAACATAGCCATGATTTGCATTGTGTGGGGGAAACCCAGAAAGTAAACTGACTTTGTTTGTTTTATTTCTAGTAACAGAATGTGGCTGGTAAGATCAATTGTTATATTACCATTTTACCCAGTTGTTAACAGATGCATTACCAGCTACAAGTTATAGTCAAAGAAAACCGCTTATATGTAGCTTATCTTCAATTTAACAACATAACATGAAAATTAACTAACTATACGTTATGCAATATGGCTTATACACAGTATGATGATAGGAACGATTTAAAATTATGTAAAACAATCTCAATGTCACAAAGATTTAAGGTTGGTGTTAATAAAGAAAAGTTAAGGGAAAGTGGTAGAGTGAAGGAAAACAAAAGGTTCTTGCATGAGCAGGAAAGGACTTTTCTTATTTGAATAACAGAGGAAGCTTTGCCTTCCGTGTGAACCTGCTTGGTGAAAATTTGGAACTGCCCCACCTAACTTAAAAATATGAAAAACAACTAACACAAAGAAAACACCTGCTGATTCTAATCTCCAGGTCCAGGTCCTCGAATGTGGCCTGGCTGATACCAAGCGAACCCTTTCCACCAAAAGTTGTTGAACCATCATGACCAAACAATTTATACATCCTGTGGCACAGATCCTTCAACTCTTACTTCTCAAAACCGATTTTGAACCTTCCCAAACTGGCTTATTTCCAATAATTCAGTATATCATCTGTTTATTTTTCTCAAAAACAACTTTTTGCTCGTGAAATCGTGTCACCTAAAAGGCTTTAACCTCCCAAATCCTGGCTTCCAGCAGAACTTCAGCAGTAAACTCAGAAAAGACTGGCAACTCTTCTTTCTATTTCATCCATCAAATAGGGAAGCTTCTGTAGTTTAGACATTTTGATAGGTTCTTTCGTGATATGCTTCTTTTTTGTTAATTTGTTGCTTGGGTGCTTGGGTTGTTCTGTATTTGTTTTTGTTTATATTTTCACATGTTTTTATTTGCATTCCCCTCTTTCTGTAATCTATAATGTAATTAATGATGTTGTGTTTTATTTCTCACCTCAGCCCTAGATTGCCAAAACTGCAAGTTCTTCTGGATATTATGCAAATTGGAGAAGATATATTCCAACATATCATGTAGAACGTCAAAAACTCTGGATGCCTCTGTCGATACCCTGCATATTTAAAGAAACAAACATTTAAATGTTTTCATTTATCACTAATATGATCCAATAGTACATAAACAATGGCATTCTTCCAACAAAGCATAATATTTGTTGATCAAAATAAATTTAACCATCTCATAACAACAAAAGTGATAATTCGTGGGCACTGATTCAAGCATCATGTTTCAGTACAAGGGCGCTACGTAGATTTTATAAATTCATGGAGTCCATGAATTTTATTTGATTTCTATACTACATAGAATTTGACTGAATTGTATGTGGAATTTAATGAAGTTTGTTAAACTTCAAACATAGAGTTTGAAATATATTAATAGGCTTGATTTTCATGGAATTTTAACAGTCAAATAAAATACTGTTGTCATGCTTACTTTGGCAGTTATATTATTTATAAAAAAATAAAAATAAAAATAAAAACTATTAACATTACATATACATATTCTGGATTGCCCTAAAATCACCCTAAGTCAGTATTTTGGAAAGTATTAACTACAATTATTATAATGAAAAGGATCATAAAAATATGCATAGTGAAAATAAAAATTAATAGGGTAAGCAAAATATTGAACTACAATTATAGAAAACAGACTTTCTTTTTTTCCTTTTTTCGGTTAACAACCCCCCAACCCCCAACCAAAAGGAAAACTTGTAAGTTGGTAACGCATACAAACAAGAAAGAACAGAGAGGAAGTTGAAGTACAAGCCTTGCTAGCTGGGTGAGTAGTGGTAAGTAGAGATGTGATTTTTGAAGAAGATAAAGCTTGGGATTGGAGTGATAATAACAAAGAAGCAAGAGTGGCTGAGTTGGAGTGGGAAATGGATGAAGAAGAAGGTCCAGGAGATGATGGCAACGAAGAGGAATCCGAGACTGATGAAGCGGCACCTGAGAATACGGAATCTGACCAAGGTGACCAGCCAGAAGACACAAGCATTGAAGGCCGAGTTAGAAGACGCCCAACCTGGATGAGAAACTATGTAAGTGGAGAAGGTCTCTCCGAGGAGGAAGACATGGCTTACTTAGCCTTGTTCACTGATACGGATCCCATCTCTTATGAGGAAGCTGTGAAGAGTGACAAGTGGATCAAGGCTATGGATGCAAAAATTGAGGCTATAGAAAGAAACAATACGTGAGAGTTGATAAAGATGCCATTAGGAGGGAAAGTAATTGGGGTGAAATGGATTTACAAAACAAAGCTTAACGAGAAAGGTGAAGTGGACAAATACAAGGCTCGTTTGGTTGCAAAAGGGTACAGTCAACAATATGGAGTGGATTATGCCGAAGTATTTGCTCCTGTAGCTCGCTTGGATATATTTCGTGTAATATTATCACTTGCAGCTCAGAACAATTGGACGGTTTACCAGTTGGATGTCAAGTCGGCGTTCCTTCATGGGGATTTGAATGAAGAAGTGTTCGTCGCACAACCTCCTGGATATGAACAAAAGGGGCAGGAGCATAAGGTTTATAAGCTCAAAAAGGCTCTATACGGCCTCAAGCAAGCTCCTCAAGCTTGGTACAGCTGCATTGAGTCGTATTTCATGAATGAAGGTTTCGAGAAGTGCCCACATGAACATACCTTGTTTGTCAAGAGAATGAATGGAGGCAAAATGTTAATTGTTTGTCTGTATGTTGATGATCTCATATTTACTGGGAATGGCGAGACTATGTTCAAAGAGTTCAAGCATTCTATGATGAATGAGTTTGATATGGCTGATCTTGGAAGGATGAGTTATTTTCTTGGATTACAAGTGTTGCAGAGGTCAAAAGGTATCTATGTGAGTCAACAAAAATATGCTCAAGAAGTGCTGGCAAGGTTTAACATGGATCAGTGTAATGCAGTTCATAATCCTATTGTTCCTGGTTTCTAAATGATGAAAGATGAAGGAGGCATAAGGGTTGATGGCACTTTGTACAAACAAATTGTGAGAAGCCTCATGTACTTGACAGCCACACGACCTGATATGATGTATGTTGTCAATTTAATTAGTAGGTATATGGAACGACCTACTAAGCTGCATCTTAAAGCAGCGAAGAGAGTGTTGAGGTACTTGAAGGGCACGGTAACTTTTGGGATGTTCTATAAGAAGGGAGGAAATCAAGAACTTGTTGGGTACACTAACAGTGACTATGCAGCAGATCAGAATGATAAGAAGAGTACATCAGGATATGTTTTATGTTAAGTTCAGGGGCAGTCTCATGGTCTTCAATGAAACAACCCGTGGTTACTTTATCTACCACCGAAGCTGAGTTTATAGTTGCAGCATCAAGTGCATGTCAAGTAGTTTGGTTAAGAAGGATCTTGCAGCAGCTCAATCACAAACAATGCAAGTCTACAATGGTTTATTGCGAAAACCATAGTTGCCAGATTCGGCCATTTGGTGTCCGAACTCCGTATCGGTACGTCCGTACTAATACTTTTACAGTTCGGATGTGAATTCGGTTAGAGACACCTTATTCATCTTCATCCTTGTGTTTGTCGGTGAAGGAGAAAAAGGAGAGGTTGGGGAAAGAGAAGAAAGGGGAGATAGAAGAGGGCGGGACAGAGAATTGGACTGGAATGTGAGAACTCAGAGTACATAAAGGGGAAAGGAAACGTCCGGATTTTGGAAGTAAAGTTATTATTTGTTTAATGATCATTTAATAAAAAATATTAAAGAGATGAATGGTGCGGTAGTAAATTAATTATTTGTTCAATGAATATCTAATAAAAAGATGATTAAATAGATAAATTGCTCATAATAAGTAATATTATAAAATATAATTATAAATGTATTATTATCAATATTTTTATATGCAAACTAATTTACATTTTTTTAACGAATTTAAAACGAATCGAACTGAAACCGTACTGTCTATGCCTACTCTCTGGCGAATGATACTTTATGTTACTACCGAATCCCGTACCCGTACCAAACTGCGAACTCGAATTGTACTCATATCTGGCAACTATGGCGACAACAATTCTACTATTAAGCTTTCAAAGAATCTAGTGATGCATGGTCACAACAAACACATAGATGTCCATTTTCATTTTCTTCGAGAGCTCACCAAGGATAAAGTTGTGGAACTAGTTCAATGCTCTATGCAGGAGCAGGTAGTGGATATCATGACCAAACCACTGAAGCTGGAAGTGTTTCTAAAATTGCGGGAGTTAATGGGTGTTTGTTCACTCATAGATGTAAACTAATTGCTGATAGCATTCAGTTTAAGGGAGGATGTTAAAGTTGTTAAGATTTATTAACTGTTAGGGTTGGATTTCCTGGTTTGTAGGGTTGTTTTCAGTAGTTAGTAATAATCCCGATTCTTGAGGGACAAGTTGTTTATTTGCTTCTGACTCTAGTCATGTACCACGTTATTAGGGTTGTTAAAACGTGGGCTGCTTCATTCTAGCTTTTAGTTTTGCTTCTAAGGCTATTTAATGCCATTGTTAATCTTTCAATAAAACACGGAAATTCTCCCAGTCATTGAGTGCACAAGCAAGCATTTGATTACAAGTGTTCTTGAGCATTCATCCTAGGGTTTCAACATTCAATAAATATTTATGTATGTGTGCATACAGGTCTACCGTCGATGGTGTTTTCAAACGTTCTACAAATTCAGTCAAATCCTTCATATTCACAAGCAGGGTCGGCATCTTAAATCCACCAAAGTGAAGGGGAAAAGGCTAGACTTGTTATGGCCTATAATTCACTCTAAAATACACCAAAATCCATTACTTTATGTAATATATTTTGTAAAAATTCTTTGTTGAAAAGACCCAACCTTTTATAGGTTCCATAAAAATTTGACTATAATACACCTACACTCTTTTGTGACTCCTTTTAAAAACCTGAACTGAATAAAACTAATCTTTTAAAATCCACTAAAATCCCAATTGAAGACACTAGGCTTTTAATTAGACCACAGTAAGTGATGCAGGTACTTCTAACACTTAAAATCAAGCAAGTTACTAGTGTGTCCTATTTACCCCTCTAATACAGTTCACACACAATTATTGTGTAGAATAACAGCTGCAACAGAAATTGACATTGAAAAGTGATTATTTATTCATGTATTAGTAATTCAAAAATTTAATGACTTCCACGCGCATCATACTCCAACCGATATCACAATTAAAACTCAACATAAAATCAAAATGTGCAGGTTGGAAAACTAAGTTAATATTACTGGGTTTTTTTTCTTCGTAATTCCATGTTTATAAGACGATATTGTGGAATTGGGATTTAAGCCGAGCCACAAAATTGGCCAACCATAATTTGAAATAGTACTTCCCATTCAGGGGGAGTCGAACGGAACCTAATACCTTCTAAGTGGAGAGGAATACCACTAGACGGTAACACTAGTGGCTTAGTAATTCCATTTTTGGCACCAAGAAATGGGAACAAATGACAAGGTAAAGGATACTAAAAAAGTCTTAAGTATGATATGAATTCCCACAAACCAAATGCAGCCTTATAGAATCACGAAGAAAAAGGAAAAGTGAAGTGAAGTATGTACACGTATATGCAGTTTCTTAGTAGGGATCCGCTCAACTGTACCAAAAAGGGGATAGGAATAGGACCATAGTATCTCATAAAGTCTCTACGGAGACCCTAACATCCCGTTTTTTGTGATCATGACGAAGCAGGGGCTCGTGTGTGCGTGTGTGCGTGTGTGTATACATGTATATATGCATGTGTTTATATGTAAACTCGGGTTTAGGATACTAGCGTATTGGGATTACATGGTGTCCAGCACAAAGTGCAGAAAATGCACAGGTTTACAAGAAATAAAAGCAACCAAAACAGAAAGTAATGTAATAAGAGGCATACCCAGATGATTCCAGTGGATTAAAAGGCAGCGGAAGGGGAAGACATTCTCGTCGTTTTCGTGATCTGGCTTCCCCAGCCCAAGAAAGAATTGGAATTTTCCGGAGAAAATTGGAATCAGAAGCGGGGAGGAAGCGGCGGACTCGGTTCCAGAGACAGTTGGAGTAGAGCGAGATGAGGGGCTTCAGGCCCTTGGCTTCGTTTCCATCGCTCGCTGGGGCTGGACCGACCTCCATTGCCTTCAGTTCAATGCAAAGCTCTGTCGCTCTATATCACTCTCTCTCTCTCTCTCTGTGTATTGTAAATGTGTAATTGTAATGGTATGTATTGTAAATGTGTAATTGTAATGGTATACAGAGAGAGGAGGCGCAAATCGCAATGCACGAAGCCTAAAACACGGATTGTGGGAGCCGGGTTCGACCTGGGCCGTGCGAATTGTGGGAGCCCGGCCGGACCACGATTTCCATTTTTTTGCGTGTGGGCTTAAAACACGGCCGTGTATCATTTTCATTCTTTTGTTTATTAGCAATTAAAATTTTGAAATTAATAATTATGTTATAGATATTATATTAAAGGCACGAGAACCCAGCCTCAGAGTCGTGGGCTCTACTCTAGGCCTGAAGGAAACCACAGCAGGGCTTGCCCTGCAGCCACACCCCCACCACCTGGTCGCGCATTAAGGGTGGCCCAACTTGTCATGAATTTCAGAGAAAATGACACATCCAGGGTCCAGCACCTCCAACCACAAGTTGGCTTAGTGTGATGACCCGTCCCAAATTATTATATATATTTTCTCTCCGAATGTGTAAAGTGACGATATTGCCCTCGTTGGCTTAGTGACGTGGATGTACGTATGCAGTTTTAAATTATTTTTCTCGCCATCGTATTTAGATCGTACTCGAAGTCACGAACACGTTAACGCAAGTTAGGGCCGAATCGGATTCGTAACGAAAATGTTACGAGCAAAGGAATGAGTAAATGGGTAAATTATGGACTTATACCTTATCCACCAATCACTTTCTTTCCTATTATCCCTAGCCCAATTAGATATTGGGTTGGTTTTATTTTTCATTGGGCCATTTATACATTAGAACGCCCTCCTTCTCTCCCTTTTTCTCACGGTTGCCCAATCAGGGCCGTGATATTTTCCTCTTTTGGTCAATATGTGACCCCACACATATACACATGTGTATACCCTCACTCTTTCCTCTTCTCTCAAGTCTTCTTCTTCATTCCCCCTCGTCTATACAACCGAGAGACCACCACACTCAAACCATACCAAAACATCAAGGATCGAGTCCTTGGACACCACCATCATCTTCCTCACGATCTCATGAACTCATCGTTACCCGTAGGTCGTTTCGAACGGACCTCCCCGGAACTCATAAGCTTTGGCGAGGAGCTAATTTTACTCCGACGTGATCGTGAAAGATTTGCATGGTTTTGAGGCTCAAAAAGGTACTCACACGACTTCCCTAGCATTTTAGACTAGTTTTGAAGAAGTTATAAGCTTCAAATCCATATAAATTTCATGAATTTTGGTTGAGAAATGAAGAAGTTATAAGCTTTAGAAAAATTTCCAGTTTCCAGCGAATTCAGACGACGACGAACGACAAATTCTGGCGAGGTCCACCTGAGAAGAAGAAGAATATTCCTTCAAAGTTGACGGAATATACTAACGACGGCGTCAGTTAACACCGTTAGAAGTTAACAGAATATTCTAGTATTTTAACAGAATATTCCCTAACAGCGTTAGGGATTCCGTCAGTGTGCCAGGCATGTGCTTGCGTGTGGCTGTGCTTTGGCCGACGCGTGAGGGTGCGTGTGACGTCCAAATTTTTTTCTAAAAATATGAGGGTGTTCGTGGTGTTGAGTAGGTCATGTTGGTATATTCAAACACCCCAATTGAGCAACGTATGAGAAGTTATTCCTAGGTTTTGTGTATGTTCTATCAAATTAACATTAAATTAGTTGTTTCGCATATGGGTGAGACGTACCCTGAGGATGAGTGTGGATTGGCGAGGCTAGGGGGCTACGATCTTGCTAAGTGAGCTTTTGGTTTTCTATATCTATCTATCTATATATATATATATATATATATATATATATATATATATATATGCTTATTGATTCCCAAAAATCGTTTTTAAATGAACTTATGTCTTAAATGCCATGTCCTGAATGCATTACATTTTTAGTATTGCATTAGTATAGTTATGCATTGTATTGAATGATGTTGTGGAGGCTCAAGTAAGTTTCAAGTGAGTACACTATGTTGGTATTGGTTGCATTGTATATTGTTATGCATTTAGAGCTCATTATCCTGCACCCCAATGTTAGTGCTCCCGCGGGAGGCCAGGGCACAGCCTTGATGTGATTGTTCACCTCCCACACCGCACGCTCACCTTGGATCCAAGTCCGGTACCAGCCTGTCGTACATACCACATTAGGTGGTTCAGACTTTGTAGGTGACCCGCGATTCATCGCACAACTTTCGCTTGATCGTAGCACTTGAACATATTTATTTACACCCAGTCTGTTGTACAAACCACAATAGGTGGTTCTAACTCGTTTGCAGGCATAGGTTGATGAGCTATAGGTTCAACTGTACAAGTCACATTAGGTGACTCCGGCTGGCATATTATTTTACATTGATTAATATCACATGGCTTACACATTTTATTACTGAACATATTGACCTGGCATACCTCTGTTTTCACTGCTTCTAAGCATGGTTTTTATATACGTACATATTATTATTTTCTAGAAAATTATACGGGTTTTACAATGAGGGGTTAGTACGTTAAAAAAGATAACCATGTTTTCAAAAGCTTTGTTTTACCCACTCACATTTTCTGTTTTGCACCCCTCAAGGTCCTAGCTAATTGTTCGTGTCTATGGCTCACGAGGACTCTCCGACAGTTCTGACTTCTTAAATAAATGTAGGAATCTTCTGGCTTGTATAATTAATACTTAGTCTGCTGGACTGCACTTATGTTACCTATGCTCTGAGACACTTGTATCTTTCCTTGAACACTTCCACACACTTATACTTTATTTATAGTGTAAATTAGTTAGTTTTGATTTTTATGTACTCACATTTTCCCACTATTATCACTTATGTTGCGGACATGGCTACGTCACCCTCCTGTGACGGCCAGCGTGTCTCGATTGAGGTCGGGGTGTGTCATTTTGGCTCAGTTTCCTTCTACCAACATCGAATTTAGGACAGCAACATAGAAAAAAACTACCATCAATCCCACCTCAGCTTAGTCACTTTAGAAATCCAAAATCATTTGGTTGGTTTGATGATAGCGCTAAAAAAATAAAAAGGAAAGAAGAGAAGAGAAACATCTTATTAAACAGATGCACTTTGCCAAGAATGACTACCTATTACAACTCTTTAGATACAAAAACCGAAAACTCTAAAGACAATAACTCGTCTCACAATTAGTCCTCGGAGGAAAATTTGGATAGATTACATTTGAAAGCAAGGAAGGTAACACTGACTTGAAATAAAAAGCTTAAACGAAAATTTCTAATATGCTACTTTAATTGTTCAAACAGAATCCAGAGTATTCAGTACAAAACAAAACAAAAACCCAAAGTATGCACGTTGAGATCAACAATTAGCTATAAAATGCTTGAAAAGTCTATCAGATATCACCCTACCAAACAATTTGAACTCCCACACTACCCATAGTCCTCATAGCCATTGACACCTGAAATCGATCGCAGGACAAACTGTTGTGAATTTAATCTCCTTCTCACAAGTAAACCGACGAAAGAAACAAAATTAAAGTGCCAAGAGGAGAAAGAGCGACTAAAGAAAGCACACTAAGAATTATTTCAGAAAAATTCAGCATACGTCCTATAGGGTTGTATCAAATACATCTATAGAGAGAGGGAATATGGTACGTAATAATGCTCATGGGAAATAGTGTTTATGGTTCAGAGGTCCATTGTATAAGCTTGTATTAAACCGAGTTAGTATGGTGAGCCTAATTAGGTCAAAAATCACTTTAGCACTTATGTAAAACTGTGGTCTATCGACTCTATCCATAAATAGCGAATGGAAAGATAGTACACATGCAACTCCCAACAAGAACAACTACGTATACAGATTACGACTCTCAAACTAACATAAGGGCACAGTTTGTAAATTATCTCTGGTAGCACATAATTACAAGGGTTTGACATCACTTTTACATAGCATCCCTCTTGGGGAGAACCGCAACTCTCCATTCTCTCTTTATATTGCTTTTGAATAAAAAACCAAAACCCTATTTCCCTTCACCATCCGCTGTCACAAAAAAAACCACGCAGGCACGTTGTGCTTGAAGGAGTTCCACCTCAAAATTGCTTCAGAGATTTCTTCTATGAGTTTAATTCATTCTTGTTGTGTATTACATTTATATTTTATGCAATCGTGGTGTAGCTAAATTCATAGCTGGGATTTCTATGTAGCCTTGCAAAACTATTCTAGGTTATTAAGTTAAAGTGCTCAAACTTCCAATCTGTTTTCTTGTTTCATTCACTGATTCTATTGTTTGATTTGTTTATTAATCTTAATGTTTGATCACCATTAGGATTGCTTATGAGTTTTTTTATCAAGCTTATAGTACACATCATGCTTAATCTTGGTGGACATGTGAATGAATGAAGAAACTACTACGCACACATCCTTCCATGTGATTTCTTTGGTTCTTTGAAGTTTTTTTATTCTTAATGAATTCTTAATTAGAAATCTAAGTTTAAGATCACAAATAGATTGCAGATATTGATCATAACCACACATCGTATGGATGACCATAAATAAGTAAAACAAACCCTAGAAGCAGATTGGTTAGTTGGCTACGTTTGGACTTAATATTCATGGAGTTGGTCTGTAATGGTGAAATCGAGATCCCTAGTCTCATTTTCATCGTTTCTAAATCAATCTATCATTCATATTTACCTTCTCTTGTATTTTAAGTCACTTTAGTTTTCAAAACAAAACCCAAATTCAATATGCTATTTCTATTGTGTAGTGAGGGTTCACATAAAGCTAGCGATTTGTAGAGGTCTAATCAGTCCATAGAGATCGACATCCTTGTGCCACTATAGTAACCGTATATTTGCACTTGACATGAACACAACATGACTGTGTGACAAGTGTCTGTTTAACTATTGATGGGAAAAAGAAGAAAGAAAATCCCACTTTTCAATTGCAGACTGAGGAAAAGACGGGGTAAATAAAAGCAAGAAACCCAGTAGCAGTGATACAGTGCCGGAACCCAATTCGCACAGAGTGTTTCCACTCACTTGGGCTATTAGCAGTCCTGTTGCAACCTGCAGTTGAAATGGAACAAATCGCTGTTGGCGACAGCCAAAGCAGCCATTTGGAGAGTAAAAACCAGTGCGAAAGAGAGGTGGTTTCCAAATTAATACCATGTATAACCAACAAAGGATGCATGAAAGTGCAGAAGCCAGAAATCCAGATTCGAGGGTGACTGCAGGAATTGCAAGGATGGCGGCACCCACCTAAAATGCAAATGGAAATTTCTATATTATAAATACCAACGGTCAGCTCACAAATGCAATATGTGACGATCGATCCCAACAAGTAGAAGTACAAGTAGAAGAGCTAGATTGCTGTCGATTAGGTTACCCAAATGATAATATTTAGAAATGATGATATTTGATACTAATAATAATTGACTAGGGACGGTGACTGACCGGGTTCTCTCTTCAATGTGGTTTGGTTGAGGTCTCGTTTGATAACTGCTTTTCTTCTTCCACCTGGACTTGAGTAATCGCTCTTGCTCTTGGAGAGGATGAGCAACTGCCAAGAGCCAACTCCCGCCGACCAAAATAACCAAGTTGTTTTTGTAATTTCACTTTGGCCCTCTAACCTTCTGAAAATTACAAAAGATCCCCTAGTCCGATGGTTTCGAAATTAGTGTTTTCTGGTGGCTCAACTCTGTTTTTAAAGATACGAAGTCTCTTCGAACATCTTTCGCTTCAATTTCTTGGCACCGTTTAGAGAAGCCAATTTTGTAACAGATGTTATTTCTAATTTTGGTTACACTAGATGAGTACCTAGCTTTTTTTATTGCAGTGACTTGATCGTGAAAAGGTTTCTCTATGTTAATATTATTTTATGTTCCCACAGTAATATTCTATTCACTTGTAAACGAGACGCTTTTAGTTCAAATCTCATAGATGACGAGTCCAATACCAATCCATCCCTCTACTAAGTGTAAATATATCATTGTATATATATATATTTACGTTCTAAATGCCAATTACAGTCAACATAGGCTCACATGCGCGGACTACAGAATCATCATTACATTTCAAACTCATTCCAATGTTAGAGAATCCTCAATGCATGCCAAAACGTATTTCCAATGCCCCAAATCTTTGAATTATGCAAGACTCAGAATCCTCATCCTATAATATTTGCAATGAACATTTCTTTATTCATATTGA
Organism: Crataegus laevigata; assembly: GCA_963580275.1. NCBI lineage: Eukaryota > Viridiplantae > Streptophyta > Magnoliopsida > Rosales > Rosaceae > Crataegus > Crataegus laevigata. The sequence continues at coordinate 13,864,268 of OY756946.1, forward strand.
CGAATGAAAACCTTTGAACAACATGAACCATTACAGAGTTCTCTTAGTAATGGAGTAAATCACTCAATCGACCCGGAAAAATGGGAGGATGAGCCAGAAGCACTTCTCGAAGCCGGTTCCGTATACCAGTTATTTTCTTCACGAGTCAGAAAGTTCGCCTCTGCATAAGGTAACAAATCCAAGCAAAAATACAATCATTTCAACAATCCTTGATACACTTCAAAAGGATATTTAAAGCCTTTTACGGTTCACTCCGTTAAGCATAGTCTAAAATTATTTCGACTAGGTGATCAAAAACGTTAGGCAACCATCCATGCATTGCTTTTTTTTTTTTTTTTCCTTTCCGTGGATATCAAGCTTGGGAAGTTTTATAGCTATTACATACACAAATAGTTCAAATGACTGCATGGGCGGCAGCATGATCATCGCAATTACTACTTTTTAATCTTCTTCTTTCCTACTCTGCATTTCGTCACAATTAATAAACAATCTTTTGATGAATTTCTTTAACATTAAGATTGCTAGTATCACGGCACTGAAAATACTATTGATACAGTAATGCCTTAAAAATATCAGATATAGTACGATGGACTGACCTGACAAAAATACATCCTTGTATTCATCGTCGTCATATACAAATTGGGGAGGGTCTGGAGAACCAATCCCAACAATAGTGCTTCCACTGCATTAAGAATATTGAGGAAATGGACACAATGGAAATATAAAATGAGTTTGCACTAGAGAATATATGTTCTTCGTACAAAAGTTGACAATGTGGCATTTTTCTGCAACAGCTTTCATTTTGGGCCATTTCACGTTAAAACCCTATTTGTGTTAAACAGATGATGGGAGGAGAGATACTTATTCATACTCCGTATAGTTAGGTCTTCTCCAACACCACCACCAATAATTTTTCAACAAAAAAAGAAATAATATATTCTGAGTCTCCGACCTATAATGATAACTAGGAAGTAGGAAGGGAGGAAGATCTCTTTCCAAACAATAAGAATGAGCAAAGTTAGACAGAATGAAGGATAAGAAACAGAAAGAAAAGTCATCTGATATGTGTGGCGTGCGGTCCAGTAGGTGAGCAGAACTGACCGAGAAAATTTAGTCATATTGTTAGTCTAAATTCTTGGAGGCTAATATTGAGTTCATTTGAAAAATTAATAGTAGGAAACTATTGATTTGTGTGTGAAATTAGGCAACAAATTCAAAGCCTACATGCAGATATTCAAGTAACAATACTGATTATGATCAAGCAGATAATTATTTCATGAGAAAACCGTCAAAGCCATTTAATTGAATATGCCACTAAGAGCTATAATCAATGTACCTTCCAGACATAAAAACAGCATCATATTGTCCACAGCTTGCGGCAAGTACTCGCTGCTTTAATCTTTTAAGAGATGGAAGAACATCAAATGCTGGAGGTTCTGCACATGTTTACATATAAAAAGTTTGCAAATGGAGTCATTTTTAGATAAAAGATGGTCCCGTAGCAGTCTGATACTTAATTGACCCAGCTGAGACTTGAGATCTACTTTCAGAAACAAGCTAGTTTCTCTAGTTCTGTTAAAAATTCAATCCAGGCCGAAGTTCTGTGCAATACATTTGAACAGTTAAGCTCGAAAATTCGCCCCCGTTGTGTTGCCCACGTGTGAGGCTCAAAAATTCGCCACACGTGAGGGGGCGTGTTGAGAATGAGTCCCATGTTGATGTGAGGGGGGGACCTTGCATGGGCTTATAAGAGGTTGGGCTACTCTCCATATTGCCAATTGGTTTTATGGTGGAACCCCAACTTTGCATGGGCTTATAAGAGGTTGGGCTATTCCCCATATTGCCAATTGGTTTTATTGTGGAACCCCAACTTTCTTCATGAACAACCATCACAAGCGGAAGATTGTTTAAAACAATAATGATAACGATTCCAATGTGTACTAAAATAATTCCAGATGCAAAAACAGTTAAAATCCAATCAAGCAAGATGCCCTAGATGAACCTCAGGAGTCATATACGTACAAAACCCCCCAATGGGATCAATATCACCAAGATTCACCTTTATTAATCTTTTATAAGTCAGCTTTCACAATAGAAAGAACATAAGAAAAACAATACCCAGAGTTTAAATTCTGCAGAGATCAGACAAGCAGTTTGTTCTACTCATTTATAAATCTAAGGCAGTTCCGAAACTCTCAACCAATCAAATGTTAAACTCCAAATAGACAAGACAATCACTGTGTCCTATTACAATTGAAGTGAAATTCTGTTCATAATTCCCATAAACAATCAAATTAAGCCTCAAAGTGTTCAGACAAAAGTGTTTCCTATACAACTTAAGTCTAAGGCTGTTCCAGATTCCCAAAAACAGTCAAATCAAAGGCTCATAGTGATCCACAGACAGAATGCACAAATTGGAACGTTTAAGAATCCCAATTGTAATTATGCATTCTGAGAGCCTAATGAAGTAACTACTGCAAAATATGCTATTAGAAATGAAAAGCAAGTAAAAGAAGTAGCAAAACAAAGGACAAAACAGGTGTTTGGGCCATAAAATAAAAATAGGGCCTGCTATGGGGCAGTCTATTTTTATTTAAAGAAGGCGTGCTATACCGCCCCATAACTACGAAGCCCAACTTGGACCGGCCAGCTAGGGCTCGAGATGACCACTTCCAAGCGTGCCACGATCTCTCGAGAGTTCCGTTGATGAACATCCCAACCAACCTGATTACCTCCTTGAAGCTATGTTTTCTCTGCAATGCAGCCCAATACTAGTGATACCGATGGACTTCTCTAGCATTATCCTGACTCTTATGGCTCAAATCTTGCTAGAGTTTTACAGCTTTCTTTACATTTCGAAGTCTATTTACTCTCTGGTTATGTAAGGTGACTCATCAGTCCACAAGTTTCTTTAATGAACGTTTGTAATCTTGTCTCAATCATGAAATGATTACAGCTTTCTTTACATTTTGACGTCTATTTAATTTCCAGTCATTGTAAAGTGGCTCATCAGTCCAAAAGTTTGTTATATAAACGTTTGTAATCTTGGATTCAATCATGAAATGATTACATTTAGTTTTCTGCTTTCATTGTCATCTTATTTTCATTTACTAGTAAACATATTTTCACATTGGATTCCAAGCGTTCACTAGAGGCATAAAAAAAACACCTAACTGAACTCAGGTCCACTCAGTGTACAATCGTTTTGGTTAAGAGGTCAGATCAAAGCGCAAATCTTATTAAACACTGCCTGTTGGCAGCCTCCAACAATTACACGCCTATTCTCTCTTTCATTCAAGCCATCCTGTGGCATTAAGACTGAAGCAACACTAGGGGCACTAAGACTGAAGGTCCCTTAAGTTAGAGATGTATGACAGCACTCCACATCCTCACAACAATGGTTTTATTCTAACACTCCTAAAATGTAGATCTCCCTCGCCACTAAAGGGTACAGATCAGAAACTGGGAGATTTAACTTGCATGAATTTGAACACAAGATCTCTCTCCCACCTAATCAAATGTTAAACTCTCTTAGTTCCTATTCGAAAAGCTTAATCTATTAGGACATGGGCTAATAATAGCTTTATAACAACCAAACAATGTATCTTACTATTCTTCATTAATACATACCTAAATCATTTATGCAAACGTCTTGTGATATTCCATGCCTTGAGATTCTCTCCAGCAGTGTTAAAGGATCAACCTTATTAGTTTTATCCAATTGGAGGCGCTGAAAAATAAAAATAAAAAGTTCTCTTAGAGAAGATGAGGAAATATTGTAGATAATAATCCCGTCAAAAGTTTTAAATGTGCAATACCTTGTAAACTTCAGCTGTCGAACATGCCTGTTGGGGCTTTATAAGAACCATTGGAATGTCCAATGGTAAGGCTGGACTAATATTTTGAACAACCTGGACCTCAAAAAGCAGAACTAAAATGTGAACTCTTACAGATTATGAACCATGATATGAAGCACAAACACTTCTCCAAGTATTTTATGGCAGTATCATATAATTTGAGGACATAATCTCATATATGGTGCAAAATGCACCTCACGAAAGTCAAAATTGTTCTGTGCATGTTAGAGATAACTATTTCGTACACATTATAGGGGTGGAAAATCATTTGTAAACATATTTGCAGATCCGTCATGTGAAATTGTGTAGAATTAGATAATAAAAAACCGACCAAAAATTTATTCTGTAACACAGACATACCTCACCCCGACCAGTACAATAGGCTGCTCCTTGAGAGAAAAAGAAGGGAACATCTGAACCAATCTCACTCGACCATTCTTGGAGTTCCTTCTTAGTGGCAAGAAGGCCACTAAACTGATTTGCTGCCCATAGCGCAGTTGCAGCATTGCTGCTTCCACCACCAAGCCCTGCTCCTGTTGGCACCTTCTTATCAAGATGAATCTGCCCCAAAATGTGTGGAACGTAAAATTGATCAAATTCATAGAAAACTCAAAATGTCCTAAATCAGCCAAGTACCAATCCTTACCCAAAAGAAATTGTCACTACCCGTCTTCTTCCTGTAGAGATTAAGGGCCTTAATAATCTGCAGAAACAAAGTTCCCAATCACAATGTGCTAGCCAAGATTAATAACAAGTTGCAGGCAAAACGAAGATAAGAGTTGGTGGCTTACCAAATTTCTATCATCTAGGGGCACCCCAGACACATTGGTCGAAAGACAATCTTTAGTTTTTGAGGGTGACAAAGAGAATTTAATTACATCTCCAAGACTTATTACCTAGTTGCAGAAAAATAATCAAAATTGCAGGACACTTTTGTGGTGTAAGAGATATTTTGTATATGTTTGAGGCCTAAATATAAAAACGATGAGTGAAGTGAACTGACATGAAAGAGAGATGCCAAATCATGAAACCCATCTTCCCTTTTGCCAGTTATTCTCAAGAAAACATTTATCTGCAACAAATTCAAGTTATATTCCAACAACAAAAATAAATAATCAAACAAATTGGAAAACCCAATTACCATAAGAGACAATGCAGTTACTACCTTGCAAGGGGAGAAAAGGGTGAGCCTTGAAACCGGAGCGGCCTTCTCGTCAACCTCATCTGCCAACTTGTTTATCCTTTCATCGGGATCATACACTATCTAGTACCAACCAAATCAAACCAAACAATCAACAAACAAATTCAAAACATATAAAATTTAAACCATAACTATCGAGGACTTCAGATTGCAGGACAACCAACCTCTACTTGTTTTCTGGCAAATTTGGGGGTCCTTTGATATCCAGACTTTGAGTGAGAAAAAGAGCACCTATGCGACTGTGACCTGAGCCAAGAGAGCCTGAGGCTGCTGCAACTGCTGCTATTTTCGACAAAATTGGGGGAATGGTGGAGGAAGATAGGAGGAGGGTTCTGGCAGAGCAAACGAGAGGAAGCAATGGCCACGGCCATATTTCGAGAGCAAAGGGCCTCAAGCTTGAAGCTTTCGGTGTCCGGGCTTTCCTGTACCCACTACTTATTTATTAAGGAGCAAAAACGAATCAATTTCAGCACAGATTTTGCTACTCCTCCTTGTCCTGTCTGAAATGTCCAAGAATTGTAAGTTGTAACTACTATATAGGCATACGGGGTTTAGCAATTTCAGGAAAATAAATAAATAGTATTTTTAAGGTGCAGAGCACTTGAACTTAGCGCAACACAATATTCTAGCTATAATAATTAAGTATCAAATTTGTTAAATTCGTCATTAAGAAAAGAAAAAAAAAATCAAACTCTATTGTTGTTCGTTGTTGTTGATATGCGTCTAGATTAGTTGATGAACGTTTATCACTTAGACACAGTTTGATAAATTTGCACGTTAGGAATAAAAATATCAAACTTACTTCAAACCCAATCACTTTTACATAAAATACAAAAACAACAAATAAAAAGCCCTTTTGTTCATCAGCCAACCTCTATAAGTGTTTGTTTCTTCTTTCTAAAACTTTAGTTGTCATTGTCATTTAGTAGTACGATCTAATGATATTTTTTCTTTAGTTGTACGTAAAACGAAAAGTGAGAATCTCAATGGCTTAACAGCCCAATGAATAACCTGATTCAGAGAGAAAACCCGGTCTTTAGACACTCGCCCTACAAGATATGGCTATGTTTTGATAGAGTGCATTGCATGTTGTTCTTAGCATCCCTCTCTCACGAAAGATGTGCAATAGTCTTTTTACCACCCTACCTACTAATGGACAACAAGGGGGCAAGCGAACAGGAACCGATCGAGAACCCGAACCGCTTGACTGACTAATCCCTTCATACTTGATTCATGCGGGTCGGGGATGGATGCAACCAATCCATTTATATTTACTACTTTTATGCATTTTTGATACCTAATATCAATACAATTTTTTCCTAGGAATTTCACTGAATGTTGTTCCCCCAATGTGAAACTTGTTAGTTCTGTAGTTTTAGAATTCTGATGATCCCAAGTACTCCATCTCCATCATTGCATATGGGAAAGTCTTGGTCTTAAGCTTTAATAGGCCGATGAAAGTGGCATCTCCCCTTTGAGACAGATCCTTCCGCCTATTCGAAAGAAAGCAATCGTACATAGGCCATGACACATTGGAGGTCCTATGCCTCCCTCCCCCCCCCCCAAACAGCGGTTAAAAGACTTGAGTCAAAAAACCGTAACAGCTGACTCCTTTTCAATGGAAAGGAATAGCCAAACCAACCCAACTGGCTGATCAATCTAAAAGAGTAGGGTGAGGGATAAGGGGGAAGCCACTAAATTGAAGGCTTTGCTCGCTGTCAAGCCATTAAATTTCATTCTAGGGAGCTTTGAGTTAGGGGTGCTGCTAGATGTGGAAGTGAACTGATCCAGTTTTTGTCTTTGAGCGGAATGTAGTTTATAGTTTTGCTTTAGCAAATGGGGTTACACCTCTCTCTTAACAACTAGGCCCTGATTCACAGCCCTAAGTGAAGGGACAATAACGGACTTTGCCTCCCTAACCTTTCTATTATATTATTAAAGCGCTAGCGCCCCTTTCTCTAAAGGGGTGTAAGCACTTCATTTGCTGACCACACTGAGAGACAAGAAAGCGCAGGTAATGCCAGTTGGCTAAGTGACGTGGACCAAGCCTATAATAATGATAATGTAATAAAGCAAATTGTAAAATAGCAAAATCTATTCTTGGGTCATAAAATTGGAATTTACGTCATTTTGAGTACAAGTTAGAGCTCTTGGGTTCATGACTGGTGCTACTGCTATTGAATCATCTCTTTGAAGGCCAAATGCCACATCAATAAGAGAACCGCTTGATTGTTTGACCCCTTCATACTTGATTGATTAGGTTCGAGGATGGATGAAACCAATCAGAAGTGCAAATCGTGTAAGCGAAGCTAGGAAACAGACTGCTAAGGCTCTTCTGCTATCATTGAAACAGAAAGAAACACAAAAACCCAGTACGTTTTGTAGAAATCAAGACTTCTTGTTTTCTTATTTACTCATGGCAAGTTTTATACAAATTTATTTACCCTCCTTAACCTTAATATTGTTGTATAAAAAATAAAATAAAAAACTTGAGATATTCCAATCAACAAAACTATGAGTTTAACCTCTCTATACAAAATTCCACCATCTGTAGAAAGAGGATATCAACTTGCTACCAATGGCAGAGCTAATAATTTTTCACCAGTGGGTTAGCTAAAAGATTTAAATCTTTATAAACAAAGGAACTTAATGCTGTATTTTTCATAGTATTAGCTATCTTAAGAAAATTTTCACAAGGTGAGCCAATAATTTTCGTTATTAAACAAATACGTTGTAAAATGCAAACTTGTACGCGTACAAAAAAAAAGCAATGAGAAAAAGGATGTAAGAAAAAGAGACGGTTTGTAAACTGTATTATATTATTTTATATAATAAAACCGAGAGAATTCAGATTAGTGACTAAATATATGATGGACTACATTCAAAAATTTAAAAAACATGTAAAATTTTATTTTTCACCGAAGGCTACTTGAGATATAGCCCAGGGTAGTCCTTAACATAGTTCCGCCAATACTTGCTACTTGTTTGTCGCCCTCGGTATTGGTGGAAGTCTCCATATTCAATTAATGTTGTTATCATACAAGTAGTTGAAATTTTTTTTGTTCAATTTTCCAACCAATTGTGTTATTACACTTGGTGTACAGAACAATGTTCCCGTCACACTTATAAATCTCTCCCCTACAGAAAGGAGGCAGATTGTCTGCCCTCCTTTTACCATACCTTTCTCATCCCCTCCTATTTGTGTGGTCACGATTAAGCCATGACAACATTTTATATTGATTTTTTTTATAGAGATAATAAGAGAAAAAACAATAAAAATATAAAATGTTGACGTGACTTAACCGTGATCGTACAAATAAGAGAGAATGAGAATGATATAGTAAAAAGAGGGCAGACAATCTGCCTCCCTACAGAAAACCCCCCTCATTGTAGAAGCTTCCCTAGGAAATAGATGAGCGAAACCATGCTTGAGGACGAGTAAGTCAAATGGGCCCAAAGAGTTCTTTCGCTAGCATGAGAAAAAACAGATGGTTGATTGTATCACCCATCACCACACCAGTAATTCTCTCATTCAGGTGGGCTGTGTGCATGATCGCCCACAACTCCTATCGACAACTCGCCATATTGACAGTATAATAACGATACACTATTTATATGCTATCAATACGATAAAGATATGTTGTCAATATACTATCAATACAGGTCATGTGCACAACCTACACGGGCAAGAGAGAATTTCTCGTCAGCACACTAGTGACTAGTCACAATGTCACATAGTCGAGTTGGAGGTCGAAAACCAGACCCTTAGGCCTCTTTTGGTTTAGGCCTTAAGACTCTAAACCTCCTGTTGGCCAAAACACTCAGTCCAGTTTCTGTATAGCAGACTGTTAAAACTTGTATTATACAAGTAGAGTCAAGAAAAATCAAAGCTTACAATACAACGAGGCTTTCTATTCCGCAACTTGTTCCGAGATGAGCAACTATTTCACAAAACTGAGCTAGTCTGAATGTGTCTTCTCCTCTCAATTGACAAAACCTATTCCAATCTATTGAAGGACGGGGCAGAAATGAAAACTTGCCGACTTTCCATTTCTAGCCACGGACTCTCTTAATCATTTCTCTTTCTTAGCAAATGCCTCCCCTTTGCACTCACTTCCAGCAGGAACCACAAAACCTGCACCGACCTGGAAGCCAACAAAACGTAAATCAGGATACGGTGTACTAAATGGGACAGAAGAGGAAGGGGGCAACAAGAGAAATAAGAGATCACGCTTACTTGACAATCTTTAAGTACAACACGATCTTGGAGCTGTACGTTACTGCAAATAACTGAATTCTGGACTGAACAACCATCGCCAATGGTAACATGATTCATAACAACTGAATTCACAACCTGTGGAAAAAAAAAAGGAATCGACTATTATCTGAGTTCTAAATATCTCAGTTTTTCTATTCATTCAGGAATCAATTCATATTTCAATAAATAAAAAAGGCATTTATACTATATTTTAGATTCCAACGTTTTATGATAAACAAATTATCTTACCTTCACGTTAGAACCTATCCGGCAGTGACGACCAATAACAGATCGTTTAACACTACATTTGTCACCCATTTGTGAACCTTCCCCAAGCATACAATGTGGTCCGACCTAAAAAGAAGAAAAGTAATGACCTTAAAATGAAGCTACCCAGCATAATGGCCTAAACTTTCGCAAACTGTCAGAAAAGCCCTAAGATTTATTGCTGAATTGACAATCAATCGTTTTGGTTTTTGTAAACAATTGGACTTACAGTCGTTTTAGATCCAAGTTCTGCTGACGGATGGATGATGTTATTTTGTGCAGAGAATGAATACCCTGACAAACGGCTAGCATCTCCTATGACCTGACAGAATTTGCGAAATGTTAAAACTATCCACATAATGAATGCAGAAGAGAATTTTCACAGAAAATGGCAAACTAAAGCTCTCAACCGTGAACTCACATCTCGATTAATGTCACTGAATGCTTGAATGGAATTTAACCTCACACAGTACTTGCTGTTTCCAGCAATATAAACACAGCATTTATGGGTTCTTTGTGAAGGAGTAGAGCCATTACAACCTAGTGGATAGAGCTCATGAAAGCTTGGAGTGGATGAATTAGCCAGGATTCGAGATATCACTAGTTGGTTGCTCTGAGAACTAGCCTTCTCATTTCCATTTTCTTCTGGTTGTGGTGCACCAATTGACACTTCTGAGTTCTAATGTTCAAACAAAGAAATATGAATTAGTCAGATGTTTTAGAAGGGCCTTCATGTTAAAGGAATCTAGCAAGGAACTGCAATGGACTAACCAGCTGGCGACGAACAAGATAAGGCAATACATCGCGCTTTAAACTTTGAAAGGTATCCTTTTGATCCAAAACTTCTTGTAGAACAGACCTAGGAGGGAATGGAAAAATATACTGCATGTATAAAGATCAATTTGTATATGACAAACATCATTCGACAGCAAAATGGAAAGATGTATAACCTCTTGAATGCATATAAATGAGCATCCATGAGATCAGATCGAATTTCCATCTACAAGGAAAATACAAGTGTAAGAATAAACAGAAACCTATAAACCTTATATCACTGTTAATGACATTTATATCCCCCTAAAAAAAAGTTTACCTCCTAGATTATGCACCGATGTTAATGTGGGGTTCTACCAATTACCATTCATTTTTCTGTTAAATTTGCCATGTTCTGTGCAGGAGACTTTTTTTTTTATGCGGTTTTCTTAAGAGAAGTGTTATTAACACTCCAAAAATCTAATTCTATACTCCTCACAAGTGTATTTTTCTTTCCTAATATAGAAAGTTTGGAGTGTAAAATGAGATTTTTGGAGTGCTAATAACAATTCCCTTTCTTAATTTTATTTATGTCTTCACTTTCACTGCCTCCCCCTGGTTCTCTCTTCTCTCCCTGGTTCTCTCTTCTTTCTCCGCCCATTTCGAAACCACAAATCCCACCCGCCACCAACCCTTTATTCTAACCTGATCAAACAAAATTTCCAAGAGTAAAACAACAAAAAAAATAAAATAATCAAGTACCTAGCTCACACTGACATATAAAAGAAACCCCCAATTGAAATATAAAACATCAACACCAAAACCGACTCAACAGACACTCAGTTGGCACCAGCCAAAAGATCCCCGGAAACCCCAACAACCTATCAAAACCACCCCAGCCCACTACCAAACCCAGTGGCCATTAGCACCCAAACCCACCGAAATGCCAATCCCTAAATCTGATTAACTCACGCAAGCATAAGCACAGAGAGAGGGAGAGGGGAGAGAGAGAGAGGGAGAGTTAAAAAAAAAATGACCAAATGCCCTTAACAGAGGCCTCCTCTCTGCGGCACATTATCTTATTTACAAATTATTGGACGGAACTGGATGGAGACCAACACTTACTCGTCTATTTTTTTTTTAATAAGAAACAAAGAATTTAATTGGACAGAGAACCCAAATTACCATACATGCATAACCAAGAGAGTACACTGAAAAAAGAAAAAGATTAGGGGGTCAATTGTAACATCCTAAAAGATCAAGAGCATTGGTATAATTTCTTCAAACAAGAAAAATTATTAAGAATCCATAATTGTTAAAGCTGGAATGCTATCCTGAAAAGCACCTAATTCAAATCCATGATTGAATTTCAAATTTAGTAGTGATCAGCACGAACTAAAACAGTAACTTTAAATTTTTATTATGATAATGTCCAAATTGAGAGAATAGTTTCAAATGTTATGTGAGGTTGTAGTTGAGTGCCAAGCATATCTCAATGAAATTCACCAGCCCAGTGGTTGTTTACTGCTGGAAAGTGTCGACCAAAAGAAACAAAATAATTCTGAGGCAAACCAATTACCTGGCCAACTGCACGGATTATGCTCTTCTGAATTCGAATATCTTTCTCAAGTTCCACTCCTAGCAAGGACCAAAAGATAGATGAGGAATTTAAAAGATTACATGCTACAGAAAGGGAAAATTAAAAGACCTAACCTGTTGCTATGTACAGTAAAAACTGCTTTGTCGGATCCAGCCCAATGATATTGTAGTGCCCTGGTTTCTTGGCTTTGTCTTTTCCAACAGAGGATCCCAAATCTGAAGGTCCACTTACAGGAGCAGAACAAAGCATTGCAGTTAATACTGCATCATGACGTCTATGAGCAGCAGCTACAGCACCAGGAGAAACATCAGAGACAATATCGCCACTCACAACCTGCAGCAACGCAAGGAGTTGAAGGCTAATCTAGAAGAAACTTTTGAGAAGTCAAAATACTAGAAAGAATATATAGATGCTAACCAAAATGTCTTTTGCAGTCAAGTGGTGTGCAATGGCCCGAAGTGCACCAGCTGTTCCAACATCCTCAGGGACTGCCGCAACCTGCACTATGCCGAATTATCCAATGCATCTCTACGTGAAATTCTTAGATAAAAGACCCATTCGTGGAGTTGACAGAAAGACTGCTCAGTATCACGGTGGCTATAAAACTATATACTAACGACCTCAGTTTACATGCACACGTGCCTAAATGAAATGAAATGAAATGCAATGTAAATGCAAGAGATGTAAATCCAGCTTCACAGAAATGTAGCAGTAGAAACAATTTTGGAAACACAGGGGATTAGCCCATTTACAAGCAAGGAACGAAAATCTAATTGAGCAGTAAACAATGATGAAAAACAACGGATTTGCATCAAACCAAGGCTTTCAAAGAACAAAGAGTGGAACATATTCAACGCCATGCTTTACAACCAGAATCATAGCCCCATGCATCATACAATCTCTTAAAAGACAAGTTTTATTACAACATAAATTAGATTAGTAGGACTAATAATAGCCTATAAGAGGCTACAACAACAACAACAACAACAACAAAGCCTTCTAAGTGGGGTCGGCTATATGAATCCTAGACCACCATTGCGCTCGGCTTTGAGTCACGTCTTCCGTTAGATCCAAGTACTCTAAGTCTTTTCTTAGAGTCTCTTCCAAAGTCCTTCTAGGTCTTCCTCTACCCCTTCGGCCCTGAAACTCTGTCCCGGAATCGCATCTTCTAACCGGCGCGTCAGTAGGTCTTCGTTTCACATGTCCAAACCACAGTAACCGATTTTCTCTCATCTTTCCTTCAATTTCAGCTACTCCTACTTTATCTTGGATATCCTCATTCCTAATCTTATCCTTTCTGTTGTGCCCACACACCCAACGAAGCATTCTCATCTCCGCTACACCCATTTTATGTACGTGTTGATGTTTCACCGCCCAACATTCCGTCTATCAAGGTAAATTTTATACCTTTCACACACCAAAGAATTACATAAAGTTGGAATAACCCAGCTCAAATATGCCTCCCCAAGCAGCCCTTACCCAGCAATGCAATTGGACAGTGAATACACGCAATCTACACACTATCTTGAAATGGCAGAATTTTGGTATTGTTATCATATGTAAAGGCAAGAAAAGGGAGAACAAAAGGCTGTTCCTCCTAAACACTCCTCCCAAAACCTCACCCTTTCCTCATTTCCCACCTCAATCAAAACTGTAATAAGAGGAAAGAATTAAGACTACGAGAGATGCATTTCAGGGGCATTGACTTGAACCTGTGAGCACAAGGTTAGAATCCCACCCATTTTAATGCACCTAATAACAGGATGCCAAAGGCAACTCCTCACTAACTGACAACCTTCATAACCAGTCTCCAATTTATGCTTCAATTCACCAATTTTTACTAAATGACCCTTTTCCCCCTCCACCATCACCTCCCACAGAAAATTCCTCATCAAACCTCCAAGTGACGATGTTAGGATTCCTGCACAGAGGCCAAAAACGATTGGATCCATGCCAACCTTCCTGTTCTCTACAAAAATGCCTTCCTCCAATCTTCTAGCCTCCTTCTTCACATTTTCTATTATTGCATTCCAAAAGGTAATCGTCCCTGGGTTGCTCCCCAAATACTTGTGATTTCTAATTACTTACACCGATGCTATCGCTTCAATTTGTTATAAATCCAAGTGTACGCGTACTGAGACTAGAGAGTACAACACTGACAAGCGTCATATGGATAAAGTGTCCCCCAACGCAACACATATATAAACGAACTACTAATTATATAACTACACTAGATCCTTGGAACAGAAACAAAATAAGTAGCATGAAATTCAAAACATTAACAATCAAAACAATTATAGAAGAAATGAAAGTTGGGTAAGTACCTCAACATGTAAACGATCGACATAAGCCCCTGAAATCCAACTTCCAACGAGTACGGCTGCATCTTGTCCTTCAACAACCTAGAAAATCCACAGTTAGCCCTGTTTGGTTACTGGAGAAACTAAAAATTGGCATCACATTAAACCCAACAAAGCGAGGACAAGTGTAAACAAGAAAACCATTTACTCATGAGCAACCATTCACCAAGCAGAGAGCATAAGAGTTACTATGAGGTCCTTAAGGAAGAGAGAGAGGAGAAGAAGTCGTACAACTATGAGGTTCTTAAGGTTACTGAGTTCTAAGAGCTCCAGAACGTAGGAGATAACCGGACGGTTCGCCACCGGAAGCAGAGCCTTTGGGACCTCCTGCCATTACAATTCATAAAAAAAATTATAAAAAAAAGAGAGTAAGAAATCATAACAAAAATTGGAGAGAAATAAATCGAATGGGATTCCGGAGAACCAAAGAGCGTAGAAAAAGAGGGGGACCTTGGAGACTAGAGGGACAAGATTCTTCGAGGTGCCACCGGCTAAGACTACCACTTGGAAATCCATCGGAGCAGCAGCAGAGAGGGAGAGGGGGAGAGAGACAAGGGTTCAGGTTCCCTTTGTAGGCGTTTTAATCTCCACAGGAAGCAGAGCGAGCGAGGGTGGCTTGACCACTCGCAATTGTTCTGCGGAATTAACGGCGTTAGGATTCGGATCGGTTTTATTCGGTTTGACAAGATCGTTTGATTTATTTTAATACTAGCCTCTCCGCGCGAGAGACATTTTTAGGTTACCACTAAAGGTGTATTGCATTAATTTGTTTTTCTATTGTAATTGTTAAGATATATTTTAAATGTATTGTACAAAGATGAACTTTTTCTTTACCATGCAAGTCGTAATAAGTTGTCATGTTTTTCGTTTTCACTTTGCGTAACATAATGATTTAAATGTTATTCATGCAATTGTCAAACAACATGGGATTTTGGATACAAGTTCCTACCTAAAATTCATGAACAATATTAAGTAGATGTAAATAAATAAATAAAAGAGTAGATGAAAACATTTAGTACTCGTAGTAAAATACAAAACAACTTAAATGTCAAAATATAAAACCTACATCACAATATGTACATTATTCACAACACCCATGAGCCTATATGTCACTGTTTCTTTTGAAAAGAAAGTTTACATATTGACATCAATGCTGCAATTTCCACCCATTTGTTCATGATTGAAGCTCCAAATTTTCATTGCCAATCTACAAACAATAGTGAGAAAATTAAAAATCAAATAAAAAGAGTTAATTGATAAGTAAGAAATGCATACTAAAAGGTTATCATTAATAAAGTTGTTACCTATTAGAAATCACCATAATTAGCTAGAATGAAGCAAGACTTCTTTGTATACCACATTCCGTGTAAATACACCTTCTTGGCCTATTATGGAGCCATTTTTCACTAACACGGTTGTGATTGATTTTGAGACCCCCTTGATAAAGCCACATATAATTGTCCATGACTGAAGACATGATCTAGAAGGTAAATGCCTATGTGTGGTATTGTCTGACCTTGAGATTTGTTTATAGTGATAAAGAAACTTAGTTTCGCTGGAAACTGCTTTCTTGTAAGTTCAAATGGAAGCCCAGCAGTATTAGTACTTTTAAGAGGAATTCTTGGTAAGAAAACTCTGGATCCAGCAAATTGTCCAG
Organism: Crataegus laevigata; assembly: GCA_963580275.1. Taxonomy (NCBI): domain Eukaryota; kingdom Viridiplantae; phylum Streptophyta; class Magnoliopsida; order Rosales; family Rosaceae; genus Crataegus; species Crataegus laevigata. The sequence goes on from OY756946.1 coordinate 13,880,221, forward strand.
TTAGAATTTCAACATCAATAAGATTTCAGTAAAAACCACGACACAATAATCTTGTACCATTGCACAATCCCAATTTTGAATCAATATTTCTTAAAAGCATGATTGGAGCACCTCTTTTCAGAGTTAACTTGCGCGGAGGCAAACCACCAAGTGAGATTGAATTCAAGACTCTGGCTGATACAAATTCCTTGTGTCATCCTCAACTGAATCAAATGAATACATTGTCTCTTCTAAACCTGGAAACATATTGATTTTCTTTTCATTCAACATATCAACGTCTTCATTTGTAGGAGTTACCACTGCCCTTTCCACCATTTATGTTGCATCATTTATATGATCCTCTAAGTCAGGGAAGATTTTGGTAATTAATTGATTAATGGAATGTTCACTCTCCCATGGTATCACCATGCATTCAGGTAGTTTTACTATATCATCCAAAATAACATCTTCATTCCCATCACCAACACGAAGTAAAAATTCTGAAAATTCACGATCATTTATGGATCTCATGTTTTGTTTGAGTTTTAAAATCTTTACCTGTGACCAAAATGATGTTTTGACGACACTGGCTTGGATTAGTTCGAACTTGTCGAAAGTCTGCCCCAAATATCATTATCTTCCCCCCAAATGGTAAGTCAATATCTGTTAAGTCTCTGAACGTCCGATCAAGTGCTTCAAATGCATGACAATGCGTTATTGTTGCTTCATCCCAGATAATTGCCTTTGCTTTTTGTATTCGCTTTGCTAAATCAGATTGCTTACTGATTGAACACATCGATGATGCATCGAGACTAAGTGGTATCTTGAATTTAGAATGGGCTGTCCTCCCACCAGGCAATATCGTAACTGCTATTCCAGATAATGCTGTTGCTAATACTATATGCCCCAACCTTCTCAAGCTTGCTAACAATGTGCGATAAAAGTAAGTTTTTCTAGTTCCAGTAGGACCATCCACAAAAAAAAAGTTGCATTCTTCGATTGTAGAACTGCACCCATTATTATATTAAACGCACTTCTTTGGTCATCATTTAAGCGTTCGATTGCATCAAGATCTTGTTGTGGAATACCTATGGATATTTCATCTTCAATACATCTTGTCATTCCTGAACTTGATTCAATTCCTCTTGTCATTTGGGGCAAATCAAACTCGTTTATACTCTTATTAAATTGAACCAAAAGTGTGTTCAACTCACGCAGAGTTGGTAGCAAGTGTGGGAGTTATGTTAGTTGTGGAAACATAATCTTCTATCATGAATGGATATAACTCATCCCATAACCCTCAAACACCAATTGGCGCACAATATACCAATATGGTAGCAAATAATCTTCTTAAACCCGACGGCATCTGAATTGTGGATGCCTCTAGCAAACATTGTCGAATACTGTCATCTCTTTCTAACAAACCTTGTTGTTTCGCTGCCTGCTTATATGTTGGATGCAAGACCGCATTAATTGTTCTCAAGTTTGTGAAGGATGTTGGTCCTCTAACCTGATTAAGAAGAATCTGAAGGTAAAAAATTTCCCCTTCAGCAGGTGAAACTTCATATATTCGCCTAATAACCTTGTTACGATTCATTCTTTTAGACCACTTTCTTTGAGCTTGAATCCATCTGTAATGTGATGGGATCTCTGTATATAAGTACCGTCGCACTTTTGCATCCACATGATTAAGTGTGAAAAATTTAGTCAACATTGTCATTCTTGTACTCTCATTATGTAGAATATTTGTTATACTCTCATCGGCACGAAACTGAACTTGGTGCATATTAGGAAGATGTATTTGCAATCGCTCAACATATGGGTAAATTCGATTAATAATGAACTTGAATATCTTCCATAATGCCTTTAGTACACAAACTCATCTTGCATTCCGAAACTGCCTTATTTCATTGTATTCAGGGTCTGATTGCAGTTTGACTGTCACTCTAGCTGGGTCTTTGTAAACATACTTATATATGTACTTGATACTTTTTATGCTTGCACAAATTTCAACATTGATGTGACAATCACAGCTTAACAGCAACCATTATGTTTCCTTGTCGATCAAGTGAGACTGGCAGATTTCCTAGCCTTTGATAAATTGGATACGAATCATTCCCTTAAACAGTGACTGGTGCAAATGGTTTGGATACTTTCTCTTACAACTCCCATTTTTCATTCATGGAGATTGAGGATTATGAATTCCACACGAGCCATAAATCATATGCTTTAATACCACATTGTAAAGTTGAGGCTTTACACCTTCATTTGGTATTTCAGCTCTAACAATTTGGTCATACTCATCTGGGTTATGATCTTGTCATTTTCCTCTAACACGACCAACATATGAACACGTGGAAGACCGCGTTTCTGAAACTCAGTAACTTATGCGTAAGCAACAACACTGCCCAATACCTCTTTTTCAATGATGTCTTCTTTTAGTTGCTCAAGTTTTGCACAAAATACTCTAGTGAGTAAGTTGGGACGATCTTGTGGTGTTTGTCCTGCAAGTAATTTGCTTTTGATTTCTTCCCAACTTGGGTTACATGTCATGGTAATAAAAAGATCTGGCTTTCCAAATCTTTGAACCAGAGTCATTGCGTCTTGATATCGTTGGTACATGTCACGTGGGCTTCCAACAAACGATGATGGTAATATAATTATATGCCCGATGCTACCTGATAATTTTTTATTTTCAATTAGTAGCTATATATATTGTACACACTTTAAACAAAGTTATATTACTAAATAATGATGACTTAAACGATATATATACCTGCATTGTGTTGACCTGCATTTATAGTCTTCAAGTCCTTTGTAGAGATCAGCTTTAACTGTGGCTTGATTAGAACATAACCATCTAAGTTTTTGTGATTCAATTTTAATGTAGTTATCTACAACATATTGTTGCAAGAGGCGCCCACCTCGAAGCAAAAGTGAGGATCCATTATGGCGTATCTACAAAAGTCAATTTCATATATTGCTTTTAATATGGAAATCATCATTCATCTATATATACTGGTGGAGTAAATGGTGTTATCGGTACAAACCTGTAACATATAAGCATAATAGTTGCAACATGTTATTGCTCTTCCACCATCATCACGACTATTAACATCCCAACCATATGTACCGTAAGGTAACAATAGTGGATATTGTAATGGATCATAAAATCCGACGTAGTCTCGGACGTAAGAAAGTCTTCTAGTAATTGTCTCCACAATGATATCCCTTCCATTTGGAATTGTGGCATTATCTCTATCTATTATAATTGCTGCAACTTGTGATGCTGATGGTAGACTATACTGACGCCGATCTATTGGTTGCTCTTTTAGGATCAACTTGCAATTTGGCAAATTTTGGCGTTGTCCGAGGCTTCGCAATGTATGAACAAAAGGATTATGGTTGTTCAACATTTGTTGTACCTTTTCAACCACACGTCTATCTAAAACTTCACTTTCACACATTCGGTTTTCAACTTCATACTCAGTGTCATATATATAAGCTTGTAGAAATCACGGTTTTTTCCCTTCATTTGGTAAAAGTCCACCAATTTTATGATATAATGCATCTTGAGCACGAAATGTGTAAATCCCACGACCACCAATATTTATTCTGTCATCCACGTGTACTCCCATTGAAGTGAATGCAAATGCGTGACTGTAAGCTCGAATATTTTACCTGAAGTGTCTGCCCTCAGTTCTTTGTAACTAATAATATATCTATATATAGATAGAATTATATACTAAGCTCACCATTGTGGGGAGGAATTGAGAGCATCCCATCAGATATTTGTGATCTATTCGAATGTGCCACTTGTCCTATATGAGTACGCATTCTAGCAGAAGTTTGGTCATCACGATTTGTGATATCTGACAGAACCCTTGAAGTCGCGCTTTCATGCTCAATTTGTTCTAATATATAGACCACATATAATATGATTAGTTAAACATTTTGTGTTTAATATTTAATATATTTAGTTGCGAGTCTAATATTTCATAAGACTACCACTAAAAAACATTGAGATCAATATGAAAGTATCGAACAAAAGAATAAAATGAGATTTCAATTCACGAAATAGTGTTTTTAAAAAATTACCTAATTTTTTAAGTGTGAAACAAATACAAATAAAGAAATTGAAATAAATATCAGGAACTTGTTGTTGTATATTACCGGGGTCGACCTCAACATCATAGTTAGCCAACTGAACTCGTTCTTGTATATTACTGGGACCTATTTGTTGCATAGTTAAAAAAAAAATTAGAAATTAAGTTTTTTTTTTTTGCTGCATTAGTATGAGTTAAAGAAAAAATAATATGAAATAAATACCAGGAATTTCTTGTTGTATGTTACTAGGGGATGTCATAGTATGATCATCATTTAGAGTTGGAATTTGTTGTCGTTTTTTTGTGCTATTAGACATCGTCGAGCTAGATATTTTTTTTTTCGTGTTACTGGGGGATGTGGTTATGCCAGCTAACCTCATCCTGTTGGATATTGTTGAGTTTGATGCCATCTTGGGCACTGATTGGCTACATTATAATCGAGCCAATATTGGTTGCTATGAGAAGAAAGTTACATTTCATCGCCCGGGGTTACCTATGGTTACGTTTGTTGGCGAGCATAGTGGCGTGAGGCACGACATCATTTCTATTGTGAGAGCCAATAGATTACTACAGAAAGGTTGTCAGGGGTATCTGGCACATGTGGTACTGAATGATAGCGCTCTTAGGAATGTGGGAGACGTTAGAGTAGTCAGGCATTTTCCTGACGTTTTCCCTGATAATTTACTGGGATTGCCGCCGGATCGAGACGTAGAGTTCGCCATCGATTTATTGCCAGGTACGGCCCTTATATCATTGACTCCCTATAGGATGGCTCATGCGAGTTGAGAAAGTTGAAAATTCAGTTACAGGAGTTAGTGGATAAAGGTTTTATACAGCCTAGTACTTCGCAGTGGGGAGCTCCAGTCTTGTTCGTGAAAAAGAAGGATGGTACCTTAAGGCTATGTGTAGACTACCGGCAGCTGAATTGGGTGACGATTAAGAACCGTTATCCGTTGCCGCGTATTGACGATTTGTTTGATCAGCTGCGAGGAGCTTGCGTGTTCTTGAAGATCGACTTGTGGTTTGGCTATTACCAGCTGAAGATTAAAAGTGAGGCTATCCCTAAGACTGCGTTCAGAACCCGATACGGTCATTATGAGTTCTTAGTGATGTCGTTCGGGTTGACTAACGCACCAGCTACTGTCATGGATTTGATGAACCGGGTATTTTAGTAGTACTTAGACCGGTTTGTCATTGTCTTCATCGATGACATTTTAGCCTATTCTAAGTCAGAAGTTGATGGAGCATCGGCTATATGCCAAGTTCAGCAAATGTCAATTCTGGTTAGATCAAGTGGCGTTCTTGGGACACGTTATTTCAGCTCAGGGTATCCAGGTGGATCCCCAGAAAATAGCGGCGGTCGAAAATTGGGAACGACCACGAATCGTCTCTGAGGTAAGGAATTTCCTTGGTTTAGCAGGCTACTATAGACGGTTTGTTCAAGACCTCTCAATTATTACGTTACCGCTTACGAGACTGACCAGAAATGACGTTAGATTCAAATGGGATGATAGTTACGAGCAGAGCTTCCAGCAATTGAAGTATTGTCTCACTCATACATCGGTGTTAGCACTTCTGGACTACAGTGGTAACTTTGAGATTTATAGTGATGCTTCATTGAATGGCTTGGGTTGCGTGCTGTGCAACATGGTTGGGTGATTGCTTATGCTTTGAGACAATTGAAGCCTCATGAGATGAACTATCCTACTCATGATCTTGAGTTAGCGGCGATCGTGTTTGCATTGAAGATCTGGAGACATTATCTTTATGGTGAGAGATGTAAAATCTTTATAGATCACAAGAGTCTCCAGTATCTATTTACTCAGAGAGATTTGAACCTTTGTCAGTGAAGGTGGATAGAGCTGCTAAGTGATTACGACTGCACGATCGAGTATCACCCGAGTCATGCAAATGTGTGGCTGATGCACTTAGTAGAAAATCTCAGGGCAGAGTTAATGCTTTTCACTCAAGTCGTGTTCCTCTTCTTGCAGAACTGAGATCAACTGGAGTGGAGTTAGAGGTAGAAAATCATGAGGTAGTAGATCGAGAAGAAACCTTACTTGCTCACTTTCAAGTCAGGCTGATCTTGATTGACCATATACTCGAGGCACATATGGATGACGACGAGACCCAGGAGCTGATTCAGTTAAGAAATGACTGGAAAAAGAAAGATCTTCAGATTCGAGAAACAGACGGCATGCTTATGCAAGAGGGTAGAATGTATGTACCGGACAATGCAGAGTTAAAGAAGGCACATTTCGACATACGTTATGCATCCGGGTAGTACTAAAATGTATCATACCATTCAACCATTTTACTATTGGCCGGGTATGAAAAGAGAGATTGCTGAGTACGTAAGCAGGTGTATTGTGTGCCAGCAGGTTAAAGCCGAGAGGAAAAAGTCATTTGGACGGATGCAGCCACTTTCCGTTCCACAGTGGAAATGGGAAGATATTACCATGGATTTTGTGTATAAGCTACCCCGTACACAAAACGGTTATGATGGCATTTGGGTAGTGGTTGATCGACTCACTAAATCCGCACATTTTATTCCGGTTCGAGAGAAGTTTTCCCTAAATCGGTTAGCTGAGCTATTCATGTCGAAAATTGTTAAATACCATGGTGTACTAGTTAGCATTGTCTCTGATCAAAATCCAAGGTTTACTTCCAAGTTTTGGACAACATTTCAAGAAGCCTTTGGTACGAGACTGCTTTATAGTACGACATATCATCCTCAAACAAATGGGCAATCTGAGAGGACCATTCAGACCTTTGAAGATATGTTAAGATCTTCCGTACTACAATTTGGTGATGCATGGCATAACCTTCTGGATCTAATGGAATTTTGATAGGGGCATATTTATGCACCTTAGGTTAGCTTGTTCTTGTGCATTTATATTGTTTTCCTTAGCTAAAGTAGTCTTTTAAGCTAGTTTTATGTATTTTCAGGTTTTAAGGGCAAAGTATGCAAAAGGAGGCATTTTGGAGCCTTTTGGAGCAAATTAGAGCTTGGAATGGATATTGTATGCTTGGAGCCAAAAGGATAGACGAAATTGAAGACTTGAAGATGATGATTCCTACTTGAGCAAGGTTTCCTAGTTGGAGTAGGAAAATCCCTAATGGAGATGGAATCCTAGTTGAATTAGGATTCCTAGTTGAAATTGGTTTCCTAGTTGAATTAGGATTCCTAGAAGAATGAAGTTTCCTACTCAAACAAGGTTTCCTACTTGAAGTAGGAAAGTTAAACCCCAAATGGCCTCAAGTTGCAGCAACAATGAAGTTTTCCTAGTTCTAGAAGGAAAAAGAATTCCAAGATGAAGAATGATTAGTTTTCCTAATCCTAGTGCACAAAGGTTCCCTAAGCATTGTTGGAAACAATTGGAAGGTTCTAGAGCTTTCCCTTGCCTTGGCTGTAAGTTCACCTATTTCCCATGGGATTAGGCATTCTAGAAGGCCTATCCTAATCCCTACAAAGGTGCCGCACCCTTCCCTTCTAGAAGTCACTAATTCCTTGCCTTGCAAGGCTTTCTAGAAGCCCTATCCTACCCTAGACAAACCTGCCGCACCTTAGACCTATTTCCCCTTGGATTTCAGATTTAATTAGCCCTATTCCTTGTGGATTTGGGTTAATTGGGCCATAAACCCTTTTCCTTATTGGACTTACAATTCCTGCTAGACTTAGGGGGCCTAATCCATCAATTAAATGAAATCCAAGCCCTAATCTGAATTGACCTAGGGTTTAGGGTGCCTATATATATTTCCCTTATGTGTGCCGCACCCTTTTATCACCCATGAACCTAATTTTCGTCCATTCATCACTCCCCCATTCAGAAATCCAATTTCTGCCGCAAACACCACAACACCATCCCTTTGCCGCAACTTTCCACCCAAACCACCATTCATCCACCATAGCCGCACCTTACCACCACCACAACCACCTTGTGGCGCCACCTTTGGAGGAGAAGAGGAGAGCACCGTGCACGCCAAGAGGGAGGAGAAAGCTCACGCATGCAATCTGCCACCATTGGAGTGTTTGGAGTTCTTTCTTCTCTTGTTTCTGTTTTCATGTTTAATTTAATTCGTTCTTCAATTATGTTCAACATGTGGAACTAATTTCTTTTTAGTTAGAGGCGAATTTGAAGCCATGGACATATGTTGGTTATGATTTGATTTACTCCAGTTATGAATTCATGAACTTTGGATGTGGTTTACTTCTCTGTTTTGATTAAGAACTTGTTTATGTATGTTGATTGAGAGTGCACGCTTAATTTGCATGCTTAAACTTGATGCTAGGATATAAGGGAATTTCACCTAATCGTTATGAACTTATATTCATGAGTAGTAAAAATCGCTAGTCACGATTGTGTTTAGTAAACCCTAGGTTGGATTAACATGCGTATTCCATGGTTATGAATGCCTAGTCGATGTGTATGATTTCCATTGAACTTAATGATCTTTGATATGTCTCTCTATCATGCGTATTCCATAGTTAGGGAACTTGATAAGAATAATTTGGTTGTGATGCGTATTCCATTCAATTCAATGAATCTAGGGAAATCTGAAAGTTAATTTAAGCGGACCTAATTAACTTGGAGCATTGTCATTCATTCGTTTGTTGAAATCATAACTGGGAATCAAATTATATGCATATGTTCATGTGTGGATAAGGAACCCTCTAACTAGTTTCTCCATCCATTCAATTCATCAAAATTTGTTTAGAATCTGTTTTGTTTACAAAGTTTCTGTTTTAATTCTAAATTCGTCAAAACCAATCCCCCATTTATTTTAAAGTGCTAGATTAGTTAGAAATCCATTTAGGTTGTGTTTTTAAGAGTCTTGAGTCAAGTTACAACTTAATTTCGTCAAAAATTGTGTTTGTGCTCAAAACTGCCCAGAAAGTGATTTTGAGGCAGTTTTGAGTGTTTCTGGGCTGTTTTGAGTCTTTTGCATTGTGTAAGTGTTTTAAACTCTAGTTTTGCATTCTTTGAGTCTAGTTTAGTGTTTTATATTGTGTTTTTACGTTTTTGAGTCAATTTCACATTGATTAGCATCCCTAGTTAATCCCCGGTTAGAACGATCCCTATTTGCTCTTATACTACAATTGTCATCCATAGGGTTTAATTTGTGTGTCAATCTAATTCTCACATCAAATTTGCCTACAATAATAGCTATGACTCGAGCATTGGTATGTCCCCTTTCGAGGCATTGTATGGTAAATCCTGTCGTACGCCGTTGTGTTGGTCTGAGGTCGGCGAAAGAGTTTTGGAGGGCCTAAAGATTGAAGACGAGACTACACAAAACATTCAGGTGATTAAGTCTAATCTAAAAGCAGTCCAGGATTGCCAGAAGAGCTTAGTAGATAGGTATGCTACGGATCGAACCTACAAGGTAAGTGATTGGGTATTTTTGAAGTTGTCGTCGTGGAATGGTGTTGTACGGTTCGAGAAGCAGGGGAAATTGAGTCCCAGGTATATCGGATCGTACCAGATCACTGAGCGGATCAGCGAAGTAGCGTATAGACTTGAGTTGCCTCCTAAGTTGTCTAGAGTGCATGATGTGTTCCATGTTTAGATGGTTCGTCACTATGTCTCAGATCCATCTCATATGCTACCTTCGCAGCCGTTAGAGATTAATCTCGACTTGACTTATGAGGAAGATCTGGTGACTATTTTGGACTGGAAAGATAAGGGCATACGGAACAAGATCGTCTGCTTAGTGAATGTTTTGTGGAGGAATCACTCGGTAGAGGAGGCTATATGGGAGACTGAGGAGCGAATGATAGAGATGTATACACACCTGTTTTACGAGTATTAGTGGATTGTACTTATTATATAAATTTCGAGGATGAAATTTTCTTAAGAGGGTAGGCTGTGACAGCTCATCCCGAAATATTTTTATCGACGACGTGAATTGACGTTTTTATCCTTACGTGTTTATGGTTGTGTGTGAGTTATGTTGGGCCAATTAGATTGTTCTTAATTTATTGGACCTAATGAGAGCTTGGGCTTGGTCTTTGTGTGATTGGTTGAGAACTTATACACACACACACACACACACACACCCACACATGCACACGTGCACTTCCTCTTTCCATTTTATGTTACCTGTTTCTCTCTTTCTCTTGAATTTTCTACCATTTCTTTGAAGTCATACAGATATCACCACACCCCTCAATCGTGGCATGGATCGAGACTTCAAACACCATCTTTGTGTTCCTTGTAACCTAGCAAACCTAACTATACCCTTGGTTTGGCCTGGAACCTTCGAAAACCCTAGAATCCTGAGAGCACCATTAATGGTACTGTTTATGTGCTCGTAAATAAGGAACTTTTAGAGGATTCTAAGGCCACAGGGAGTCTTAAAACGCTCTCTCGAAGCTCGGAGAGCAAGTTTGGTGGTTTTTAGACGTCAGGATCGTGAGTTTGAAGCTGGATCGAGTTTCATGGTTTTTCTCCAGCGAGTTTCCGTTGTGTTTTGTGCTTTAAAGAGGTATAATCATCTTCCTCTAGTGCTAAGCTTCATTTTAATGAAAGAATCGTGAAAATTGGTTGAAAAATAAGCAAGAAATTCAAGTTTGAAAATTTTCCAGAATCTAGCAAAGCAGCAGTAGCCGGCGCCAGATTCTGGTGTACTGAGGTAGGAGATGACGGAATATTCCATCAAAGTTGACGAAATATTCCTAATGAAAGGTAACGAAGTTAGGTTACTTTTGACGGAATATTCCAGTTTTGACATAATATTCCCTAACGGTGTTAAGGATTCTGTCTGTGTGCCAGGCACGTGCCTGCACGTGGGCGGCGTGTGTGGCCATGCCTTGGCAGGCACGTGGGGGCGAGTTGGACACCAGAATTTTTTTCTAAAAATATGGGGGTGTTCGTGGGATCGAGTAGAGTATGTTGGTATATTTAAACACCCCAATTGAGCAATGTATGAGAAGTTATTACCTAATGTTGGTTATGTGCGTTAAATTGACGGTTTTATAGTTGTTTCGTATATAGGTGAGGCCTATCCAGAGGATAAGTGCAGCCACGCGAGGCTTGGGGGATACGATCTTTCTACGTATCAGTGAGTGGGCTTTTGTTTTCAATATATATATATATGTGTGTGTGTGTGTGTGTGTGTGTGTGTGTGTGTGTGTGTGTGTGTGTGTGTGTGTGTGATTCGTATTTTCCCAGAAATTACGTTTTTAAATGGTTTATAAATTGAATTGCCATGTCGGATATCGTTGATATTATTATTATGATTGTGTTGGTTATACTTTGGCGCCGCAGGTAAGTCAGGTGAGTATACATGTTAGTGATAGTTGTGATGATTATGAGATTGAGATATAGCTCATATTCCTGCACCCCGATGTTTGTGCTCCGCCAGAGTAGGGCCTAGCCTTCACGTGATCATTCATCTTCTGCACCGTACGCTCACTTTGGATCCAAGGCAGGTGCCAGCCTGTCGTACAGACTACTATAGGTGATTCCGACTCGTAGGTGACTTGCGATACGTCGCACAGCCTTCACGTGATCGTAGCATTGAGCGTAATTATACACCAAGCCTATTGTACAGACCACTATAGGTGATTCCGACTCGTGTGCAGGATTTGGTTGATGAGCTATAGATTCAGCCGTACAGGTCACGTTAGGTGACTCCAGCTGACGTCTTGACATTGCCGGCATATTATGATTTGATTTATCTCACTTGCTTGATGCTTATACTGTTTGATTGGATATTCGACATGGCGTATTCTGGGATGACATATTTGAGATTTATCGTTTTCTATCATGATTTGATATATGAGTACGTATGATATTTTTCTGGGAAAGTATACGGGTTTTACAGTGAGGGGTTACTACTTTGATATTGAAATGGTTTTGGAAAAGCTTTGTTTTTGCCCACTCACATTTTCTGTTTTGCGCCCCTCCAGGTTTTAGGTAGCGGTGACGTTGGTGACGAACGAGCCATCGAGGCAGTTCTGACAGAGCACCATCCATGTAGGATTTCTCTGTTTATCGTCTATCTAGTACTTGTTGGTTTTGGACTGCACCTAGGATATTTGAACTCTGTTGTTGTGTTTTAGGCTTACGTTTCTATCACTTATCTTTTTATTATAAATTATTCGGTTTGCTTTTCGTTTCCTTACTTTTTCACTTCAGCTTTTCCGCACAACGCACTTGGCTACGTCACCCTCGCATGACAGCCATCATGCCTCAATATTTGGATCGGGGTGTGTCATCAAGTGTAACAATTATCAGTGCAAGGAAATGACGGGCCTATATACACTTGCCGTTTAGTGTTAGGACTTGGATATGATTTAGATTTCATGTTTTTTTGTTTTATAAATTGCTTCAATTCGTTTATAGAGTTTTAATTTTTATGTCAACTGGGTGAGTAAAATTTTAAACTTTTTTAATACCCCTATACCCTATCATAAATGACGGATGTGGGCTGGACATAATATAAAAAGGTTTTCGAAATATGTAATACCCGTAATAAGAGGCTAAAAAGACTACCACGTGACAAAGAAGAATTTGTATCCAATGTAGGTTCATTATATTCACATATAAGCTCTAAAATGTTATGATATCCTTAAAATATTTTGGTTTCTCAGTTATTATGTTTATTAGTAATTTTGGTTCGTTAGTTTAAGGATATGATATTCAAGAATTTGTTATCAACACATCTTAAGAAATATTGGGGTGCTTTGTTGGTCGTTGGGATGAGGATAGGGATGGGATGATTCGGTTCAAATGAAAAGAAAAAAAAGGAACAATGCATGTACGCAAGGTTCCTCAACAAAGTCGCGATTATGAATAACTGTTATGATATTCAAAATCCTTCTCGAACCCCGCCGGTGTTTAGAGATGATTTTGGACTACATGGATATTTGAGATTATGAATAACTAAACATGGGTCAAAATTTTATTTGTTTGAGGACAATAATTGTTCATAATTGGTTTGATCTTGAACATAATAACAGTTATGAAGAAGACAACAATTGTTAAAACAGTAAATGACAACAGAATAATGAACAGTTAGAAATGAAAGATCATGACTGATATGAGCAAAATTACCACTATGTAGAAACCTTGCGTAATGTAATCCGAGTAGATAAAGTGATCAACAATTTAGTTATGAAATAAATTATGAAAATAAATTGAATGCACATATTAACTCTCCAAAATTCTTCTACTCAATATCAGTTTATATGTGCATGGTAAAGAAAAAGTTCCTCTTTGCACAATACATTTAAAATATATATTGACAATTACAATGGGAAAAAAACTAACACAATACACCTCCGTGATGCAAAAATAACAATTGACATCCCAAAGAGGTGAAAGAATTGAAGAGATTAAGGCATTTGAAATTCACCAAAGGGGCTGGAATCATCTTGAAATTAAAAAGCTGCAGAATTTGTCCTCTCTGAGATCTAAGAGAAATTTAGTTCTCTGAAAGTAGGATCACTCCCTCGAGGTCCTATGGATAAATATGAATGTTTTCAAAGCTACTTGCCAATGACAAACACAAAAATAATACAAAGTTTAACAGGAATCAAAACATATGTATACATATACATAAGCATATCAATCCATAACACAACGATGATTCATATACAGCTGATAAGAAAAATATCATTTAAGTGTTGAGAATCTGGTTGAAGCCAAGAGAGAAATTTAAAGTACATCAGAGAAAGCAAATAAGCTTGCAGTCTTTTTTGGATTAATTCTTGAGAATAGCCACATATGTTAGAATTTGCTAGGAAGGACATACGTTGAATTAATAACAATTAAAGCATATGATAGAAATAAAAGAACAATTTTCTTTGTCCAACAGATACAAACTTGGGAGAAAATGAAGAATTAATCCAAAAAAGATTGCAAACGAAGCCATGAGAGAAATTTAAAGTACATCAGAGAAAGCAAATAAGCTTGCAATCAATTAAAATTGCATGGCATGTATAATTAGTATGTTCAATATCTAATCAAGACTAACAAACATGTTCAAAGAACAGGGGCAAATTATTAAGGTACCTTAATGACAATAAAGAGAAACTTTTCAGTTTCGTTTTTCCAAAATCAAATTCCATAAACTTTTGTGGAACAATGAACTTGATTTTAATTATGACAAATTCAAACTACAATGAACAATTTTGGTCATTAAAAAGTCTACAAAGATATGTGATCACATACAGTTCCACTCACTCTATCACATCTGTAATTGAAAAATCACTCTTATCACAAATAGTAGATAGTATACTATGATACAGTACCACAAATTGGTACTATCACTTACATTAAACCAATTTGTCCACACAATTATAGTGCTTCTTCTTTGCTAGCTTACAACATAATGTAATTGAAAAAGTTGCAAACCAATCACAAACTCAGATGGCTACTGAAGCTTTTTCTTATTTTCCAAACCCATTTGCCTACGTAATTCACAATTTCCATTATACAGACTTTTGCCATAGCTTTATGCATTACAGTTAGAAAATACAAAACTCAATATATGTGAGATCAAGTTCATTTGAAATCATGGAAGATCAGAACCCAATTATTTGACTAATCTTGTGTTTTAGCAGATTTTCTTTCCTTGTTCTTCCATAAAGATTCCAAATCTTATAAATTCAACTAAGAAAGCAAAAACCAATAAAAACACAAAAAATCTGACAGAGAGTAGCGGGGAAAATACTTACCAAATGGTTCTTCAAGGTTAGTGATTTGAGGGGTTTTTGTCTTTCAGATGTAAAAGAGAGTGTGCGAGTTCTTTCACATTGTAATACTTGAGAGAGAGAGAGAGAGAGAGAGAGAGAGAGAGAGAGAGAGAGAGAGAGAGAGAGAGAGTGAGTGAGTGATGGAAAGTACCAATGACAGAGAAGTGTAGATAGGAAAAACAGTGGGCATAAAGTGGAATAAAAAAACATAAATTGAATAAAGAGTTGGGGAAATACTCGCCGATTTGTGTAAATCCTCACCTTTGTTTTTTGGATTGCAGGTTTCAGATGAAGAAATCAAACAAAAGTGGGGTTTGTATGCAACACGAAAGTGATTAACACGTATTAGTTTAAATAACAGAATTCAATTCACACATTACCCCAAAGCATTAGTAAAACAAAAACAACAACTGGTAATTTAGTAACTCCTTAAATGTCTCTAGCATTCCACACAAAAAAAAATTAAGCTAGAAACTGAATAACCAATACACAAAACAGCGAGCTTTCTAAAAATTGGTCCAAAACCCATTTAAAAAATCTGGTAAATATAAATAATTTCGAATAGTTCAAATGACAATCAAGTTAAATACTCCAAATTAGTATATATGAAAATAAGGTTGTGATGAACAATTCAATTAATCATAGAGTACCTGGATTGAAGTAGAAAATGAAAATTTGTAGCGAAAACCCATTTCAAAAATCTGGCCAAGATAAGGATAAACAAAAAAAAGGAATCAGAACATATGTATACATATACATAAGCATATAAGTTCTTCCAACCTTCCAGGGGACACAATATAGTTAAATTTACTTCCTGCAACTACTCAAAAACCACAAAACAATCAAATTTATTTGCTACTATGTAACCCAATTTCCCAACAACCAAACAGTAATTATAAAATATCCAAAAATTGCTTTTTGGAAAAAGAGAATAATTAAAAAAAACTCACGTTTTTTCCTTTTACTTTTGCTTCCCTTTTTTATTAACCAATGTCCTCATCTGCTTCTTAGTCTTTGATTTTCCAACTCCACAAAACTCAAAGTTGACTACAATAAACTTCAAACCCATCAAAAACTTGAACAAACGCAAAAAGCCAAGGAAAGCACAGAAAATATGAGAGTGAGTATTAGAGAAAATGCTTACCGAATCATCCTTGAAAGTTAGGATTTATGGGTTTTCATTCTAAAAGAATGAGTTCGTATTCTTCCTCAGTGCAATTTTGAGAGAGAGAGAGAGAGAGAGAGAGAGAGAGAGAGAGAGAGAGTGATAAAAGGTACCTAAGGGAATGAAGCACTTTTATTTGAAGGCGGAATTCATAGGGATTCTGAGATCTTTCAACCCTTTCCAGAGGTTGACTTCGTTGATTTCTTCAATAACTATCCCAAGCTGCAAAAGTTTGATATCCATGGAGCCATGTTCGCTACCCTTTGTCAGAAGAACAGCCTCAAAAATGTAAATTGATACTATTCTGTAAATTTAGTATTTCAATTAAGG
This sequence comes from Crataegus laevigata, assembly GCA_963580275.1. Taxonomy (NCBI): domain Eukaryota; kingdom Viridiplantae; phylum Streptophyta; class Magnoliopsida; order Rosales; family Rosaceae; genus Crataegus; species Crataegus laevigata. The sequence continues at coordinate 13,896,506 of OY756946.1, forward strand.
TCGATCTTCAAAACAGTGTGCAAACGATGGGACTAAAAAAAGGAATATTGAATAAAGAGGGGAAAATACTCACCGATATGTGTAAATCCGAACATTTATTTTTCAGATTGCCAACTTCAGATGAAGAAATCATACAACATAGGAGTGGAGGAGGGTGTTTTGTACGGAAGACAAAAGTGAGTTTGAGAAAATCACCCAATTTTCCCTTTTGTATGCTCTGTGGGGATCGAGAACGTGCGATAAATGGCGGTTCCATGTCCGGTCTGTCAACCGCTGCAACTCCTGCTCCGATCGTACACTAGATAGTTTCCGTCTTTCTATCTGTGAGCCTTCACGTAGGATGTGATCCAAATCCAAATGTGATGTAGCAGTTGTGGAATGAAAATGAATTTAGAGTGTGAGTGTCTTATCCAATGGTTGTGACATAATGTCGTTGAGAATTTCAGGATTATTACGTTTTTAACCCTATTTTTTAGACAATTATTTTTTTGGTTTTTTGTGCACGAAGTGAGGCAATTTTGACATTTCCGAATGCTTCACCAAAGTGACCCTCTCCCTTTATATATATAGATAAAAATAAAAACATTTAGAATGAGATGCCTCTTTTTAGACTTTCTAGATTAAATATTTGTTACTTTCCCACTTCAAATTAAAATATTTTCATTTTGATTAAATTCTATATTTCATGTATATTCTTATTTAAGTGTTTTCTAAATTCATTTTTTTTTTGTTAAAAATGCACTTAATAATATTAATTAATTTATATTTTTATGGAATCCCATCCGTTTTCTTAATTTAAGGATTCAATTATATATCTAATAAATGGTTTAAGAAATTTCAATATATCTAAATAATTTGTGACTTTATTTCAAAAAATTATTTGTAACTTTTTTCTTCATTAGGGTAAGTCTATAACTATTGTCGTTGATAGTTATTTCTTATTCTTTATTTTCATTTCTAGAAATTCAGTTACAATTGAATTAAAATGTACTATCGTTCTTTAAAATAAAAAATTGACATGTGCCAACGCAATTTATTCTCAAATTGAAACGTACCTATGCAAAATTAAAATTTATTCATCCCAAATTAAAATGTATGCTTACTAAATTGATATGTATACATGCTAAATTGAAATGTACCCATATTGGCTTGAAACGTACTTATAGGTTTTAGAGTTACACATAACTTGCCGTTAGCTTTTTACATACTAAAATTATGAGAATATAAACGTACCAATGGCTTGGTACATATCTAAACAAAAAGTAAATAACATATCAAAATACTAATTTGTAGATAAATTTGGATTATATTAAATACCAATACAACAACAACAAATCATTTTCCCACTAAGTGGGGTCGGCTATATAAATCCTAGAGCGTCATTGCGCTCGGTTCTACGCCATTACATTACATTGCATACCAATAATGTATCAAATTATTGGTAAGCTATTTTTAATATATATGGGCATATATATATCATTTTGAGTACATTGGTACGTTTAAAATTGGTGATATTTTGTTAAAAATACCATCATCCTTTTTGCACCCACAATTCAACGTTTATTCTTTGTTATATATATATATATATATATATATATATATATATATATATATATATATATATCTATATCTATATATTGAAATATATTGAATCACTAGGACATAAATGAACAATATCTTGTTTTGCAAGATTTATGAATTTGTTATATATTGAATTTAATTAGTAAATTAGTTATAATAAAAATTTGTGTAATTTGAAAGTAATTAGTAAATTAATTAAAATCGTAGAAAAGTAGTTTGATCAAATCTCTAGAAGTCTTTGATGTTTGGTCTAAAAAATTTAAAAACCAAGCATCTACATCAAAATGCCCTTGAAAATATAATCAGATTAACTAGTGTTGATGTACAAAATATGGTCAATCTTGGACTAACTTAAATCCAACCATAAATCACACATACGCTTAAGAACACAATGGTATATTGTGGTTCATCCTAACTTGGGGCTACGTCCACACTGGTGTCGACCCGGTTTCACTATATAAATTGAGGTTACAATGTACTTGAGGCTATGGAGGCTAGGGCTTGCTATCCTTTTGTAAGATCCCATATCGCCTAGGGGTGAGGATCCTGTAAGCCTTATATGTACATTCCTACCTCCAAATAGCACGAGGCCTTTTGGGAGCTCACTAGCTTTAGAGTTCGTCGAAACTCCGAAGTTAAGTGAGTTCGCATGAGAGCAATCCCAGGATGGGTGACCCACTAGGGAGTTCTCGTGTGAATTCCCAGAAACAAAACCGTGAGGGTGCAGTAGGGGCCCAAAGCGGACAATATTGTGCTATAGTGGAGTCGAGCCTGGGAAGTGGTGGAGCCCAGGCTGCGATGTGACAATTTGGTATCAGAGCCACTCCCTGGCCGGAAGCGTGCCGACGAGGACGTCAGGCCTCTAAGGGGGGGTGGATTGTAAGATCCCACATCGCCCAAGGGTGAGGATCCAATAAGCCTTATATGTACATTCCCACCTCTAAATAGCACGAGGTTTTTTGGGAGCTCATTGGCTTTGGAGTTCATCGGAACTCCGAAGTTAAGCGAGTTTGCCTGAGAGCAATCCCAGGATGGGTGACCCACTGGGAAGTTCTCGTGTGAGTTTCCAGAAACAAAACCGTGAGGGTGTGGTAGGGGCCCAAAGCGGACAATATCATGCTATAGTGGAGTCAAGCCTGGGAAGTGGTGGAGCCTGGGCCGGGATATGACTCCTTTACTCTCCTTTGCTATGTCTCTAAAGTGAGGGTGATAGAATAAGGGTTTCATTCCTCTCTTACATACATAATAGGCTAAGTAGTGAGATCCAAATATTGAGGCTCAATCTATGCTACAACAACTAGTATTTAACGAACCGATTTAGTTTGGTTTAGTTCGATGTTAACAAATATTACCATTGAAAAACAAACCAAAGCAAACTATTATTAATTGGTTTGATTGGGCTTGGTTCGGTCATTTAAGCTTATTCTACACATAAATAAAAAAAACTCAAATTTTCAAGAGTTTTTAATTTTCTAAACCAATACACACCTTACGCATTCTAATTAAATTAAAAGATTAAGTTTTTCTGAATATAAAAAGTTCATAGCCAAATTTTGTTTGTAGCCCTGTTGGGAGATCCCTATTTTAAATCGGCCCATGTGGTAAAAAAGTTTGACATTCATAACCATATGCTCAAGTATGTTAGCAATCATAGTCCAAATAAAAAAATTTGCCAAAATTCCATCCATTTGAAAGACAACGTCCTTTCAATCAATGTTCAACAAAAATAGAAAGAAAACAAAAATTATGAACAGAAAGATCAAACTTAAAAAGAAAAAAATATCAAGCCCCCTGCCACCCAAGAGTAAGGTCATAAAAGATGCTAGATACTGGTTGGACGGCGGGCGGGCTGGAGTCTAGCACTTTGGCGGACTCGATGGGTTTAATTAAATTTATTATACAACATATACATAAGGGTGCGTTTGGTACGCGGGACGGGACGGGACGAGGCGTTCCGTCCCGCGTTTGGTACGCCTAAAACGAGTGGGACGAGGCGTTCCACGGGACAAGTTTTGGATGATTTTTGGTTCCACCTCCCCCCCATGGAACGGGGTTGTTCCACGTCTGTGGGACAAATTTTTTTAACATTTTAGGACAACAATGCCCCTTGTCTTTTTCAAAATTTACAACATCCGTCCCGTCCTGTTCCGTCCCGTCCCGTTCCGTTCCGTCCCGTCCCGTCCCGTCCCGTCCCGTCCCGTCTGCGTACCAAACGCACCCTAAGTGCCTACTTACATTCTAAAAAAATAAAAACTATACTTGTATTGAGAATTTAGAAAGGTTAAAACTTAAAACTTCAGCCATGTTGCCATCATCACTGACAAATGTAGCAAAAAATAAGAAAAACAAAAAATCGAATATGAAAATGCACCAATTAAGTAGGTTATTCATAAAAAAACCTTTGACTTAATTAAAAAAATTTAAAACAATGGAGCCGCTTAGCCTCTGCCTATCCCTGTAAGATCCCACATCGCCCAGGGGTGAGGATCCTGTAAGCCTTATATGTACATGCTCATCTCCAATTAGCATGAGGCTTTTTGGGAGCTCACTAGTTTCGAAGTTCGTCGAAACTCCGAAGTTAAGCGAGTTGGTACAGAGCAATCCTTGGATAGGTGACCCATTAGGAAGTTCTCGTGTGAGTTTTCAAAAACAAAACCATAAGGGCGTGGTTGGGGCCTAAAGAAGACAATATGGTGCTATGGCGGAGTCGAGCTCAGGAAGTGGTCGGGCCCGGGCCGGGATGTGACAATTTGGTATCGGAGCCACTCCCTGGCCGGAAGTGTGCCGACGAGGACGTCGGGCCCTTAAGGGGGATGGATTGTAAGATCCCACATCGCCTAGGGGTGAGGATCCTGTAAGCCTTATATGTAGATGCCCATCTCCAATTAGCATGAGGCTTTTTGGGAGCTCACTGGCTTCGGAGTTTGTCGGAACTCCAAAGTTAAGCGAGTTCGTGCGAGAGCAATTCTTGGATGAGTGACCCACTAGGAAGTTCTCGTGTGAGTTTCCAAAAACAAAATCGTGAGGGCGTGGTCGGGGCCCAAAGCTGATAATATCGTGCTATGGCGAAATCGTGCCCGAAAAGTGGTTGAGCCCAGGCCGGGATGTGACAGTCCCTATCTAGGTTTTCTCCATGTTTTGGCCTAAATCACATTGATCTTCCACCGCCTAACGCCTAGAAGGCCTTCCAGACCGAATTTTAGAACAATGTCCAAGAATGTTGAACCATGCGACTTCCCACCTCCCTCACCCTCTCCACCCTAATAATCACACCTAGCGACGCTAGCCACAATCTACTTTTGTCAATTCTCCTATTTCCGACAACACCATTATTCCCTCTCTTCTTCCTCTTTTACTCTTTTCTCTTGTCTTCGACAACACCATGAATGTCGAGATCACTACTCCTCTCTCTCTTCTTCCTCTTCACTCTTTCGCTTTCTCTGTACGTAACATATGCATGTATATATGTATTATGTGTATGTGTATACAAGGTTGTAGAAAATGGGTACGCATGTTGAGGTGTGGCGAGCAGAGATTAGGGCTGGAGAAGATGGATACCTATGTTGTAGGTGTTGCTATGACTGTAACAAAAATTTCATTTTCTAAATAGAAAAAAAAAACTAATTAATTGGGTCAATTTGAGTTTTGCAATTGGATTCTTGGCAGATATTGAACAAGTTGTTAGAGCTATGATCAATTTTCAGTTTTTGAGTGAAAGATCAAGGGAATGTGAGCAAATGAGGTGAGGTATGGGTTTTCTCTCTTCAGTTTAAAAAATAAAATAAAATAAAAATAATAAATATTAATCCATGTGCATGTGGCTTTTAAAGCGTGGTTGATAAAACTCATGGGTATGTATAGGCCTGGCAAACGTGTTGTTTTTGTCGTGTTCATGTCGTTTTCGTGTAACACCTGTTATCTTAACGGGTCGTGTCGTGTCACACCCGTTATCTTAACGGGTCCTTAACAGGTCGTGTCACTTTACCCAACGGGTAAAGTGACCCAACCCGTTATGACCCGTTAAGAAAAATATATTTTTTTTTAAAAAATTTGCACATACCACATATATTATTATATATTACTTCAAAACATTAAAACATTTGTCGTTTAAGTACTATATCTACACTCGAAAATAAGAACCTAATAAAAAAATAATACATACACTACTAATTTATTACAAATATTAAATGTGCAAGCATATGTAAAATGAAAGAGTTTTTGTTTTCAAGGTTCTAAGTCTTTCTCAAAAGTTTAAACCTCAATTTACAAAATCTTCAATTTACATCGATCATCATGAAATTGTATTGGAACTTTGACTTGATCTATTGCCTTCAAGAGTTATGTTTATTTATACTTTCATTAAGTATAACATAAGATTTTGTGGTATCCACTTGTATAAATATTTTAAATTGAAGATCGAATTCATTCATTGTATTCATATAGGATCAAGGAGTGTATCTGTAAAAAATCATCAAAATCAGAGTTAAAATAACCGTTAAATCGTGATTTTTAGTTTATAACCGTCGAAAAACTTTGGCCCGTTACTTGATCTCAGAATGTTTTTTTTTTTGTGATTTTTTGCTGATGTGATCTCGAAGCATATACATACAAGTTTGACGGTTGCGATCGTTGAAATTAGTTTTGGATAATTCGTATCCCATTAAAACGATAGATTCACTAACACTTAGAGTTTATTTATACTTTCATTAAGTATAACATAAGATTTTGTGGTATCCACTTGTATAAATATTTTAAATTGAAGATCGAATTCATTCATTGTATTCATACAGGATCAAGGAGTGTATCTGTAAAAAATCATCAAAATCAGAGTTAAAATAACCGTTAAATCGTGATTTTTAGTTTATAACCGTCGAAAAACTTTGGCCCGTTACTTGATCTCTGAATGTTTGTTTTTTGTGATTTTTTGCTGATGTGATCTCGAAGCATATACATACAAGTTTGACGGTTGCGATCGTTGAAATTAGTTTTGGATAATTCGTATCCCATTAAAACGATAGATTCACTAACACTTAGAGTTTATTTATACTTTCATTAAGTATAACATAAGATTTTGTGGTATCCACTTGTATAAATATTTTAAATTGAAGATCGAATTCATTCATTGTATTCATATAGGATCAAGGAGTGTATCTGTAAAAAATCATTAAAATCAGAGTTAAAATAACCGTTAAATCGTGATTTTTAGTTTATAACCGTCGAAAAACTTTGGCCCGTTACTTGATCTCTGAATGTTTTTTTTTTGTGATTTTTTGCTGATGTGATCTCGAAGCATATACATACAAGTTTGACGGTTGCGATCGTTGAAATTAGTTTTGGAGAATTCGTATCCCATCAAGTTTCAATGAATCAATAGTGTGTATTATGTGTTAGTGATGTGTGTGTGTGTATATATATATATTTATTAAGTAGATTTAAATCCATTTATTTTGTACGTATAATTAAATTAACACGTGTTAATCATTATAAAAATAGTGGGATATGATATATGTGTGATAAAAAGTTAATAACTTAAAAAAAAAAAAAATTCTCACCACTTTTTTTAATTTTCATTTTCCCTCTCTTTTTTGTTTTCTTTTCAACTTTTCTTATAATTTTCACTTTTCCCTCCGGTAGCCTACCCATCTTTTCATAATTCCCTCTCCTTTTTATTTCATTTCCAACTTGTTTTATCATTTTCATTTTCCCTCCCTTTTTCTTCAAAAAGGGCGGCACTTTAAAGTTTAAATGGAATCAAAATGAATGGATTGTCTGTCCGATGGTTGGACTTGGATTGGAATATTGGATGCATCATGCATTGCTCATGGATTCATGCATATTATTAATTAATAATTATTATAGTTTTATAAAATTTAATATATATATATATATATAATTATTATAGATGATTAATATTTTGGGGTATAATTATTATAGTATATATAATTATTATAATTATAATTATTATAGTTAAAATTTTTTGATTTTTTGATTATAGTTAATTAACTTAATTTAATATATATATATATATTTATTTATTATAGTTTTTAGGAGTGTAAAATTGTTAAATTAATATATATAATTATACTAGTATTTTTTTTAGGGTTATAAAATTATGAAATTAATATTCTGCTTATCGTGTATCGTGTTACCCACGTGTATACCCGAATTTACCCGTTATCTTAACAGGTGCTATCGGGTTACCCGATAACGACCCGATTCGTTATCGTGTCGACCCGAACACCTGTTAATTTCGTGTCGTGTCGTGTCGTGTTATCGGGTCGTGTCAGAAATTGCCAGCCCTATGTAGAAAACAACATCTTTGCTTCTGCATGTGGATGTGGATGGAGTTTTGACATAAAATTTAAATTGGACTATAATTGCTAATAAATTTAACCACAAGATTGATTAACAACTTTTTCACCATAGTGGCAGGGCCGGCCCAGGCCCAGTGCGGGCAGGGCGACCGTCCGGGGCCCAAAAAAATTGGGAGCACCAAAATTATTAGGGTGGTATATTTATATATGTTTTTATAAGAGTATAAATTAATAAAATTTGGTTCAATGATACAGAAATTTAACTAGAAGTAATTTTTTGGGTATTTGAAAATAATGAAGAGGTTTTGGGTTCAAAACACCACATATGCTTATTTACTTTCTAATTTTTACAAGTTTATTTTCATAAGAGTATAAATTTATAAAATTTGGTTAAATGATCAAGAAGTTTAATTAGAAGCAATGATTATTGTTGTTTAAAATTAACAAGATGTCCTAAATTTGAAACGATATGTACATGTTTAATTTTTTTTTCAGTTTTACAAATTTTTGTTTGGTTGTTAATTTATTTTTAGTTACTAGCTAGTAGCGTGGGTTGTTATTTTTAAATATTCGTTTCAATTCAAGTCTAATATTCAACAATGAGTAATACGTAGACCAAATTTACAAATTATATGACATGTTATCAAAATATTTAATTTAATGCCCATTCATTACTATTACATATCAATTTGAAAACATAATTATTTTTTGAGTCCCATATTGACAAGGTTAGTAAATAAGAAAAAACACCTCATGATTTATAAAAAAAAAAACACTTTCAAAGTTGAGATAGAAAACAAAACTCATCATCTATCTACTTATAAACTCGGAGTTTTTTTAATTTCATTCTCTCAATACAAAATAAATTAGTCTTTATGTGTTTCTAAATTATTGAGTTTGAAGTGCTTTTCTAAGTATAATTTTATCGACGTCTTACATGTGAAAATAAATAATTTTCTTATATGAAGTTAGGGCACTTTTTTTGGCATCGCCCTGGGCCTCAAAAATCTCTGGACCGGCCATGCATAGTGGTCGAATTAAAATTGCAGTCTCACCGCAGGGACCACGAAACAAATTTGGCCAAAGTTATGGCCTTCCAAATAGGAACTTGCTAATCCATGGCCAAAGTTGATTATATCAAATAGAATTAAGTTTCAATTAAATAAAATCTCATGCTAGCAAATGATTTATTAATTACAACCTCATGTAAGCGTTATGGGACGATCATGCTTTTTTAAGAGCGAAGTAAGATTGATCGGAATACAGTTACATTAGAAGTCTGGTCTTGAACTCAATAGCTCCAGGTAGAGTTGGATTAAATGGAGCAGTGGTGCCATCATCAACCTATTTTGGGGCAGCAGGCAAAGTCCGAGCGACTTTGCTAAAATAACCATGCTTGTTCTACAAGATACCGAGATCTGATCCGTATATGGAATTAGCCAGATTCACTATACATCTCGGAGTTCTTACAATTTAAGAATTGACGTGCACCCCAAATAACCACAACTTCTAAGAGGATGCAATATTTCTAGATGTCTTCTAGGATTCTACCAACTTAAAACGCCATAAAAAAGTCTCTCATCTGACTAGCATAAAATCACTCGTCTAGGGTTTGTCTTTGGTAATGCAATCATCGCACTCTAATTATCTTGCCTATTTTTTGAGTTTTATATTTGCTTACTAACTTGACCGTCATAGAGTCTTTGGTCGGCACACCCCCCGATCTTAGGCTTGCTTATGATGTTTGCTATTTTATAAGTTAACTCGAATTTATGCCTCCAGCTATTAGAAAATTTAATAATAAATATTCAATTTCTAATAAATGAATGGAAATGATGGGATTCTGAATTTGATTGATGGTACACATCTTTTGGAGAAAAGCAACCTTGTAGACTCAAACTTTCAAGTCAGACGCAACTTTTCAATCTTTGCATACTTACAAATCCATTGGTTTGTCTGATGGATTTTAGGAAAGGTTATGTTAATTAATTTTCAATCTTTGCATACTTACAAATACATGTGTGAAATTTTTAATTTTTAATTTTAAAATTGAAGGTGAGAAAGAGAGCGAGAGGAAACTGGGAATGGGAGAGTGAGGGAGAGAGACTTGTTTTTATTTATTTTTATTTTTTAAGTTTTTTTTTAAAATTAGACATGTTAAAATCACTTGCAAATGAGGCTTAAACAAAAAGTAAAAAAAATTATTTTTTTGAAATTACATTACTGCCCTGAACTTTTTTGTTGTGATTGAAAACTAAATAGTTTTTTCACTTTCTTCTGAAGGTTACATTGAACTGATATGAAAGAAGAACGGTATTTGTTCAAGGTGGAAAGTTGTAACCATTGAAAGCGGAAAGAATCAACGGTTGGCTTTGAAAAGATACTCTTAACGGGTATCTTTTATGAGAAGTGGCATTAATGCCTATAAATAAAGAATTCATATGTCATATTCATTCAATTGAATCCATCCAGATTCTTATTTATATATAGCATTTACTGAATATTTTAGGAGCGTTTAATAGAGTGTTCAAACGCTATTTTGAGTTAACTTTTTTTGGGAATTGAAGTGTTACTTTCATAAGAAGTCAATCGTTGTATCATGGAAGACGTTTATCAAGCAAATCCTTGAACAACTATGAGAAAGCAATTTCGTCTTAAGGAGATGGAATCTCATTATAGACTAGATCATTTGTAAAGTTTATCTTACCTTTCTATTGTCATTTCTTTTGTACAAATTTGAATTTATTTTGTATTTTATTTTCAAAATTCTATAAATATGGCAACTATCACTACATATTTTCCAACAATCTTAAGACTAAACTTTTTGTTTATTCCTTTTGATGAGTCATAATTGTTGTATTTATTAGTTAGATTTCTTTAAATATTATTATTTTACTCTATATTAAATTGTGGAATTTCATATCTGTGAAGGAAAATGACTTGCGTTACTAAAGATGATGACACTAGTAACGATAAGGGAAAAGGTGTGGCTCATGCTCTACCTGTGGTGATCCTTGCTTCCTCATCTCATGAAGAGTAACTTGAAATATTCAATGGAACTGATTTAAGAGGTGGCAATAAAAGATGTTCTATGACGGGATTTTAAACCGCACAAATTTAAACCCTCTTTTTGACAGTTGTAGTATAGCTGTAAGTAGGGTATCGTTCTAGGCCGGAGATTAGGAGGGATTGCTAATCTACTCTAAATTGAATTAAAAATATTAAACAAGACTCAAGGACATAAAATTAGGCTAAAAACTCTAATAATTCAAAAAACACTAAAATGACTCAAAACAAAGAAAACAAATTAAATAAACACTAGGAACTAAAATGGACGGAAATCGAATTAAAAGATTAAAAATAATAAAAACTAACTAAATAATATAATATAATAATGGGGGGGGTTTGGTTTTGAAGAAACGTAAATTAAACTTAAATAAATTATAAAATTGACAAAAACATAAAATTAAAGTGAACGGATAGGCGACGGACTGGCTAGAGGGTTTTTCTCCACACATGACACATATGCAATCTAAATTGACCTTCAGTTGTTCTTTCAATAAGTTGTAAATCTCAATACTCCAGATTAATTAGGTACGCTTAAATTAACCTTCAGATTTTCCTTAAGTTATTGAATTGGATGAACAGCATACAACAACTCAAATTATTCCCCAAAAGTTCCCTACGTGAAAAGCACAATAGAGATACGATTAAAGATCATTAAGCTTTGTGAAAACCATAAGTGTTGACAAGGCATTCGTAACTATGAACAGCATGATACGTTTGCCAGGAATTTACTTAACGCGATTGTGACTAGCAACCTTCACTACTCATGAATATAAGTTCATAACGATTAGGTGAAATTCACTTATATTCTAGCATCAAATTCATGCATGTAAATTAAGTATGCATTCTTAATCGACAAACATAAATAAGTTATTAATCAAGCAGTTAAGCAAATTAAATCACAACTCAGAAATCACAACTGAAGGTAACAATTCAAATTACAAATATATCCATGGCTTTGAATTAACCTCTAGCCAAAACAAATTAATTACACATCATTTATAAATTAAAAACAGAAATTAAACATAAGTTAAATCTGAGTTTGGAGGGATTAAACCGAAATAGGGTGTGCAAGGATCTGTGCACTTGTTTCTGTGCAATTCTGTGCACTGTGTGATGCGCTTCAAGGCAGCTCTCCCGTGGCACTGCCCCTTGTCCACTGAGCTCCAGTGCTGCTTGCCAGCTGCCCCGAGATTGGCATGGTATCTGAGCCAAAATTGCAGCTGCCCCGCGCCTGTGCTTTGTTTTTTATTCTCACCCGCTGGCAGCTTATGTTTCCGTGCTGCCTCTGATTTACTGCCTGCACCGACTGGCAGCTTCTTTCCAAACTGCCGCTTGTCACCCCTCAAACCCTTGCACCGATTTCTCTCCTCTCTGTCCGCTCTCAAGAGCTCACGCTGCCAAGAGCTCACTTCTATTTTTCTGTTCCGAGAGTCCAAGCCCCGAGGCTCTCCTCTCAGACCTCCCTTTCAATTGATCCCCCCGGTTCCTTATGGCAGCCCTCTTATTTATTTTTATGTTTTTCAGCTGCTTGCGCAGCTCCACGTTTCCACCTTCTTTTCTTTTCAGCTAATGGCTGCCAGCCTTGGCGCAATTCTATTTTTTTTTCTTTTTCACGTGCACTGCCTTCCACCGAAGGCTCCTTTATGCATTCCATCATTTTATTCCTTCCACACACAACATATTATATTAATATAAATATATATATATATATTATTTTTCAAATAATAAGTTCTATTCAATAGTTAAAACGAATTTATTACATAACACTTCACTTATTCTATTTTTATTTTCTTAACTAGATAAATTCTTATAAAACACAAAATCAACGTAAATAACTCAAAATATAACGAACTAACTAAGAAAAGACGAGTGAATTTGATATAAAATATATATAAATATGATCCGATCATTCTATTTGACCACTCTCAATTTGGCCCATATTCTGAAAGCAGAACCTCTGATACCTAGCACTACAACCGAATTTGTGGCTACTGCTTATGCTTGACACCAATCAGATTTCTTGTGCATGAACTATATTCTGAATGACTTAAGTGATGCACTATACAATGTGTATAGTTCATTTAAGACTGCTAAGGTCCTGTGGGAGTCATTAGACAAGAAATATCATGCTGAAGATGCTGGAATGAAGAAATTCATTATCGGTCGTTTTCTTGACTACAAGATGGTGGACTCCAAAATATTCATCAGTCAAGTCCAAGAACTCCTATTTAAGAAATACTAAAGGATGAATTCCTCAAGAATGAGGAAGAATTAGAGTAACGTAATGGAAGCGTAAATGTATTAGATTATGAATCTAATCCATAATTGAATGTCTCTTCATTATGAATAAAGAGATAATTGGATCTCTTTATTATGACTAAAGAGATATTTGGATGGAAACGTTAAAAGTAATGACTTTAGTGTGTTTCATCATGCATGCAAAATATATCGGTATATAGAAGCTTACAACATTGTTGTTTGGATGGGAAAGTTCATTTATGAACTCTCCATTCGGTTCAAACCAGAAAGTTTCTCTAGTGTGCCGACACTACGACACTAATGGGGCGATAGCTCAAGCCAGGGAATCAAGGTTTCATCAAGATCCGAACTCAACTGAGAGACTGAACCATATGATTGAGAATCATGTATAATGGCGACGTCGTTATTCTCAAGGTTGCTTCTATGGATAACATATAGATAACCATTGTTTAGGCCTACTACTCAGCCATTTTCGAAATGAATTCATAAGAGGTATCATCACTGATGACCAAGCTGATTGGCTCTAGTGCAAGTGGGAGATTGTTGGAAATGTGCCCTAAAAGCCAATCATATAATGATACTTTACGGACATTTCATATATTAAGCTAATCTAGTTCAATATACATAAAGGGCAGAGATTATTGTTTAAAGTTGTCTCATATAAATGTTATATGTTTAAATGATAAGTCCAAGGAATGTGTAATTACGAGAATGTAATCTAAAGAAGTTAGGTTCATGAGACCATTCTCTTTTGTATACATATCCTAAACGTTCCTGATCATAAGATTGCCAATTAGGCATTAACAGTCCATTAAGATTAGTACGTGCTATGTCTTCTCTCAAGGAGAGTAACTGGTCTCGAGTCATTGGTGTGACTGACACCAAGACAAGCATGTAGGTGCTTAATAGAGAATGAGTTCACTGAACACGATCAACGAGGAGTTGTCATACTCATGTCACATGAGAACTCATGGTTGGGATAATGCAAAGTAGTCCTTTGACCTGAGGCATCATAGTTGTGATTAGGTCTTTGATCTTTGAATATGTCAAAGCCACTATGTAAAAGGGTGTCCACGACATAGTTGGGGTTAAGCCACTTAGCCATAGAGGCAAGTAAATGCGCAACAAGGGATCTCTAACCTTCAAACCGTTTGAGGGAGAATACTCTATGATATGATTAAGAATCTCTGGCCAGAGTATGAATGAGATTTAGGAAGTCATTCCAAATCACATTCAAGGTAATCATATAAGTAAATGAATCACATTGGATAGTAGACATGAATAAACTATCAAACCAAACAATGTGGTCAAGAGTATTGTATTAGAGAAAGACCGTATTGCATTGTAATCCTAAACTGAATAGGTTCTCCACCTCTTCTGATTAGCTTGGGTAGCCATGACATACTGCTAGGTATCACTCATGGTTTGTGGAAGCCCTAAAGGTTTATAATCACTAAAGGGAGAATTGAAAGTAAGTTTCAATTCACAATCGATTTGAAAGCGTTCTAATCGCCCACTGCCTCGCTAAAAGGAACCTAATGGATCGTACACCGAGTAAGGTAGAGATTGAAGAAACAACGCAGATAAGTAAGGATAATTAAATGGTTTAATTATTTATGACTAAGATTAATTAATATGTTAATTAATCAAACGAACAAGTTCGTTTTAAACCTTGAGTTAGTGTTGGGCCTTAAAGCCCAAGTTGGGCTTAGAATCGTCAAGCCCATTAGCTTAAGTTGTATGACAACTTAACAACCAAAATTCAAGAAGCCCAAAACAACCCAAAGGCATGGGAAAACCGGCCATATAGAGAAAAGGTTGTGAACTTGCTTTAATTGCAAGTTTGCCACTACATTGTGAGGTGGTATAAAGGCAACTTTATAACATTTCATCATTAGGGTTTCTTTTGGAGAAAAGATGAGAACACAAACCTCTCTTTGCTCTCTAAGAGGCCGGCCACCCTAGGAAGATTTTACTAGCATCTAAATCTTCCTAAGTCACTCATCTCCTCATCAAAGCACTCCTTGGTGTGGAAAAATTAGAGATTCTCTATTTTGGGAACTTGGAGAATCCTTTCAACCATCCTCCTCCAAGAAATCCATGGAGCTAAAAAGCAAGGAATGAAGGCCCTCTCCTTGGGTGATTAGCCTTTGCTTATGCAAAGAAGAATCAACAAAGGTATAAGATTTCTCAACTCACTTTGTTCTTGAGTTGAGTCTTGGTTCACCTATCTACTAGGCTTTGAATTTCATGGGTTAAGTTTTGTTTTTGAGTGCATATATAACATGATTCCGCCTTTAATTGTTAATTGCATGTTGTTGATGTTGCTCAAATAAACTTGTTTTTCACAAATTTTCCTTCACATGTGATATCCAAAAAACTGATGTTGCATCTGAGAAATGTTGACAGACGCCATGCAGGGAAATCTGGTTTTTGAAATTCGAAAATCTGTGTCTCTTCGATTTTTGAACAGGTGACCCTGTTGCCTTTTCTTTATAGATATATTAATTTTGTTTAGATACACTCAGAAAATTGCTGCCTGCAGAAATTTTCCTTCTTGTACTTCTGAGATTTTATCTAACCTCATTTTTCCTTCATCATTTCTGAAATTTTGATATGTTGTAGATACTGAGCGGACGGACAACTTTTAACAAGATTTTTTTTCAATCCAAGGTCCGCAAGTTGGAGTTCCGAGGCTGTTTTCATGGCTATCAGATTTTTTACGGATTTTGAGTCTGTACCATTTTGCTTCTGCAAAGGATGATACGCAGTCATCCAACAATATATAAAAAGTTGCTTCAAGAAAATCAATTGTACTAAGATTTAAAGATGAAATGAAAACATTTTCTTATCTGTGAGATTCCAGGCAACAGAGGTGAATATGATTTGTGGCGTTGTGCTTTTCACTGACACGAGAGCTTCTCGTGCTGATAACGTGTTGTAAAATCGATGATGTGTGTAGTGGAATAAATAAATAAGACACAAAATTTACGAGGTTCCTCTACAGTTAGTGTGACTGGAGTACATCCTCGGGGCAGCAGTAGTGCTTTCATTTATAATCTGGAATAATAGGAGTACAAAGATAGCTCTCTCAATTCTCTCATCTCTTCTTCTCTTTGATGTTGTCTTCATAATTCTCTCTATTCTTGATGTGTGTAACCTCTTCTTAACCTTTGACCTTTCTTATATAGGCAAATGAATAGGCAATATGTTAAATCAAAACCTACCACACTCACTTAATGCTTTGACCTACTACACCATTAAGCATTTACTTACTACACCAACCACACTAACAAACAATGGACATCCATATTTACAACAGTTTCAATGATTTCTTATATGTGCATACTATCGATATGATTGTGAATAGTATTTCACTAGTATTGTTGACCTTGTTTAAATTAATTTGTCATCTGCTTGAATGCAGATTCAAATTTCTTTTCTTTTTGTTGTCGAAAGGAAAGATCAAATGAAAATATGATTGTTATGTTGTGAGATTAAATAGTTTTGATGCAAAAAAAAAAAAAAAAAAAGGTTGGAATTTCGGATAGAGGTTAGGATTTTTATCTAGTTGAGCCGATTTTTGGTAGGTACTAGATTTCCAGGTCAGGCCATATGCACAAGGTTCTGTTAGAGTAATTCGGGACTGGTGGGTGACAAAGACATTGGCAAGACGACTAGCAAAAATGGGTAATTTAGGATTACTTTGGGTTTGGATGATTTTGAATATCTTTTCATTTAGAATAGTACGCTATAGGACATACAAGTTTTAAGTGATTAATAATTCAAGTTAGGGGATTAAGTTAAGTGACACGGTTATATTTTTTTTTCTTTTTGCATTATTGATTAAACTCCATCATTTTTTATTGAAGGTCTAGGTCCCTACTGTGCTTTTTCACCCTAATTAAATTTGTGGAGGTCATGAACAGGAGAACTAGCTGTGTGTATTTATATATATAAAGGGAGAGTCCAAAAATGGTGAATCATTCAAAATGCCATAAATTACCCTTTAAGAATTTCATAAATTACAATTGAACCAAAAGAAACTAAAGTATTTAACCATATTTTTATTTTGAATGAATTTAATATTTAAAATTATAGGAAAAAACACAAAAACAATTTCATGTCTCTAATTGATTTTTTCTAATAATTTTTTTTTAAAATATGTAAATTCGTTATTTAAATAAAAATAAATATAAAAAGGCCAATTGCGCGTGTGGCAAGAGGTTAGATTTGTGTGAAGTGTGCAACAATGTGTAAACATAAATAGATGAAGAAGTTTGGAATTTGTACTTAAAAAAGAAAACTGACGCACGCTGGGGAGTGGGGTTACCGTTACCATCTCATTCCCACCAACGGTTAGAAAATTCTAAACTCGAACGGAGAGAAAAGTGAGAGAGCAGCAAGGGCTAAGGGGATCGTAGCCGTTAGACGGGGGCAGAAATCCAACGGCCTTAATTCGATGAGAATAAGACCGTTGGGGAGAAGCGTCGGTTCAGGCTTCAGCTGCTTCAAAAGCAAACCATGACAACCACAATCTGACAAAACTTGGAGAAAACCCAAATCCCTGAGAAGGACGAAAGACGAAGGACGAAAGAGAAACGAAACAGATAGTCGAGAAGTGGAGGAGAAGGTGGCGACCATTAACGGCGAAGAAGACGGAGAGACGCGCAGCAGTCGTCTCCAAGTGTTTCTGTCGTCCTTGTTTTCGAGTCTGGGTGGAGTTTTTGGTGGTAACGGTCAAGAAATTCAACATCTTGAAATGGCTTCGAAAGCCGTCGCTGTTGTGCCTCAACAAGAACAGCAACAACAACCCCCCAAAGGTTCTTCTCTTCTGTCAATCATGGTTTCGATTTCTTTCGTTCCCTGGCCTTGTTCCCTTGTGTTTTGCTCACATGTTTAACTGTCTCAGAGGGAGGTAAGCAGAAGAAGGTGGCAGCGGAGGGGAAAAATAGGCAGGTTCTTAGAGATATTGGTAACCTCCATCTCCATGGCCAAGCCCCCGCAGCAGCACCGGATAAGACCAAGGTTATAACCCTACCCATCTTTTTAGTTTTATTTCTTTTGTCAATCTTAACTGTGTTTTAGAGTTTGTAATTCCAATTGATTAAATGCTGAGTTCCGTTGTTTAATCTTCAGAAACCCGTCACACAACTAGTCAATGGGAAATCCAAATCCGATAATGCAACCAAGGTTGTGGCAGTGGTTGAAAATGACAAGATTACTGGTGTCAACAGGCAAGGGGTGGCCTCAAGGAAGAGTGTCAGGGCCTTCACATCAACTCTCAGTGCTCGAAGCAAAGTAATTTTCACTTTTGACAACCTTTTTCGTTACTTTTGCTCGCTCTGTATACGATCACTCAGTTTCTCTTCCCACAGGCTGCTGCTTCGGGACTGACTAGTAAGCTAAAGGATCTAAAACTAGACATCGATACAGCTGATGCTGATAACGAGTTAGCAGTAGTCGAATACTTGGATGATATCTACCAGTTTTACAAGCTCTCGCAAGTATTTACTTGAACTTTCTGTTTTCCTTTTTTCAATCAATCACAGCTCACTCAACCTTCTCTCTCCCCCACTCTCTCTCATTGGATGGTTCGTTCTGATGCAGGATGAGAACCGCGCTCACGAGTACATGGATTTACAGCCTGAAATAAATGCCAAGATGAGATCAATCCTTGTAGACTGGTTGATAGAAGTTCATCACAAATTTGAACTCACGCCAGAAACCCTCTATCTTACCGTAAACATTGTAGATCGATTTCTTTCAGTAAAACTTGTACCGAGGAGGGAGCTTCAGTTAGTTGGTATCAGCTCAATGCTTGTAGCAAGCAAGTACGAAGAAATTTGGGCGCCTGAGGTAGTGTGATTGTTTTTGTTATGTATTTTTTCCGACGTTATGTTATGTATCGTTGCCTAATCTTGTTTGTGGTAATGTGAAAATGTGCAGGTTAATGACTTTGTTTGCATTTCAGACAATGCTTACGGTAAAGAAAAGGTGTTGGTCATGGAAAAAGCAATCTTGGGAAAGCTGGGATGGTGTCTAACGGTTCCCACACCGTACGTCTTCCTTGTTCGCTACATCAAAGCATCTGGACCATCTGATAACGATGTAAGACTTTTAAAAACTTTGATGATGTGATTTTTCATCCTAGTTCCTCGTAGTAACCCTTGGATTCGGATTTTAATAAGTTGATTGTTGTTTGTGCTAATGTAATGTAGATGGAGAATATGGTGTTTTTTCTTGCTGAATTGAGCTTGATGGACTATACCAGTATGATTCTGTACTGCCCTTCAATGATCGCTGCGTCTGCTGTTTATGCTGCTCGATGCACCCTTGACGAGAGCCCTTTATGGACTGAAACTCTCAAGCATTACACTGGATATTCAGAAGACGAGCTCAAGTACTTAGTAAATCTTTCTCAGTTTTCTCATAATCTTTTAGTTTATGACCATGGATTGATCTTTCTCAATTCTGGAACAGGGATTGCGCAAAGGTTCTGGTAACTCTTCATTCGGCTGCTGCAGAGAGTAAGCTCAAGGCAGTCTATAAGAAGTTCTGTAGCCCGAAGCGTAGCGCGGTTGCTCTTCTTTCACCAGCCAGTGGCCTTTCTGCCGAACCACTCTGAATATTAATATTATCGTATTCTGAACACTTGCTGTGGAATATAATCAATGTTTTGAGATCATTTTGTTGTTATGATCCTTGCTTGCAGCAATCTATTGTAATATTTTCGACTCAAAAATACTGTTGATGTATTTCTATGCTCATGAATGAATGATTCTTCTTCGAGTAAAAGCTGCGATGCATACCCAGTTAGGGTTAGGAAAAAAAAAAAACTTTTTGGTCACCGCGTTTATGTCGGTAATCCAGCGTTGCTTGATAACATTGAGAAGTATGAAGAACTAATCAACACCCAGAAATACCAATGACCAGGCTCTCTTATTGATCAAAAAGAACATTACAAGTATTTGAAGAGTAAAATTGCATTACATAGAAAAAGCCTTGCAAACAGCTCTCTATGACTTTCCGTCTCCTTCCTCAGTGACCTTGACCTTAGCCCCACAACAGCTCTTCCTGCTATGCCTTCCGGAATCAGCTTCGACTTTCTTCTCATAGCACATGTCATCTTTTTTCCCAAGATCCAACCTCCGCTCTAGGAACTCTGAATTCTCCTTCCAAACCTCTCCATTAGCATAAACCTCCTTTTTCCATATTGGAACTGATGCCTTTATCTCATCAATCACAAATTTGCAAGCATCCAATGCATCAACTCGATGAATAGATGACACTGCAATGAAAACACTTGTTTGACCAACTGGAACAGGGCCCAAGCGGTGGGCAACTGCAACGGAGAGGAGATTCCAGGATGATCTAGCAGATGAACAAATGGATTTTAGGCACCGTATTGCCATGGGAACATATGCTTCATATCTGAGCTCCAAGACTGTTTTTCCCTCAAAAGTGTCGCGCGTGGTACCCGAAAATGTTGCAATGGCACCCGCCTGTGGGGCACTCACATAGTTGATATATTTGGCCATGTCAATTTGGATCTCTTCCTCTAAGATTTCCACTAGATTTTTCTCCTCATCAGCCATCTCCATCTCCATCTGGGACTTGAGCAGAAATGCAGAATCACCAAGCTCTGAAGAATGATGCAACTTTTATCTCATAATTTCTCTTTGCTTTTCAGCTGATACTTCAAGGACAGACATGAAAAATCTATCAATCATACACGAAATACAGACTGAAATGATAAATCTATCGATCATAAACAAAAGACAGACGTAAATGATAAATCTATCGATCATAAACGAAAGACAGACCAAAGTGATAAATCTATCTGTCATAAAGATAAAACAATGAGAGAATTCCAGTACCTGATGGCTCTGGTAAATTATCAGAGGGGGGAGGTTTTAGCTTAAGTTCAACCATGAACGGAACAATTAAAAAACTCAAGTTCCTAGTGGTTTTTCTCCCCTATCAAGTCATCCATGTATGAGATACCAAATCCAAAAGGGAAAACACTTGTACCATAAATTTGAAACCCTAATGAGCACATAGTTAAGAACGCAACCCAAATTATATAATTTAGCATAATACAGAACAACCGACCAATCAATCTTTTTTCACAGACCAGCATGATATGTTTTCCGTAAAGTTTCACCAGAAAATCTGTTAAATGGTATAATGATGCAGAATTTACCAATGGCGCCATATTAATCCAACGACATGAAACAGAAGGAAACATAGCGTAGTGATAAAAATACTGGAATGGTTATCCCTCTCTTACAGTTGATAATATTCAGTCCGCCCCTGAATTAATCAAATCCATTTCAAGGGTTGAAGTTCCCCAGTAGATGTACTAGGCACTAAAATGCCAAATCAATCAAATGTGCACTACTCAATTAACCACGAAAACACTACAACCCTCAGTTCACCCTCAGAGAGAGGTGCAGTCGTTCCTGAGTTTTCTGAGGCCCGGGGCGAAGGTCTAGATGAGATGCCCCTAATAAACCATTACAAAATTTCACATCTTTTGAGGAATTTTCTTATATCCAAAAATTAGGAATTGCAACAAGGCAGAGTCAAACTGTGAAAGGCTAATGGCATGGCAGAACAAAGATTCAATTCACATTAAAAATAAAGTAAAATAAAAATCAAGCTAATCAAACTGTTCATGGGCCGCACAATTAAAGCAGAAAATCAATCACACAAACAATCAATGATTCAATGTTCATCACGACCTAATCCAATCCAATTAAGAATTAAACTGTACCTGCTGATAGTATTAATACTTAATACTCACAGTGAGTGAAAAACTGGATGGTATTGGAGCAACAAGATGAGAAGAGAGAGGGGGAGAGGGGGGGGGGGGGTGGCGTGGGAGAGAGAGGGAGAGAGACAGAGAGGAGGTTGAAGACTGTAAACAGTCTGTTTACGACTTAAAGGCGACGCCAGCAACCATGTCATTTTTGGTTTTTATGACCACCTCCAATCTTTGGCTAGAAAGCTAAAAATTTAGATTTTAGCTCAAAAATAATTTTTTTGTTTCAATTATAGTATAAATTTTTTAGTTCGAGATTATTAAATAATAAATTTAGGCTAACTTTTTTAAAGTAATTTAAAAAAAATTATGTACACTGTCATAAATTAATTTTATGAACATTTTAATTTACAAATATTTAAATTCTGATAAATATTGAAAAATTATTAAATTTGGGTGAATTTTGAGTTAAGTAATTTTTTTTAAAATTATTTTAGCTGTTGGATTTAAATTTGGGCCATTAGATTCTCTCTTTTTTTACCGTTGGATTCAATAAATCCTAGAAAACATGCTCATGTGGGTGGGGTCTTGTTGGTGGTGCCCACACCATTTTCTAGGCTAAATCCTAGGGAAAATTTGGCTTTTGGTTTTTAGCTTTTAGTCCACACATATATCATAGATTGGGTTCGGTTTGGAGGGGGGATAAAACCTAAAAAATAGCATCTAGCCCATGGTTGGGTTTGATCTAAGAGCTCATATCAAATTTTAAACATCAAAATGATAATTGATAGCTTATGTGGCAATTTGACATTTTGTACAATATTTTACTCTACTCGATATTTTAAATAATCATGTCATTTAATAAATTTTTTATCTTTTTGTGGAGTCCAATGATTAAGACGACCAATCAAATATTTCAAAAACATAACATTTATTATATATTATATTAATCTATTAAAAATTCATTTAATGAATTTGACATCTGCTGTCAAATTTGACAGCAAAAGGCTTTGCCTTCAAATGCCTCAGTGCCATGTAAGAAATTGAAGGCTCGGTTAGAGAGAGTTTGTTACCATTTTGTACTGTTGTATATACCTACGTGGCAATTTTGACATCTCCTTTAGAGATGCTCTAAGATCCAAACGCGAATTGTGTTCTTCGCTTAAACATTAAAATTATAACATTACTCAATAATTAAATGATTTTTTGTTTTGTTAACTTTAAGCATATTATTTTACACTATTAGGTTTGGGGTGATTTTCAAAATAGGCATGTGAGAATCATTGGATTAACCTGTTGAGTGCTTAACGTGTTGACTCGATATCAACACAACCAATTAAGCCTTGACCCGGGCAATGATTTTTTTTTTTGGGTTGTTTTATATCATATTAGCAGTGGTGGACCATCCACAAGCTTAGGTGGGCTGTAGTCCAGGAATTTTTTTTTTTGTAAATTCATGCTTTAATTGCTTATGTTAAGAGCATCTAGCATCAAGAAGTAGGGTCTCCACACCAAATTGAGGACCCAATCTTTGTTTGTTTGTTAAGAAATGGGTGAGTCCCATTTTTAATTCCAAAACATGATTTTAAGGGTTTATTTCTCAACCGTTTAGGATTTTAAAGATTTATTTTCAATCGTTTGTTTGATTAAAAAACATATACAAACAACGGCTATTTTTTGTGTGATTGATTAGAAGAAAATGTAGTGCTTTGAGTTTAATTTTCTACAATGAAAAATTCATAAAAAAGTGATGAAATTTAACATTGGTAGTTTAGAGGCCTAAATAAAAAATATAGACAAATAACATAACTAAATTGTGATAAGATAATCTAATCCAATGGTTGTTATGAAATGAAAATTGAGACATCCCGGCCTGGGGTCCATCACATTCCGGACCCGACCTCCACCGTAGCACGATATTGTCCGCTTTGGGCCCCGACCACGCCCTCACAGGGTTGTTTCTGGGAACTCACATGAGAACTTCCCAATGGGTCACCTATCATGGGAGTGCTCTCGCATGCTACTCACTTAACTTCAGAGTTCCTCCGAAGCCAGTGAGTTCCCAAAAGGCCTCATGCTAGGTAGAGATGAGAATATACATATAAGGATCACTCCCCTGGGAATAGCATGAGGCCTTTTGGGAGCTCACTGCTTTGGAGTTCATTGCGCACAATAGCACTGCCATGATGGGTGACCTATTGGGAAGTTCTTGTGTGAGTTCCCATAAACAAAACTGTGAGGGCGTGGTCAGGGCCCAAAGCGGACAATATTGTGCTACGGTGGAGGTCGGGCCCGGGATGTGGTGGACCCCGAGCCGGGATGTGTCAGTTTGGTATCAGAGCCAAACCTTGGCAGTGGTGTGTTGACGATGACGTCGGGCCCCTAAGGGGGGTGGATTGTAACATCCCAATCGCCCAGGGGAGTAATCCTTATATGTATATTCCCATCTCTACCTAGCACGAGGCTTTTTGGGAGCTCACTGGCTTCGGAGTTCAGAACTCCGAAGTTAAGCGAGTAGCGCGCGAGAGCACTCCCATGATGGGTGACCCACTGGGAAGTTCTCGTGTGGGTTCCCAGAAACAAAACCGTGAGGGCGTGGTTGGGGCCCAAAGCGAACAATATCGTGCTACAACGGAGGTTGGGCCCTGGATGTGGTGGACCCCGGGCAGGGATGTGACAGAAATCTTGATTGATTTTGGAGAATGTGTTAATCAGAGAAATAAACCAAATGATGAGATTGAGATAAGATAATTAAATCCAATGGTTGTTATGAAATGAAATCTTACCTTGTCTAATTTCATAGAAACAAACCAATAGATGAAATTGAGATAAGAGAGCCTACAACAGTACATAAGTGATGAAATCTAACTTTGTTAGAAATTGAATTTTTTTAGGTTAAAAAGCTCATAAATTAAAATTTAAGATAACACTCCAAAAATCAAGTTAAGAAAAGGTAAGATAACAATAAATTTACCGTGTAATCAAATTATTACGTAAATAAAATATATAGCCCCGTATAGAGACCGAAAGATATATAGGCTCTTATTGGGAGAGATTCTTTTTTAGAACCCTAAGGATTCATCGGAGCTCTAAATTGGGTTATATTCACCACTTTTCTAGTCTCATATAAAGTCCTCATTGGAGATACTCTAATGCATGTAGTCTATATAGCCCACTCAATTTTAACACAGGTTAATATTTAATGTATACTTATGCATGACAGGCAATAACTAATACTTTTATGCTAAAAATAAAATGAGTTCTCTCTATTCCCCATCATTTTACAATGGTAGGGAGGAGTGTTGCTTTTGTACCATGGCGTGGGTTCGAATCCCATTAGTTCCCTAATCTAACATCTAATCTAACAAATATATCATTTAATAAAAAATAAAGACTTTTTACCCTATGCAATCTAGCCATTGTGCTTCTTACTCAAGAAAAAAAGAAGATTTTTTTAATCAATCACTAAACCCCTAGCTCCGCAACTTCTTTACCTTTTGTTGAAATTTTCCAATGAATGTCACATTTGGTATGTTATTAATCTCTTTATTTACTATTCTTAATTTAATTAGTAGGTTAATTATTTATATGATCCTTGAATTTGTCAATTAGATTACGATTTTGAGAAAAGTTTATATTTCATTGTTGTTGTTTCATGTTGATTATTATATAATTTTATATAGGCAAAAAAATGAATATATAATTTTGTGGTACTAATTTTAGCTAGCCCACCCAAGAAAAAAAATCCTAGCTTTGCCCTTGGCAGTACATGTCACACCCCGATTTTTTTCTTCTTCTTTGTTTAAGGGTGTGACGTAAAAATAAAATAAAATAAAAACTACAACTCAAGTAAAACTAGACAGGAATACTCTGGAGAGAAACTTTTATTCAAACAACAATAAGTTATACGGTACTATTAAAAGAAAAGAAACAACACATTATCAACTTATTTTTTTTACAAGACCAAGTCCAAACATTTACAGGAAGACCTTGACGTTTCTGGATCACAGACTAAACTTCAGGTTAGAACCCTGCAACAAATTCATAAACGGTGAGCCCTAAAAGCTCAGTAGGGGTCCTATGTCTAATAGGTTGTATTATTAAATAAGAGCTAATCTAACTCAAGATCGAAGAATACATATAACAATAAATGAGATTTTAAATGATAATTGTATGAATTTCACTCTTCTTTGTTTCTACCCCACCCGTTAATTCGTATAACTAAACACCTAGACGTCGTACGTCTCATTCCGTACTTATACCACTTGGTCCCGAGTGACTAATTATACAAATTAACCCCAATAACAAATCAACCCAAAATACCACTTTTTTGGTCGTCTTGTTCATCTCTCGGTCGCCGGAGTCTCCACTACTTCGTACTATTCCTATAATTTCAATTTTCCTTCTGACTGGTCCCTACGAGAGTTGAACTCAACCGCACTAAAAGTCAATTGCATTTCATATCCCAAGCCTTGATTATAATCACAAACTCCTTAACTCCGATATGTAATGAAATGCAACATTTATTCATAATGGAAACAACATACGCCAACATCAAGGGCACAAAATTCATCAAGGGCACAAAATTCAGGATTCAATAACATTGAATAAGCAAATTACTCAATCAATAATAGAAACATAAGTATATGATTAATCAAATTACTCAATCAATATAGAAACATATGTATATAAACTCATCAATACAAGTAAATAATTACTTATATCTTTCTACTCAATTATTAATTTCTAAATCCCCTACCTCGACTCCAGACAAGCTAAAATCTCTTTTCTTAGCTTTCCCAAGCTATACGGCACCGTCAAGTCCTTAAGCCTTCCTCTGCAAATTTAAACCTCCTTTTGTTCTTCAAGGTTCTCACTCAAATTCTCTTTATAAACTAAACGAAAACTTGCTATGAAAATTCCTATTCAAAGTGTCACTATTTATAGGGTTTATAGGGGAAAAGGTGATGCTTGAAACCTAAACCTAGACCTTCCACCACCTGCTTCATAGCTTAGATTACTCAGCTATATAGACTGCTTACAGAGCAACCTAAAACCACCATGGACAGCCACCTACAGCCATAGACTCTCCACCACACCCCTAGCTCCTCCACCTCCTGCTTATGGTTTCCACCGTTTTCTAAAAACTCTCCACCTCCTAGTTACTTACATAGCCTACACTAGTCGGCAAAATAGAGTATTGGAAAAAGATTATTTAGGAAAGGATGAGAACAAGAAGGGAAGAAAGAATTTCTCCTTGATGATTCAAAGATTAGAAAGAGAGAGTCTTTGTCTTTTGTTTGGTGGGTTATAACAATCGGCCTACACAAAAAAAGTTGGGCGGAGTGTAAAATAAAAATTGGTTTGAAACTATTTCCTATTTGAAATTAAAAGAAATAATAGTAAATTAAATTCTAGGTCTTTACAGCACATGTATGAAATTGTTAGGTCTATACTAAATGAATAAATTGATACAATTTTATTATTTTGTGGTGCAAAATGAAAAAAAAAAATTGAAACTTCAAACCAATTTCAACCTATTAGGAAAAAGGTTATTTTAGTAACTTTACCTACTAAAAGAAAGCCATGGCCATCTTTATGCTATCTCAGTCCATCTCCAATTGAAAGAGCTAAATATAATTCCATTTAGAATTATAGCCCTGCCAAAAAAAAAAAAACCTAAATGAATGTGTTAGACTATACTCATACTCAGGTACCATTTTCAATCGAATGGGCTAAACATAGCCCCCTCAAATTATTTATCAACTTTAAATTCATTGGTTAATTTATTTAAACTAACATTAGATGATTTCAAATCTAGACGTTGAATTTAAATAAATTATTACAACTAAAGAGCTGGGCCCCAAAAAATAGCTAAGAGGGGGCTACATTTGGCAAGCTTGATGCCATTTTGAGCCAAATAATGCGCCGTTGGGCTCTATAGAATTATTACTCAGCTATTAATTGAAAATGAGTTTCTAGACAAATTAGGTCAATTTTTAAGTTTTGAACCGTTAGCCATCTCCATTAAAAATGATCTCAGTCTCTCAAGCAGTTGTATTGTTGAATCATCAGATGTTAATGTTTAACAATTTAGTACGAAATTTTTATTTGATTATTCGTTGAAGTAATATACTATTCTTATCGGTGAACATGCATGATCAGCTTTCCTATTGTTTTTGCGGGTCGGATTTGGATTTGAATATTTCTACTGTTTAGCTTGATGAGTAAACATAATATGACCCATACAGACAAGGGTTGATACAAGCATGGTAAACACAACCCTTTTTGCCAATTCTAATTTGGTGAGACTAATTGTTTGATCCTTCATCAAATGATGACATGATGAACGTGCAAAGCTTATATAGGTAAACGTATAAGTTATGTCTGCACTACTTAGACAAAACAAAACTCATCAACTCAGGGATGATTAGACGTTTAAAGAGACAAATGCGACGCAAGTGCAAGAAAAATGTACAAGAAGTTAACAAGAGTAATACATGAAAAGTGAAGACATAGAGGGAGAAATGTATGGAACTATTACATTAATTTACAAGAGGGAGGAATTTTGAACCTGTGATGCATATGAAGAAACCTAACATCATATCAACTAGGATATTGGACCACGCCGTGTCCAAGTTTCAAACCCACCCCTCTTAGTCTACTTTGCAGTAGCAATATCATATGACAAAACAGATCCATTAATGAAGGGTTTCCAATCTCAGGTTACCAAAATCAATCAACAAAAAGTTACACCAATCACTTGGCATACGAAAGGTGTTACACTCGAATCAACCCCCAATCCCAAAGCCCGGAAGAGCATTGTTTACACTCTCAAACAATAAGGCAAAATATAAAAAAAAATGCCTTCATGTCGTAAAATGAAACGAAAAATGAACATGTAAGCGCCTACACGCACAGCTAAACAAGGCCACATTTTACTATTACAAACTTATAATACAAGAGGAAGCTCAATAATTACATTTAGCGACTAAGATACTTGTCGACGTCCCATCAGGTTCCCAGGGGAGTTCTGTCATCCGGCCCGGCTAGCATGATCTGCCATATGACGCATTTAATATTTATAATCTCTTCGTCAATCATATATAACAAGGGACAAAGAAACAGCAAGGAGAAAACTCTACATACATTACAATCAAAAGCAAATCTCCTGGCAAGCATGATGGCCGCATTCCTCTCTCGTTCTGATTCAAATGCCAACACGTAAGAAAGCCCTTGCTTCGCTTGCCAAAACAGTGCCTGAGCGGCAGCATTCCCACCTCCTCTAACTCCGCATAGCTAAAGCACATGAGCAAACAGCATTTGCAGGCATGGTTTAAAATCACCGAAACAAAAATAAAGGAACACAACTAACGTTTTAATACAAAAACCATTGTCTATTGGAGTGTGGTTTCTATTCTGGTTTCAGTTGCAATGACAACAAACAAATTGCCAGTAGAACAAGTACATTTCAATTTTTGCATTCATGGCTTTGCTTATTAGAACACCTAAACCACATATGTGATGCATTAATGATGAGATGCAACAGAAGACTTGGGGAGATTCAGATTGAATGGTAAATGTTATAACAAACAACTGTATTGTTAATTAAATGGGTTAAGTGGTAAACGAAGAAAATCTCTCTAATACCTGCATTGAGGGAGAAAAGTATTCTTTAGCAATTGAAGTTTTTCCCTTGCAAAGTTTAATCCTCATTTTTCCAACATGAAATACATGAATAGATTCCGAAGGATGATTGACTCCATTCATCTGGGTAATAACTACCTGCAAAGCAACAAAAAGAAAAAGAAACGTCTAAGTGGGCAATGGATGATTGTAGGTGACGAAAATAACACTAAATCTTTTATTTTTTTCAGCTACCAATAAGAACAAATGAAAACAGTGACTGCACAGTTCAGCAAATATGCTAGATAATTGAAATGCCATTTAAGACACCAAGAAAGAGAGGAGAACTGAAAAGTTGATGGAAAACATAGTGACACTGAAAAAAAGATCAGTCCATACATGATTGATAGGAAAGTTTTTAAGAAACTGATACTTTCCTTTAACACTGAAAAAAAGATCCACCATAATAATACTAAATAAGCAAAATTGTTCATAATATAAGCATAAAACCTGAACTCTTGTCACAAACGTTAGGCTGAAGACATAATACGGTGCACAAACCAATAATTCTGAGAAAAGATTTGGATGACATAACATACATTGAACTCAATATCATGTTTCCGTACAAGTGCCTCCACATAGCTTCCCAAACCAGCAGCTGATGAAAGCAAAGAAATCAGCCCCTTCCCCATTCAGTTTGTTTAGATCAATGTCTTAGTAATTCAAAATCTCAACTTGATAAAAGACAAAAATCAGTTATGTAAACCAGACCAGGATCAATGGGACCAGCAGTTGTCAGCATTAGCCTCTGTCCTCCATAAATAATATCAACTTGCAAGACTCGCCCAACATCAAAGGGCTCTGGGGCATAAACTGATTTTATAGCTCCTGGTGCAGGGAAAGTTGAATGAGAAATGAATAAAGATCTTGACAGCAAATTGTTTATGGGTTGGCTGTAAAAAGATCTTAACAGCAAGAAATTCATCCACATTTTAGGCCAAATTTGGTTACACGTGCTCCAAGTTACTCAATATAATTGATGCACACGTAGTACATACACGCGGAAAGGGATGTCTTGAATATATAAAAACGAGCCTGTTCAAATCATTGAAGTAGTCCCTACAAAGATGTCCTCAACTTATTTGAGGGATCGCTCATCCGAAGCTGATCATATATATCTTACACATACACATATACATACGAGCTCCTTCTTAGCAGGAATCCCGTTCTGCTGTAGTTCCTATATGGTAGAATACATGGTTCACACACACACACACACACAAACATACACAGATATATTAAACAAATACACAGATATATTAACAATCAGTATTATTAGATCTAATGAAATGGTGAAGTATAAAATAATTACACACAAATATTAAGTGTATCAGTTTTAAACTTCACTCAACCATCTATTCTTAAACAATAAAAGAGGGTCGTGAATCCCATTCAGCCACTCTTCACAAAAAATTAAAAGGGTCCCTGCCCTCTGTCCTACAACAAGCACAGTCCCAATATTTAAAAGACCTAAAAGAAAAATAATCATGAACTTCAAAACGAACAATAACAATGTCATTCTCCTTTTTTTTTTCTTTTGCCGCAGTATAGTGCAGCATTGCATGGTAAAGAGTGTAAAACAAATCTTCGATCCTTCAAGCTTAGAGAGACAAGCCATGAATATTTCTTCCACTGGAACAATAATGTTGCAAATAGGCCTCAGCTCATATGCCATCCAGCAATGTTAACCATTGAAGTTTAGCTCATATGCCACCCAACACAGAGTGCTCAACACTAAACTGGGCAATTCAGCACTAGGGTGAACTTTTTAGCTAGTGATGTGCATGCTACATAGGCTTGAGTATAGCTATTGAGTGAGTACATGATTGACGCAATTGATTAGTTAGAAATCTGACAGATAATCTGAAAGTAGAGGCCATCCTGATTGCCGAAGGCTAGCTTCTCTTTACTAAGAATATAGATGTATACACAAATCAAATCAATTAGTCTAGAACCATAAAGCAATACTAAACATATCAAAGACAACCAAGTATGTGCATGTCTGCATGATAAATACGGTTACGTGCACCTGGCATTGGTTTATTAAAATTTCATGTACTTATTATACAAACACAGAAGCAAGCATGCAAGAGCTCGCGCGCACACACACACCAAAGAAAGTGAAAAGAAAACAAATGAGCATTTTGTGACACCACCATATTTATATAACACTGAACCAATTATTATCATGCCCTTCTTCACAAACTCAATAGTAAGCATAAAAAAGACTATATACCTGATATAGACTCCTTCTTGCCACCTTGAGATGATACGCGATACCATTGAATCAAACATTTAGAGAGTTCTAGAGCATCACCAGAGCAAGGCTGAATCCGCAAATATGACCCTAAAACTTCAGGGCCATCTAATTCAAATAATTCGGATATTTTCTCCAAGCCCCTCTTGCTCATTGCCAGCTGAAACATACATAATGAGGACGTCAGAAATTAAGTGTACAAGATAAAAATCAGTCAACTATCATACTATCCCCCTATCCCCATCTATGATACTTCATGCTAT
Source organism: Crataegus laevigata (assembly GCA_963580275.1). Lineage (NCBI taxonomy): Eukaryota > Viridiplantae > Streptophyta > Magnoliopsida > Rosales > Rosaceae > Crataegus > Crataegus laevigata. The sequence goes on from OY756946.1 coordinate 13,928,702, forward strand.
GTAAACATTCAGAACATGAACATATTCTCTGTGTGATTACTCAGTACTCATTCTCCAAGTTACCAATTTTCTATGATTAAAGGAGATTACTTTATTTTCTTGGTGAATTAAGCAACTAATAATTGATGCAAGAACTTTAGCATTTCATTAAGTGTAGACACAATTTTCCAAAAAGAAATCAAAGAGCACGGGCAAGCTTAGTGTTGGCAGCTAGCTTTCTGTACTATATGTATTAGGATCTTAGGAAAAAAAAAGGTAGCTGTAGGCAACTATGGGCTACTAGAATAAGTGAAAGGGAGATTATATTCACACACCCCAAATTACTTCTCTCACACCCTTTTAATTTTTTAATATTTTTCTATCAAGTGTTTGTGGTGGGTAGAAAATATTAAAAAATTAAAAGGGTGTGAGAGAAGTAATTTGGGGTGTGTGAATATAATCTCTCTAAGTGAAATAACTCCAGAAGCTTGGGGATGGGTCTCAGCTCACTTATGGAGTTGTTTTATGCCATCTACCAGCACTTAAAACCCATCAAACAAAAAAACGGCCCATTTAAAGCCTGATCCAAATATGATCTGGAAAAGCATTACTGGGACCAAACTCTTTAACTAGAGTCCCAAATTTCTAAATTCTGCCATGACGAAGGAGTACTGATACTACTAGACTTGAGATGTCTAAATTCATAAATCCACACAGATCTAATAAAGGAGCAAGAGTTGATGTAAACCTGGTTGACCAGAAATAGGCCGAACCAAGAAAATCGGTCTCCTTCTAGCTTTATTCAGCAATAAATATATGGGAAGCTTTCGATTATATAATCAAAAGAAGACGAAAATTACGAATATAATTCTTTTAATTATATAATCAAGTTCAATTGGAACATGAAGCGGACAAAATAAAAGAAGAAAATTTGCTAATATGCAAAGTTTTCTATCCTATTTGGAGGTTCACGATCTACTTATTTTTGTTTTGCATTTAGTACTCACTGACTGAGAAATCTTTAATTGCTTTGCTAGAGAACCAGACTATATTAAAAAAAATTCACATCAAGTTTCCTCAAAAAGAAAAGAACAATTTGTGTGGGTTTTTATATCTAAAAAATTATTCTTCAGGTTTCTTCATATTTTGTTCCAAAAAAGTAATTGCTTCTTGCTGCCTAAAACCTCAAGGGATTTAGTTGCATTAAGAACTAAAATAATCAGAGACTAACATAAGATAAAACCCATATTCGATCCTCATCCCACAAATCCAAATTGCCCAGAACCCAAAAGACTAGGCAAGCCTAAAACTGAATGTTAACACCTACTACTAAAAACTGCATGGAAGTTTGAAGCACTCAGAATCAGCATATTGACATATGTTATGCAATGGAAACTCATCACAGAACATCACAAAAGTCAAATATATCAAAAAAGGCAAATCACTTAGAATAATAAACAAACCTCTTTTTGAAGCCGAACAGAATTCTTAGACTTCTCCGTAAGTTGTGCCCTCAATGCTCGAAGCTCGTGTTCCATGTCCATTACCTACAAGTCGATCAATCCATCAAGATATTCTTACACGTCAAGATTATTAACAGAGCCAGAAAAGGGTGTACAGTAATCATGTATAAGAAGTATTAAATAGTAAATTAAACGTAAAAACAAAAAAAAAGAAACAAGTGAGAGTCACTAAGTCCAAACAAGACTACTTTTATGCAGAAGTGGCTTCATTATTAAAAAGAAAAGTAGTCTCTAAAAATTTGCTCTCATGTAATCCATGAATAAAAATAAAAAATGTTCAGTACTCTTTTTTATTATTTATTTATTATATAAGAAAAACTTACTAAGGGAAAACACAAGAAATACAGGAAGCATGGAAAAATGGTCCATGAAACACTTAAAGCAAACAGAATAAACACAAGAGCCCGATGAAAAAACCTAAACCAATATGCAAAGAAGCATGAAACCAGGAACTTCTGCTTCGTACAAGGAATTATCGGGAAGTTGTCCATACTCAGTTATTCAAAAAATTAAAAAACTTCAGAATAAAATCAACCGAGTGCGATCCCAATCCCAACCTATAGAGTACTGCAGCTTTCCAGTCTAAAACAATTCGTGAAGGGAACTATCCTTAAATAATGTGGACAGTAAAGCACAGGCCCCAAAGTGAGAACCAAACTCTGAAACACATTAAACAGCTTAGCTTTAAAACTGAAGGAGAAATGCCTGACACACGAGAACAACAATGCTCTCTGCCATAAAATCCATACAAGGAAATAATACTTCCATCTAAACCGAAGCAAACACAGGTGCAAATAACTCCCTAATCTCCAAGGCATAGGAGACAGGGCAGTAAAAACGGAATGCACTTTGGGTAATTTCCTCAAATCTAAATTACAACAACAACAACAAAGCCGTATCCCACTAACCGGGGTCGGCTGTATGAATCCTAGAACACCACTGCGCTTGGTTTTGTGCCATGTCTTCCGTCCAAGTCTTTTCTTAGAGTCTCTTTCCAAGTTTTCCTATGTCTTTCTCTACCCCTTTGGCCTTGAGCCTCTGTCTCCTCAAATCTACATTAATCAACAAAAATCATATCTTTTTTTTTATTTTTAGTTTTACGGTTTGTGGGTTGTCAAAACTTAAAAGAAGAAGCAAAGATTTCCACCTCCAGTATAACAATTATACCCTTCCGCAGGTAAACTGATTAGAAAACACCGCTGAGAGACTAAGTGCCATGCTTTCACTGGGCCTTCCTTAGGAAAAATAATTACTCAAGCCTAGCAAATATCAATGGGATAACTGAGCCTCATGGCATCTATAAAACTCAGAAGCTTTTTCCTAACCTTTAAAACATTTTTTTACACTCCCCTGCATCATGTACATTCGCATTCAAAAATTGCAAAAATACCAAGTATTGACAACTTTCAATCTGTCAAACTCAGAACATAAAAAGGATCCCATAAATACAATTGACCATCCGGAACAAGTAAGAACAGTATCAACTTATATGTCCCTTAATGTACAGATAATCGACCAGAAATGGTACTTGTACAATCAATCATTATATGGTTCCAACTTAAAATAAATAAACAAAACTTAGAACTAAGAACCTTTAGACCAAAGAGAAAGACATTCTGAATGAAAATGCAAAGAAAGCAACTTGTGAGCATCAAATGTCTTGTATTTTTTTAAAAACTCTTTACAATAAAGCAGAAAGGAAGAATGAATAATTACGTAAACCACACAACCTCGTGAAAATAACTGATGCTATACTTGCATTTAAAATTGTAATCAAAATCAATATGAATGATCTAAAAGTCACCTTGCTTGGCTGATGCAGCATTTTGATTCGTCTAGCCTCTTGAACCTCTTTCATCAATTCTTCTAAGTCCTAAATAGCATACAAAAATTGCTCATGTCCAAGATAAATTATATACCAGTCACCAGACATAATGCACTAAAACTACTCACATGTTTCAACATAAAATAGCCAATAGAACATGAAATGAAAGATGCAATTATGTCCATAAATGTCATTCTTATTTCAAGAAAAGTGATAACAATCGACAAAGCATTGATGTATCTAATGTCCACAAGGTTCTAAATATATCCAAACCATTACCACCCCCCCAAACAAAACAAAACAAAAAAAAAAAAAAAAAAAAAAAGTAAAAATCACACATGGCCACTTGATTAGAGGGGAGGGTGGAAAACTAAAGGTAAGAGGAAAATTATGCTGATTTCTGTTATAGACAACATTGACAAAATCCATGAGTTCCAAGGCTTGTTACTTTATTAAATTAGAGGTGTATACGAATGCATTTAATGCTTCTTTCCAGGAATGAAAACTCCCATAAACATTCTCTTATTCTCTTCTCATAAATCTTCACTCTTTCAAACGTAGCACAAACCTGCTTTCCTGAAGCTCGCGACATTTGTTCTTGTTCCTGAAGGGCTTTTTCCACCCTCTGTACTGCCGCTCTGGCATTTTCAATTTCAGCACGAGCAAAAGCTCTCTCCTCATCAACAAGCTTTTTAGCATCTTCTGAAGCCTGCAAAAGGATAAAGAGACTCCAAATGGAAAATCATTTAAGTAATTAGACAAACAAATAAGAAATGTTTAAAGACCAATTGTTTTGTGGTATATAGCAAAATGATTGATGAGTACGTTATAGCAACAATAAAAGTGGAACACATCGAACTCTCGACCTCCCTTACAGACATGAATGTTGGGGGAGGTATGCAACAATGCACCGGTCCATTTCTAGAATTGGAGTAGAAAACCAGATAAGCAGTCCCCACAACCTCAATATATGGACCACAAAAGTACTTGTGACTCAAAAAGAGATTTTGGAAGTCCTAGAAACTTCTAGTCACCTATTTGATAAACATGTAAATTCATGCGCAGGAATTCATGAATTATTTAGCTATCATATGCTAATATAGGTATAGCTTTAACCCAATGTATTAAAAGCGTGAGGCGTGGGCGAGGCGTCCGAGGGGAAGCCCGGCCTAGGCGTAAGGCGTGAGGCGTGAGGCGAAGCCTCACGGGACCTAAATTTTTTAATATATACACTGAGCATACACATATATTATATTAAAAAGAGAAAGATTATTAATCAATAATCACTTGAGCACACACATATATTATAAATATATATATACACACATATATATACATATATTATATTATATATGTATAAAATAGAGGATGAAAAGCATAATGAGCACACATATAACAATGCACGTAGACAGCAAACACATCAATTATATAAAATCCTGCCCAGAATTTGGGTTTGGGAGTAAAAAAAAAAAAAAAAAAAAAAAAAAACCCACTGGGCGGCGCCTAGGCGGCTCCGGCGAAGCCTTTCGCCCACTCCAGCAAAACTGAGGCGTTTGTCATGGCGCCCAGCCTCAAGGGCGCCCTAGGCGCGCCCCGAGGCGAGTTCTTTAAAACACTGCTTTAACCTGATGATTCATACCGAAAACCAATTTGACTGTAGAGTTTAAAAAGTTCGAAAATAACAAACATATAAGACCCATCCTTCTTTAAAAATGGACTCATCAATGCACCTTGGTCCATGTGATACAAGATGCATCACCATGGCACAGGGCCCCACATTATTTGAATTTCTAAAGTTGCCAAATCTGGAAAAATACAGAAAGCAGCAACTAGACCTCTTCTTCCTTTGTATCAGACTGCATCAGATATGTGCAATGTACTCCCAAGTCTCAAACATTAACACATGAGAATTTACCACACAAGTTGGATCAATAATTACCAAATTCCTACATCTTTTTAATGACTAAGACATATAAGGACAAATATTAACTTCCAAAAGAATTGTCCTATAAAATCCACAAGCTGGACAACTGATTTGAGCGACTTATCATTTAACTTATATCAACCATTACCTTCTTAAGAAAATTTGCTAGCTTCTTCACCTCTGCTTTTTCTTGTATTAACTCCCCTTCTCTTTGAGTCAACTGAACTGCTAAGGCCTCAACCTGAGAGAAGCAATCATAACTTCTTAGTCACTATTTGCATTTTTTAAAGACAGCAGAAATAATAACTATATGAAAGAAAATCAAAACAGTGGGGCAAATGAATCATTATTGAGAGGAATAAACATACTCAGAAATGGAAAATAAAAGTCTATCATGAGAAAACCTGGTTGGAAAAGTTGAATTCCATAAGACAACAAGCCCGAAGTTTTGTCTTCTTTTTCTTGTCATTATAAAAATTATAATGACATCTTATTACATTTTATATCAGGAATTCAAAAATAAAAAAAGAACATGTTCCTGTTCAAATACTGCAGGAGCTAATATAGAGGTTTTAAAATTGTCCAAACCCAAATCCAACCCCCACCAGTTATTTCCAACCCTCCCCCCCCCCCCCTCTCCTCTCTCCTCTCCTCCTCCTCTCTCTCCTCCAAAACATACACACAAAAAACAAAAAAAAAAAACAAAAAAGCAAAAAAAATTACAAACCTGACAATAGTTGGGTCTAAATGCTCAACCAAATATTACCTATGCTCACTCTACATGCCTCTAATCCTCACACATAATTTGATCCAGCAATTGTACCTTATTCCAATTAATTGCAACATCTAAACTGGAATCTTCATTAATCCCCCAACCTCCTACCTTTAACAAACCTTAACCCACCACCAGTGACCCAAATGTCCACGCTTGTACCAGTTTGGTACATACCAATGTGAAGAAAAAATGGAGCAGGTATGCCCACTGTTTCAATCTATCATTTGCATCGGGTAGTTCTGGATAATTTCATTCAAACAGGAACATTCAGAAATCCCAAAAACAACATGTAACACAACTGTGATATGAAATGTTAGAAAAGTTGAAGAGATGAAGATCCATGATAAAAGTTGGCCTTTGCTTTTCCAACAAAATTTTGAGATTTGCTAAATTCACATGAAATCGATTGGTGTTCCTTTAAGACAAAGTCGGAAAAGATGAAACAAGGTTACTTGGTAGTGCATGTCATGAAGGTCAAGATGGGGAACACTTGATGAAATGGCTTACACGTTTTTAATTTAAGGAGATTCTTTTACCCTTGAAGTTGCAGTGTCATAGATTTTTAACATGGTTTTTGTACAAACAGACACTATCCTATACTTTTGCAACCAAGAAGTCCAGCCAAACAGTCAAATACAACATTTGGTACCCAGGTTCATAAGTTTTACATTATAACAGCAATAATTGCCCAACAAACAGTGTGACAAGTGGAACAAGTTTTCTGAAAGGAACAATTCAGAGTAATTAAAAAAAGAAAAGGAAGAATAATGAACTAACCATTGAAATAGCATCCACCACATCATCCTTGTTTCTACCAGCCACGCGTCCTTTTAGTGATTCTAGTGCATCCCGAAGCTTCTTCAAAAGGACGTGTTTTTCCAAAGACGCTGCCTCCCTAAGTCTAGCCTGTATTCAATAACTGAATTTGTTTAGAATTTTGCAATCATCCACTTTATTTGGATGTTAATGCTTCAATTTTTCGAAACAGGAACAAAAGAAGCACTGCCTACAATCATTTCCTAACACTAATTTTCCAAATTATTTAAACTGAAAAAAAAATTAGAATGAGATTAACTACAGTCTACAGTGAAATAAACATACTAAGCATTCAAAATCAGATGTCCATCATAAACGAAAAAATAATATACTATTAACAATTCAGTCAGAAACGATAATAACTTTCTACCAAAGAACCAATAACTTTGAAAGCATTTAACCTCTTCAGACAACTTAGCAGCAGCAGCCAACCCTTTCTCAAATTTACTGGCAAGGTCTCGGACGGAAAGGCGATTCTGCTGTTCCAACAATTGTGCTGTCTCACGGGCAACAACTTCCTTCATCGACAGTACCTTTCGGTCATCCTTTCCCTCTACAATCTGATTGTTAGCTCCAATTCTGTAATTAGGAAAACGACTTGAAGCAAAAACCACATCAGCAGACACCGCCGGAATAGCATCCTTTTGCATTGTGTCCCCAAAATCTCGGCCTACCCTCGTCATTTCTCCAGACCAATTACTGTGTCAACCACCAAAAGCTACACATTAACATTTACACACTGAAATTGTAAAAACAATTTCTTTGCCTACCTAAAACCAAATGTGGATCAGAACCCACCTACCTACACCACCAAATTCAAGTAATCAGTTTCTAAATAATGCATTCAGTTGCTCAGAAAATGTAGAAGAAACACAAAACCCTTAGCTGATCACAACCCAGAACCGAAAAGTAAAATATATAAGAAATATCTATCTATTTATTTGAAACCAGAAGCATCCAAAACAAGATAAAGGGATAAGCAAAGACAGAAAACAAAACATTCCTGATTTACCCAATTGAGCAATGAACCTGGAGAAAGACAATCCAGCTGAAACCCTAGCGAACCCTTTTAATTACTGGTTGTGGGTTTTGGTATGTTAAAAAGAATGAAGATAAAGAGGGAAACTTGGACTTACAGAGGATGAAGCTTTAATGGAATAAATAATGCGAAGGAGCCACTTTGAGAGATTCTTGGATCAGAATTCAGAATCAGATGCAGGTTTGGCTCCTGTTCTGGTTATCCAAATTGAAAATCTAGAGAGAGAGAGAGAGAGAGAGAGAGAGTGAACAGAAAGGATGGGGCCTGGTTTGGTTGCTTTTTTGAAAAGCAAACGAAGAAAAGAGACGGCCGTCCGTCCCCTGTTTGCTTTCTTTTTATTTTATTTTTTCGCACTAAAATAATGGGAAATATATACGGCTTTTTAAAACCGGCTTACCGTCTTTTTTCAAAATACAATAGCATTCTTTGTTTTCACATCCATCACCCACCAATGCACTTCTTTTTTTAATAAAAGATGACAATCGATGGCAAATCATGATTATTTATTTTTTTGGACCCATATATGCTATCGAGAATTTAATTCTAGCCGTTGCCACAATCAAGCAAACTAACCAGCTTGTAGCATTAAAACTGGAGACCTTCCACATTTTTTATTTATTGGGAAGTCGCAATTCACTCCCTTATTACTATGCCACTTGCTGTGGTTCCTACCAATGCACTTCGAGTTCTGCTAAAGCCAATCACATGTCATATTTTCTTGTCCACTTTTTAATAAAAAAATTTACGAATATATTTAATTTTTTGTAAAATGACTTCTAAGTTCTAATAAAACCATAAGAACTATGGGTGAAGGCTTGGAAACGAAAATCGAAATCAAAATATCAATCAAACTGAACTACACTAAACAATTTGATTTTGAAATGATTTCGATTTGAAACTATACTGCAAGCTTAAAAAAACGGTTTGGTTTCAGTTCATAATATCAAAAGCCTAACGGGACCACATCATAGAAAAAAGTATTTGTAGGCTTTTTAAAGTTTATAACAACTAATATAATTTATTTTGTTTATGTTATTGTATTGTGTAGAGTTGACCAATTTGAATTCAAGCATTATCCATCTCACTCTTAGTCCACAACCACAACAATAAGCTCCAACACAATCTCATTCTTCTAGTTCACAAGGTTCAATGGCTTCTCATCCATCTGTTTCACTTTCACAAGGTCCAAGGTCTTCTAGGCATCACTTTCTCAAACCCGTTCACAAACTCAAAGGCATCCTAAACCTCCGGAAAGTAAGTGTCCAAAAGGAAAGCGACAGGGTTGAACGATGCAAAGTACTGACTTGAAAGTTGAAACACCAAAGTTTTTTTGTTGAATTGCATGAACAATTTATTTTTTTGGGTTGTACTACTAATGCCATAAGACATTTTGACATTGAACTTTGTTTGAACTTTAGCTTCACTATGTTGGGTGGTATATGTTGGATAAATATCAACAATCAATGATAAATTTATATATGCGAATAAATAATTTAACAGCGTATGACAAAATGCAATAATATTAAACATACAAATACAGAAATTTTGTCCCTACTTAGTAGTTGTTGTTCTATGGGCGTTTGCTTCACGAGGATTCAACAATCTAAGTCAGAATTCTAGCATCGAAAAACTTGACTTCTGGCGAATTTCTTTGTGGTTCTCTCAGTAAGAATGTTTGGGATTGTAGAAGAAGAATTTTTTTTTGTGCTCTAAATGCCATGTAGATGGATGTATTTATAATAAGTTTATGCCTGTTCGCAACAGGTATGAGAATGGGATGCATTTGTTGGGAGACATCTTCTCAGAAGTGCTTTGCTCTATGGCGTTCTTTCATCACTTCAGACTTCATCTGAAAAGATGAGTCTGTTGATATAAAAAATAAAAAAGTAATTAAAAGTAATTAATTAAAGAATTTAATCATTAGAGCCCGAGCCCCAAGGCCCAAGACTCATGTTTTGATAATTAATTATATATTAATTATCAATTAATTAGTACACCATAAAGCCCAACCCCAAGGTTTAACCTAATTTTATTCTCCATGGTCCATCACTCCAATCATTTTCTACAAGACACAAAGCCTCATAAAGTGAGGGAACCTTTTGGTAGTGACTAATGTGGGACAATAAAATTTCTACTTAAAATTTCTAACAATATAAAAGTGAAGTTATAGGCTTAACCTCATTAGGGTTTTCAAAAAGGTAAAGAGAGAAAACATAAAGCTCTCTCTTCTCTCTAAGAGGCCGGCCATGTAGGAAGGGATACTAGCATTTTTCTCTTCCTACATCACTCATCTTCTTCCTCATTCCTTCATTCGTGTTGAAACTTAGAGGCCTTCTCCATTGGTGACTTTTGGAGAACTAATTCCTCCATCCAAATCCAAGAAGACAAGGAGCTAAGAAGCAAAGTTCCCCCATCTATATCCATGGATCCAAGGAGCAAGGAGGCAAAGGAATGAAGGCCTTCTCATTGGTGATTATCCTTTGCTAAGCAAAGAGTTGCTTCAAAGTTATAATGAAATTTCAACTCCCTTTGTTGTTTTGAGTTGAATCTTGGTTCACCAATATGCTAGGCTTTGAATTTGATGTTAAAGTTTTGTTTTTGAGTGTAAACCAGCATACTTCCACCATTTAATAGTTAAATGCATGTAATATGTTGCTAAAAAAACTCAGTTTATCAAAAAATTTCCTTTAGTACATACGTCAATAGACTTGCATATGCACTAAGAGCGTTGTTTGTTGTGTACATACTTGTAGTGTAACAACCCGTCCCTAATTTTATGATTTTATTTATTTTAAATGAGCCACTATTTTATCGTATTCTGGAAGTACTCGACGGTCTGAATGCGTAGGCACAAGTAGAATCGAATTCAAACTTACGATGAAGATTTTACAGATTTATGAATGTGAAGGGTGATTTGGTAATTTTATGTTTGGAGATATTTTGTGGCTGTTTTGTGAGCCACGTGGGGCCCACATCCCACCCTTTCCTTCTCTCCCATGTCTCCCAATCCCCCAAAAGTCTCATTTTTCAACTCTCTCCACTCATTTGCTACCATCTCATCTCTTATTCCTTCATTTCACTCTCTCACATCTCTTAGCTCCCTCTAGTCTTTTTCTTTCTTTGCAAGTGCAGAGAAGCCACCCAAGGTGCACACCACTTACCACTTTCTTCTAACGAACTTCATGTGAACCATCACTGATTGCCATGACTCTCTTGTTCCCCCACTCTTTCTCCCTTACTCGAGATCTGAACTCTCTAGGCATGCACGGACTGAAGAGAGGTCCATTTCAAGTTAAATTTCTTTGGCGTGACTTCGCCATTCACGGCCTAGGTAAGATTCAAGGTTTGTCCTTTCTTTTCCTCTTGATGAGATAGCTTGATTTCTAAGTTACCATGTGAAAAATGAACGTGTTTTGGTGCAGAAATACCTTGAGGAAATACTCCCTAGTTTTCTGGCGAGCCATCCGAGTTTTTCAGTCCATTTCCGGCTAACCCCGGCCATGGCTCCGTCTCCCATTGGTATATTTTGAACCCTTACTTCACGAGCTTCATTTTAACTTTTATTTCGTTAAAAATGGTTGAGTTTTGAGTTCGAATAGAGCTTTGGTTTGCTGCCCAGTTTCCAGCAGAATCCGTAACCTACAACCGAGTTGACTGAGCCTGATTTAAAAAATAAGGCCAAAAACCAAATCCTTGAACCGGCCCAAACCTTTGGCCCATTAACCCTAAACTGGGATCCAGCCCGACCCACTTCCTAATGTATTTGGAATATTCCCTGAAATATTCTCTAAATTATTCTCTGGAGTATTCTTTACATTGACTTTTTCAAAATTTTCTCAAAAACCCTCTTACATTAATTTCAACGCTTCAAATCCATTTAGTGAAATTCTGAAGTTTTAAAATAGTTGACCACCGAAGCATCTCGGTTGGCTGTTGACTTTTTACAAATTTTGCTCGAGACCTTTCTTAGCATATTTCGACGCGCTAATTTCGAATCTGCTTGCCCATTTTTCTAAATTTAATCATTTTAGTTGAGTTTTACTAATGGGTCCCAATATTATGCTTAGGTGCGATTACTATCGAAGACTCTGGCTTCTGTCGTTCTTACGACTACGACTTCGCAAGTATCTGTGAGTGGGTCTTTTCGTTTATGTAGTATATATATATTTTTAGTTTCCATTTATATATTTCATAAATAATTTGCTACGATACGCCTAGATTAGCTTAATGTTTATAAGATTTAGTGCATTGATAGAAATTATGCTACATCCTATCGAATGTATAGGTATGCGTATTATTATTGATGCCTTACTTATATTTATGGTCGTGAATAGTATTATGGTGACGTGAATTACCGATTTACCATTGTATGGTTCTATTTACGTTATTTGCTCATCATGTGCTGCACTGGTGTTAGTAGTCGCTTGGGCCAAGGCTAGTATTTCACATGTATGTTCACATCCCATCGTACGCTCACTTTGATCCATTGTAGGTGCCAGTCCTGTCCTAGATTGCTATAGGCAATTGGGACTCGTATATGATGCACCTAGTGTCAGTCCTCATGTGATTATAGTATTATAGCGTAAATTCGTGTGTCAGCATATGTCAATGAGCGCTTGATGTGATATGTTTATTTTTAAGAAATATTGTGATTATTGGAAGTTATATGCCTATTTATGAATTTTGTGACTTATTGAATTCTTGAGATATTGCAAGTTATGGTAAGTATTTTCATACTATACGTAATATATATATTGGAAACTATACTTGTTTTACGGCGAGGGGTTATAACGTTTTCAAAAAGGTTTCTATAAAACTTTATTTTTAGGCCCACTCACCCTTGTTCGCCCCTCCAAGTTTTAGTAGCTGAGTTTTCGTGTCGACAAGGATTCTTGGCAAATCTTGGTATAAGAGGTTACATTTAATGGTATAATTCTCAATCTACTATACTATACTTTACTTATGCTTTGACAATCTCGTGTGGAATGGGTTCATTCTCACTTACTTGCACACTCTTATATCTAGGAACTTTTAGGTTTAAACTTGCTCACTTTTTACACATCAATACACTTTATAGCTTTGTCACCCTCCTGGTCGCCAACACAGCTCGATTCGGAGTCCAGGTGGATATTCCGAGTCGGGGTGTGTCATGTAGAATATCCGTAATTAAACCTTTGGTTATCATATCTATAGACCAACTAACAAAGGTAGTTTGTTGGGTAATTCGTTATAATCTTCATAAGGAATTTACCTTAGAACAAATGAACAAGAGATAGAACTCATGGAACATGTTCTTTGAGGTACACGATGATACTTAACAAACTTAATAACCCATTTCCTACACCACAAGCTACAAGAAGACCAAAAGGATAAATAAACCATCTCAGTTGAATGGTTTGAACTTTATGACTAGCTCGTAGAGTTACACCTCCTTAATTCAAAGGAATTAATGGGAAGATCCTTGTGACTATTATAGCGAACATATTCTACTAACATCATAGTCAATTGACCTCAACAAGTTTTAACAACACAACATTGGATATGGATCTAACGATCCAAAGCTTCCATCTAATGCCAACTTGTAATTTATGTTTTCCAGGTGTCAATTAACAAATGCATGACAACCCTAAATCTTAACTTGATCAAGACTTGTCTTTCTTTCTAACTACAATCTATGGAGTAGTGAAACAACTGGAAAACACTTTAATTGGCAATCACTTTTGTCTAAGAAATGCATATCTTAGACATGGGTAATTTGATAAGATTTAATGAACTATATCTTATTAGATTTCGTTTTTCGCCTATTAGATAAATTATATCATATGATGCTACTTTCCTTGATACCTTTCAAGGGAACTCTTCTCAAGCATTTTTTTCCTTTGATCAAATCTAAGGAGATTAATACTTTAGATGTCTTACTCATCAACTTATATTCTTGAATTCTTTGAAACTTTTTGCAAAGTATTTGGACTTGCACTACTACAAGAGAGGCTATCACTGGCGGTCAAAAAACCGACAAGAAACACAAATTACTATCGGATTTTTGGTAAAAAAAAAAATCGACATTAAATCGTGCAATGTCAAATAGAGGAAGCGACACCAATGTTACCGTCACAAAAAGGGTATTGATGTCGCTTAGGCCCTTTAATCCGCCACCAAGAAGCAAAGTAATATAAAATAAAAAAGAAAAACAACGTTGGTTAAAAGCGACATCGACCTTTACGTTGGTTAGAAGCGACATGGAGTTCTGACATGATGACGATCCTAACCAACTTGCTCAAGCCGTGTTCCTCTTCTTGCAGAGTTGAGATCAACTAGAGTGCAGTTAGAGGTAGAAAAGCATGTGGTAGATGATCGAGAAGAAGCCTTGCTTGCCAGTTTCCAAGTCAAGCCAATCCTAATTGACAGAATACTCGAGGCCCAGATTAATGATGAAGAAACTCAAGAACTTATTCGGTTAAGAAATGAAGGGAAAAAGAAAGACCTTCGAATTAGAGAATCTGATGGCATGCTCATGCAGGAAAACAGGATGTACGTACCAAACAATGCAGAGTTAAAGAAGGCTATCTTGGATGAAGCACATTTTTCAGCCTATGCGATGCATCTCGGAGGCACGAAGATGTATCATGCCATTCGACCATTTTATTATTGGCCGGGTATGAAAAGGGAAATTGCTAAATATGTAAGCAGGCGTGTCATATGTCAGCAAGTTAAAGCTGAAAGGAAGAAGCCATTTGGATTGATGTAGCCACTTCCCGTTCCATAGTGGAAATGGGAAGACATTACTATAGATTTCATGTACAAGCTTCCTCATACTCAAAATGGTTATGATGGAATCTGGGTGATTGTTGATTGGCTCACTAAGTCGCCGCATTTTATTCCTGTAAGGGAGAAGTTTTCTCTGAACCGATTAGCTGAGTTGTTTATATCGAAGATTATAAAGTACCATGGAGTTCCAGTCAGTATTATCTTGGATCGTGATCTTAGGTTCACTTCCAAGTTCTGGATAGCATTCTAGGAAGCTCTTGGTGCGAAATTACGTTATAGTACAACATATCATCCTCAGACAGATGAACAATCTGAGAGGATGATTCAGACGTTGGAGGATATGCTAAGATATTCGGTTTTGCAGTTTGGCGACATGTGGCACCATCGTTTGGATTTGATGGAGTTTACCTACAATAACTGCTTTCACTCCAACATTGGTATGGCATCGTTTGAGGCACTTTATGGGAAACCTTGTCGTACACCCTTGTGTTGGTCAAAAGTTGGTGAAAGAGTTTTAGAGGGCCCTGAGATAGTAGAGGATACTACTTAGAATGTTCAAGTTATTAAGGCTAACCTGAGAGTGGCCCAGAATCGCCATAAAAGTTTAGCAGATAGGCGTGCTACTGACCGAGTGTATAAAGTTGGTGACTGGGTGTTTCTTAAGTTATCGTCGTGGAGATATGTGGTTCGATTAAGGA
The DNA here is from genome assembly GCA_963580275.1 of Crataegus laevigata. NCBI lineage: Eukaryota > Viridiplantae > Streptophyta > Magnoliopsida > Rosales > Rosaceae > Crataegus > Crataegus laevigata. The sequence goes on from OY756946.1 coordinate 13,944,049, forward strand.
ATAATGGCAAGTTAAGTCCTAGGTACATTGGACCTTATCAAATCACCAAGAGAGTCGGTGAAGTGGCTTATAGGCTTGAGTTGCCGTCATAATTGTCTAGAATACACAATGTGTTCCATGTTTATATGCTTCGACACTATGTTTCGGATCCGTCGCATGTGATTCCTCCGCAACCTTTAGAGATTAATCCAGATTTGACTTACGATGAAGAGCTGGTGACGATACTGGATTGGAAAGATAAGGTGCTCAGGAACAAGATAGTGCGCTTGGTGAAAGTCTTATGGAGAAATCACTCAGTGAAAGAGGCTACTTGGGAGATTGAGGACAGGATAAGAGAGATGTATTCGTGGTTGTTTTATGGATACTAGTCATTGTACTTGTTGTATGAAATTTCGGGACAAAATTTTATAAGCTGGGTAGATTGCGACAGCCCGTCCCGAGAAAATAGTTATCATTGACGTGAAATGACTGAAATACCCTTGAGCGTTGGGTGCGCATTTGTAATTTAAACTAAGGTTTTGGTCCAATTATACAATTTCCTAAGTCTTTGGGACCAATGGGAAGTTAGAGGAATTTTATTTTTTATTGGTTAGTGGGATTTCATTTGGACCACACACCTCATTTCTCTCTCTTATCTCCCGTACTCTATCTCTCTCTCTTCCATTTTCGTACGAACCTTCACCAAAAACTTTCAAACTTCATAGATCGAGGATTCTAAGGTCACCATTATGTTCGTGAGGACTATACGAGTTCAAAGGTACCATTTTCAAGTAAGGAAACCTTCGAAAACCTCGTAAAACCCTAACTCCGATTTGGTCACTATTCATGCAATTGTAAAGTGTTGATTTTTAGGGAATTTCAAGCTCATAGGGAGCTTAAAGAGGTCCTTACAAAGCTCGGAGTACTTCGTTGGAAGAATTTAGACGTCGGGATCGCGAGAACGAAGAGTTTCAAAATTTTGCCGGAGTTTCGAGGCTTTTTTCGGCGAATCCTCGGCGAGTTGGGGGTCAAGGCAAGTATGGTTTTGTTCGTCTTGGGGGTCGAGGCAATAGCGTTTTGAAGTTTTACTCAGAAACCGGCGAAGTCGCAGGTGGCATATTCCGTCAAAGTTGACGGAATATGCTAACGGCGTTAGTAAGGTCGTTGGGTGCCATTAGGGCTTTGACGAAATATTCCTGATGGCGTTAACTGACGCCGTTAGTGTGCCTGGCACGTGGTTGCGCGTCTGGCCGTGCCGCCACCGGCTCGTGGGTGGTCGGAAATTGTTTCTAAAAATATGGGGATGTTCCTGAGGTTGTGTAGATCACGTTGGTATATTCAAATACCAAAATTGAGCAATGTATGAGAAGTTATTTTACGAAACTCGTTTAAGTGCTTTAAATAACGTTTATTTAGTTACTTCTCATATAGGCGAGACTTATCAGGAGGACGAGCGTAGCCAAGCTAGGCGCGGGGGTTACGACCCAGCTACATATCAGTGAGTGGGTTTTTGGTTTTCCATATATACCATATACATATTGTTTTTCCCAAAAAAAAAAATGAATTTGAACGCTTATACGTTTTGAAATGCCATGCAAAGTATCTACCTATTTTATTATGCGTTAATTGTTGCATATATTTATGATTGGTACTGCGGACGGAGAGGTAAGTGTCAGGTATGTTTATATAATGGTTATGATGAGAATGATGTGATGTGATGAGAGCTCATAAACTTGCACCTTGATATTAGTGCTCCCACCCAAAGTTAGGGCACAGTCCTTCACGTGATGTTCACCTTTCGCACCGTATGCTCATCTTGGATCCAAGTTAGGTGCACAGTCCTGTCATATAGACCACTATATTTGGGTTTAACTCGTAGGTGACCCGCGATTATTCGCACAGTCTTCACGTGATTGTAGCACTAGAGCATATTTATTATATATTCAATTATGTTGTGCACACCACTAGAGGTGGTATTGATTTGTGTGCAGGATATACATATGATTTGATTGAGATTGAGTATGAACTATAGATTCAGCCGAGAGCTAATTTGATACATGACATTTATACTTAGTCATTGAGTTATGATCGGTATTCAGTGGAGATACTTTAGCATGGTATACTTTCTTGGCATGATTTTGAGATATATATGTATATGAGTATAAACTTTATTTCTTGGAAATTATACAAGTTTTACGGAGATGGGTTATAACTTTGAGAAAAGAAATGATTTTGAAAAGCTGTGTTTTTGCCCACTCACGTTTTTGTTTTTCGCCCCTCCAAGTTCTTGGTAGTATTCCTTGGTGGCTACGAGGTTTCCAGCGGAAGTTCTGACATACCACTCCTTATGTAGGACACCCTTTGGTGTTATTTGAACTTATTGCTTTCCTGCTTGACTGCACTTAGTTTATTTATGCTCTGGTTATGTAAACGCACTTAATTCTTGCACTAGCACGTCATCTTAGCTTGGACTGCTAGTTGTATGGTTTTAATTCGTTCGGATTTCCTCTTATTGATCTTGCTTCCGCATTGTGCACATGGTTACGTCATGCTCACGTGACGGCCAGCATGCCTTGATTTAGGTTGGGGTATGTCAGTCATACCTCATCTTACGAATTTGTGACAATGTCATACCTCCGTCAGTTTGTCTGTTAAATTTTCTGTTAAATGCTGACGTGGCATGAGGCGAAGCCCATTCCCTAGCCAACTGGATAAAAATATTAATAAATTAAAGATAAATTATTTTAATATTTTTATTTTAAAACATATGGGACCCACCATTTCTCTCTTTCCTCTCTCTCCATTTTTCTGGGTTTTCTCCCTCCGACCTCTTCTTTAACCGCACTGCCGCCTTCTTCCTTCTATAAACACAACAACCCATCTCCCTCCCCTCTCCCACATCTGATCTCTCTCATCTCCCTCTCTCTCCTATCTCTCTCACATTCATTCTCTATCATCTTTCTCTTTCATGATTTCATTCGATTTCTCCCTCATCTTTCTTCTATCTCTCTCTCTCACGTCCAAGTTCTCTCCTCTCTCTCACACACATCCTCCAGACATTCAAATTGGCAAAGAGAAAAAAAATTCACCACTCGCCCATCTCTCACATTCGAGCTCCAGCTTCGACCCAGCTTCTAGTTGATGCGATGTAAAACAACACACAAATTTAACCCTCTTTTTGACAATTGTAGTAAAGATGTAAGTAGGGTATCGTTCTAGGCCGGGGATTAGGAGAGATTGCTAATCTACTCTAAATTGATTTAAAAATATTAAACAAGACCCAAAAACACAAAACTAGGAAAAAGCCACTTAAGTAAATTCTAATAACTCAAAACAATGAAATCTAACTAAATAATACAACTTAACAATGGGGGGGGGGGGGTTTGGCTTTGACGAAAATTAAAACTAAACTTAAATAAGTTACAGATTTGACAAAAGCATGAAATTAAGGTGAACGGATGGATGACGGACTAGCTAGAGGGTTCTTCTCCACACATGACACATATGCAACCTAAATTGATTTTCAGTTGTTCTTTCAATAAATTGTAAATCTCAACACTCCAGATTAACCGTGAACAACACTTTTTTAATCTTCAAGTTTTCCTTAAGTTATTGAATTGGACGGAAAAACGCATACAACAATTCAAAACATTCTTCAAAAGTCCCCTACGTGAAAAGCACAATAGAGATACAATCAAAGATCATTAAACTTTGTGAAAACTATAAGCATTGACGAGGCATTCGTAACTATGAAAAGCATGATACTCTTGCCAAGAATTTACTTAACTCGATTGTGGATAGCAACCTTCACTACTCATGAATATAAGTTCATAACGATTAGGTGAAATTCACTTATATTCTAGCATCAAATTCATGCATGCAAATTAAGTATGCATTCTTAATCGACGTACACAAATAAGTTATCAATCAAGCAGTTAAGCAATTTAAATTCACAACTCAAAAATCACAACTGAAGGTATCAATTCATATTACAAAAATATCCATGGCTTTGAATTAACCTCTAGCCAAAACAAAATTAGTTACCCATTATTTATAATTTAAACAAAAGTAAAATATGAGTTTGGAAAAATATAACCGAAATAGGAGGGTGCTTCTGTGCTCTATTTCTCTGTTTGGCTGACTGCCTTGTGATTGGCAGCTTCTGTCCGTTCAGCGCTCCTCTCGGTGCTTGCTGCTCTGCCTTCTCCCGCACGCTGCCAAATGGCAGCTCACTCCTGATTTCACTTGCTGCCAGACTCATGCACAGGTTGGGAGAGAAAGCAAATGCTCCCCTGTGCAAGGATTCAAGTTGACTCCAAGCCCGCGTTGACTGCTTCTCTCGGCCTCCCCCCCGCGCTGACTCTCCTTCTCTGCTAAATTGCCTCGCTGGCAGCGTGTTCCTCCAATTGCTGCTTGTCAGCTACAGTACTCCTCTCTTCCCCGAGGTTCACGCCTTGTTTTCTGTCTCACCAAGGCTCACGTCTTATGCAAGGCAGTTTTTTTTTATTGGCCCTTTCGTTCTCGCTGCCTAAGGCAGCACCGTGCCTTCACTCTCCTTGATTCTTTCTCCCTGATGCTTCTTATTTCGTCCCCCGAGGCCCCCTCATTCCCTCCTAGGCGTGCTCTTTCTTTTATTTTTAATTTCCTCCACTTACCACTCGCACTGACTTACTGCTTGCCAGCTCCTTCCACCAACATGCTCTCTTAGCTGTTTATTCCCTTTTATCATTTCTGCCCTCCTTCTCGCTGCCCTATGGCAGCTTGGTTTCTGTCCCCACACTCTCTCCACTCGCAAGATGCTTCTGCTTCCTAATTCTGTATTCTTTTATTTTCTGTTTTCAAGCTGGGAATGTCTCTCCTATTCGAATCGAAAACATAAACAAAGAAAATAAGTGAGTAAGGCAGTTTTGACGAATTTGTCACTTAAAATTTCACTTATTCTATTTTTATTTTCTTTGTTTGATAAATTCTTATAAACATAAAAATAAAGTAAATAGCTCAAAAATATAAAGAACTAACTAAGAAAAGATAAGTGAAATTGATGTAAAATATATATAAATATGATCCGATCACTAGTCCGAACCGGAACGACGATCTAAACTTGACAATGTTTTCCACGACAAATCGGTCCTGGTTGCATTTCACTAGGTACATGCGCTAGTAGTGGGAGCCGTAGTCGTGGGACACGATCGCCAGATCGAAGGGGCCCTAGACCAATTCGAGTTAATTCTTGAGCATATTGAAGGCCCAACCAGATCGAAGGTGCCCTGAAACCATCTTCACGATCTTTAACATATCCATCTTCTAGTGCGACAGAGTCGCCCTCTTGTGAGGACAGACAACAACGTTGCCGGAGGAATTGATGGTGAAGTAGGGCTCGCCCCAAGCGTCGATTCGGTAGAGGTCAGATGAGAGGGCTGTGGACCAATGGGAACTGTCAGCGGCAATGGTGGTGGTGATGGTTGGCAGAGGTACGCCTGAGAACGGCGACGCGGGAAAAAGGGATGAAGGTGAGTTTGTAATGAGTGGGGGCTTTAAGCACCAAAATCTGGAGAATGGATGAAGATGACGGTGAAGAATGGATGTGAGAGAGATAGGAAAGAGAGATGAGAGAGATCAGATGTGAAAGAGGGGAGAGAGAAGGGGTGGGTTCCACATGTTTTTAAATAAAAATATTAAAATAATTTATCTTTAATTTATTAATATTTTATTAATATTTTTATCCAGTTGGCTAGGTAATAGGCTCTGCTTCACGCCACATCAGCATTTAACAGAAAAATTAATAGACAAACTGACGGAGGTATGACATTGTCACAAATTTGTAAGATGAGGTATGACATTGTCAATTTTAAAAACTGAAGTATGAAAGTGTTATTAGACCAATAGTTGAGGTAGTTTTTTAGTCATTTACCTTAATTAATATATTTATTCCATGTCATCATTTGCCAGGTCGTCGTCGGTATTGGCATAAATAACGAACTCGGTAGGCAACGGTAATGATTCATGAAAATGAGTCTCTTACATGCCAACCCTTGTATGGAAATTCTCAGTGTCAAGTATCCGATCATCCAAATTAGGTATGACATAATCATCAATTGCATCATTATCCTCTAATATGTCAAACAAATCCCTAGGCTGCGTTCGAACAACTACATGCCAATCTTTTACAATTGTGTCCTCGACATAAACTACTTGTAATGCTTGTGATGCTAATATGAAAAGATTCTCTTTAAATCCCAATCGATTGAAGTTCACCATAGTAAATATGATGTGATGTAAAAGAACACACAAATTAAACCCTCTTGTTGACAGTTGTAGTAAAAATGCAAGTAGGGATCGTTCTAGGCCAGGGATTAGGAAGGATTGCTAATCTACTCTAAACTAACTTTAAAACACTAAACAAGACTTAAAAACACAAACCTAGGCAAAAGACACTTAACTAAACTCAAATAACTCAAAACAAACTAGAATGACTCAAAATAGCTCAAAACAAGCAGTTTGACACAAAACAGCAACTAATGAGTGATTTGGATGAATTTTGATTCTAACTTAACTCAAAACAATAAAACGACCCCAAATTGGACAGATTGACACTAAAAGACACTAAATGTAAATGGGGATTGGGTTTTGACGAATTTAAAGTAAAAACAAAACAAACTTTGTAAAAATAGTTTCAAAAGACAGATTTGGTGAATTGAATGGATGATGGACTAGCTAGAAGATTCTTTTCCACACATGACACACATGCACATAAACCAATTTTCAGTTGTTCTTTTGATAAATTATGAAACTCAACACCCCAGGTTAACTGTGACAACACTTTTTTAACCTTCAAGTTTTCCTAAAGTTATTGAATTGGATGGAAAAAACGTATACAACAATTCAAAACATTCTTCAAAAGTCCCCTACCTGAACAGCACAATAGAGATACAATCAAAGATCATTAAGATTCATGAAAACTATAAGTGTTGACGAGGCATTCATAACTATGATGAGCATGATACTCCTGCCAAGAATTCACTTAACACGATTGTGACTAGCAACCTCCACTACACATGAATATAAGTTCATAGCTATTAGGTGAAATTCCCTTATATTCTAGCATCAAATTCATGCATGCAAACTAAGTTTGCATCCTTAATCAACATACAAGAATAAGTTATCAATCAAACAGTTAAGCAAATTGAATTCACAACTTATGAAATCACAACTGAAAGTAATCAATTCATATCACAAATATATTCATGGTATTGAAATTCCCCCTAGCCAAAAGGAATTAGTTCCTCATAGTCACAACTACACCAAGATAATCAGATTTAAACATTGAAAATAAAGAAAGAAAACACCTAGAAACGCTCCAACAATCCAACATCTCGAATTGCAAGCACGGCTCTAAGGCAATCCTCCTCTCCTTCCTTTGTATAGCTGCTGCACAAGGGACTTGTGGTGATGGTTTGGGTTAGGTATTTGATGCGGCAGAGAAGGTAGAGAGGGTCAGAGAATGTGGAAGGGTGGTAGGGGATGGATAGGAAGAGAAATGGATGGAATGGATGGAAGAATAGAGAAAGTTGCGGCAGAAATTGTAGAGAATGGTTCCAGAGACTCTTTGGTGTAGATGGGTATATATATATAGGGGAGAAAGGCACGGTTTTGATGTGTTTAGGGAAGGAATTAACTTAGCTATTTTGTCCACAAGAATTAAAAATCAGAAATCAATCAAAATAAGTAAGAAAGGTACAGAATTTAAAGAGAATAGGAAAGGATATGTGGCAGGAATTTATGTAGGAAATGGAATATGATTTTGGGTCAGAAAATAGGAAAGAAAGGTAAGAAGGAATCAGAAATTAATGAGAAATAGGAATGTGAAATTTGGCATAATTGTGTAGGACAGATTTAGGAATGTGTTTTGAGGCACAAAATAGGTAAGAATCCCCCCCCCCCGTTGTACAGCAAGGCTAGGTACTAAAGGGGAATGTGATTTTGGTTAGAAAATAGGCAAGGGACAAGGTCCTTGGGCAGCAAGAATTGAAACAAAACAGGAATGTGTGTTTCCTTACAGATTTGGTGTGACAAGAAAGGGAAAAGTGCCTTAGGAGGTGCGACATTGATTGGGGAACATTCTAGGACTTCTAGAAGCATGTAATGAGGTGTCTAAACATGTTTTGGAAACCCATTGTATCTAGAACTTAGGTGGCTTAGGTTTAGGAAAGTTCTAAACCAAGAATAGAAACTTTCAAGAATGGAAACCTCAAAGAATAGAAACTTCCAACTTTAGAAACTTTGGCTTCCATTTCTGAACTCTTTGTTCTTCATTTAATTTCTTCACTTCTTCACTCAATCCTAGGCTCCTTTGATCTTCCATTTTGTCCATTCACTTAGCTCCAAGCATAAGCTATCCATCCAATGCCCAAAACTGCTCCAAAATGCACTTCATTGGCTACTTTGCACTTTAGACCTACAAACACATGAAAATAGCTTAAAATACTAAAATAACTAAGAACTAACAACGTAAATGCAAGGAAACAAGCAAGCTAAGTAGCATAAATATGCTCCTATCAAAATCCATATTGATAAGTCTTCATTCCTCGTGGACTTTCACTATTTACCCATTCGCACTTAAATAACATCACAACTCGACCCCTATCTCCTGCCTCAGTATGACCACAATATTTAACCTCGAACATATCTACAACTTTGCCATAACAATTCACTTGCCCAATTGCACTAGGAACATTTGCAAGTACAAAGACACCATAATTTTGATTCTTATGCTTATCATCCACATATTTTATACAAAATCTGAACCCATGAACAATGTGACTTTTATATCTACTCACAACCCTACTAGGATAACTAGCCAATTCAAGTCTTGCGATATCAATGTGTCATTAGGATGACATCTTGAATTCATCTATAATAAGAATGAAGATAAAAGTTGACACAATAACTATAATGGGTTAACTTCATCACAATGGGTTAACGTTCTTACCTTTTAAATGGGTTAACTTCATCACAATTATTTAGAATGTATCTATAGCACTGATCAAGAACTTTTAGATCGAGCTCCACATTTTCTCCTAAACCCATATAACATCATTTGGAGTAAAAAATTGATAACCCACCAGATACTCCACGTCCAATACCATCTTCATTTCAACCTCTATGGGTGCGATGAGACTCGACATCTCTAAGATACATGGAACAGAAGGACAAGCACTCATCCACCGAATATGCTTCAACAATAGAACCTTCAGGACGACCCTTATTATGAACATAGTGCTTCAATGTTTGCAAATACCTATTATAAAACGAAACACAAATTATTATAATTATTAATTAAAGTTATGACTACAATTGTAAAAAAATTATAAACATTTGTTAATTACCGTTCAATTGGATACATCCATCTATGTTGAATAGGGATGGGCAAATACCCATTGGTTATGGGTAACCGCGGTTAGCCGCCCATTTAAATTAAACGGTTACAGTTATGGATAACCGTTTAGATAAATAAACGGTTATGGGTATAACCGTTTACCCGCTAAATTTAAATGGGCGGTTATGGGTATTAACCGCGGTTATAATGGTTATCCGTTTACCCATTTATATTAATAGATATATAAAATTAAAAAAAACAAAAAAACCTAATTTGTAAGACTGTACTGTTTGTTCTCTCAGCCAGGAGGCCAATACCTGACTCCGTCCACGGCTTGTCTCTCTCTCTTCGCTGCTCCTTCTCATCTCCGTCGCTCATCTCTCTCCTCTCTTGTCTCTCTCTCCTCGCTGCTCCCTCTCATCTCTACCGCTCATCTCTCTCTTCGCCGCCCTCTTTCATCGCTGCTAATCTCTCTCTCATCGCTGTTCGGTTCTCTCCCCTCGTTGCTTATCTCAATGCCCCATCTAGATCTCCCCCACCCACCCTTCAAGGTGCGTTTTACCCTTCAAATTTCTTACTTAACTTGATTAATTACTGATTTGTTTGTTAATGTATTGAAAATCTCTTATTTTTAGGGTTTAGTGATGCAGGGTATTGTTTAATTTTTTGATTGAAAATTAGGGAAGTCATATTATTGATTGAAAATCACATTCCAATTAAAATTAGGGAAGACTGAATATTCTGATTGAAAATATTGTGTAGATTAAAGTCTAATTTTTAGAGATTTTTTTTATTCAGTGATTTTTTTTTGTTGCATAAACTGAATAATCAGTAATTTTGATTTTCAATTAAAATTAGGGAAGTCGTGGAAGAAGAAGTTTGAATTCATATTTTTAGATGTTCTAACTATTTCTAACTAATGGGTTTCTTTTCTTTCTCCTGATAGTATTGTCTTGTTTTTTTCCATGTTTTGTATACACTTATGTAGTCGTGGAAGTTAGTCCTTTATATCTTAGAAAAGTTTGAATTCATGTTCTGCTTGTGAAACTAGTTTGAATTCACAATGGATACAAATGTTTTGCTTGATATTTTAGAATTAAGCATCACATATATCTATATTTTTACAGTTTTAGAACTCTGAAGTCTGAATTCATGTTGTGGGTGCTGTAGATTGCTATAGAAGTATATCTTAGCCAAGTGAAAAAAGTACTAAAATGAAACTTCAATCTTCGTTCACAAGTCACTACTTATATACGATGATAGGTAACTAATTATATGTGATTGAAGAAGTACCTAACTGGGAGGCAATTAATTCTTGAATATGGAGACTCAAAGATGTTGTTTTTTGTGATTTTTGAATATGGAGACTCAAACTTTTGATGGAGATTAGTAATTTCATTGTAGATTCTCATGTTGTTTTTTGTGATTTTTGTTTCATTTCAACTAGTTCTAATATGGAGACTCAAAGCGAGAGCCAAGATACTAAACCAATTAATCTTGATCAAGATTTGGACCAAGCCAAATCAAGCTTTGATGATAACATTGGTAAGAAGAGGAAAAAAACCTCGTTTGTCTGGCAGCATTTTAAGGAAAAGATGTTTCGTGGGGGTGTGAAAGCTGTATGTAACCATTGTCAAACTAGTCTAGCATTGGGCTCCACTATTGGTACTTCATCTTTACGTTCACATGTTAATACATGTCCTGTTTTGACGACAAAGAAAAAGAGTCCGGGTATAACTGGTGATGGGTCTCTTAAACATGGTGCATATAGTTTTGATGAAGATAATGCTAGGAAAGAGCTAGCTTATATGACTATCTTACATGAGTACCCTTCATCTATAGTGGACCATTTGGGTTTTAAGAGGTTTTGCAATTTATTGCAACCCTTATTCAAGGTTCTTTCTAGAAGTACTATTAAGAGGGATATTATGAAGGTATTCGAATGTGAAGAGGCAGAGAACATTAAGTTGTTGCAAATGAACAAGACTAAAATTGCAATCACGACTGACATGTGGACTGCAAGTAATCAGAAGAGAGGGTTTATGGCTATCACTGCTTATTTTATTGATGCTTCGTGGACGCTACAAAGTCGAATTTTGAGGTAATTTATTAACCAATTATAATATAGTTCAATGGCTAATTTAATAAATGTGTTAGGTTTTGTTATTTAGGTTATTTGAGTTCTTTTAGTCTGCAATGACTTATAATCTGAATTAGCATATACTATAAGTCTGTAAGTTTCTGAGTTATGGTAAATCCTATACTGTAAGTCTGTAAGGTTCTATTTAAGTTTATTTGATCTTCATGTGCTGTTGGATACTTTGATATTTTATCTATTTAAGTTTGTTGATTGCCTTTGATATTTCATAACTTAGAACCTTACAGACTTTTAGTGTGCATAAACATCAGGTTTGCATGTGTTCCATGCCCGTATAATGCCAATACATTTTCTGCTATAATGATAGATTGCTTATCAAAGTGGAATATTGATAGTAAGTTTTCTACTCTCACAGTAGATAATTGTTCTACAAATGATGCCATGATTGAGGATATAGTGACATATTGCAAGCTTTCACTTGTGTTGAATGGAGAATTTTTTTTCATATGCGCTGTTGTGCTCATATTCTTAATTTGATAGTTAAGGATGGATTGGATGCGATTAGGGATAGTATTGAGTCTATTCGGAATAGTGTTGCATATTGGTCTGGCACAGCAAAAAGAGAGGAAAAGTCTGTTGAGATAACTCAACAAATGAAAATTAATTTCTCTAGGAAGTTAGTCCTTAATTGTAAAAGTAGGTGGAACTTGACGTATGTGATGCTTACCACTGCATTCGTATATAAAGATATATTTCCTCATTTAAAGCAACGTGAGCCCTCATATACAAATGTTTCAAGTGAAGAAGATTGGGCGAAGGCTAAGATGATTGCTGAAAAGTTGGAGATCTTTCACCAAGTGACTAAGTTATTTTCTGGGACAAAGTATCCCACATCAAATCTTTATTTCCCTAATGTGTGTTAGATTAGGATTGCAATCAGTAAGTGGCTTGAGTTTGACTATGTTGAAATGAAGTCAAGGGCAACAAAGATGTCAATCAAGTTTGAAAAATATTGGGATGAAATTCTTGGTGCTATGGCAATTGCAGCTATTCTGGATCCAAGGTTCAAGATGAAATTGATTGAATATTATTTTTCTCTTATTTATAAAGAGAATGCTTCATCGGAAATTGAGAAAGCTCTTGACTTGGCCATTAAGTTGGTCAAAGAGTATGAATTGAAGCATAGACCTGGGCTTCGGTCTTTTGATTCTTCTTCATCCATTGATTTTCCATCACAGTCTTGTGACTTCAAAGTTGATGACCCCTTGTCATCTTATGATTAGTTTGTTATGGATTCTACCATCAGTAATGAACAATCTGATTTTAGACTCGTATTTGGGGGAGAAAGTCTTGCCTAGGACTCAAGATTTTGATATATTATCATGGTGGAAGACAAATGGGATTCACAGTAGCTTCGGAGTCTGCATTTAGCACTGGCGGTAGGATTATCAGCCCACATCGTAGCCGACTTCATTCAAGCACAGTGGAAGCACTCATGTGTGCTCGTGACTGGTTGTGGAGTCAAATGCGAGGTATACTTACAATAAAATTTCATATAAATTATGTATATCTACACAATTTACTATTTTACCCTAATTTTAATGTATACTATTAAACCAGATTCAAACTCTACTCTCGTGTTGAAGATTCTATATTTGGTGACGATGCCGATGTGAATTTGGTAAAAGTTAATCTTTATTTTTATTTTTTACTTTGTAGTTATTGGCTTACCATTAGCTTTGATAATCTCTATTTTAGCGTAATTTTAATCTTTATTTGGTCATGACTTCTTCTATATAAACCCTAGAAGCAGCTCTCCTTATTAGCTTTGATAAACCAGAATATCAATACAGAAACCTAGGCAGCATATTTCAAGCATTCAAGTAATTCTGTTATCAGAGGCTTGTCATCTTACAATAAATTTGACATTTTGGGCTATAAGTAGCTAGGTGATGAATCTGACTGGTATGTTTAATTCACTTTTAAATTGCTGCCATGGGAATTGGTTGTGGACATGTGGTACGAATACAATGTATAATCTGAGGTCACATTCACTAGTTATACCTTACTTAATGTGTTCTCTTCTAACTGTCCTTTTTTATCCTTCATACATATTTCCTCCTATATGCTAACACATCTGGTTAAAAACATTTCTTTTGGGATACTAATTCAATTTATATATTTCTTTTGTAGGCCTCTTTTGGTGACAACGAGTCGATGAGACTTTGTAATTGAATGTGCTTAAAGCATTAGTATGACTAGAAGGAATTAGACTAGGTATGTTCTAACTTTGATCATTTGGTGGTATTTTCGCTTCCTTCAATGTTCTGATCTTGGGATTGCTATAAGTCAGATTGTAATTAACCTTCTTGTTTACAGCTCCAAGGGCCGCAGGGAAATGCAAGAACTGCAACTAACATAAACCATACCAGCTGGAAATAACATTCTCCAAAGCATCAAAATGGACTCGAAGTCAGGTGCTTGTTGCAGAGTCCGAAATATGTTTGATAGAATCCTAGTTTTTGTTAGTAAAAAATCAATTATTAGCAAATATATTATATTACCTTGATTGATTAAAACTATCGTTCGTCTTTATTATTTCAATTATAGGAGTTGTATATGGTTATGGTAAAAAAAAAATGTAAATAGGCGCAAAAGGGGTAAATGGGTTAAAAAATGGATAAACGGTAAACGGGTATGGATAAACGGGTAAATGGTTACGGTTAAATGGGTACGCAGTTATGGGTATGGTTAACCGTTTATAAACGGTTATGGGTATGGGTATAACTGTTTAGGCAATTACTCAACGGGTAAACGGTTATGCGGGTATAAGTATAAACAGTTATGGGTAAATAACCGCGGTTACCCGCCCTCCATAACCATTGCCCATCCCTAATGTTGAATAGGCCTGCAAGAGCTACTTCATCTACCAAGTGAACTAGAAGGTGCACCATTATATCAAAAAAAGCATCAGGGAATATTTTTTTCAAGTTGACATAATGTCAAGGCAATTCTTGAATCCTTCCTCAGATTCCTTCTTACCACAAAACTGTCTGAAAATTGAACTTAACTTTAATAATACCATAGTAACAGCTTTAGGCAAAACTGGACGTATTGCAAGCAGGAGTTACTGCTGCATTAAAACATGGCAATCGTGACTTTTCAACCCATGTGTTTTTCATTCATTCACGAGCACACATCGCTAAAAATTTGATCGGGGACCCGAATAGTAGACAACACTTTACAAAATGCTATTTTTTCTTCTCCTTTCAACGTGAACAATGCTGGAGGTTGAAATGTTCTATTTCCTTCTCTATATGGGTGTTGATTATGTCTTATGTTCAAGACTTCAAGATCTGCATGTGCAACCAATCCATCTTTAGACTTTTCTATATCTAGCAATGTTCCTACCACTACGTCATATATATTCTTCTTGATATGCATAATATCAAGATTATGTCTAATCAATAGATGCCTCAAATAAGGTAGTTCATAAAAAATAGATTTCTTCTTCCACTGACAGTTACTACTTCTACTGCTCGAAGTTCTTTTTCTGATTGCCCAACTGAAGCATCTTTGTTTGGTTTTCCAAAAGTAAATCTCAATGTAGAAAGTTTTTCAAGACATTGTAAACCAATCAATGCCTTGGTGTACAACGATGCTGTAGCTGATCATTAAAAGTTGTGGTTTGCCTTCGAAACCTATGATTATCTACAAGAAAGTGTCGATGCCCCAAATAACAAATCTTACAACTTGCCAGCAAGTAAATAGATTATGTATCATGCATGTAATGTGGACAAGCTTTATAGCCATGTATAGTTTATCCTGACAACATTGCATAAGCTGGAAAATCACTTATATTCTATAAGACGACAACCTTCATCATAAAATTTTGGTTGGAATACGCATCATAAGTCGGAGTACCCACCTCCCACAACTTATTCAACTCGTCAATCAATGGACGCATGTACACATCAATCTCTTTACTAGGACTGCGCGGTCCTGGTATTAACAGAGACAACAACAAATTCGGTTGCTTCATACACATCCAGGGCGGCAAATTGTAAACAGAAAACACCACAGGCTATGTGCTATGGTCATGCTTATTTTCCCAAAAGGATTAAATCTATCACTGGCTAACCCTAATCGGACATTTCAAATTTTTGACACAAACTCTGGATATAAATTATCCAAATGCTTCCATGCTAGAGAATCTGAAGGATGCCTCATAAACTCATCCTTAGGACATTCAACTGTGTGCCACCTCATATGCTTAGCCGTATGCTTTGACATAAAAAATCGCTGCAATCGTGCTTTTAAAGGAAAATACCACATAACCTTAGCTCGACCTTTTTCCTCGAGATGTCATTAGCATTGGTAATTTTATATCTTGATTTACCACAAACCAAGCACACAGTTAGCTCCGAAGTGTCTTTCCAATAGATCATGCAATCATTAGAACACGCATCAATCTTCACATATGTCAGACCCAAATCATTTATAAATTTTTTTACCTCATAACAAGATTCAGGCAAACAATCCCCTTCATGCAACATTTTTTTAATTAACTCAAGTAAAGTGGTGAAGATCTCGTCTGGCATTCCTGCTAAACACTCGATCTGATACAGTCTTACAATCGCTTTTAATTTCTTAAACTTCTTACAACCTAGCCACAAATCTTGATCTGCCTCTTTAAGTAACCTAAAAAAAGTCTCAACGTCTTCTAGCCGCCCTTCCCCAATAGGGGGTTCAGTAGACGGCCCAACACATTCTTCTGTTAATGGTTGGACAAATACATCAGTAAGAAAATCATGCATACTAGTCACCTCATCTTTTGTTTCTTCTTCTCCAATTGCCACAGTTTGATTTCCAATGTTGGGCTCACCATGATGTTGCCACCAAGCATTTTTATAATCTTTATCCATATCATACAATACGAGATGTTCAACAATAGTGTTCTTAACAAAAGTATATCGGTTACAACATCTTTTGCAAGGACATCTAAACTTACTGGGGCCAACACCATTTGCAATTGCTTGATCCAAAAATAAATTAATTCCAACTGTATACGCTTCAAAATTTTGGGGTATCGTCAACCAACTCTTGTCCACGTTTTACCACTTTACGAGGCAAAATATTACATTAATACTAAGATGCCTACAATCTTTCAATCCCTATCATGTAGGCATAACTATTAGAATTTTTAATTTCTATCTTTCAACCCTCGAACTCTATCATGATTGCGATCTTTTAATTTTCAACACATATTATAGTAAAAACAAATTAAAATAACAACAAGTTATCAAAATTATGCTCACCTAATATGGATTGTTTGTTAAATTCAAGTTTTGAATATCCTCATAACAACTAGAGTGCAAAAAAAAAAAAAAAAAAAAAAATTTAACATAATATATTCTTATATTACTAAATATTATCAATGTATGTTATATTTAATATTGTTAATTTAACGAAAATGCTTAAAAATATTATTCATTTCCATTTTCTCATAACAATTCAAGTGACAAAATTAATTAACTTGACTAAATATTTATTAATTTAACATAAATCGTAAAAATTTATCTAAATACTTAAATTAGATTTTAAATAAATAAACTTGCGCATTATACAATTTAAAAATTAAGGAATTTAGTGATAGAACTGACACACCCCGACCTAGATTGTCCCCTAGGACCCTGAATCGAGTTGTGTTGGCCGACACCTGGAAGGTTAATAGGAGCATATTTATGTGACTTTATTAGTTTGTTTCCTTGCATTTACTTAGTTAGTTTCATCTTATTAGAATGTTTTAAGCTATTTTCGTGTGTTTGTAGGTCCTAATAACAAAGTTGGCAAAGACGTGCATTTTGGTGCAATTTGGAGCAGTTTTGGGGTGGAATGGATTGCATGCATGTGGAGCATAAAGGATGGACATTTTGGTGCTTGAAAGGGCTTCAAACATATGCTAAAATCTGGACACAATGAAGAAGATACCTTGCAAAGACCAAGCATGTGTGTTGCTAGCTGTTTTAATCATGAAAACACAAGTGCTAGTTGTTTCATCATGAAGATGAGCCTATTTCTGAAAAGGAGCAAGTGTGCTAGCTTTTCTGAAGAGGAGCCTATTTCTGAAAAGGAGCATGTGTGCTAGCTGTTTTGAATGATTTAATCTTTGCTTTGTTTTGTTTATTAAAACCACTTGTGTGGTTCTTTACTTTTCAGCACCTATAAATAAGCCTTCTTGTAAGGCTTAGAAGGAGACGATTATTCCATACAACACACTTAGAAGAGAGGAGAGTGCGTGGACGTGCTTGCTATTCAACTTGGATCGTTGGAGCGTTTAGGTGTTTTCTTTCTTTTGTTTTCAATGTATAAATCTATTTACCTTTGTTTTATGTTTATGAGGAACTAAACCCCCACTTTGCTAGGGGGGATTCAAAGCCATGATTACACTTGCATTATGAATTAATTATTTTGGGTTGTGATTTCATAATTTGTGATTTCAATTCGCTTAACTGTTTGAATGATAACTTATTTGTGTATGCTGATTAAGAGTGCACGCTTAGTTTTCATGCATAAGTTTGATGCTAGAATATAAAGGAATTTCACCTAATCGTTATGAACTTATATTCATGAGTAGTGAAGATTGCTGTCCACAATCGTGTTAAGTAAATTCTTGGCAAGAGTATCATGCTTTTCATAGTTACGAATGCCTCGTCAATACTTATAGTTCTCATGAATCTTAATGATCTTTGATTGTATCTCTATTGTGCTTTTCACGTAGGAAACTTTTGAAGAATGTTTTGAATTGTTATATGGGCTTTCCCATTCAATTAATTAACTTAAGGAGAACTTGAAGGTTAAAAAAGTGCTATCACGGTTAACTTGGGGTATTGAGTTTCACAATTTATCGAAAGAACAACTAAAAATTGGTTTATGTGCAAGTGTGTCATGTGTGGAGAAGAACCCTCTAGCTAATCCATCATCCATCTAATTCATCCAAATTCGTGCTATAATCTGCCCTAGTTTTCAATTTGCTTGTTTTAAAGTTATTCTCATCAAAACCCAATCCCCCTTTTACAACTTGTGTCTTTTGATTTGAATCTGTCATATTTGGTTTCTTTTGAATCTTTTGAGTTAATCTAGGTTAGAATTGGTTTATTTTTATAGTTTGAGTCTTTTCAATTCAATTTTCCTCCAAGAACAACCTTAGAATCTGTTTTGAGTTTATTTGCTAGTTTTGGGCTGTTTTAAGTCATACTAGCCTATTTTGAGTTGTTTGAGTCTAGTTAAGTGTTTTGAGTTTAGATTTGTGTTTTTGAAGTTTTATTTAGTGTTTTCAGTCAGTTTTACATAGATTAGCAATTCCTCCTAATCCCCGGTTTAGAACGATACCCTACTTACATCCTTACTACAATTGTCAAAAAGAGGGTTTAATTTGTGTGTTGTTTACAACGCATCAAAGGTGACGAAGCCATAAAGTGTAGTGATGTGGAAAATGTGAATAAATTTAAACCTAAAGGTGCCTAAATACAAGAGTGCGCAGGTGAGCGGGAATGAACCTACTTCACATGTGTCGTCAAAGCATAAGTAAGTACAATAGAGTGAATACGGATTATACCCTCAGAGGTAGCCACCTATGCTGAGATTCGCCAAGAATCCTTGTCGATACAATCATTCAGCAGCTAAAGCCTGGAGGGGCGAAAAAAGAAAATGTGGGTAGGCAAAAATAAAGTTTTTGAAAACACATTTCTCTTTTCAAATATAATAACCCTTCATCGTAAACCCGTATAATTTTCCATAAAATAATAATAATAATAATACATGTATATAAATCATGCTTGAGAATGGTGGAAACCAAGCTATGCCTTGTAAAAGTATCTCAACCATAAAATGTGTAAGTCAGGTGATATGAATCAATGTAAAGTAATATGTCAGTCGGAGTCACCTAACGTGACCTATACGGCTGAACCTATAGCTCGTCTATCTATTCTTGCACACGAGTCGGAACCATCTATTGTGATTTGTACGACAAACTGAGTGTAATTAGGTACGCTCAAGTGCTACGATCACGTGAAGGCTGTGCGAAGTATTGCAAGTCACCTACGAGTTAGAACCACCTAATGTGGTCTGTATAACAGGCTGACACCTGCCTTGGATCCAAGGTGAGTGTGTGGTGCGGGAGGTGAACGATCATGTGATGGCAAGGCCCTGGCCTCGGGCGGAGCACTAACACCGAGGTATAGGAAAATGAACACTAAATGCATCTACGCATAACCATACACAATGCAACCACTATCATCATAATGTACTCACCTGAAGCTTACCTAGGCCTCTGCATCATCATTCAATATTATGCATAACCATACTAATGCAAATACTAAAATGTAATGCATCCTTGACATGGCATTTAAAACGTAAATGCATTTAAAAACAATTTCTAGGAACCGTAAAGCATATATATATATATATATATATATATATATATATATATATATAGAAAACACAAGCCCCCTCACCTGGAGTCCGCATTATAACTCTCCAGCACACACATCGAGGCGTCACGAATGATCGGCGCCTAGAATAATTATCAAATCACGTCTCAGAATCCTTATCAATAGTACACGTAACTTACCTAAAAAACATCCCCAAGAACATTCTAGAATGATTTGAGACCCATTGACCAAAAGTCAACTGTCGGTCAAAGATCGACAGTAGGGTCCATAACCCTACATAACTCGATCTGGAAGATTTGTACCTCATATTTTTTATCCATAACTTCTCAAGAGTTTCAATAAGCTCCTAGAACAACATTCTAAAGTTTTGGAATGATCCAATGGTCGGACCTTTGCCAATTGCCAAAACCAAGTGGCAGCCGATGTTTTATTTTATGAACTTACAAATCTAATTCGAGAAGATCTGTAAGTCAGATTCCCGATCTGTAAGTTCCTTTAGTCCTCAAATATTATGAATAATAACCTATTAACGTTTGATGACGATCTAATGGTCGGATCATCGATTCATATAATGACATATTAACGTATCGTAGAGAATTTAGCTTTTAACGATCAACCTAAGTCATACGATTTTTAGAACTGAAATCAAGGCATCTAATTTAACCTAAGAATAGCATCGACGGCCTCCTGGCCATGCGCCGCGGTGGCGGTCGACCGCCCCGACTTGCCGAAAAATCCAATTATTTCCAAAATTACCAAATTTTACAGAATTGTAGGTCTCAATGAGTAGAGTAAGTTTTATACCTATGGCCAAGTCCAATTTGGCTGGGAATGCCATGATCTCATCGGAAATCCCGAAAGTGGGTGAACCTCAATCTGTCAAACTCAAAGCTCCGCCACCCCCAAATTTGTTTGGCTTTTGTTCCTGACTTCAAGAGGAGTTGAATAAGGGTGGTGGTTGTCGTCGGACCTTGCAGGATCGGCGGAATCGCCGCCGTGGAGTCCAGGGGCCAACGTGGTTGTTCATCGCGAAATCATGCTCAAATCCACTCGAGTTTGGTTGAAAATGTAGATGGAAAGTCCCTAAGTTGATTTATGGTGGTGAATGGCTGCAATTTGCCAGAAAATCAAAGAGAATCTTCGAAATCCCTCACGAAAAACCGGGTCGGGTTGAGACCAAAAACAGGTCAAGGGATCCAGTGCACTTCATTCCACTCATTTCCCCTCATTTCTTTATTTTCTGATTAGGCCATCTTATTCCTCTCTCCTCTTCCAATTAGCCACACACTCATTCCTTTCTCTCCCTTAATTTTCCATCTCCACTGCCCATCTTTTCTTTCCTTTAATATGGGCCACACACGTGGCTTCCCAAATTTTTCTCAAAAAAAATCTGGAGCCTTCAAAAAATAACCAATTTACTAAAATGTCTCCCGATTTTAAACGTTAATATCTCATTCGTTATAACTCCAAATTGCGTTCTGGTTACGCCCATGCATTCATATCGATGAGTACTATGAGGATATGCCATGAAAATAAATCTTACGTGACATGACATGGCAATCAACAAAAGTCAACGCATTTGCCTCAAATGGCATTTTCTTAAATTCACTTATTAAAATTATAAAAAACCGTAAAATTGGGAATGGGTCGTTACAAGAAACCTAAATTATGAAAGAATTCTGTTGTCAATCAATTCTTTACATACTCAATCATCTCAAATAAAATCCCTACAAAATTAAATTGTAAATAAAAAATAACCATAATAGGAAAAAAAATAAAAATACTAGAAGCAAGAAAAACTTACTGCAGAGAAGACGAAATTAATGAAGTTGGAAGAACAAATAAGAAATATGGAAGAGAACAAGAAGAAAACATGGGGGAGGGTTTATAAGTTGGAAGAAGAAATAAGAAAGATGTGAGAGAGGGAGAAGAAAACACAGGGAGGGTATCTAAGAGTGCGTTTGGTACGCAGACGGGACGAGACGGATGTTGTAAATTTTGAAAAAGACAAGGGGCATTGTTGTCCTAAAATGTTAAAAATTTATGTCCCACAGACGTGGAACAACCCCGTTCCATGGGGGGAGGTGGAACCAAAAATCATCCCAAAACTTGTCCCGTGGAACGCCTCATCCCACTCGTTTTAGGCGTACCAAACGCGGGACGGAACGCCTCGTCCCGTCCCGTCCCGCGTACCAAACGCACCCTAAAGGCCACCAACCTGTCGCCTACAACCGACGTCGGGTTTCAAAATATTAAAAAAAAAAACCGATGTACAACCAACAACGACTTTTCAAATATTTAAAAACTATCATTAGTGTCAGGCAGAAGCGACACCAGTCTTCTTTTTACCGATGCTAACGTTTTGTCAGTTACAATTGACTTCGGTTTTCAAAATATTTAATAAAAATTAAAACCTATGTCGGCTACAACCGACACCGGCTTTGAAAATAATTTAAAAACAATCCTTAGTGTTGGCCAAAAGCGACACCATTATTCTTTTAAGCGATGCCAGCGTTATGTCGGTTAAAAGCGACACGATTTTTTTTTAATGCGACGCCACTATTAAAAAATATTAAAATGTATGTCGGTTATAAGCGACATTAATAGTTTATATTGGTTAATAGAAACAATAATTCCGACACCGTATTAAGCAGGTGTCAGAATGTCTTATCTGCCACTATGTTTCATAAAACCGACACCAACCACCGACATAATAAGGCCATTTTGTAGTAGTGTTGTGTTTAGTTCAACATGCACGATAGTCCAATCAAAAGTGAACTTCGGTGAATGTCATACAAAATGAGTAGTATTATGTAGTGGACATATGACACTAACACCTAAGTGCATTAACCTCAACAACTTTGTGACTCTTTCTTTTTTTCTTAAACAATAAAGATTTGCACAAATTTAACAAGAAGGCATTGGATCCAAATCTAACGACCCAAGGCATTCATCTAAGGCCAAATTGTAATTTATGTTTTCAACATGTCACAACTTAAAAGGGTTAGTGTGACAGCCGGTCCCGAGAAATAATTACCATAAATGTGAATTGACGTAAGTACCCTTGAGTGTGGGTGTGTGTGTCTATGTAATTGGTTTAGTTTTTGGCCAATTATTTGGTACCCTAAATTATTGGGACCAATGGGAACTAAAATTTCCTTTAGTTGGGATTGGATGGAATTTGGACCACACACACACTCCCACATCACTCTCTTTCACTCCCGTGCTTCCCTCTCTCTCTTCTCTCGCATACTCTCTCTCTCTTCCCTTTACGTACGGACAAGCTCAAAACGGACCCAAACCTTGCAGATTGAAGAATCCAAGGTCACCATTGGATTGCTTGGGACCTCACAAGTGCATTGGTACTAGTTTTAGGTAAGAATAGCTTCGTTTTCACGTAGAACCATAACCTCTGATATTGTCATTGTTCATGCATTTTTTAATGTGTGATTTTTATGGAATTTTAAGCTCATAGGGAGCTTAAGGAGGTTCCCACAAGGCTCAGAGTACCTCGTTGGAAGTTTTTGGACATCGGAACACCGAGATATAAAAGTTTAAAGTTTGGCCGGAGTTCGTGGAGTTTTTCTGGCGAGATCCTATAATCATTGAGTCCCAAAATTGGTATGGTTATGTTCTTGACGTTCTAAGCTTTATTTTGAGTCAAAAATCATGAAAAATGGTTGAAAAATGAGTGAGATAGGACGTTTAGAAATTAAACCCAGAAACCGGTAAGGTCACCGGCGTCCGGCAACTCGTCGGAGAAAATGATGGGATATTCAGTTAGTTTTAACAGAATATTCCTAACGGAGGTAACGGCGTCAGTTAGTATAGATGGAATATTCTTGGAATATACCTGACGGCGTTAACTGACGCCGTCAGTGTGCCTGTCACGTGGCCGTGTGTAGGTCTATGTCGTCGCCGGCGCGTGGGTGGTCGGAAAATTTTTCTGAAAATATATGCGTGTTCGTGACGTTGTGTAGGTCACGTTGGTATATTCAAATACCAAAATTGAGCTATGTATGAGAAGTTGTTTCCAAAGTTTCGTTTATGTGCTTAAATAACGTTATTTCAATTAATTCTCATATAGGCGAGACCTATCCTGAGGACAAGCGTAGCCAGACTAGGCGTGGGGGTTACGACCCGGCTACTTACTAGTGAGTGGCCTTTTGTTTTTTTGTACATACCTATATATTGCTATTTTCCCAGAAAATGAAACTGAATGTTTATACGTTTTGAAATGCCATGCAAAGTATCTATTTATTTTATTTATGCATTAGTGATTGCATATAATTATGATGGTGATGCGGACGCACAGGTAAGTGTCAGGTAAGTTTATATAATGGTTATAATGAGAATGAGAATGAATGATGTGATGTGATGTGATGAAAGCTCATACACTTACACCTTGATATTAGTGCTCTCGCCCAGAGTTAGGGGCACAGTATTTCACGTGATGTTAACCTCCCGCACCGCATGCTCGCCTTGGATCCAAGTTAGGTGCACAGTCCTGTCGTGTAGACCACTATAAGTGGGTTCGACTTGTAGGTGACCCGCGTTTATTCGCACAGTCTTCACGTGATTGTAGCACTAGAGCATATTTTTTCTATATACAGTGAAGTTGTGCAGACCACTAAAAGTGGTAATGATTTGTGTGTAGGATATATACATGATATGATGAGATTGATTATGAGCTATATATATACAGCCGAAGGCTGAGTTGATTACTTAGCATTCAATCACATTCACAGAGTTATGATTATAGTTCAGTGAGATACTTTGGCATGGCATACGTACATATTTTCCAGCATGATTTCGAGATTTATATATATAAGTATATACTTTATTCTGAGAAATTATACAGGTTTTACGGAGATGGGTTATAATTTTTTAGAAAGAATGGTTTTGAAAAGATTTGTTTTTGCCCACTCATGCTTTTTTTTTTTCGCCTCTCCAGGTTCTAGGTAACTAGTGTTCGTTGGTGGCATACGAGGATCTCATCGGATGTTCTGACAGAATTCACTTATGTAGAACACCTTTTGGGGTTATTCGAACTTCTTATTTCCTACTTGACGGCATTGACTTAGTATGCTCTGGTTTTGTATAAGCACTCTTAATTCTAGTACTAGCACAATCTTAATTAGGATTGCTAGTGGCTTGGTTTTAAATTGTTCATATCCTTCTTTTTAATCTTGCTTCCGCACTGTGCACATGGTTACATCACGCTCACGTGACGGCCAGCACGCCCCACTTTGGGGTCGGGGTGTGTCAATTTGGTATCAGAGCATTAGGTTGCAGTCCTACATATCTCGTGAAATTTCTAATGATTTGATGTCTTCTGTCAGAACTATGCCACCTCGTAGAGAGCCACGTCGTTCAGATGATCTTAATTTCCCCAATATAGCTCAGTTAGGGGAAGTGATAGCAAGTGATATTCAGTATGTGGTTCATCCTTCCCATAGAACCCCTCTGGAGTCCGTGCATAATTTGAAAATAAATAGTTTTGTGGGAAATGAAGGACCTGAAGGATCAGAGAAATGGATAATGCATATTGAGAAGATTTTCAGACTGATGCAGAGTCATGGGAGTCTAGCTTCAAATAGGTGGGTCGAGACTACCACTTGGTTTTTGGGTAAAGAACCGGTATCTTGGTGAGGACAGCTGACTGATGAGATGCCTGAGGAAGAAGCTCAGGATTGGGAGGTATTCAAATGGTTATTTTAGAAAAGGTTTATTCCTCTGGCATATATTGACAGTAAGAAGCAAGAATTTACAAGTTTGAAATAGAAGAAACTGTCAGCTAATGAGTACTACAGGAAGTTTATTGATCTATCTCGCTATCACCCGGAGGTTGTTGCTAACCCGATTGAGATGCTCCGTCGCTTCAAATTGGGTACGAAGAAGAAATGGCGCACTATAGCGACCGCGATTCTGTGTTCTACTTATCATGAGTTTTATGAGGCCTTGTTATAGATTAAGGATTCAGAGAACTTACCCAATGATAGTGATGATGAAGAAGAAAAAGAAGGAAATCAGGGGAAGAATAATAAGGGGAAATGCCAATTCTCACAGGGACCTCGCTAGACCCAGAGCTTTAAACGTAGTGGGGCTAGCTCTAGTTCGTCTAATGAAGGCTTCAGTTCTACAGGGCAGAGAGGAGGAGTTCGGAGGTTCCAGATCCGAGAGGCAGGGGTAGTGCTTTTTTATGCTGTAGGTGTAACAACTGACATTTTGGGGAATGTCGGCATGGTAATAATGGGTGCTTTACTTGTGGTCAGGTAAGACACCTGGCTAAGTATTGTCCTCACGGCCAGCAGAGGCCCCAACAGCTTTCCTTACCACCGCCAGCTCCGATGCAGCAGTTTTCTAGATCGAGTGGTTACACTTAGACGGGTCGTGGTGGAGCTTTCCACTAACAGGGGGATCCCGTTCCTTATTCTTCAGACCAGTATCAGTATCCTTTGGATCCCTATCAGCAGGGTGGTTACTGGCAGTATTCCGGAGGATATATATGCGTCCACAACAGCCATATTCAGGAGGATATATGCCTCAACAGTAGTACTCAGCCGATGAATCACAGTGGTATTTAGGATGACAGCCTCAGCAGGTTGATGATGCTGCTAGTGGTGTTGGGTCATCGAGGCAGGCCAGTCAATCGAGCCAGGGGCGTATTTCTCAAGGGCAAGGAGTGCATGCTAGCAGAGGTCGAGGGTGACGGCAGCAGGCTCAGAGACGTATCCATAACCTTTCACTTCAGGATGCCCAGAATAACCCAGACTTGATTATGGGTACGTTAAATATTCTTGGTCATTATGCTAAAGTGTTGATTGACTGTGGTGCTACACATTCCGTAATTTCTCATACGTTTGCTCAATTGACACAACCTCAACCTTCACCCCTTGGGTATGAGTTGGAGTTTGCTATGCCTAGAGGGGAGAAGTGTTATGTAGATTACGTTTATCCAGGATGTCCCGTAGTAGTGGAGAATGTGGTTATGCCTACTAACCTCACTCCGTTAGATATTGTCGATTTTGACGTCATTTTAGGCACAGATTAGTTGCACTACAATCGTGCCAAAATTGACTGTTACGGGAAATCGGTGACTTTCCATCGTCCTGGATTACCTGAAGTTACCTTTGTTGGATAACATAGTGGAGTTAGACATGGAGTTATTTCGGCAGTGAGAGCCAAAAAGTTATTGAAGAAAGGTTGTCAAGGGTACTTGGCTCACGTGGTACTTAATGATGATACTTCTATTAGCTTAGAGAATGTTAAGGTGGTCAGACATTTCTCTGACGTCTTCCCTGACCTGGATTGCCGCCAGATCGTGATGTGGAGTTTGCCATTGAATTGTTACCAAGTACTAATCATATTTCCTTAACTCCCTATCGAATGGTTCCTGCTGAGTTGAGAGAGTTGAAGATCCAGTTGCAGAAATTACTTGATAAAGGTTTTATTTGGCCTAGTACTTCACCCTGTGGAGCCCCAGTCTTGTTTGTTAGAAAGAATGATGGTACCTTGAGGCTATATATTGATTACAGGCAATTGAATCGAGTGACGATTAAAAACCGTTATTCGTTGCCACGTATAGATGATCTTTTTGATCAACTTCGAGGTGCCTGTGTGTTTTCAAAAATCGACCTGAGGTTTGGTTACTATCAGTTGAAGATCAAGAGTGACGACGTTCCGAAAACTGCTTTTAGGACTCCTTATGGTCATTATGAGTTTCTCATGATGCCATTCGGATTGACTAATACACCTGCAACTTTTAAGGGATTGATGAATAAGGTATTTTAGCAGTATTTGGATAGATTCGTCATTGTATTCATTGATGACATTCTGGTGTATTTTATGTCAAAAACAGACCATGCTCGGCATCATTCTTTGGTGTTGAAGAAGCTGAGGGAACATCGATTGTATGCTAAGTTCAGCAAGTGCCAGCTCTGGCTAGATCAAGTTGCATTCTGGGGGCATGTTGTTTCAGCTCAAGGTATCCAGGTTGACCCTCAGAAGCTAGCAGCCGTGGAGAATTGGGAGTACCCACAAACCGTCACCGAGGTACGGAGTTTCCTTGGCTTAGCAGGTTACTATCGACGGTTTGTTAAAGACTTTTCAGTCATGGCTTTACCACTGACAAGATTGACCACGAAAGATGTTAAGTTTGAGTGGGATGATAATTGTAAGCGAAGTTTCCAGCAATTGAAGTATTGTCTCACTCATGCTCATGTCTTAGCTCTTCCTGATGATGGTGGTAAATTTGAGATTTATAGTGATGCTTCATTGAGTGGCCTATGATATGTTTTGATGCAGCATGGTAAGGTGATTGCTTACGCTTCACGTCAATTAAAGCCTCATGAGAAGAATTATCCTGTTCATGATTTGGAGTTAGCAGCCATTATTTTCGCTTTGAAGATTTGAAGACATTATCTTTATGGTGAGAAATGTAGGATTTTCTCAGATCACAAGAGTCTCCAGTACCTGTTCACTAAGAATGACTTTTCACAAGAGTCAGTGATGATGGATTGAGTTGTTGAGCGACAACGATTGCACGATAGAGTATCACCCGGGTCGTGCAAATGTGGTGGCTGACGCTCTTAGCAGGAAATCTCAGGGCAGAGTTAATGCTTTTCATGCGATTCGTGTCTCTCTTTTTGCAGAGACCGACTGGAGTGCAGTTAGAGGTAGAGAATCATGTAGTAGATGATCGAGAGGAAGCCTTACTTGCTAGTTTCCAAGTCAGGCCAATCCTAATTGACATAATACTCGAGGCCCAGATTAATGATGAAGAAACTTAGGAACTTATTTAGCTAAGAAATGAAGGGCAAAAGAAAGACCTCCAAATCAGAGAAACAGACGACATGTTTATGCAAGAAAACATGATGCACGTACCAGACAATGCAGAGTTAAAGAATGATATCTTGGACGAAGCGCATATTTCAGCCTATGCGATGCATCCCGGAGGCACAAAGATGTATCATACCATTCGACCATTCTATTATTGGCCGGGTATGAAGAGAGAAATTGCTGAATATGTAAGTAGGTGTATCATATGTCATCAAGTTAAAGCTGAAAGGAATAAGCCATTTGGATTGATGCAGCCACTTCCCGTTCCGCAATGGGAAATGGGAAGACATTACTATGGATTTTGTGTACAAGCTTCCTCGTACACAAAATGGTTATGATGGAATTTGGGTGATTGTTGGTTATTTCCAAAGTTCCGTTTATGTGCTTAAATAACGTTATTTCAGTTAATTCTCATATAGGCAAGACCTATCCCGAGGACGAGCGTAGCCAGGCTAGGCGTGGGGGTTACGACCTGGCTACTTACCAGTGAGTGGGCTTTTGTTTTCTGTATATACCTATATATTGCTATTTTCCCAGAAAATGAAACTGAATGTTTATACGTTTTGAAATGCCATGCAAAGTATCTATTTATTTTATTTATGCATTAGTGATTGCATATAATTATGGTGGTGCTGCGGACGCACAGGTAAGTGTCAGGTAAGTTTATATAATGGTTATAATGAGAATGAGAATGAGAATGAATGATGTGATGTGATGTGATGAGAGCTTATACACCTGCACCTTGATATTAGTGCTCCTGCCCAGAGTTAGGGGCACAGTCTTTCACGTGATGTTCACCTCCCACACCACATGCTCGCCTTGGATCCAAGTTAGGTGCACAGTCCTGTCGTATAAACCACTATAAGTGGGTTCGACTCGTAGGTGACTCGCGTTTATTCGCATAGTCTTCACGTGATTGTAGCACTAGAGCATATTTATTCTATATACAGTGATGTTGTGCAGACCACTAGAAGTGGTAATGATTTGTGTGCAGGATATATACATGATATGATGAGATTGATTATGAGCTATATATACACAGTCGAGGGCTGAGTTGATTACCTAGCATTCAATCACATTCACAGAGTTATGATTAGGGTTCAGTGAGATACTTTGGCATGGCATACATACATATTTTCCAGCATGATTTTGAGATTTATATATATGAGTATATACTTTATTCTGGGAAATTATACAGGTTTTACGGAGAGGAGTTATAACTTTTGAGAAAGAATAGTTTTGAAAAGATTTGTTTTTGCCCACTCAAGCTTTTGTTTTTCGCCCCTCCAGGTTCTAGGTAACTAGTGTTCATTGGTGGCATACGAGGATTTCATCGGACGTTCTGACAGAATTCACTTATGTAGGACACCCTTTGGTGTTATTCGAACTTCTTATTTCCTGCTTGACGGCATTGACTTAGTATGCTCTGGTTTTGTATAAGCACTCTTAATTCTAGCACTAGCACACTATCTTAATTAGGATTGCTAGTGGCTTAGTTTTAAATTGTTCGTATCCTTCTTATTAATCTTGCTTCCGCACTGTGCACATGGTTATGTCACGCTCACGTGACGGCCAGCACGCCCCACTTTCGGGTCGGGGTGTGTTAGTTAGTCACTCATTTGTAACCTTTTGGTTTTAGGCATCATTGTATTCTAAACAATGGACACTACCATA
Source organism: Crataegus laevigata (assembly GCA_963580275.1). Classification (NCBI taxonomy): domain Eukaryota; kingdom Viridiplantae; phylum Streptophyta; class Magnoliopsida; order Rosales; family Rosaceae; genus Crataegus; species Crataegus laevigata. The sequence goes on from OY756946.1 coordinate 13,974,470, forward strand.
TCATCTCTACAATGTAGAGACAGTTAATCGGATCGCTATCATTATTCATTAATAAAGAACAATATTATATAAATGATGATGATAAAATATAACTACTTGTTAATTATATTGAATCAATTATTTGGACATATGTATAAGATTGGTTTTAATTTAGATAAACTTTGAGCTTTAGTTAATTAAAAGAGGTTCAAGTCACAAGCCCAAATGAGCTTACGTGAAGTACTTGACGCTCTAGAGAAAAGAATAAAAAAAACCTAGCCAAATAACACCCCAGAGTGCTGCCTATAAACATTGATCCAAGTTAGCGCATTTAAGAGGCTTTGCGCTATTGATCATGAAGAGAAAGAACACTAGTACACGGATGAATGATCATGCAGAGCAGCATGTGTGTGGTTAAGGATTCACATTAGTAAACTCTTTTTATTTTAATTTATTGCTTTATCAATTACAACCAACCGGATATATAACTACAATTACATATTGTATGTTAATTTATTTATTTTCGCTGCATATTTAATTATAAGAATTAAATTGATATCAATTATATACCTGGAAACACAATAAATATATTCAGCATGAAAGCACAACTAGAACCCCTAGGTGCGTTCTCAAATCCTTTCTCTTCTCTGCTATCCTTTTTTTTCTTCTGCAAATTCTATACAACACAATAGAAAATCAAAACGAATAAAATGATGGAACTCGGTTGGTCAAATTCTTCTCTCCCTATACCTTTTGCACTGTTTGAAATTCAAGTTGGGTTCGAGTTGCAGCTTCAAATAAGAAAGTTAGATAACTAGGTGCAATTTAAATTGATACAGAATCTTCCCAATCCCATTTCGTTTCGGTCTGATCCAAACCAAAAATTGATACAAGGTGTTAACAGTGCAATAGTAAGGGCAGCAAACGGTCCAATAGAAGTCAACTGGGGTTTTTCTTTATTTTTTATTTTTTTGTATTTTTATAAATCCAATTGGATTTTTTTCTTTACCATCACAGGGTGTGAATGTCTCAACTGAAGATCTCAAGAAGTTAATACAGAATGTTCATTGCTTCATATTTTATCAAATCCGGGATCAAACCAGTAGATGCAGACAAACAGCCATCAGTGCGATGATAAGTAGTAGAGAGATTATATTCACATACCCCAAATTACTTTTTCCACACCTTTTTAATTTTTTAATATTTTCTAGGGGTTTTTGAACTTTAATCCTTCAAGAAGATTAAAATTTAAAAAAAACCTGGTGTTAGATTGAATATTGATTTTTAGTCCCTAATGTGTCCTTAATTCAAAATAATTAATCTGTATTTTATTTAATATCTCCCATTAAATATTTAAATTTATTAATACACAAATTTTAATTTATTTTTTGACCAAAAATGAGTTTTTTAATTTATTAATTTTATTTAACATTCTTCAAACTTGAAAGACTCAATTAATGTACCTAAATGTTAGTACCAAAATGTGTGTACCGAAATATATTAAATTGAACTAATATATTTAAATGTTAGTATCGAAATGTATTAATATTAAATTAATGTACATAAATGTGTATACCGAAATGTATGCACCGAAATGTGTGTACCTAAATATATGCACCAAAATGTATATACCTAAATATATGCACCGAAATGTATGTATCTAAATATATGCACCAAAATGTATGTACCTAAATATATGCACTGAAATGTATAAATATTAAATTAATATACCTAAATGTGTGTACTGAAATGTATGCACCGAAATGTTAGTACCGAAATGTATGTACCTAAATGTATGCACCGAAATGTGTGTACCGAAATGTATGCACCAAAATGTTAGTACCAAAATGTGTATACATAAATGTATGCACCAAAATGTATTATAATGAATTTAATATACCTAAATGAAGAAGTTACAGTACATCGAAATATATTGTATAACAAAAATTAGTTTATCTAAATGTTCACAACAAAAATATATTACAATGAATGAAATGAAAATAAAAATTATAATGAAATAAAATTAATACATTAAAAATTAGAAAAGAAAAAGATAAATAATTAAAAAATCAAAATATAATTAATAAATGAGGTTATTAATGTATCAAGGGACTAAAATTAGATTTTGATCTTACTCATGGTTTTAATCAAAAAGTAATCTTTGCCAAGGACTAAAATGAAGTTTTCCACCACAAACACTTGATAGAAAAATATTAAAAAATTAAAAGGGTGTGAGGGAAGTAATTTGGGGTGTGTGAATATAATCTCCCTAAGTAGTAGTCTGCAAATGAGACATGGTTGTTGAACGAGAGGAGGCCTTCTACTCAGCACTCAGTATGTTTTATGCTTTATGAATATGGTTTAGCACAATGGAGAGAAGGATATGTGTGAGAGCATGGACACTTATTTATATTTATGGATCTTTTGTTAAAAAAAAAAAAAAAGTTCCTCTTGATCTAGCATATTATAAGAAAGAGATACTAACCAAATTATAATATGTCCCACCATGATATCAGTTTATGTCAGACTTAATAGTGTTTACTATAATTTAGTTGCATAGAGTTAAGACTCCACTATTCTTACTCTATTAAATTTTAAGATTATTAAGGGTATTATTGTAAATGACTCTGTTGGAGATAAATCTTAGATATTGTTAAACTTGTTATTTTGGTTATGTTAGTTGTTAATTAGTTAGAGTATTATATTTTTATAAGTGTATAAATGAGTTGTATATATACTCAAGGTGTAATCTTATCCATTCACTCAATGAAATCATATTTTTCCAACATGGTATCATCGGCCTTTGTGTAGCAATCCGATCCAAAATCACGCTTCCCTCATTCTCTCATTCGAAACTTCATCCCTTCAATTGAAGATTCATCCTTGCAAACCCTAGATCTTGCAAATGGCAACCTCTACTTCTCCTTTGTCTGAATTTGCATCTCAGATTCATCCTTCTCCAACCACAAATCCAAGCCCTAATACCTCTACTTCTACTTCAATTTCTTCCATCACAATTTAGAATATCGTATCTATGGTTTAGATCAAGCTCACAACTACAACTTACTTGACTTGGAGTGCCTTGTTTGCTCCGTTCTTCTGTTGCTACAATCTCACCAAAATCATCAATGAGTCAATGCTCACACTGCCTCAATTTCTTTGTGATACCTCTAGAAATCACACCTCCACACTAAATCTGAGTATGGGGTCTGGTTCGAAAATGAACAGAATATTCTTATCTGGATCAATTCCACTTTTTATGAATTTCGAATTCCATACACGGTTAGTGCTACCTCTTCTTGAGAACTTTAGGCAAAATTAAAGTCAAGGGTCGTAGTGGCTTCCCAATCTCACACTCACGAGCTTCGTTCTCATCTTCGCAACATTACCAAAGGAGACTCCGCTGCTGCTTAATTTCTTTAACAAATTGAAGAAATTGCAGACGCTCTTACAAGTGATGGAGCTCTAGTTGAGGATTTTGAGCTAATCTCTATAACTCTTCTCAATCTACCTCCAGAATTTGATTTGTTCGTTGTTGCATTCATTTCGCTGTGGATCCACCATAATTGATGAATTGTATGGTCTACTTCTCAGCGAGGAGATTCAGTTAAACAGTCGAAAGAAAACTTCTTACTTAACGCCTTTTGAGGCCTATAACTAGACCTGGCAAACAAGTTGTGTTTATCGTTTTTGTGTTGTTTTCATGTAACACATGTTATCTTGTCATGTCACATCCATTATCTTAACGGGTTCTTAATAGGTCAGGTCATTTTACCCAACAGGTAAAATGACCCGACCCGTTAAGAAAAATGTTTTTTTTTTCTTCTAAATCTTCACATACCACATTGTCACAAATATTACTTCAAAATATAAAAACAAAATTTGTCGTCAAGTAATTCATCTACATACTCCAAAATAAGAGCCTAATAAAAAAAATCAATACATTACTAGTCCGCTACAAAATATCAAATGTGCAAGGATATGCAATTTGAAGGAGTTTTTCTTTTCAAGGTTGTGAAGCCTTTCTAAGAAGTTAAAATCTTGCCAATAAAACTCAAAGCTTGCATGTTCTTTTTACAAAATTCTTTAATTTTCATCGATCACCATAGGGAAATTGTACTAGACTTGATCTATTGTCTTCAAGAGTTATATTAATGATTTTTTTTTTCAGTAAGGTTTTTCACATCAGAACTTTCTTTCGCATAAACTAAGTATAGAAAAACCAAACATTATAAACCATTCAAATTATGAGAAGTTTACCAAAACTATTTATGAAAAGAAATAAAACAATAATACTATACCATATAAAAATATATTACCTCATTCGAGAATGAGAAAGAGTCTGATTTAACCCTTAGGGCTGAAAAAAACATTGGACGGTCGAGATTAAATCTCAACTGATCCAACAGTCATCAAATTTTTAAATTTAATTTAAATAACTAAATAAACTAAGTCATCAATTTTTTTTAAATTCAACGATAGAGTGAGATTAAATCCTATTGCTGTTAATTACAGTAATTTTTTAGTGGTATAAAATTTATAAATTAATATTTTTCTTATAGTATATACCTGGACCGACCTGTTATCTTAACATGAGCTTATCGAGTTACCCAATAATGACCAAATTTGTTATCTTGTCGATCCAAAAACCTATTAGTTTCGTGTCGGGTTAATGGGCGTGTTAGAAATTGTCAGGCCTACCTATAACTCCTCTGATGGTATTCTTCCTACACCATTTAATCCTAATTTTCAAGCTTTCATTACTCAACACACATCCAATTTCAGTTACTCTCAAGTCGAGGTATAGATCACACTTTCTCTCAAGGTCGTGGTGTGGATCGTAACTGCTCAAGCCCTATAAATTCTCAAGGAAGAGGCAATTTCAAATCCAGCTCTTTGAATCAAAATTATTCTTGACAGAATAATTAGAGGTTCAATCGTGGCGTTCGTTCTAATTTCAACTCCACTTGCAAACGAATTCCTTATCAATTTTGTCACCAATTTGATCATTATGCCATAGATTGCCCTCAATGTATGAATCCAAACTACACTGGAAACACTTCTCATTTAGCTATGGTCGCTAGCACCTTTTCTCTACATGGCTTGTAGACTTCGACGCTAGCTCTTAGATGACCAATTCCTATAAAATCTCCATAATCCAAAAGCTTACAAGTCTTGAACAAGTGTGATGCGATGTAAACAACACACAAATTAAACCCTCTTTTTGACAATTGTAGTAAAGATGTAAGTAGGGTATCGTTCTAGACCGGGAATTAGGAGGGATTGCTAATGCACCTAACTGACTTAAAAATATTAAACAAGACTCAAAAACACAAAACAAAACTCTAAAACAGAAAGCTAAATTATAATAATTTAAAACACACCAGAATAGTCAAAACAACATAAAACAATCAAATTGACCCAAATTAGACACCAGGGACTGATTTGGACGAAAATAAACTCAAAAGACAAACTAAACACAAATCTAAACAGATTCTAGCTAAATTAATATAACTTAAAGATGGGGGATTGGTTTTTGACGAAAATTAAAAGACAAAGTAAATAACTTGCAGATTCTAAACAAAGACATAAAACTAAGTGAATTGATGGATAGATGGACTAGCTAGAGGGTTCTTCTCCACACATGACACACTTGCATACAAACCAATTTTCAGTTGTTCTTTCAATAAACCATGAATCTCAACACCCCAGGTTAACTGTGACAGCACTTTTTTAACCTTCAAGTTTTCCTAAAGTTATTGAATTGGACGGGAAAGCGCATACAACAATTCAAAACATTCTTTAAAAGTCCCCTATGTGAACAGCACAATAGAGATACAATCAAAGATCATTAAGCTTTGTGAAAACTATAAGCATTGACGAGGCATTCGTAACTATGAAAAGCATGATACTCCTGCCAAGAATTTACTTAACGCGATTGTGACTAGCAACCTCTACTACTTGTGAATATAAGTTCATAACAATTAGGTGAAACTCCCTTATATTCTAGCATCAAATTCATGCATGCAAACTAAGTATGCATCCTTAATCAACATACAAGAATAAGTTATCAATCAAACAGTTAAGCAAATTGCATTCACAATTTATGAAATTACAACTGAAGGTAATCAATTCATATTGCAAACATATTCATGGTATTGAATCAACCTCTAGCCAAGGCGAATTTATTTTCTCATAGTCGCAATTAAACAAAGATAATCAAATTTAAACATTTAAAACAAAGATAGATTACACCTAGAAACGCTCCAACAATCCAACGTCTTGAATGGCTAGGCACGGCTCCAAGGTAATCCTCTCCTTCTTCCTTTGTAAAGCTGCGGCATAAGGGATGGTGATGATGGTTGATGGCTGGTGCGGCAAATGGGTTAGGTTTAGAGAATATGGAAGGGTGATAGGAGATGGATAGGAAGAGAGGTGGATGGAATGGATGGAGGGAGAAAGAAGACTTGTGGCAGAAATTGTGTTGTGAATGTGTTGTGTGAATTCCCCCCTTTATCTTGTGATGGACAAGCCTATTTATAGACTTTGAAAATGAATCACCACCACAAAATTTCTTGGTGAAGTGGGTGGATGTCGTAGGTGAAGTGGGTGGATGTTGTAGGTGGATGTTGTAGGTGAAGTGGGTGGATGTTGTAGGTGAAGTAGGTGGATGTTATAGGTGAAGCGTGTCCATATTTTAGCATATGTTTGAAGCCCTTTCATGCACCAAAACGTCCATCCTTATGCATGCAATCCATTCCACCCCAAAACAGCTCCAAATTGCACCAAAATGCACTTCTTTGCTAACTTTGTTATTAGAACCTACAAACACACGAAAATAGCTTAAAACATTCTAATAAGATGAAACTAATTAAGTAAATGCAAGGAAACAAACTAATAAAATCACATAAATATGTTCCTATCAAAGTGTATATTGGTGATGACAAATGTTTGTCCATACTTCACTTTGGCTCTTATACCTTACATACTCCACATCATAATTTTACACTTATTAATGTGTTACATGTGTCTGAATTGAAACAAAATTTGTTTTTTGCAATTCAATTCCTTGTTGATAATCAGTGTTTTGTGCATCTCACTACAAATGTTTACGTACATGACGCAATTTATGGGTCATGTTAAAAGCTTAATGACACAAGAGTTTAGAGTTATCTTTGTGGATGTCATTAAAGATACTTTTTATGACATTGAAAGAGTGTCATGTATTACTTCTAAGGACACCTAACAAGCGTCATTGAACTAAGAACTTATGTCATCTATTACCATTTAAGACGCGAAATAAGTGTCATAAACAGAGGAATAAGCGTTATAGTATACTAAATCCACACAGTGTCATGTATAGCTTCTAGAGACACCTAAAATTCGTCATTGAATTAAAAAAAAAAAGTGTCATCTATTTCAATTTGAGATGTGGAATATGTGTCATAAACAAATGAATGAGTGTCATGGTATACTAAACATGACATCTGTACTGCGTCATATATTAGAGCAATGAATCAATTTGCAGTCATTGAATATTAGCAACGACACACAAAACATGTCATAACCATTCAACACATGGTCATGAAATATATTTGATGACATATATAAAGTATTTTTAATTTGAAAACAAGACCTACATAATTCATCTAGAAAGCAAGATATTTGATAGGAATTTCACCGTCTAAGCAAATAGGGCAAAATCGCATGAAATACTTGCAAGAATACAAGGATATTGTAGTATAGATGCTCATGCAAGGTCGTTCTCCTCAAGGACTTAATTTATGTAAAAACAATTCCTAATTAATTACTTGAAATTAAAAGTTGAGAAAGATGATTTTGAAATTGGGTAATATTAAAAACGAATTTTAATTAAAAACTAATATGACAAAAGAAAAGATTTTAAATACCAATTTATAAAAGCACTAGGGTTCCACCATCACCTAGCAATCCTATGAATTTCTACCGATTACTTATGATCTACACATGCCACTTTGAAGGTTAGGTTTTCCTAATATATATTCTACTTGGAACCTCCAACATATAACATATATCTAACATGCAAGCTGTCTGTGATATTCAAATCAAATATGAACATGAAAGACTCCTTATGCTTTATGAAAACCCTTTGAAAAACCATGCAACCCCTACCTAAGAGCGTGATATTCGCCTTAGATGAAATTACAATTATCAATCACAAGAAGCAATATTAATTCCTCCGGTGATATTCTGACTGAATTGCATCCAATGACTTGTCTAAAAACCCTAATGGTGGCTAGTCATCATGACAATTAGATAGCTTAAAACAGTGATCAATAATTCAAAGCGTGCATGAAATCAATCATAAGCAATTCAATAAAAATTACATATTCATGCTAAGGCTCAAGGATTCGCCCTAGCAAATGGATTTAGTTACGCATATTCATAATTGAAATCATAGAAAATATCATTAACTAGAAAAAGAAAGAAAACACCTTAAAGTAGAAAATCTCCATGAACCCTAGCAAAGTTCTCTGTCTCCAAAGTTGAATAATAATAAGCGTAGCCCAAAACTAGGGCCGACTAAAACCTTAAATATCTCCCTAAAAGCCAGCGGCAAAAACCCTAAGAACCAAGTCTCTTATTTCCACTAGGAAGCTAACTAATAATAAAATATATTAGAATATAAAGTCTTAATTATGCTAAGAGAATCTGCCAGGTACTTGTCCAACCACGTTTTAGCCTTAGATCTCCTCCAAATCTAGCCCAAGATAGCTTGTTTTGAAGATCGGGAGGTTCTGAACACATCTCCAGAAGGCCACAAACTCATCAGAGGTCATCTTTGGCTCCACAAATGCAATTCAAGCCCAAAATGTCACTTTTCCAGCCCTGCACATGGCTCCTTTATTTTATCGCCAGAAAATCACTGCTTGGTAGAAAAATCTGATATTTTGATACGATCAAGCTAAGTGACTCACGAACGTCCTTCAACTGAAATTACTCCAAAATTCATCTGTTTGACCATGTTTTTCTCTAGAGGAAGTCAAAAGTTCTATATTGGAAATACAATTCAAAGTATCAAAATTCTTCCAAAATATTAACCAAAAGATACTAAGAATAGGGTTAATATAAAATTTACTCATCAATATTTATCTCAAATAAAACAGTATCACTTCATAAATTTGTAATTCATCCACCAAAGTATTACAAAAGACAATTTTATGTGTAGAGCTTTCCTACTAAAATAAAATTGTAGTTCACTTAAGACAAAATTTCACAAACAAGCTAGTCTTGTGGTTCATCTATTAGGATGAAGTTATGGACATACTCAACCCACTCCATTTTTAATGCCTGTTGAATGTACGTAGCTTTTTTTTTTAGAACTGCAGCAAATCACAACCAAAAGGAATGTGTCATGACAAAAACTAATTTCAGTCATTAACTAATAAGGCGAAATTACTTCGAAAAAATCACCGTGACTTGCAAATTAATTTGCCTGAACTATAAATTACCTACAAAGAACATAATACTAATAAGATAATAGCGAATATTGCCACTTAAGTGCTCTTTGTAATAGTAGTACTAATCTTGATAATAATTGAGCAATTTGGATCACTAATGATTTCTTTCATATATTTCATCACATAATATCCACATTCTACAGTTCTTTCTTGCAAAGGGCACGTATATACAAATAAAAAAAAGTATAAAATGTAACTTAATAAGATTATTTTAAAGTGAAAATACAATGTTTCTCATGCTTGTGCGAAAAACCTCTTTTTACATCACAACGCACTATGAGTGGTGCATGGAACTTTTTTAATTATAAAAACATTTTTATAATTATAGCGTACTATGAGCAACGTACAATGTTTAATGTTAATATTTATATTTATACCTGTGATGAGGCATTTATTTTAATTTTTTTAGTTAACAAATAATATGAATTTTTGCACCATTTAAGGTTTATTATGAGATGCATAACGTACAATGTTTACTGTTTTTACATTTTTATTTGACCAAGTATATTTCCAAGCAAACTTAAATATATAGACTGGCATGGTAAAGAGGCATTGCTAATCTGAATTTCGCATACAGTATGGCAAGGTAAAAAGGCAAAGTTAAAGGGCTAGTTCTTTCTGAATGCTCAACCCAAATACTATATATTTAAGCACAAAACTTCCTGGAGGAATATGTGTATGAGTCGTTTGAAGCAACAATGAAAATTTGATCTCCTTTCTAGGAAATTATACTGAGAATGTTTCGAGAGAGATACCTTGGGTTATGATAGTCTTTGTAGAAGTTCATATCTGTGCAAAGGACAGATTAGAGAGAATTGTAGAGAGAGAGTATTGAAGAGAATGATTTCATTATTATTCACATAGTGAGTACAAGCCCATATAAATAGGTACAAGTAAAGCCACTATAGCTTAACAACTAAGAAAACATTTAATCAGATATTGCTATAGTTGATTATCTAACTATATCCTTAACACACCCCCTTAAGCTAAAGTGAGGAGCTCGAACTGAAAGCTTGGAAGTTAACTCAGCAAACCGAGAAGAGGGCAGAGATTTAGTAAAGATATCTGCCAGCTGCAGAAGAGAGGAAACATGATGCACACTGAGTTTACCACCAATAACCTTTTCCCGGATATAGTGATAATCAAGTTCAACGTGTTTGGTCCGAGCATGAAACACGGGATTAAAAGCCAGGGCAATTGCACTCTTGTTATCACAGAAAATCGCAGGAGTCTTGAGAAGAGGAAAAGAAAGATCTTGAAGAACTTTACAGATCCAACTAAGTTCGGCAGCAGTGTTAGCCAAAGACCGATATTCGGCTTCAGTAGAAGATCTGGCAACAGTGCACTGCTTCTTCGCACTCCAGGAAATGAGATTAGGACCGAGAAATACACAGTAGCCACTAGTTGAACGACGATCAACAGGACAGCCAGCCCAGTCGGCATCAGACCACGCAGTGAGACTTTGACAACTTTTGGTAAAATAGAGACCAAAATCAAGAGATCCTTTCAAATAACGAAGAATTCGTTTGACAGCCTGCAGATGAATCGTCCGAGGCGAATGCATATACTGGCAAACTTGGTTAACCGCAAAAGCCAAGTCAGGTCGCGTCCAAGTGAGATATTATAAAGCTCCAACGATGGAGCGATAAACTGAAGGATCAGAAAGAAGAGTCCCAGAATGATCAAGTCGCACAGAACTAACAGGGGTGGAGCAAGGCTTAACACCAGTCATATCAGTCTTTTTCAACAAATCAAAGGCGTACTTAGACTGATGAAGAAATAAACCAGTAGACGATCGGTGAACCTCAATTCCCCAAAAATAATGGAGATCACACAAATCCTTGACAGGAAACAAACCTTGTAACTGAGAAATGATAGTGGTGCAGACAGAAGAAGAGCTACCGGTGATGATAATATCATCCACATAAACTAAAACAAAAGTGATAGTAGAATCCCGTTTGATAAACAAACTAGTGTCAGAATAGGAAGCAGAAAACCCTAAGGACAAAAGAGCTTTGTAAAAAGCATCGTACCAGGCCCGAGGGGCCTGTTTCAAACCATAGAGAGACCGTTTAAGCTTCCAGACATGATGGGGTCGAGTGGGATCAACAAAACCTGGTGGCTGAATCATGTAAACATCTTCCTGTAAAGAACCATGCAAAAATGCATTACTGACATCAAGTTGGTGAATAAACCAGTCATAAGACACTGCAATGGATAAGAGAATGCGAATTGTTGTAGGCTTAGCAACCGGACTAAACGTTTCAGAGAAATCAAGGCCCTCTTGTTGATGAAATCCTTTTGCCACGAGCCGGGCCTTATACCGTTCAATCGAGCCATCTGGTTTATGCTTGATTTTAAATACCCATTTACAGCCGACCAAGTTCAAATCAGAATGAGAAGGAACTAAATCCCAAGTACCAGTAGTTTGCAAGGCATGAAATTCAGCCTCCATGGCTGCCATCCAGTGGGGATTCCGAGAGGCTTGCAAAAAGGTAGTAGGTGTAGGAGGAATACAAGCAACCGAGTCAACTGAAACTGGAAGAGAATGCTTAGTGGCAGTAAGAACCTTCGGCTTATGGATGCCAGCTTTAGCTCGGGTAACCATAGGATGAGAGTTAACAGGGACGGGCACAGAGGTGGACGAGGAAGGAGAAGGATCACATGGAGATGGAATGTCAGATGAATGAGAGAGGGAAGCAGCAGATGTGGCAGAGAAAGACTGCTGTGAAGAACTATCCTGAGATGCAAGGTCCTGAGATGCAGGTTGTAAAGTAGAAGCCACCGGCAATGAAGTAACTGAAGGAGGAGAAACCACCGGCAATGAAGTAACTGGAATAGTCATAGGAATAGAAGGCACCGGAGGAGGAGATAGAAGAGAAGCCACATGAGAGGAAGGAAATCCTGAAAAAACACCAGTCTTAAACGGAAAGAACTGTTCATCAAATGTAACATGCCGAGAGACATAAACCTTGGTTGTCACTGGATCAAAACATCGATAACCACTGTGATTAAGACTATAACCCAGAAAGACACACAGTTTGCTCTTAGAATCCAGTTTATGAGAAGAATAGGGCTGCAGCCAAGGATAGCAAGCACAACCAAATGCTTTGAGATTATGATACTTAGGAGGAGCATGGAACAGTTTCTCCCATGGACTAATAAATAAAGAGTGAGAAGGCAACCGATTGATGAGATAAACCGCAGTGTGAAAGGCCTCAACCCAAAATGAAGAAGACAAACCACTTTGAGAAAGAAGAGTCCTTCCCATTTCAACAACATGGCGATGCTTCCGCTCAGCACATCCATTCTGCTCAGGTGTATGAGGGCAACTTAATTGATGTGTAATTCCTTGATCATTAAGAAAACCCTGAAAAGTCTTACTCAAGAACTCACCCCCTGAGTCTGACCTTAAGCATTGAATCTTACAGTAAAAAAAGGTCTGAACTTTGTGAACAAATATCTTAAAAACAGAAGCAACATCAGATTTGTAGAACATGGGATATAACCAACTGTATTTAGTGTAATCGTCAACTACAATGAGATAGTACTTGTAACCGGTACATGAAGAAGTAGGAAAAGGTCCCTAAACATCCGTGTGAAGTAAATGAAAAGGCCGAGATGAATTACAAGGCAATGTGGAAAATGGAAGTTTAGAAGCCTTTCCCAACTTACAATCAGTACAAACATGTCCAGTATGAACAGAACCAAGAACAGGAAGGTGGTTCTGACTGACAACATTATGTAAAACTAGACTAGATTGATGCCCAAGACGTTTGTGCTATAGATGAGCATCAGCTTTAGTAACCAGCAAAGCCTGTGGAGACAAAGCAAGCCCAGAAGTGCCATTAGATGCATCCCAGTAGAAAGGATAGAGACCGCCTTCACAGGGGCCCTGGAAGAGCATCTTCCCAGTGCTTAGGTCCTTGATATAGAACCCAAAGGGATCAAACGTCAGAGAAGCCCAGTTATCACACACAAACTTGTAAACAGATAACAAGTTATGAGAAGATTTGGGAACTAACAACACATCATGGAGTTTAAAGGTAGCATTCGCAGTACGAATTAAAGCAGAACCAGTATGAGAAATACACAGACCTGTACCATTTCTAACAAACAATTGATCACTGCCAGTGTAAGGAATGGCAGAGTTAAGTGACGCAGGATCAGGAGTCACATGATGAGAAGCGCCACTGTCAGTCACCCAATAGGTTGGGGAATGAGAAGTAGTAGCAGTCAAACCACTAGGAGGACCAGAGTGAGAGCGTTGAGAGGCAAAATGAGAGAGTTTTTCACAATTGAGAGCTTCATGACCAGATCGGAGACATAGTTGACATTGAAGATAGCGGCCAGAAGAAGGAACATTGGAGTATTGAACAGGACCAGTGGATCTGGAATCGGGAACAGGACCAAGAAGACCAGAAGAATTGTTATGATAGGGACGACGACCTCCAAAATAGCGATTGGAATTACCTCTGTAATTGTTACGATTTTGGAAACGACCGCGAGAATTTCCTCAGAAATTGGTACCACCAAAAGAACCTTGATGAGCAGTATAGGCATAAAAGGGGGCCGATGAAGAAGAAACCCTAGTTTTGCGTTTCTGAAGAGAAATCTCCTTACTGAGAAGTAATCCATGGAGTTCATCAGAGTTGACAGCTTCAAGGCGGGTTTCAATGGAATCAACAAAAGAATCGTACTCATCAGAAAGACCAGAAAGTATATAAGCAACTAGATCTGACTCATAAATCGGATCGCCAGCAGCAGCAAGCTTATCAGAAATCTCCTTGAGAGAGTTGAGATAATCAGTCATCGAAGAATCTCCTTTCTGGATAGTTTGAATCTTCGAGCATAAGCTGTGAATATGAGTGCGAGATGCACCAGAGAAACGACGCTCAAGAGACTGCCAGAGAGATTTGGAATCATCCATGCCAACCGTCAAGGGAAGAAGATCTTCAGACAAAGTTGAATTAATCCAAATCATCAAAATCTGATCGCGGTCACACCAAGTCTCAAACGCCGGATTAAGCACACGAGATCCAGAAGAATTAAGCACAAATTGAGGAGGACACACATCCGTGCCAAGAACAAGCCCTAAAAGCCTGAATCGCTTCAAAACCGGGAGAAAGAGACTGCGCCAGGTGATGTAATTATGACGAGTGAGCTTCGTCGCCACCATACCAGTAATATTCTGCACTGTAAGCAAAGAAAGAGACGGAACAGACGAATTCGTAACATCGCCAAGCAGCCGGAGAAGAAGAATTTGTCGAATTCATCGCAGTCGCCATCAGAGAATCAAGAACAAAATTAAAGAATTGAGAAGGAAGAAAAGCTGTTTGGAAGAGAAGAAACACTGAGAAATGAGAAGAAAATGGAAGAAAAATGGAAGCGGTGGATCGAAGTCGGCAGACTACGGCGAAGATACCATGTAGAAGTTCATATCTGTGCAAAGGACAGATTAGAGAGAATTGTAGAGAGAGAGAGAATTGTAGAGAGAGAGAGAATTATAGAGAGAGAGAGTATTGAAGAGAATGATTTCATTATTATTCACAGAGTGAGTACAAGCCCATATAAATAGGTACAAGTAAAGCCACTATAGCTTAACAACTAAGAAAACATTTAATCAGATATTGCTATAGTTGATTATCTAACTATATCCTTAACAGTCTTTTCTGGCCATATACCTTTTTGTTCAACCATGTTATAGTGGCCATGAATTACCAATGTAGCAAATTTGGTAATCAACAATGACAAGTTTTTCATGATGTGACCATTACGTGTCGTTTTCATAAATAATTTATGGAGAATCATCACGAAAGCAAACCAAAATCAAGTTAACAAAATAAACTTGGAGAATTCTATTGATTCAATCTTCACATCAAACAAAAATAACCAAGATTTGTCAGTTCAAAAAGTGCATACCATAAAAATAAATTCATGTGGAAAAACAATTAGGATAACGCAATACTCTCACATTCTCATAAATGTTGGAAAGCAATTTCTTGCTGTGTGATTTGTGGATCTTTAAAGCTATAGAAACATACATAAAAGTAGAGTAAAACAAAAGCTCACCCTAAATGTATTATTTGATTAGCCAAACATATTGAGACTGTCCATTTCCATTAAAAGCTGGCGGGACACTGGAAACAATAATGTCTAAAAGTTTGGTGTCAAAAGGATCCTCTAATAAGGCTAGAAACCCTGGTTTTAAAACTGCCCACACCTACAGTCAGAGGCGGATCCACAGTGGGGTCAATGGGGTCAATGGGGTCGCACGACCCCTTGGAAGCCATGGAAACAACCTTAAGAGACCCCTTGGAGCTGCTGGTGCGACCCCTTCGCTGCACACCAAGTGTTCGACGAAAGGTCTGAAAGAAGTCTCGGCGCTGGGCTGGTTTGAAGACGAAGACGAAGGCGCAGGCGCGCGCCTGTTTTTTTTTTAAAAACAACCTGGGCAAAATGACGTCGTTTTGGGCCAGGTCTGAACAAAAAAAAAATGCCCAGCGTGTCCTGGGCAGGTCTGAACAAAAACAAAAATTCCCACCGTGTCCTTTTCAGCCCTTTTTTGCATAGATTCGAAGACTTCCATTCCAAAACCCCCAAATTTCTTTTGTTTTCTCCTCCTCCAACCCTAAGTTCCAAACTCAATCCCCCCCAAACCCTCAACTCCATCTCCTCCCTTGCTGCCGCCATTAAGGTGCCTTTGTGCTACAAGTACCTTTACACACTTTGTGTGTTTGATTCCGAGAAGGCCGACAAGTTGAAGCAATCTCTTCCTCCATGTTTGAACGTTCAGGACCTTTGAACTAGGATTTTGGAGTAGCTGGTCGCACTATCCTACCAAGACCCGATGAAATGACGATATGCATGCCGTTTCTGTTAAAAAAAAATTTCGCGCTGCGCGCGCTATCCTTATTCACCCCCCAAACATTATTTCCTGGATCCGCCACTGCCTACAGTTGGATAAAACCAAAACGATAAACAAAATGTGATTCTCTAGAAAGAAAGAAATAGACAAATTGAAGGAAAATACAATTTGATTTTTCTGTGAAATGTTTGAAGCGTCCTTAATTTTCTGTGCTTCTTATTCTTCTTCTATAAATGTTTGAAGTGTCGTTGCTGGCGCAGTTTTCGGCTCCATTGTTGCTGCCGCCGCCGATCTTCTTTTGCACTAATTCAAGGATAAACACAACCATTAAAATGAGATTTGAATTAGAATAGGATCTGGGGAAAATGTCGTACAGTTTCCAATTGCCAACATGAAAACCCTCATTGAGGGAGCGAAAAAGGAATCGCAGAAACAGTTATAGGAGGTTACTAGGAAAGTGGAGAATTCATATGGGTGGGAGGTTACTGCCATACGCTTTTTATTTTTTGTTTTTTTGCTTTTTTTTAGCTTTTTCAGTATTTGGATTTTTAATTCTATTTTTAATTTTGTTGATGTTTCACTCTGTCTAGGAGGTTTGCTAGGTAGTGGTGTTAATGGAGTCGTGAGCTTTGAGAAATTTAAGGGATAAGTCTTCCAATTTTCTTTTTAATAGAATCTTCCAAATATGTTTTTTAAGTTGCGTCATAGTATTATTTTAGTAACATTTATATATATAAAGGAGGAATGTCACTTTGGTGAAGCATTCAGAAATGTCAAAAATGCCCTCACTTCGTGCACAAAAAACCAAAAACTAACTGTCTAAAAAAAGGGTTTAAAAAGTGATAATCCCGAATTCTCAACGACATTAATTCACAACCATTGGATAAGACACTCACACTCTAAATTCATTTTCATTCCACAACTGCTACATCACATCTGGATTTGGATCACATCCTGTGTGAAGAAACACTCATAGATAGAAAGACAGAAACTATCTAGTGCACGAACGGAGCAGCAGTTGCAACGGTTGACAAACCGGACATGGAACCGCCATTTATCGCACATTCTCGATCCCCACAGAGCATACAAAAGGGAAAATTGGGTGATTTTCTCAAACTCACTTTTGTCTTCCGTACAAAACACCCTCCTCCACTCCTATACTGTATGATTTATTCATCTGAAGTTGGCAATCCAGAAAATAAATGTTAGGATTTACACAAATCGGTGAGCATTTTCCCCTCTTTATTCAATATTCCTTTTTTTTAGTCCATCGTCTGCACACTGTTTTGAAGATTGACCTTAATTGAAATAGTAAATTTACAAAATAGTATCAATTTAAATTTTTGAGGCTATTCTTCTAACAAAGGGCAACGAACGTGACTCCATGGATATCAAACTTTTGCAGCTTGGGATAGTTATTGAAGAAATCAACGAAGTCAACCTCTGAAAAGGGTTGAAGGATCTCAGAATCCTTGTGAATTCCACTTCATATAAAGGTGCTTCATTCCCTTAGGTACCTTCCATCACTCTCTCTCTCTCTCTCTCTCAAAATTGCACTGAGGAAGAATACGCACTCATTCTTTTAGAATAAAAACCCATAAATCCTAACTGTCAAGGACGATCCAGTAACCATTTTCTCTAATACTCACTCTCATATTTTCTGTGCTTTCCTTGGTTTTTGCATTTGTTCAAGTTTTTGATGGGTTTGAAGTTTACTGTAGTCAACTTTGAGTTTTGTGGAGTCGGAAAATCGAAGACTAAGAAGCAGAGGAGGAGATTGGCTAAGAAAAAAGGGAGGCGAAAGTAAAAGGAAAAAACGTGAGTTTTTTTTATATAATTATTCTCTTTTCCAAAAAGTAACTTTTGGATATTTAATAATTACTGTTTGGTTATTGGGAAATTGGGTTACTGAGTAGCAAATAAATTTGATTGTTTTGGTGGTTTTTGAGTAGTTGCATGAAGTAAATTTAACTATATTGTGTCCACTGGAAGGTTGGAAGAACTTATATGCTTATGTATATGTATAGATATGTTCTGATTCCTTTTTTTATGTTTTTGTGTTTATCCTTATCTTGGCCAGATTTTTGAAATGGGTTTTCGCTACAAATTTTCACTTTCTGCTTCAATCCAGGTACTCTATGCTTAATTGAATTGTTCATCACGACCTTATTTTCATATATACTAATTTGGAGTATTTAACTTGATTGTTATTTGAACTATTCGAAATTATTTATATTTACCAGCTTTTTTAAATGGGTTTTGGACCAATTTTTAGAAAGCTCTTTGTTTTGTGTATTGGTTATTCAATTTCTAGCTGACACATCCCGACCCGAAAGTGGGGCGTTCTGACCGTCACGTTAGTGTGACGTAGCCAAGTGCACAGTGCGGAAGCAAGAATCATTAACGAAGTACGAACTAATTAAAACCAATCCACTAGCAACCTAGATAAGATAGTGTGCTAGAGTGATAATATAGTACTTATACAGAACCAGAGCGTACTAAGTCAAAGTGCAGTCAAGCATGAATAATTAAATTTGAATAACACCAACGGGTGTCCTACATAATAATGAGTCTGTCAGAACTGCCGAATGGTCCTCGCTGGCCACCACGGGTACTCTAGCTATCTAGAACTTGGAGGGGCGAAAAACAAAATTGAGTGGGTCAGCAAAAACAAATCTTTTCAAAATCATTCTTTTCTCAAAGTATAGCCCCTCACCGTAAAACCTGTATAGTTTCCTAGAAAATAATACGTACATATATATCACAACCTTTCTTAGCATAAAACATTATCAAACGTATCTCATAATATGCCATGCAATGTGTTTCAATGCCAATCTGAATCTCATAAGCCATGCCATGCGATGCATTTCAATAACCATATCGCTACTAGATATCAACTCAGCCATCGGTTGTACATATAGCTCATAACATCTCAATCTCATCATATATATATATACACTGCACATACATCAATATCCTCATGAGGTCATCATCACATCACTGTATCAATATAAAGAATGCTCTAGTGCTACAATCACGTGAAGACTGTGTGCGAATGAACGCGAGTCACCTACAAGTCAAACCCACTCAAAGGTGGTCTATACGACAAGAATGTGCACCTAACTTGGATCCAAGGCGAGCATGTGGTGTGGAAGGTGAACGGCACGTAAAAGATTATGCCCCTAACTCTGGGCGTGAGCACTAACAATATGTGCAGGTTTATGAGCTAACATATCACATCATATCTCATCATATACCGTCTGTTCTTTCTCAACAATGCATGTATCTACCTGGTACTTACCTGGTGTCCTCGGCACCAACATATTCATGAAATGTATATATGAATACTCATGCATCAATATTAAGTTATATGCATGGCGATAAAAACGTACTTTTCATTTAAAAGCTGATTTTGGGAAAATCATTATATATATATATATATATATAGGTTATACGGAAAAATAGCTGCCCACTCACTGATAGGTCGCCGGGTCGTAGCCCCCACGTCTAGCCTGGCTACGCTCGTCCTCGGAATAAGTCTCACCTATATGAGAAATTACTAAAAATACGTTATTTAAACACATATACGCAACTACGGAAATAACTTCTCATACATAGCTCAATTTTGGCATACGAATATACCAACGTGACCTACTCGATGTCACGGACGTCAACATATTTTTAAAATAATTTTTTGATGCTTCACGCGCCCCCACGTGTCTACCAGGGCACAATGCTACGCGCGGCACGTGCCTGGCACGTGTCATCTTCTTCCTCGCGACGCCGGCGCCGGCCACCGGTCGCTGGAAACCTCCAACTCAGGTTTTCACCGCCATTTTTGCACCATTTTGTCCCATTTTTCTTCCTACGTGCTCAAATTTAAGAGTAGAACAAGTCTATACCTTCAAAAATCACGAAAAACCTCTGAAAACTCGTATGGGAAAATCTCCAAAATCGGCCAAACTCGTGCAATGCTATCCCGACATCCAAGATGTGCAAACGATATTCTCCGAGCCTCGTGGGGACCTTCTAAGGCTCGTGGTGATCTTAGATTTGCCTAAAACACAACCCACAAAAAGTTGATGAACAGTGCCCATTTCGGTGTTCGTGGTTTCGACGTGAAAACAATGAAGTTCGTACCTGAAATGGGTGTCGATGAACTCGTCTTGACTCCAGGAATCCAATGGTAGCCTTGGTTACTTCGATCTATGAGGTTTTGATAGGTTTTGGTGGTCGTCCGTACAAATAAGGTAGAGAGAGAGTGAACTCGAGAGAGGAGAGAGAGAGTCTGAAAGTGATGAGAGAGGCACGAGAGAGAGGTGAGAGAGTGTGTGCTGATTGGTTGTGTGGTCTAAAGGCCTCCAATCAACAAATATTTCATTAATTTTTTTCTATTGGCCCCCAGAACTTTGTAAATTATGCAATTGGCCAAATTATAAAACTCATGCATAATTATACACCCGTCACTCAAGGGCATGCAAGTCGTTTCACATCGTCAATATGGATTTTTCGGGACGGGTCGTCACACTAGCTTAATTTTTTCTTCTGTGGAATGCTAGAGACATTTAAGGAGTTACTAAATTACCAGTTGTTGTTTCTGTTTTGCTAATGCTTTGGGGTAATGTGTGAATTGAATTCTATTATTTAAACTAGGACATATCTCATTTTTTTTACCCTAATGTTTAGTGGTTTTCAACATTTAGTACATCCATTTTTTTTCATCTCCGAGTCATACATAAAGTGTAAATTTTAGGACAGTCTCATACATCTGTTAGTCAAACTGTTAGTTCTCCCGTTAAGTGATGACGTGGCGCCCTGATTGGGCGCCACGTGTCATTAAAAATATTTAAATAAAAATAATATTAAAAAATCATTTAAATAAAAATAATATTTAAAAAATTATTATTAAAATAAAAATAATATTAAAATATTTTTTTTCTTCTCTCTTCTTCTTCTTCCTCCTTCTGGTTCGGTTTCTTTCCAGATTTTTTTTTCTTCCTCCTCCTCCTTCTCCTTCTTCTTCCTTCTTCTTCCTCCTCCCTTCTCCTTCTTCTCTTCCCCCCCCCCCACGCACCCACCTAAATCCTAGATTTTTATTTTTTTTTTCTTCCTTCTTTTTCCTTTTCTTTTCTGGGTTCGTTTTTTTTTTTAAATATTTTTTTATTTAAATAATTATTTTAATATTTTTAATGACCCGTGGCGCCCAATCAGGGCGCCACGTCATCACTTAACGGGAGAACTAACAGTTTGACTAACGAATGTATGAGACTGTCCCAAAATTTACACTTTAGGTATGACTCTGGGATGAAAAAAACTTAATGTACTAAATGTTGAAAACCACCAAACATGAGGGTAGTAAACTGTCTTTTACCCTTTAAACTAAAACGTGTTAATCACTTTCATGTTGCGTACAGACCTCACTTCAGTATGATGAAGGATTATTTTAGAGAAACATGTTCATTTAAGCAATATCATTAGCATGCAATTAACAAATTAAAGGCGGAATCATGCTTGCATATACTTAAAAACAAAACATTACCCATGAATGTTCAAAGCCTAGTAGATTGGTGAACCTTTAAACAACTCAAAACAAGTGAGTTGAAATTAATACCTTTGTAGATTCCTCTTTGCATAAGCAAAGGCTAATCACCCAAAGAGAGGGCCTTCATTCCTTGCATCTTAAAACTATGGATTTATATAGAAAGGATAGGTTCTCTAAGTTCTCAAAATTGAGAACCTCTAAGTTTCTACACCAAGGTTTTGATTAAGAAGAAAATGAGTGACCTTGGAGGAGCTAGAGTGCTAGCTAAACCCTCCAAGGGTGGCCGGCCATTTCTAGAGAGAAGGGAGAGCTTTTCTTCTCTCCAATTTCCCAAAAACAAACCCTAAATGAATTTTGGCTATAAAGTCAAATTTATACCTTAATTCATTTGAGTGGCAAACTTGTAAATAAGTCCAAGTTTGCTACCCTTCATTAGTTGCCCGGCCTTAGGGATTAATTGGGCTCTTTGGGCCTTTGTGAATCATTATTCATTAAGTTGTCATACAACTTAAGTTAATGGACTTGACGTTCGAAGCCCATTGGGCCTTAAGGTCCAAAACTATCCCGAGGTCTTTAACGAACTCATTCGTTTGATTAATTAACATATTAATTAATCCTTGCCATAAATAATTAAACCATTTAATTATTCTTACTCATCTCCGTTGAATCTTCAATCTTTACCTTACACGGTGTACGATCCATTAGGTTCCTTTTAGCGAGGCAGTGGGCGATTCAAACTCTTTTAAATCGATTGTGAATTTGAAACTAACTTTCAATTCTCCCTTTAGTGTTTATACACGTTTAGGGCTTCCACAAACCATGAGTGACACCTAGCAGCATATCATGGTTACCCAAGCTAATCAGAAGAGGTAGATAACCTATTCAGTTTAGGATTACAAATGCAATACGGTCCTTCTCTAATACAATACTCTTGACCACATTGTTTGGGTTGATAGTTTATTCATGTCTACTATCCAATGTGAATCTCGTGCTTATATGATTCCATTGAATGTGATCTAGAACACATTCCAACATCTCATTCATACTCTGGCCAGAGATTCTAAATCATATCATAGAGTATTCTCCCTCAACGGTTTGAAGGTTAGAGATCCCTTGTTGCGCATTCACTTGTCTCCATGACTAGATAGCTTGACCCCAACCATGCCGTGGACACTCCAAAGGAATGCCATTTGACACGATCAAAGATCAAGGTCCTAACCACAAGACAACTATGATGCCTCAGG
The DNA here is from genome assembly GCA_963580275.1 of Crataegus laevigata. Taxonomy (NCBI): domain Eukaryota; kingdom Viridiplantae; phylum Streptophyta; class Magnoliopsida; order Rosales; family Rosaceae; genus Crataegus; species Crataegus laevigata. The sequence goes on from OY756946.1 coordinate 13,997,603, forward strand.
TCAAAGAACTAATTTGCATTATCCTAACCATGAGTTCTCACGTGACATAAATATGAGAACTCGTCGTTGATTGTGTTCAGTGAACTCATTCTCTATTGAGCACCTACGTACTTGTCTTGGTGTCACTTACACCAATGACTCGAGACTAGTCACTCTCCCTGAGAGAAGACATAGCACGTACTGATCTTAACGGACTGTCAATGCCCAATTGGCAATCCTATGATCAGGAACGTTTAGGATGTGTCTACGAAAGAATGGTCTCATGTATCTAACTTCTTTAGATCGCATTCTCCCAATCACATATTCCTTGGACTTTATCGTTTAAGCATATAACATTTATATGAGACCGCTCAAACAATAATCTTTGCCCTTGATATTAAACTAGATTAGTTTAATCATGTGAAATGTCCGTAAAGTATCATCATATGATTGGTTTTAGGGCACATTTCCAACAATCTCCCACTTGCACTAGAGCCAATCAGCTTTGTCATCAGTGATGATACATCTTCTGTAGTCAGTTCAAAAATGGCTGAATAGTAGGCCTAGACAATGGATATCTATATGTTATCCATAGAAGCAATCTTGAGATTTAACAACGTCACCATTATACATGATTCTCAATCATGTGGTTCAGTCTCTCATATGAGTTCGGACCTTGATGAGACCTTGATTCCCTGGCTTGAGCTATCGCCTCATTAGTGTCATACACTTTCTGGTTGGAACCGAATAGAGAGTTCATAAATGAACTTTCCATCCAAACAACATTGTTGTAAGCTTCTATATGGCAATATATTTTGCATTCATAATGGAACACACTAAAGTCATTACTTTAATGTTTCCATCCAAATATCTCTTTAGTCATAATAAAGAGATATCTGTTTATCTCTTCATTCATAATGAAGAAACATCCAATGATGGATTAGATTCATAATCTAATACATTTACGCTTCCATTACGTTACTCTAATCCTTCCTCAATTATTAAGGAATTTATCCTTTAATATTTCTTAAATACTGAAGGACTCACTTGACAGTTGCCATGGTTCTGATCCTGGGCTTGCACTGATATCGTCATGTACCGTTCTAGGTACAACTCATATCAATGTTTTTCATACAATATGAAATACATAAATCACCTTTCTGCGTATGCATAAAGGATTCTATTTACGCATTCTTACTTTGGGAGTCAAAGGGTACATTCCCTTTGAGAAGAACAACTTCCTAGTCTTACTAGAATTGTCATTCAAATTGAAGTTTATCAACATTTGAGAAACTTCCTAGCATCTCTTGTCTATTATAGACTATATCTCCCATACATATATTCTATCGTTTATAGAATGTTTAAAGTCATAACTTTAACGAAGAAGTATTCATTTCATTTCCAAAAATTAATATATCATATATATATTTAAATTTAGGAATATGATTAACTCCCACTAATCTTTTGTAAACCTAGTAAACAAAAGATTCATTTACATCTTTATGAGAAATCAAACGATTTGATCTTTCATAAGACGGTTATAGCTCCCACTAGCTTGCTAAGATCCATGATGGATGGATCTCTACAACTTACATGTCTTGTGATTTATAGTTTTAGACATACATTATCAAGACTATCTTAATAATGGTTATGGAAACCCATATTATGTCCAAACATTAAATCACCATTTAGTTGTAGCTAGCAATCCTCGAATTAATTGAAACTTAGACTATATCAAAGATGGTTTCTTCAAAGTCAACCATACTCTTTGAGTGTAGTCACCTTAAGCTACCAATTAGCCATTAAGGTTTCATTATTTCGAGTCAAATGGTACTTTACCATTTCCTTGAGTATATATCGTATATACACACACACTTAATGTAGTCATAAGGATTTTTCATCTTTATTTCTTTCGAATTAAGAGGTGCAACTCTATGACATAGTCATAAAGTCCAAACCATTCAACTAAGACGGTTTATAAATCCTTCTCGACTACCTTGGAGCTTCTGGTATAGGAACTAGGTTGTTATATTTGTTGATCACTATCTTGTCTCTCAAAGAACCCATTCTTTGAGTTCTATCTCTCGTTCATTTGCGCTTATGCAAATCATATTGTAGGATTACAATGAACTACCCAACAAAACAACATTTGTTAGTTGGTTTATAGAAGTGATATCCAAAGGTTAATTTAAGGATATCTCACAAGATTGTTCTCAAACAAATATTGCTTATTAGCACACAACCCCAAATCTTAACATGCTTAAGATTTGTCTTTCTTTCCAACTACATCTTATGGAGTTATGAAAATTTTGGAAGATCTTCTAATTCACAATCACATTGTTTTTAGAAGTATATATATATATATCCTATATATGGGTAATAGATAATATCCAACGAACTAAATCATATTTGAGTACGTTCTTCTTCTAATGGAGAAATTTATTATCTTATGATGCCAATTTCCTTGATATCTTTCAAGGAAACTCATCTAAAGTGTTATCTTCCCTTGGATCAAATCTAAGGAGGTAAATACTTTAGACGTCTTACTCATCAACTTACATTTCTTGAATTCTTTGAAACATTTTGCAAAGTATTCGGACTTGTGTTTATTCAAAATAAACTATAGTCCAACCGAGAGTGATCTTCGGTGAATGTCATACAACATGAGTAGCATTATGTTGTGGATAAGTGCCAGTAACATCTAAGTGAATTAACCTCAACAACTTTGTGATTCTTTCTTCTTTCCAAAAGAATAAAGATTCGAACGTTTCGCCTCTATACAATTTTAACAAGAAGGCATTGGATCCGGATCTAACGATCCAAAGCATCCATCCATAACCAACTCGTAATTTATATTTTAGAGGTATCACAACTTAGTTGGGATTAGTCACTACCTTGCAACCTTTTGGGTTTTAAGCATCGTTATATTCTAAACAGTCAACACTACCACATCATCTCTACTATAGAGACAATTAATTAGATTACAATAATCCAATCATTCTTTATTTGGTAGTTCATATGAGGAAGTAAGTACAATCCGCTTTCGCAGAGATCTATATTTTATTCACGTTTCGAATGTGAAGTACTTTCTCTTTACTCATTAATCTTCTACTTCTTATTAGCACACTTTTACAACAATTTGTAAAACATAGTTGCTAATACAGAATCATGTATTTCAAGTAGAAGAACCAACTGTTTTGAATTTATTTCAAGAACAATTTACAACACCTTTGAAAGGTGTGTTCTTGACACTTGCAAGACATTTCTTGCAAATACCCCTTCCAATGTCCATCCTTTCATAAAGAAAGTTTGTTCCCTTGGAGTTAAATTTTATCTTCTTCATTTGACTTCTCCTTTGACTACAATAGTCATGGTCCCTAAACTCCCACTATCTCTCTTGAAACTTGTTTCAATTGTGTTATACACATCAAACAATTTGGAGAGCGTGTGGTTATTGTTCACCAATTAGTTTACAATAAACTTAGTGAGGGATTAGGATAGGGACACAAAAGTGAAGTCCTTGCCTAGTTTCCGTCTCGTTAAGTGTTTTAACACTTCAACATACAATGATTCAAAATCATCATAAGTCCATGTTGATGGACTATTTTTGTCAACCAACCATTATGTTCTAAACATAATTACAAACATTCAAGAGTTGTTCAAGGCAACTCTCATTTCTTCATACAACGATTTGTAAGTGAAGAATCATGGCACATAAAGTGTCCATGCCCTTGTGCTTTCTTCTCAAGTTCCTTGTTCATGTAACAAAGAGACAAGCACTTAATGTTTGCGTTGATTAAGGATTGTTCAAAACAACTCTTATTTCTTCATACAACAATTTGTATTTGAAGAATTATGACATTAAGATTGTTGTCCTCTTTATGATAGACTTATCTAACATGTTCTTCCAATGATACATTATCAATAGGAAGATTGTGAGGATGAGACTACTTAGGTACTTTTACAATCCATTCAAGACAATCTATGGGATTGTGGCACCAAGTTCGGAAACTAAAGTGTTCGGTTTTTCTTTGTCAAGTGTTGGATAGCGTTTGCAAATATATTGGTAAATAAATACATAACGAATATAAATGATTGATTTTAAGCTATTTGATTTGGGTCTTTAAATCAAAATAGCACCACCCACTATTTTTGGCAAATTCCATATCCCTCATCAGAATTCGAGAGTTTTGGAGGAAACTCTTAGTAGGTTATGGGAGACTCACTATTACCAAGCCCACCTCACGATGATACGATGTTGGCTAGCATTAATAACAATGAGAGAGTACGCTTACTCATTTACATCTTTATGTAAGAACCCATCTAGTTTGGCCTCTAGAGAATGTCACCTCACAATGATATGATGTTGGCTCCATTGCACTTAGTTAAGTCATTCCCACCATGCGAGTTCAAGTTAAGGGTTCAAGAACAACCTCACGATGATACGATGTTGGCTATTCTTGTTGCCTACCTTTCACAACATCATGTATGCGTATAGAATCCTCCCCGAGTGTAAGCATGCACTTTGTACTCCCCCATGATAGGGTGAAGCCGATGTACACGTCACAAACGTTCGGACCTACCACGGTGGAAGGCCACGAAAGAGTGTTCAAAAGCACTCTCACGCTTATCAACTTAATATTGGTTTGGTTGAGGGTTTTTAGGTCTCATCACATATAAACATACATTTTAATCCAATTAAAACATTTTTGGTCCTATCACAACTATTGGTCCATATGATTTATTTAGTTGTATATAATACTCCCACTAAGCTTTTAAAACGGTTTTTAAAGCAAGAGTACATGATACTACTAACATAAGGTTTGCATTCATTGATGGACTATATAGTTGCCTTAGGGCCTTAGGATGACTATGAACCTTTTATTAGATCCAACACGAGCCTTGTGTTGAATCTCGGACTAGGGATGGTGATTGATTTTAGTTACGCGTTTAATCATATTAAGGCGTGTTGTCTTAGGGGCGTTGGACCCAACTACTTCATTTTCATGCATATCATATAAAGCAAGAAAGAAGTACTTCAAAGTAAAGAAGAGCTTATGCTCTTTTACAACAATTGATCAAATCAAATTACTTTAAATTAAACAAAAGCTTATGCTCTTTTACAACATTTGATCTAATCAAATTACAACCAAAATCTAATCTACACATTCCCATGGTTCAAACAAATTTGAAACGGCCTTTCATATAGCTCAATTATCGTAGGCTTAGGTTCATAATCACCCTTTAATTAATTAACACTTTAACTAATTAAATTGAATGCAACATTTTTCATTTGGTTTTTGTATCCATAAAATTTGATTTTAAATGGAGCTAACTAAATGAAAATCCAATTCTCATTTAAAGAGACAAAACAATTTTTGTTCTCTATTTAATTTGGGCCTAAATGTAATGACCTCAACTTATTTGGGCCATTGTGCAATTAACCTCAACTTTTGGGCTATTTTGCAATTACTTAAACTTTTGGGGTCACTTTGTAAAAACACAAAAGTTCACTACTTTATGTAATTACAACTAGAACCCAAAAATTTCCACAAAAGATAAAACTTCATTAAAGGATCAAAACAATTTGTCCTTTTAGTGATTTTGGACCTTTACGTAAAAACGTAAACTTTTGGGCCAAAATGCAAATACACAAAAGTATCAAAACTTTATGTAATTGCACAAAAGGCCCAAAATGACCCTACTCTATAGGGTGGCCGGTTTTGACAAGGTTTTATAAAAAAAAATTCAAAGTTTTTGTGAGGTGGTTTTGGTTTCAAAAAACCATGCAAGTGGTGTGTGTGAAAGGAAATTAATCCTTCCACACCACCAAAAATACTTTCACCTTTTATATTCAAATATCTAAGATATTTACAAAGTTTTTGACTAACATTAAAAATATTAATCATTAATAAATATATGAAAATATCTTATAACAAAACTTTATGAAATAATTCAAAACTTTGAATCAAAACCCCAAGCTTTATTGTTCTTGGCAAGAACATCAAGAACAATGAAGAACATTCATGAGAAACCCATAAAAGTTCCATGAACATTTTTCATCCAAAAACATTTCAAAATCACTTAAACTTAAGGGAAATAACATATAACCAAACTAGGGTACTTAGGGGTCCCAAAAGTTACTTGAAAACACTTTTAACAAGTCAAACAAGAACCCAAAAAATCACCCTTTAATTTTGGCCGAAATTCCCAAAATTCATGGCACCAAATTTTAGCTTCAATATTCATGCTCATATGAACTACATCTACAACATTTGAGATGCCAAATTTTCCAACAAAATTTACATTCATAAAACAAGAATAAAGCTTGTAACATTTTACAACTTTTAAATCACATATTATGAACCACAAAACCCAAAAGGATTCACCAACTACTAGACCTAGGCTCTGATACCACTTGAAGGATTATTTTAGAGAAACATGTTCATTTAAGCAATATCATTAGCATGCAATTAACAAATTAAAGGCGGAATCATGCTTGCATATACTTAAAAACAAAACATTACCCATGAATGTTCAAAGCCTAGTAGACTGGTGAACCTTTAAACAACTCAAAACAAGTGAGTTGAAATTAATACCTTTGTAGATTCCTCTTTGCATAAGCAAAGGCTAATCACCCAAAGAGAGGGCCTTCATTCCTTGCATCTTAAAACTATGGATTTATATAGAAAGGATAGGTTCTCTAAGTTCTCAAAATTGAGAACCTCTAAGTTTCTACACCAAGGTTTTGATTAAGAAGAAAATGAGTGACCTTGGAGGAGCTAGAGTGCTAGCTAAACCCTCCAAGGGTGGCCGGCCATTTCTAGAGAGAAGGGAGAGCTTTTCTTCTCTCCAATTTCCCAAAAACAAACCCTAAATGAATTTTGGCTATAAAGTCAAATTTATACCTTAATTCATTTGAGTGGCAAACTTGTAAATAAGTCCAAGTTTGCTACCCTTCATTAGTTGCCCGGCCTTAGGGATTAATTGGGCTCTTTGGGCCTTTGTGAATCATTATTCATTAAGTTGTCATACAACTTAAGTTAATGGACTTGACGTTCGAAGCCCATTGGGCCTTAAGGTCCAAAACTATCCCGAGGTCTTTAACGAACTCATTCGTTTGATTAATTAACATATTAATTAATCCTTGCCATAAATAATTAAACCATTTAATTATTCTTACTCATCTCCGTTGAATCTTCAATCTTTACCTTACACGGTGTACGATCCATTAGGTTCCTTTTAGCGAGGCAGTGGGCGATTCAAACTCTTTTAAATCGATTGTGAATTTGAAACTAACTTTCAATTCTCCCTTTAGTGTTTATACACGTTTAGGGCTTCCACAAACCATGAGTGACACCTAGCAGCATATCATGGTTACCCAAGCTAATCAGAAGAGGTAGATAACCTATTCAGTTTAGGATTACAAATGCAATACGGTCCTTCTCTAATACAATACTCTTGACCACATTGTTTGGGTTGATAGTTTATTCATGTCTACTATCCAATGTGAATCTCGTGCTTATATGATTCCATTGAATGTGATCTAGAACACATTCCAACATCTCATTCATACTCTGGCCAGAGATTCTAAATCATATCATAGAGTATTCTCCCTCAACGGTTTGAAGGTTAGAGATCCCTTGTTGCGCATTCACTTGTCTCCATGACTAGATAGCTTGACCCCAACCATGCCGTGGACACTCCAAAGGAATGCCATTTGACACGATCAAAGATCAAGGTCCTAACCACAAGACAACTATGATGCCTCAGGTCAAAGAACTAATTTGCATTATCCTAACCATGAGTTCTCACGTGACATAAATATGAGAACTCGTCGTTGATTGTGTTCAGTGAACTCATTCTCTATTGAGCACCTACGTACTTGTCTTGGTGTCACTTACACCAATGACTCGAGACTAGTCACTCTCCCTGAGAGAAGACATAGCACGTACTGATCTTAACGGACTGTCAATGCCCAATTGGCAATCCTATGATCAGGAACGTTTAGGATGTGTCTACGAAAGAATGGTCTCATGTATCTAACTTCTTTAGATCGCATTCTCCCAATCACATATTCCTTGGACTTTATCGTTTAAGCATATAACATTTATATGAGACCGCTCAAACAATAATCTTTGCCCTTGATATTAAACTAGATTAGTTTAATCATGTGAAATGTCCGTAAAGTATCATCATATGATTGGTTTTAGGGCACATTTCCAACAATCTCCCACTTGCACTAGAGCCAATCAGCTTTGTCATCAGTGATGATACATCTTCTGTAGTCAGTTCAAAAATGGCTGAATAGTAGGCCTAGACAATGGATATCTATATGTTATCCATAGAAGCAATCTTGAGATTTAACAACGTCACCATTATACATGATTCTCAATCATGTGGTTCAGTCTCTCATATGAGTTCGGACCTTGATGAGACCTTGATTCCCTGGCTTGAGCTATCGCCTCATTAGTGTCATACACTTTCTGGTTGGAACCGAATAGAGAGTTCATAAATGAACTTTCCATCCAAACAACATTGTTGTAAGCTTCTATATGGCAATATATTTTGCATTCATAATGGAACACACTAAAGTCATTACTTTAATGTTTCCATCCAAATATCTCTTTAGTCATAATAAAGAGATATCTGTTTATCTCTTCATTCATAATGAAGAAACATCCAATGATGGATTAGATTCATAATCTAATACATTTACGCTTCCATTACGTTACTCTAATCCTTCCTCAATTATTAAGGAATTTATCCTTTAATATTTCTTAAATACTGAAGGACTCACTTGACAGTTGCCATGGTTCTGATCCTGGGCTTGCACTGATATCGTCATGTACCGTTCTAGGTACAACTCATATCAATGTTTTTCATACAATATGAAATACATAAATCACCTTTCTGCGTATGCATAAAGGATTCTATTTACGCATTCTTACTTTGGGAGTCAAAGGGTACATTCCCTTTGAGAAGAACAACTTCCTAGTCTTACTAGAATTGTCATTCAAATTGAAGTTTATCAACATTTGAGAAACTTCCTAGCATCTCTTGTCTATTATAGACTATATCTCCCATACATATATTCTATCGTTTATAGAATGTTTAAAGTCATAACATATGTTTAAAGTATCATCATATGATTGGTTTTAGGGCACATTTCCAACATATGATTTCTTCATCTGAAACCTGCAATCCGAAAAACAAAGATGAGGATTTACACAAATCGGCGAGTATTTCCCCAACTCTTTATTCAATTTATGTTTTTTTATTCCACTTTCTGCCCACTATTTTTCCTATCTTCACTTCTCTGTCATTAGGTACCTTCCATCACTCTCTCACTCACTCACTCACTCACTCACTCTCTCTCTCTCTCTCTCTCTCTCTCTCTCTCTCTCTCTCTCTCTCTCTCTCAAGTATTACAATGCAGAAGAACTCGCACACTCTATTTTACATCTGAAAGACAAAATCCCCTTAAATCGCTAACCTTGAAGAACCATTTGGTAAGTATTTTCCCCGCTACTCTCTGTCAGATTTTCTGTGTTTTTCTTGGTTTTTGCTTTCATTGTTGAATTTATAAGATTTGGAATCTTTATGGAAGAACGAGGAAAGAAAATCTGATAAAACACAAGATTAGTCAAATAATTCAGTTCTGATCTTCCATGATTTCAAATGAACTTGATCTCACATATATTGAGTTTTGTATTTTCTAAGTGTAATGCATAAAGCTATGGCAAAAGTCCGTATAACGAAAATAGCGTATGAGAGAGGGTAAGTAGCGTATGAGATCTATTTTAGATTTATCAACTTCAATTTCCTTTTCTAAAACTATGTGTCCTAAAACGATGCCTTGTTTTACCATGAAGTGACACTTTTCCCAGTTTAAAACAAGGTTAGTTTCGATCCAACGTTTCAATATCAAAGTGAGATTAGTTAGACAATCATTAAAAGAATCACCAAAGACACTAAAATCATCCATGAAAACTTTAATAATTGTCTCAACAAAATCTAAAAAGATACTTACCATGCATCTCTAAAAGGTGGCTGGTGCATTACATAAACCAAATGGCATTCAACGATAAGCAAAAGTACTAAATTGACAAGTAAAAGTAGTCTTTTCTTGATTATCTGGAGCTATAACAGTCTGATTATCTCCTGAATAACCATCAAGAAAGCAATAAAAAGAATGACCAGCTAACCTTTCAAGCATTTGATCAATGAATGGTTGAGGAAAATGGTCTTTCTTTGTGGTGGCATTGAGCTTTTTATAGTCAATACAAACTCTCCAACCTGTTTTTGGATACAAGTGGGCACTAGTTCATTCTCTGCATTCTTTATCACAGTAACTCCAGATTTCTTTGGTATTACTTGAACCGGTGAAACCCAAAGACTATCTGAAATTGGATAAATGACTCTACAATCAAGAAGCTTAATGATCTCTTTTTTTTCATAACTTCCATCATTGGAGGATTGAGTCGGCATTGAGCCTTCCGAGTTGGTTTAGCCCCATCCTCTAGAAGTATACGATGCATGCAGGTTGTAGGACTTATTCCCCTAATGTCGGCCAAAGTCCATCTAATGGCTGTTTTGTACTCTTTCAACACCATAACCAAATTATCCTCCTCTAATGTTGTGAGTGTTGAGGAGACTATGAATGGAAAAGTCTCATTGTCTCTCAAGAAAACATACTTCAAATGATTCAATAATGGTTTAAGCTCAGGAGGGAATGCCTGAATCACTAAAGGTAACAACTTGTTAGTAGAAACGAAAATTGGAATTGGAAGAGGAGGCTTACCAATATGTTGTGGCAAAGACTCAAGGGCAACCACCATATCAAAAAAATTTGCATGATCAGGCTTGGCCATATTGGTTTTTAGTCTAATTCCTTCGGCAATGGTTGTCTCAAGTGCATCGCTTTTTAAGCATTCAAGATATTCTTGTGCCAAAGAATCAAATACATCAATAGAAAAAACAAGAATGATCATCAATAGGATACCTCATAGCTTCAGAATTATTAAAGTCAATGACATCGCCATCAAATTCCATTATTAACGTCCTCGTGAACACATCTATCTTAGTTCGAGCTATTTTCATGAAAGGTCTTCCGAGTAATATTGGCAATGGTGTAGAGTGGGCTGAATCCTCCATCTTAAGCACATAAAAATCTGCTGGAAAGATCAAGTGTTTAATCTACACTAAAACATTTTCCAAAACTCCTTTCAGGTATGCATTAGATCAATCAACTAATTGAATAATAGCACCATCATTTTTAAGCTTTCCTAGATTCATAAATGCATAAATGGAGTAAGGCATGACATTAATTGAAGCACCTAAATCTAACATAGCACGTTCAAACTTGGTATTACCAATAACACAAGGGATCGTGAAACTAAGTGGATCTTTGCATTTAGGTGGCAGCTTTCTTTGCAAAACTGCAAAGACATTTTCACCTACCCGTACCACTTCTTTTTCTGAGATCCATTTTCTTGTTGTACAAAGCTCTTTAAAAAATTTAGCATACTTTGGAACTTGCTTTATTGCATCAAGAAGCGAGATATTAACTTGTATCTTTCTGAAGGTTTCTAAGATGTCTTTTTCACTTTCTTCTTTCTTAGATTGCATAAACCTGCGAGGAAAAGGTACATTTGGTGCAATAGGGTTAGAAAGAATTGAATTTGGACCAACCTTACATGAATTGGGTGGCATAGGGGCTTTAGAAGGCTGCAGCAAGGTTTGTTCCTTCCTTGTCGTGGCCTTGTCATCTTCTTCTTCTTCGAGCAGCAGCTGTTTGTCCTATTTTTTGTTTTGTTTGGACATTTTTGGATTAGTTCCAATCTCTTTACCACTTCTCAAAGTGATAGCTTCAGCGATTTCAAAATCTCCCGTTAAATTGACAATAGTTGAGCTAGGAAGTTCACATTGTTCTCGAATTTATCCCATGAAATTTGTCCAAGCTAACTTTTCAATTTGACAATCTATTTAGCTTGGTTTTCTAGATCCTGAGTCAAAGAAGCACAATAAATATTTAGTGTTTGAAGAATTTTAACATGATCCATTGACATACTTGAGTTTGGTTGGAATTATTGTGGGAGAGATTGTGGTGGTTGGATGTTTCTTGAATAAAACTCGAGGTTCTTGCCAATATCCTTCTTGTTGAACTTGTTGAGGTTCCATCCACATAAAATTTGAATGATCTCTCCCACTTAGATTGTAAGGGTTGGAAAACATGTCGTTCCTTGATTGATTATAGCCTTAATAACCTAAGCATTGACATTATCCCAACCTTCATTCTCAATTAATTGAGGATGTTGATTAGTTTGATATCCTTGCCTACATGACACACCAATATAGCCACACTTTGCATTGTGGACCTTTCGATATACTGCAACATAAGAGAAGTAAGATTCGCCATTTGAGCTTGAAGATTAGCAATTGCCATGTCTTGCTTTTCTAGTACTTGAAATCAAAGAAATAAAACTAAATCAAATATCAAAAGAAAAATCAACAAAAAACAAAGTGATTAACAATATTACTAATCCCTGGTAACAGTGCCAAAATAAAGCGTTATAAAACCTTTTCGAAAATATAATAACCGTCTGGTGATGGATCCAAAGTGAGCGTACGATGTGATGTGAACATACATGTGAAGCCTGGCCCTGGCCTGGGCAAATTAAACCGTGTGGTAGAAACTAACACACAAATTAAACCCTGTAATTTATGCAATCGTAGTATGAGTAAGTATGGATCGTTCTGTTATGGGGATTATAAGGGATACTAATCAACACAAATTAAACTTATAAAATTGAAAACCAAGTTAAACTAACTTCAAAACAATGACTGGTGGATTTTGGATGAATTTAATTAAAATAAAAGTAAATGGTAGCAAGTAAATTAAGTTGTGAATGAAATATGGATGAAATGATAGCTTAAGGATTCTGCTCCACACATGAATCATATGCATACAAATCAATTTTTAGTTATTCTTCCTATAAACCATGAATGACAATGCCTCAAATTAACTGTGAACAACACTAACTAACTCTCAGATTTTCCTAAGTTCATTGAATTAGACTCAACGACGCAACCAAATTATTCTTCTCAATTTCCCTAACTATGAAAAGCATGATAGAGATACATCTCAAAGATCATTAAGTTATGTGAAAATCATAAGCATTGACAAAGCATATGAAAAGCATGATACTCCTGCCAAGAATTTACTTAACTCAATCATGACTAGTGACTTTTACTACTTACAAATATAAGTTCATAACGATTAGGTGGAATTTCCTTATATTCTAGCATCAAATCCCCATATACAAACTAAGTATGCATCCTTAATAAACATACAAGAATAAGTTCTATATAAGGCCAATAAGTAAATCGCATTCATGTTTGATGAAACAATAACTGGATGTAATCAATTTATATAAAACATATGATCATGGCTTCGAATTCACCTCTAACTAAAAAGAAACTTAGTTACACATGTTCATCATAACTAATAACCAATCTAAAAGAAACATTGAAACTTAAAACAAAGAGAGAAAGAACTCTAAAAATTCCAACAACTTCAATGGATGAATGGTAGGCGCGACACATGATAAGCTCATATTTATATATATTTTACATCAAATTCACTTGTCTTTTCTTAGTTAGTTCCTTATATTTTTTAGCTATTTACCTTGTTTTTGTGTTTTATAGGATTTGTCAAGCAAAAGCTAAGTAAAATGCTTTTGTCAAACTCTCCCCCTTTCATTAGTGTGGCTTAGAGTAGAAATATCGCATGTAATGAGATAAAAATAATGGTAAATGTGAAGTAGTCTTGTGGGTTTTGATCTTCAACTATAGCCGATAGGTTGATGTAGAATGCAATTCCCATACGATCCTGTCTAATTTATGTGATTGCATATGCATAGATGCCTCTGTGTTCTCGGATTCATAAGTGATTACATGAATTATTTACGGTTTGGTTTTAAACTTTAACAACATTTTCCAAGTTGATGTTTTTCGTTTCGTCTTTTTTGAGTGCAAAGAGTGACATTTTGTTCTGGTGCTTTACAGGAGAGTGCCTAGTCAAATAATGATGAGTTGCTGTTTGGAGCAATGTACCAACAGCAAGCCTCTGACCAGACATGCTTTATCTGGGCTTGCTGCAACGTTAGTGTTCATCTCTCAAACGAACCAGTATTTATTCGGATCTGAGTGGAAGGCCACACACGGAAGAAAGAAAGACAGGTGGGCAGTCAGAGAAGCACATGCACAAAGAAAAAAAGAAAAGGCAGCAAATGAATGTGGACAGGTTGGCAAGAAAAGAAAAGTCAAATAAAAAAAAATTAAAAAAAGAAAGCTGCCTTAAAAGGCAGTGAAGGCAAGCACATGCGGTAAAAAAAAAGGGAAGGCAGCTCACGAGGTTGCCTTTGTTTTTCGAGAGCAGCGAGAAGATTACAGAAGTGGCACAGATAGCAGAAAGGGGGCGACCCTTCTGTTTTGTTAGAAAGAGTGCATACTGGAGGCACAGAGGCTCGGCAAAAGAAAAGACAGAGGAATAAAAAAAAGGCAGAAAAATAAAAAAAGACAGAGGCAGCGCACAGAGGGGCGCACAGAGGCAGTGAACCAGGGAGGAAGATAGAGAGCTCACGGCACCCCAAGCTTGGCAAAAGAAGGCAGAGGAAGTCTTTGCACTCTCCTCTTTCGGTTTTATCTTCTCAAACTCATGTTTTCCTTATGGTTTAATTTAAGAATAATGCGTAACTAAATTCGTTTTGGCTAGAGGTTGATTCAAAGCCATGAATATATTTGTAATATGAATTGATTACCTTCAGTTGTGATTTCATGAGTTGTGAATTTAATTTGCTTAACTGCTTGATTGATAACTTATTCTTGTATGTTGATTAAAGATGCATACTTAGTTTGCATGCATGAATTTGATGCTAGAATATAAGGGAATTTCACCTAATCGTTATGAACTTATATTCATGAGTAGTGAAGGTTGCTATCCACAATCGAGTTAAGTAAATTCTTGGCAAGAGTATCATGCTTTTCATAGTTACGAATGCCTCGTCAATACTTATAGTTCTCATGAAACTTAATGATCTTTAACTGTATCTCTATTGTGCTGTTCACGTAGGGGACTTTTAGAGAATGTGTTGAATTGTTGTATGTGCTTTCCCATCCAATTCAATAACTTAAGGAGAACTTGAAGATTAAAAAAGTGCTATTCACGGTTAATCTAGAGTATTGAGATTTATAATTTATCAAAAGAACAACTGAAAATTGATTTACGTTGCGTATGTGTCATGTGTGGAGAGGAACCCTCTAGCTAGTCCATCACCCATCCATTCACCTTAATTTCATGTTTTTGTCAAATCTACAAGTTATTTAGGTTTAGTTTACTTCTCGTCAAAACTCAATCCCCCATTGTTAAGTTGTATTATTTAGTTAGATTTCATTGTTTTGAGTTATTAGAGTTTAGTTAAGTGGCTTTTTCCTAGTTTTGTGTTTTTGAGTCTTGTTTAATATTTTTAAATCAATTTAGAGTAGATTAGCAATCCCTCCTAATCCCCGGCCTAGAATGATACCCTACTTACATCTTTACTACAATTGTCAACAAGATGGTTTAATTTGTGTGTTGTTTTACAATGCATCAACACACCCTAAATCGGTGCAAGAATTTCATATATATATAGAGGACAAACGGTCAAATCCAATGAGGAAAAGGTTTTGGCATTTTAAATTATTTTCGAACTCTAAGAATCAAGTAGAAGGTGTTGTAATGTGATCAGAATTCCTACTTACAGATGGAGATAAGATAAGATAATGTTGGATAAGATAAGATAAATAGGATAAGATAATGTTCCTCTCCATCTAGGATTCCTCTTTCTTGTGTAATTCCTTGTCTTCCAAGCCTCAACTTTAATTTCTCTAGAGTTTAGCACATGTCTAACACCAAAAGCGTCCAGCCCATATGTTATCCACTCATGTTATCCAATCCTAGTCCAA
This sequence comes from Crataegus laevigata, assembly GCA_963580275.1. NCBI lineage: Eukaryota > Viridiplantae > Streptophyta > Magnoliopsida > Rosales > Rosaceae > Crataegus > Crataegus laevigata. The sequence goes on from OY756946.1 coordinate 14,013,590, forward strand.
AACTGCTCGAAATTGCTCCATTTAGCTATTTATTATCATCTTTACGAACTAGACCTACAACAATACGAAAATAACTTAAATTACCAAAATAAATGGAAATTAACTAAGTAAATGCAAAGAAATAAGATAACAAAGTCACATAAATATGCTTCTATGCTTCTATCACCAGTGTAGCACACGATGAGCAAATAACTTAAATACTATCATGCAACGGTAAATCAATAATTCACATTGACATAATATTAATCATGATCTTAAATAAAATCCCATAATAGTTCGCCTACCTATGCATCCCATAGGATTTAGCAAAATTATGTAAATTCCATCAATAGCTAATTTTTATAAACGTTAATATAATTATGGTGTGCATAGAAAATTCATTATTAAATATATAAATGGAAACTAAATAAATATGTAAAGATCCACTAAAAAATCATGTCATCAGGTCAAACCCGCCTCGTAGGCATCGAAGATCCTTGCAATGCGTTTCACCTAGAAATGAAATTGTTCAAATAAATATATAATGTACTAATGTAAATATGCATTTTCGTATACAATATGGCTAATAAAATAACTATTTTAAAATGATCAAAATAAAAAAAATAGACGATGAATTCAGGTTCAGCATGTCGATAAACCTGAGGATGGACCTCGGGATCCTCCACACGTCGCCACATGTGCAGCCACACACTGCATGCGCCATTCCCCGTGGCTCCTCACGCGCACCCACAAATCTGCGAGTACCATCGTACTTGCCTTCCGCACGAAGCCTGCAGATTTGCAAGTTGCAGCTCCAACTTTCAGAGCTCATTCCTAGCTCGATACCCAACCATTTTCAGTGTTCTGCCTATGAAATTGAAGCCAGTAATGAGGAGAATAGAATCTTACCATGATGGAGCCAAAACATGGCCAGAGACGGTCGGAAAAATGGCCCGAAAGTAGCCATATGGCCACTGTTAAATTTCCAGAAATCTAGAGAACTCTCGGTGTTGCTTTCGCGTTAGATCACCCCTAAAACATACTTTTAAGGTTAAGAACACTAATATGAGTTCCAAATAAGAAGGATTTAAGGTTAGGGGCCTCGAGGCTCACCATGATCAAGCGGACGTGAGTCCACTGGAAAACATGGCAATGGTGATGGCTCTTGAGCTCGGGGAAAAACTAATGATGCGAGGGAGGAAAAGAGGACACGCAGATGGTGGTACTGGTGGTCCATCATGAATCATACCAGAAAGAAAGTGCAAATGGTGGTTGTCTCCTTGGTACCCATGTGCACAGTGAGTTTGAGATGAGAGAACTGAGAAAGTTAAAGGGAAAAAGAGAGTGTGTGTGACAAATGGGAGAAAGATCAAGAAGATAGGAGACACAAAAATGGGATGTAGGCCCTATTGGCTCACAAAACGATACCACAAAAAGACAGACAGAAAATATCTTTCGTAAGTGTAAAATTACCAAATTTCTTAAAATCTTCGTTATAACTCCAAATTTGATTTTACCTACGCACACGCGTTTGCAGCATTGAGTACTACATAAATACGCTAAAAGAATGGTTATATGTCTCACTATATGATGGTCAACGAAAGTCAACATTCTCCCTACTCTTTTAAAATTAATAAAATCGTAAAATTAGGGACGGGTTGTTACAATACAGTAGTCCAGTTAACATATAACCATGCAAAACAAGAGAATGCAATATCAAAGATATAAGTCAGACTTTAGATGTATAAATTAAAACAAACACGCCTATTATACATTGATAACCTATTGGTTATAAGTTAACATAAGTAGCAACAACATAATTTAAAAAGCTTTCCCAAAAGGTTGAAAAAACAAGTTTGAAAAACTACAAAAGTACATCAAAACCTATGTTACGAACAACAACAAAAATGCTCAACTGCTATCCTCTGAAGGTTATTATTTCTCCCAAAAGCATCTATAAGGCTGCAAACTATTTACACCAAAAATCAGCCATTCATATCAACCATTCATAGCAAAATATTTACACTAGTCACTTCTCAAACCTGAACATAGTCTTCATTTAAATCGAATTGACGTTCAGGAAGTCCAACACTTTCAAAAGGTTTAATAAGGTCCTCTTCAGGATCCTCTTCATTATCAAACTCAGAATTGATGTAGATAACAGGTGGAGGAGTAACTGGTAGTACATGAATAGAAACTACACTATCAGATGGGTATTCTGGAATTTCTAGTACTTCTTGAGCAGTAACTTGAACTGGAACCTGAGCTAAGTTAACACCTGACTGAAGTCTACCTAAAGCTGTGACATGACTCATAACATCACCATAAAGGTTTTCACTGGACTTTATCAGGATACAGGATTATGTCTTAATGTTCAGTGACCTGTTTATATGCCTAAGTATTTTCCGCTGCATCTCTGGCCTATAAAACAATCTTTTGTGGTTGCTTTCGTATGTATCATACACCAACTCAATAAAGGCTTTATTACAAAGACAGGTTTGGTACATGTCTTCATCATAAGGCTCTAAACCATTGGGTCCCAACTTAAATTCGCCCCATGCATCATTACCATTTGCAGGATGCATCTAAACATCAAAATACAAGGTTAGTAATCACATAACAAATACACACATATAGTTAAATAAAACCTAGGGCTCTGATACCAAATTGTCATGCCCCAACCTAAGGATTAATGTAAACCTTTATTTAGAACAGGAATCGCACCTTGATTATAAAGCTTAGCTAATATAATTATGAATATGAAATGAAATATAATTAGAACAGGAATCACACCTACTAAGAGTTTTGCTCAACTACACAAAAGGTAATAGTCACTACCTTAGATTCCCGAATTTCTTTCCAACAATCCGACTTTACTTTCAAATCATGAATAATTACCATGTTTCATTTGCTTTTCCATACAACAAAGATAATTATAAATCCACATTCTAGCTAAATTACATTTCAAACATTTATACTCAACTAACATTCAGAAACAATATTCATATTCAAATTTCATTGAATATATATCGAATTTGTATGTGTACTTAAGTAAGCAATAATTAGATTAAGGGTAAATTACACAAAACTACCTCAACTATGGGTCGAATGACACTATCATACCTCATCTTTTAAAAATAACAATGTCATACCTTATGTTACGAATTTGTGCCAAAGTCAGACCTTCGTTAGTTTTTCTGTTAATTTCTCTGTTAAGTGCTGACGTGGCTAGAGATGAGGCCCACTCACTAATCAACTGGATTTAAAAATAATTAAATATTAAAAATTAAAAATAAAATTATTTTTAATATAAAGTTTGTGGTTAAACACTTATTTTGGTTACTAACTTGTGTTACTTGTATTTATACTTTCGGTTGTACTTTTGTGTTTTAATTAGGTTCTTCGGAGGAACAAAATTAATCGAATTCAAGTTAGGGAATTCTGGGAAACCTTATATATATATATATATATATATATTAATCTAATTATTGCTTACTTAAGTACACATACAAGTTTGATATATTGAATGAAATTTGAATATGAATATTGTTTCTAAATGTTACTTGAGTATAAATTTTTGAAATGTAATTTAGCCAGTGGGTGGATTTATAATTATCTTTGTTATGTGGAAAAGTAAATGAAACTTGATTATTGGAAAGAAATTGGGGGATCTAAGGTAGTGATTATTAGCCTTTATATAGTTGAGCCAAACTCTTAGTAGGTACTAGGTCTCAGTTGAGTCCACATTGCACAGTTCTTTTAGGGTAATTCAAGACTGGAAACTAAGAGTTTAGGCAAGAAGACTAACAAAAGGGGAGTTCTAGAATGTTTAGGGATGAGGGTTAGTTCATATACTTAAACACTCGGGATCAAGTGGTATAAGTACAAAATGAGACATATGAGGTTTGGATGTTTAGTTATGTGGATTAATGGGTATAGTTAAGGCATTTGTATTGCATCCTTACCAATGACCAAAATATCGATAATATCAGCGAAATATCGCCGATATTATCGTTTTTTTAAGGTCCCGATATTTTTTTACTTATCTTTTAATTATCGTCAAAATATCGCAATAATATTTATAATATCGCGATATTTTGGATATTATCGCGATATTATCCAATGAGGTAAGGATGGCTGGGCCTCTGGTCCTTTTTATAATTCTACACCAGCTTGACGAGGTCGGTTTTGGGCGATGTGGGACGAGGCCAATTTTGACGAAGCCGGACGGAGAGGCAGTTTTCGGCCAAACTACGACGAGTTAGACATCGTGTGAGGTACCATTCTCTTCGTCTCTTCGAGAACTACAATTTGCCTTTTCGTTTCACCCAATTTCGTTGAGTATTGAAGAAGTTATACTCGTTTGAATCTAACCCAGTTTTCGGCGATAAACCGTGGTCGTTTGGCCATTTTTCAGGTCATTTTCCGGTTAACTCCGGCCACCACTCGGTCCTCACTTGGTATGAACCTCTTCTCCACATTCGTAACTACATTTTAGCTTTTGAATCACTCAATTTGGTTAAGAAACGAAGAAGTTACAAAGCTTTGAAAATTGCCCAAACCTTCGGCCCCAAACCCAGTTTTCCGACGAGCACCGCCCCTTTCGAGGTGTTTTCCGGCCAAACCACGGCGATTTGGCCGGCGTGCAGGGTATCAATCTCTTCATCTCGTCGAGTACTACAACTTTCATGTTTGGATCACTTAATTTGGTTGAGTAACGAAGAAGTTATGGACGTTCAAAGTTAGAGTAGAATTCCGGCCGAACTCATAAACCGTGGTCGTTTGGCCATCTTTCAGGTCATTTTCTGGTAAACACCAGCCGCCACTCGGTCCTCACTTGGTATGAACCTCTTCTCCACATTCCTAACTATATTTTAGCTTTTGAATCACTCAATTTGGTTAAGAAACGAAGAAGTTACAAAGCTTTGAAAATTGTCCAAACCTTCGGCCCCAAACCCAGTTTTCCGACGAGCACCGCCCCTTTCATGTTTGGATCACTTAATTTGGTTGAGTAACGAAGAAGTTATGGACGTTCAAAGTTAGGGTAGAATTCCGGCCGAACTCCGGCCTTCTTCTTCCTTGGGTCCGGCGACCCATCAACCTTAGGCCCTTTGGGCCGTTCCTGCCAAGCCCAAAACCTGGGCAGCCCCAACCCATTTCTTTTTCCTTTTCTGTTTTTATTTAAATTGTTTAAAATGCCTTGGGCCATTTTAATTTGGGGCCTTTGGCCCGTTCCCTTTTTAAAACACCAAGGGGATTCGAACCCCTCCCATTTTACTCCTTTAACACCTTGACCACCATATCACTTATGTTCTTGTGAAAATATGCTAAAATATTTACATATTTTCTACACTCACAATGTTTGCCAGCTCGCTATATAATCAACTTAAATCAGTTAAATCCATCATGCAATGCATTTCCTTCCAATTTTTTGTGATAAACTAATAGATAATTGACTAAATAAACATCCTGCAAAGTTTCAATAAAAATTTCCAACTTTTTCTTACAATTTCCGTGGTTTCCATTGAATTTTTATCGATATCGATATTATCCCGATATTTCCGTCGATATTTCCGTGTTTCCGAACTACCGATATTTCCGATATCATCGATATTTTATACCTTGATCCTTACACATCATTTTGATATTTTATTTTAATCTTGCTATGTTAATTATACTCTATAATTTTAGTAATGAAGGTATAGGTCCCTACTAAGCTTTTTAAGCTCACCCTAACTAAATTTTGCAGGTACGGAACCAGAAAACTAGAAGTTTACTTAACTTGTTGCCTGTTGTGTAACTGTGTATGAAGAAATATAAAGATGAGCTTGTTAACTTTGCTCTCTATTTTGAATAAAGAGCTACTCTTGTAGTTCATAAGTTGTAATTTTGGTTGAAACTTTCAATAAATGATATGTTGTTCAGTTGAATTTTATCCCAAGCAAATTATACGCTATTATTTTCTATTTTATTTCACATTCTTAATTATATTAGCTAAGCGTTATAATTGAGGTGTGATTCACATTCTAAACCAAGGTTTACATTAATCATGGCGCTTGGTTTAATGCCCTACTTAATACTGGCGCTTGGTTCTTGGTTCCCTCTTTTTCCTCTTAGATACTTGTAGGGTGCAAATGATGATGAAATCTTTAGTCTTGTGGCAAAACCTATGACTATTAGACTTCTCCTTACTTTGGCAACTTAGTATGATTGGTTTCTCAACCAACTGGATGTGAGTAATGCTTTCTTGCATGGTACTCTTACAGAATCTGCCCTTTCGCAACAATCTTCTAGTTTTGAGGATCCTACAAATGCTGCCCATCCCTAATTTTACATTTTATTAATTTTAAAAGAGTAAATTGATGAAAATGCCCATAGAGGCGAGGAAGTTGACTTTCGTTGACCAGCATATTGTGAGACGTATGAAACATTCTTTTAGCATATCCTCGTAATGCTCGTCAATACGAACGCGTATGCGTAAGCAGAATCAAAGTCAGAGCTACGATATAGATTTTACGGGCTTATAAACATGAAGGGCGATTTGGTAATTTTAAGTGAAAGATATTTTGTGGCTTGTTTTGTGAGCCACGTGGAGACCACACCCTATACCCCTCCCTCACTCCCATATCCCCCTCATTTTTGGAACAAACTCTTTCTCTTTCTCATTTCTTTATTTTCTCCTTCACCTCTCTCCCGCTCTAACTCTCTCCCTTTCTGAAAATCACATATCATCACCACTTAGTTTCAAATTGGTACGAATGTTTTCTCCTCATCTTTAGCTTCATTTTCATATAAAGATCGTCAATTTTGGTTAAGAATTAAAGAAGTAACAAATGTTTAAAGTTTTCCGATGACCTCTGTGACTTTCAGGCCATTTTCTAGCAATCTTTGGCCACCTTTTAAACTCCAATCAGGTACAATCTTGTTCTACACTTTCCTAGCTTCGTTTTGATACATTATGAGACAATTTTGGTTAAGAAACGACTAAGATATCGCTATTTAAAGTTTACCCATAAAATATAGTCATTTCTGTAGTTTCCGACCGGCGACAGAAAAAAAAAAGAGGCCAAACCAGGATCCAAACCCATAACCTATTGACCTAGATCCGACCTGGTCCATTTCAAAATTTGGAGGGAATATTCCGTTAACTTTCCAATTAACTTTAACAGAATGTTTTGTCTGAGGATGGAATATTCCGTTAAAGTTAACTATTGACCGTTAGTTGACTTTTGTTAACTTTTTTAAAATTTTCTTGGAAACCTTTCTAGACTAATTTCGACGCTCCAAGTCCATTTTTGGCATCCATTTAGTGAAATTCTAAATTTTTAACATAGTTGACCGCCAGGGCGGCTCAGTTAACTTTTTAGGGTTAACCGTTAACTTTTTACAAAATTTGCCCATGACCCTTTTTAGCTTATTTCAATACCCTGATTCCAAATCCACACTCCGTTTCCCTAAATTTAATTGTCTTAGTGGAGTTTTACTAATGGAACCCATTATTATGCTTAGGTGCGATTACTATCGAAAACTCCAACTACTTTAGTTCGAACGGCTGCCACCTCGCAAGTATCTGTGAGTGGGTCTTTGCTTTTAAATATTATATATTTATTTAGTCTCCATTTGTACATTTGAAAAAGAATTTCCTACGTATGCCTAGATTAGACTAATGTTTATAAGAATTAGCAAAATGACGGAATTTATGAAATTGTTTTGAATCCTGCGGGATGCACAGGTATGCATACTATTATTGGATGCTTTAATTATATTTGCAGCCATGAATAGTGTTATGGTTAATTAGAATTATTAATTTACCATTATATGGTCATAATTATATTATCTGCTCATCGTCTGCTACACTGGTGTTGTACTCCCAATGGTATATGTCTTATTCTAATTTTATTGTACTTTACTTATGCTCTAACATCACTTGTGAAATGGGTTTATTTTCACTCACAAGCGCACTCTTCCATTTATGCACTTTTAGGTTTAAATTTATTCACATATTCCACACCAGAACACTTTATGGCTTCATCACCCTCCAGGTGTCTGCCAGTACAGCTCGATTCGGAGTCCAGGAAAACATTACGGGTCGAGATGTATCAGTTTGGTATCAGAGCATAATTTTGGCCAGTATTGCATTCATCACACGCGTGATGTAAACATTCTTGGTTTTTGAACTTAATGTCGAATCTTACAAACTCGTCAAGCATGAAAAATGTATTTGCTTTTCTACGTTTTGGGTAACTTGAACAACTTATTGACCTTCTAGAAGAACATCTTGGTGACGGCCTTTAGACTTAAACAAAGAACCTCTCTGCCAAGGAAAAATCTCGATTTGGAATGAATTGTTGGCCCTGACGCAGGGTTAATGTATCGATAGTTGTGTACCATCGAAGATTTACCCATTAATTACTATCCAGTCATTATTACTATCCCTTCTATGATAGGAAATCAGATATAGTTTTTATTCCTTGGTAGTACCCATTAGAATACCAACTATTTGAATTCCTACGAAGTTTTACTTTCGCCGAGATTTCCAGAAATGCCTTAAGCGACCGTCTGGTGCTAAAGTTGTAGCACTCAATGAAAGGACATCTAGGGGACAATCACCGTTTGGTCCCCGATAATACTAATATTCTCAAAGTTAGTTATAATTTCAGATCTTTAGGAGAAAGATTGAATCTCATTAAACCTGTTTTGAAGTATGTTATTAGCAAATTCCTTTTTCCGACTTTTGAACACTCCAACCAATACCAGTTCCCAGAACTTCTTTTGGTGTTGTACTCGTCATTTCAGTGAGTATAGGCATCGAAGTATAAGTTATTATACCTACAGTTAATAGAAATCCCCAAAGTAGTAAGTCTTTTTCCTATAATTATGAAACCACCTCATAAGATCAATTCCTAACCAATCGTCTGAAACAATCCACCTGAGTGGGCTCTAACATCTAATCAGCCTACGATGGCGCTATAATTGATGATATTATCTAATATCCAGAAGTTGTTAACCAGTATTCAAGCGGTACGACTTCTGATACCAGACACATGCTAGTATATGGGAGTGATACCTTTGTGCCAAAATGCCTATTCACAGGTTCAGGGTAATGAACAATACAAAAATATCTTAAATGTGTTAATTAGCGGCGTGACTGATAGACTGATTAATAATGATTACCTAAGTCGAAGAAATTAAAATCGTGGAAACTTAGGAGCAAACCTTTTAGGAGGACAGTAAACTCGCAGTTGTGTTAATTGTTTAACCCATTTAGGTAACCAGTACATTCTCGACCATTCATCCTTATGGTCACTTCCACCGACAAACACTATAATTAAAGCACGAGTTAATTTCCCACTGTAAGAGCAATTTGAGTATCGAGAAAGCCATGAAAACCTATTAGTATGTGTCATAAGGAAAAGAAGTAGTATGGTACAGTTGAAGAATGAATATCTTTGGCTTCATTTCCCAAAATTGTACTGGAGATATCACCAAATTGTGAAGTGAAGTACACCATCGACCCACTTTCTAGTATTACACCAATTTTCCTTGCTTCATATTGAATAATTCAGACGTCATTGAGAAACTTAGTTACAAAGTTTACTGATTAGGAATTTACCCAACTAGGAACCAAAAACCCATTCGTGAAGGTGAAAGACTAAACCTTAGGAACGTACCTAGATTTTAGCAACTCAATCAGGTAACGAAATTGATATGAAGTGAAACAATCTGCCAATTGCACAAATCCTTATATGAAGTAAAACAATCTCTCAAAGCTTGGTATGATAAATTACATGGTGCTTTATTATCACTTGGTTTTATTGGATCTCAATCTGATCACTCTTTGTTGTAAAAAGGGATCCTACCTTGTTATTCATTATTGTCTATGTTAATGACATTCTTGTCCTATTGTCACTTGGTTTTACTGGCCCTTCATCTCAAGCTTGTGGACAAGTCATTTCGCAACTAAATACTCTATTTCCTATTAAGACCTTGGTCCCTACATTATTTCCTTGGTATTGAAAACAAGAGATCTTTAAAAGGTATTTTCAACTCTCAAACCAAGTATACTCTAGATTTATTACAAAAGGTAGACATGGATGGTGCAAAATATTGTGTCATTCCTCTCAACATTCTTCTCTTATTTTGGAAAATCCTGTCAAGTACATATCATTAATAGGTGCTTTACAACACCTAACTTGGACTAAACCAGATTTATCATTTTTTGTAAATCTTGTCTGCCAATTTATGCATAGTCCAAGACAATCTCATTTTCAAACAGTCCAGATAATACTAAGGTATCTCAGATGGTCTATTGATCTTCGTCTCTGGTTTTTAGAATGTTCCATAAGTCCTTGCATCAAAGCATTTTCAGATGCAGACTGGGTAGACTACTCTATTGACAAAAGTCCACCGGAGGCTTCTACATATTTCTGAGAAATTTCACAATCAGTTGAAGTGCTAAAAAACCAACAGTGGCAAGAGCATCAACAGAAGCCGAATATAGATCATTGGCTAACACTGGTGCAAAAATCTCATGGATTTGTAAGTTGTTGGTGGATATTGGCTTCAAACTTCCATATTCTATTCAATTATGGTGTGACAATATATCATCCATTTCTTTGGCTAAAATTCCTCTCTTTCATGCTTGAACCAAACATGTCAAAATTGATCACCATTACACAAAAAGGTTTTAGCCAAAGAAGTCTCGATTCATTTTGTCTGTACACAAGATCATATTGTTGATGTACGTACTAAAGCTTTATCCAAGCTCAAATTCCATTTTCTACAAGACAAACTTTCTCTTCGAAGACCTTACTCAGTTTGAGGGGGATATTAAGGGGTAGTATTATAAATCATTATGTTGGAGATAAATCTTAATAATATTCAGCTTGTTATTTTGGTTACGTTAGTTGTTAATTAGTGAGTATTCGGTTTTATATTACAAGTGTGTAAATGAGTTGTCTATATACTCCAGATGTAATCTTATTCATTTGTTCATTCAGTGAATCATATTTTCCCAATAAAGATTACTTGTGCTCCAAGTAACAAGTTACTTGAGAGCTAAGTGATTCCAATGATAATCCATTGACATTCACAATAAGATTTTACACAAACCAGATCTAATGGATAGTATGCTCAGAGGCCAATGCTTTAACTTTTACCTACTAACTTGTTACAATAAAATAATCCAATGACTAAACAAAAGAAAGCACGCGCAGTATACAGAGTACACAAACAGCAGAAAGAAAAGGAAATGAAACTGAGAAGCAAAAAATAATCAAAGATATATAAAAAGTTGTTAAAAATTATCAGCTAGCAGCCTACCAGATCACCAGAGGCAGCAGTAGAGAAACCCTAAAAAAATGAAAACCCTAAATAGCAACCCGTGCTTGTGCTTCACACAAAGTGATCCAGATGAATCTTTATCATGATCGCCAGTGGCAGTGTCATCCTCTTTGGGATGGTCGAAACTGGCGGGAACAATGGTATCTGGGACAGAACCATCATCATTGTCGCCATCACCTGCAGACTGCCGGCCGGGACCGCTTGCTGGACTTGGGGACTGAACGGCTGGGTTCTGTAAACTCTTTGGCAACCCTTGTCCGTGAGAGACGGTTATCTTAAAGTGCTGTCCGTTCTTGCATTGCTCGCCATCATAATCCCCTGAAAAGAAATAGTTCATCCCTTCTCTTACCAAAGGCACTGCCACTGAGACCTCATGTATGGCCGTGTTTGACGGGTCCGCTGCCGACCATTGCATCGTATCGTTTTCTAGAGCATCGTTATAATCGCACAGCTTGTACGTTGTCAAGTTATATGTTTGCACAACCGAGTGGTTGGTGTCCGTATTAAAAACTGCAAAACAAGTACGTCTATAATCAACACTTTAGTAACCATATATAAAGTTGAGCGAAGCTATATTGACTAGGATAATGTGCATGCTCTTTTTCATAACCAATGTTCAAATTTTCTCACAGTAAACTATTTTAGATTGAATTAGAATATTGTTCGAATAAAAGAAACACTTCACCAAAATTAATGCATAAACATATTATTTTATTTCCCGACCGAATACAATCAAAAGATTTTTGTTCTTGTTGTTCATAATTACCAGAATATAATATTCTTCAGGTATTATATGTAGCAGTTGCAGCCCTACAGGACACTAATTGAATTATTATATGTTATAAATAAGCATATCAAAGTGAATGTGTCAGCTCTGGATTACCAATGACTGTACATTCTATTTAAACATCCTGTCTTCGTTTGTACATTCTATGTAAAAAATTTACCAATTATGTTTTTGTTGAGTAAACCAATTTTTTAAAAATAATTTTTCTACTAAATCACTTCCAAAAAATTTATACACACACACACATATAGTTTCTACGTAAAGATCATCTTATTTTCAATGCATAGTTCAATGATCCGAATTGTTCATTTTTAAAATTTCTTTTAATAATGCCAATAATCCGCTAAACCAACAATTGTTTAGTTGTTAAATTGTCCCGGCATTTTCATTGATTTTGTGTACATTTAGGATTTGAATGAAGAAAAATTAGTATCCGGTTCCTAGTTACTAATGTTCATTGACCGAGACCTTATTAGTTTTCAAATTTTGATTGAAGTCCCTAGCATTAATGTGATAATGAATTTACATGTTTATTGCATACTTTTTTAAAATAAAAATTAATAATTGATTTAGGATTTTAATAGTCACACCTCTATTAAACTCCTAATTAGTTTTCAATTCAAACATTTCCAAAATAAAAAAGAAAAAAATTAGAATAAGTTTGTACCCATTAGTTTTTTATAAAATGATTCTCAATTTTTTAATCTTAAAATGTACCCATTCATATAATTTTTAATTTTTTAATCTTAAATGCACCCATTCTTAAATATACCAATTTGTTATATGTAAAATGTACCCTTTTTTAATATAAAATGTACAAATTTTTTATATTAAATGTACCCAATTTTTTAATATAAAATCCATTAAAAAAATTTAATCCATTTTTAAACTTATATGTGTACATTCTTTTTTTTCTGTTGATTTGAGACTGTATTTATGTCAAGTTGAATCGAAGAAATTTACTAATGTTATTAAGCTTTATATCTTTCCTTTTTTTCTTTTTTTGTGTTTGGAAGAATGTATCCACGTTTTGGTACAATAATTTTATTTTTATTGTTAATTTTTTATGAATGTACCCATATATATACACACTCACACACACAATATAATAGAGAGTATAATTTATATTTTATTATTTTTAATCCCACAAATTATGGGTTATATTTTAAAAATCATTAATATAAGCACATACAAATTTCAATTTTTTTATTTTTAATTTAATAGTAACTTACTGTAAGATCCCACATTGCCCAAGAGTGAGGATCCTATAAGCCTTAAATGTACATTCTCACCTCCAATTAGCACGAGGCCTTTTGGGAGCTCACTAATTTTGGAGTTCGTCGAAACTCCGAAGTTAAGCGAGTTCGAGCGAGAGCAATCCCATGATGGGCGACCCACTAGGAAGTTCTCGTGTGAGTTCCTAGAAACAAAACTGTGAGGGCGTGGTAGAAGCCCAAATCGGACAATATCGTGCTATGGCAGAGTCGAGCCCAAGAAGTGGTCGAGCCTAGGCGGGGATGTGACACTTACACTATTATATTAATGTCAGGAACTTCGATAAAAAACTAAAAACAGATTGCATAAGAACTTTAAATATGAACAACTTCGATCACTAAAATACATTATGAAAAATGAAAATAACTTTAATAAATATATATGCACGAATATAATATATATAGAACTCCAATACTTAATTGGACCAGAATAATTTAATAGGTTTTGACGTGGTTAGTGAGAGATTTTTTAATGTCTTAGAAATACAGTTTGTTATATTACGGTCACTATATAAATGATGAGATATTTATTTTAAAAAATTAATAACTTAAAAATAAAAAATTTCTCTGCTTATATAATGACACTTGATACCAGTTATGCTCGCCCACAATGAAAATTTTCTATTGATTGGGGGGATAATCAAAAGAACTGAAATCAAGAGAATAAAATGGTGGTTGTACTAGTACACTAATGCATGTGCCATATGATGTGTTGGCTAGTTAGTAGGGAACTAAAGGAAGGGCACTATGCGTCGGTGGTGGTGGTTTCGGCCACACGTATATACATGGTTTCACAGAAAAGTCTGTGCACTTGATTGCAACTCTAGTTTTGGCTACACGTGGAAGTACACTACACATGGTAGTTTTGTTTAGGATATGCTTTTCTTAACGTGTCTTTGAACTTTGCTTTTCCACTAACCTCCATGCTATGCTGGGAGAGCAACGTGAGCCACTACCATCTTCTACGGATTGGGTAAAACTTTTAAGGCAAATTTGTACTTTGATGGTTGATGTGGTGATTTTATTTACGTTGCCCATCAAAATGAAATTGCCTAGTTATTTTCTTAAATAACAATGAACTTTTTTTTTAATCAGAAAGATTCACAAAGATATTTTGATTTCCACCAACTTTACTAACTTTGAAGATTAGTAGAATAAATTTCTCAGGAAATAAAAATTTAAAAAAAAAATATTACCGTACAACACCTCAAATTCTTTAATTTCTTCACACGAAATATAGACAAACTAAATAAAGAAATATCTCAGAAAAAGGATACTCAAGAAACGATGAACGCATCCATGACTGCCTTTTATTACTTATTGTAGAGAAATGCAAAAATAAACATAATTTGGGAATGATGAAATACTTTTTGAAGCTTTAACAATAGTTGTTAATATTCTATAATTATCAATGGAGTTAGAAAAAAATAATAAAATAAAATCGTAGAGAGTTTGGAAATTTGAGATTAGGTAACAATGGAGATCCATGGAAAGCAAAACAAGGGTGTTTAATTATGGAAGGAAAGAGAAAGAAAAAAAAAAGGAAGGAAGGTGGTGCTTACTTAGAAAATCTCCCAAGCTGAATGTCTTGGCCTCAGCCCATTTCTGATAGTTAACAGCTGCGTACCAACCGGAAGAGTCCCCCACTGTGTAATTCTTGTAACCTTCAACAACTGATATTCCTGAAAACGAAAACACAAGAGGAAGAAGAAGAAGAAAACACAAGCTGCTGCTGCTGGACTTTCTCTGTAGGAATATTAATAACTCCATTATCCTTATTGGAGTTTGTGACAATTAACAGAGAGAACCCAACTGATGGATTAATTGCAGGCCAAGTGATGACTGACGAGAGAGAGAGGCTAAGGTTTTATTGAAGAATAAAGGGTATCGATTGTATGTAATGTTTGTAATAATGCCAGCTAGCTGCGGCCAGCAGCTGGTGCGTATAATTGTACGTATATGACCTTAACTTTTCTTGGTCTCACTCTCTTGCCTTTCTGTCGGTTCCAAATTCCAATCCCAAGTCTCAAGTAATGTATGGTGCGATGTTGTATTTGTTTATTTGGATTCCAAGTGAAAAATTATTGCATAATTAATATAAAATTATATTTGACTTGTATTGTGTGGTTTTGAAAAGGATCCAGGAATTCAGGGATATCATGATTATGACCGTTTATTGTACATTGTATGATCAATTTTCGTTAAGTACTATTTAAAATGATTTATGACCGCACAATATACGATAAACGATCATTATCACGGAATCTCCTGGATCTCCAGAAAAAGGATCCAGCGAGGATCCTTTTCCTTTACTCAATCATGATAAAACTAGGGGTGTGTCATCCACACATCCATTTTTATTTCTCACACCCCCTTTTGTTAATTTATATATTTTGATATTCTTCAACTTATGTAATCCGACAGTTGAAAATTAAAAAGGTGTGTAAGAAATAAAAAATAGTGTCTGGATAGCACATTCCTAAAATTATCCATAGTTATTGTTGAGTTCGTAGTAGTAAAATACAAGTAGAAAGACTATGATGTATTGACAAAAAGTAACTCTTTTTTTTTCCTCAAATTGTATATAGTAGTGCATGATTAAATAATAATAGGTTTTTATCACAGATGGTCCTTAAAATTGAAATCGATCAATGTAGTCCTTAAAAATAGGTGTCGCAAATCAATGTGGTCGTTCCATCACAATTCTGTCAAAAATTCTATTATGTACTGATGTGACACATAAATGAGTCCCACAATCGTTTTTCTTTTTATCATAGATAGTCCTTGAAATTGACTCACACCATCAAAATGGTCCCTAAAATTAACTCACATCATCAAGATGGTCCTTGAAATTGACCCACACCATCAAAATGATCCCTAAAATTGAAAATCAGTCAATGTAGGTCCTAAAAATAGATATCTCAAATCAATGTGGTCATTCCACCATAATTATGTCAAAAATTTTGTTATGTGTTGATGTGGAACATAAAGGGGCTCACAAGTCTAACTAAATAAAAAAATTATTTTAGAAATATGTCTAATAATTTAATAATTAATTAAAAAAGTTGTCCACCCAAAAACTCAGCCCCGCAATCACCTCTGATCCTAACCCACACTCTTCTACCTCCATTTATGGTAGCCTTTGTCGTATTTTCTCTAGAAAAATAAATAAATCTTAGGACACTCATTTTCACACCCTTCATCGAATTGGACTTGGATCGAGACTACCCTTGGTGACAACTTGGATTGGTGACGACTTTTGTGACTCTACGGTCAATATTTGGGTGATCAACAACCTCACAACCTTAACCTTAAAGAGCTTGTTAGGCGGTCCCCCAGTGATCTTGGTGGCGCGGAGAATGGCGAGCTCTTCCTTGAGATAATCTCATTGTGCAAAGAAGTTTTTTGACAACTTTTGTAATTAATTATTAAACCCACATCAACAACATGACAAAATTTTTGACTAAATTGTAACAGTATGACACATTGATTTGCAACACCTATTTTCAGAGATTACGTTGACTGATTTTCAAGTTTAGAGACCATCTTGATGGTGGGTCAATTTCAAGGACCATCTTAATGGTGTGAGTCTATTTCAGAGACCATTTGTGATATGAACTCTTATATCTTGTGGGTCCCATTTATGTGTCATGTCAGCACGTAACAGAAGTGACACACCCGTACCCGAAAGTAGGGCATGTTGGCCGTCACGTGAGTGTGACGTAGCCAAGTGCGCTGTGCGGAAGCTAAGATTGATAACGTAGTACGAATTAATTAAAACCGAAGTCTAGCAACCAAAATAGGGATGTGTGCTAGAGATAATTCAATGCTTATACATATTCAGAGCGTACTAGGTCAGTGCAGTCCAGCATAAAATAAAAGAGTTATTTACACCATCGGTGCCCTACATATGTCAAATCTGTCAGAAAGGCCGAAGGATCCTCAGTTTTGCAGTTTGGCGACTCATGGCATCAACGTTTGGATTTGATGGAGTTCGCTTATAATAATAGCTTTCATTCTAGTATCGGGATGGCACCGTTCGAGGCACCTTATGGGAAACCTTGTCGTACACCCTTGTGTTGGTCAGAGGTTGGCGAAAGAGTTCTAGTGGGCCCTGAGATAGTAGAGGAGACTACTCAGAATGTTCAGATTATTAAGGCTAATCTGAAAACCACCCAAGATCGCCAAAAAAGAGAGTTTAGCAGACAGGCATGCTACTGACCGAGTGTATAATGTTGACGATTGGGTATTTCTTAAGTTATCGCCTTGGTGATTGGATCAAATTTATATATATATTTATATCAAATTCACTCGTCTTTTCTTAGTTAGTTCGTTATAATTTGAGCTATTTACGTTATTTTTATGTTTTATAAGAATTTATCAAGTTAAGAAAATAAAAATAGAATAAGTGAAGTTTTAATTAATAAATTCGTAAAGTCTACCGTACTCACTTATTTTCTTTGTTTATGTTTTCGATTCATATTGGAGTGTTTGTAATTAGGTTGGTTTATTTTTGAAAAATAAAATAAAAACAGAAATTCAAAGGTGGAAGGATTGGGTCGGTGCAAATGTAAAGAAAATGCAACTGGAAGAAAGCTGAAATAAAAAAAAGGAGCTGCCACAAGTGGCAGCGTGGAAAAGCAACATTAATCAAAGGTGCCAGTTTGTGAGTGCAGGGAGCACGAGAGGTGCGCAGCTGGAAAGCTGCCTTGGCAGCTGGAGAGCATAGGTGAAGTCGGTGCAAACTTAGGGGGAGCTGCTAAGGCAGCGTGGGAAATAATAAGGCTGCCAGCCTTAGGCAGCGATATAAGAGGGAGTGCGACAGAACCAGAGGAGGGAACGAAGCAGCAAGGGGAGATAGCTGCTGCCTCTTGGCAGCGAGAAGGCAATCAAGCCTCGGAGAGGCGCAGTCTAGAGGGAGAGAGCAGGAAGGAAGCACCGAGTGGTGCAAAGGACAGCTGCCTTGGAGTCGGTGCGGCAGCCAATTAGAGGAGTTGAGCTGCCAATTGGCAGCTTGCGGACAGAAGCTCACAGCTGCACAAGCAGCGAGAGAAAGAAAAAATAAATAAAAAAAAGAAAGAAAGGGGCAGTGGACAGAGGGCAGCGGGAGAGAGGGAGCTGCGTGAAGGCAGCCAATAAAAAGCTGCGGGACTAAGAAGGAAAAACAGAAAATTCAAGAGGCAGGGCTGCCTTTGGGTTCTGCATAGGGGCAGCGCACAGAACATACACGGACTGAAAGGAGAATTGGGAAAATAAAAGCACAGAGAGCTCACTCACGGCACTGCAAGCTTGGAAGGCACCGAGGAACCCTTTATCCCCATTTCGGTTTAATCCTCCAAACTTATGTGTTTAATTTCTGTTTTTAAATTATAATAATGTGTAATTAATTTATATTGGCTAGAGGTTAATTTAAAACCATGATTATATTTGTAATTTAAATTGGTAACTTCAGTTGTGATTTCTGAGTTGTGATTTAATTTGCTTAACTGCTTGATTGATAACTTATTTGTGTATGTTGATTAAGAATGCATACTTAATTTACATGCATGAATTTGATGCTAGAATATAAGTGAATTTCACCTAATCGTTATGAACTTATATTCATGAGTAGTGAAGGTTGTTATCCACAATCGTGTTAAGTAAATTCTTGGCAGGAGTATCATGCTTTTCATAGTTACGAATGCCTCGTCAATGCTTATAGTTTTCATGAAACTTAATGATCTTTAATTGTATCTCTATTGTGCTTTTCACGTAGGGGACTTTTAGAGAATGTGTTGAATTGTTGTATGCTGTTCATCCAATTCAATAACTTAAGGAAAACTTGAAGATTAAAAAAGTGCTGTTCACGGTTAATCTGGAGTGTTGAAATTTACAATTTATTGAAAGAACAACTGAAAATCAATTTAGATTGCATATGTGTCATGTGTGGAGAAAAACCCTCTAGCCAGTTCGTCGCCTTTCCGTTCACTTTTAATTTTATGTTTTTGTCAATTTGTAATTTATTTAAGTTTAATTTACTTCGTCAAAACCAAATCAATCCCCCCATTATTAAAATATTATTATTTAGTTAATTTTTATTATCTTTTAATTTACTTTCCGTCCAATTAAATTCCTAGTTTTTATTTTAAATTGTTTTCTTTGTTTTGAGTCATTTTTAGTGTGTTTCGAGTTTTTAGCTTAGTTTGTGTTTTCTAGAGTCTTGAGTTGTTTTGAGTCTTTTGATTTGTTTTAGTTTATTTGTTAGTTTTATTTTGAGTTATTTTAGTTAAGTGTTTTTATTTTAGTTTAGTGTTTTAAACTTTGTTTTTACGTTTTTAAATTATTTTAGAGGTTTTAGCAAGCCCTCCTAATCCCTGGCCTAGAACGATACCCTACTTACACCTATACTACATCTGTCAAAAAGAGGGTTAAATTTGTGCGGTAATAAAACCCCGTCAAATTTTTGGCGCCGTTGCCGGGGATTAGTAAATTTGCTAATCCCTTTATTTTTGTTTGTGTTTATTTTTATATTTGTGTTTGTGTGTTTTATTTTTGATATTTGATTTATTTTTCTTTCGTTAATTTTAGGTACTAATGGAGCAAGATATGGCAACCATTCAAGCTCAATTGGCGCAGCTCACTGCTCAATTGACTCATGATGCCGAACGGACCACAATGTCAAATGTCCCGACATTTGATGTGCCCTATGGGCAAGGATATCAGACTCATCAATATCCTCAATTTTCTGCATATGACGATAATTGGGGATATCAAAGCCACAGCCAATCAAGGGGCAATATGTATTCCAACGCTTGCAATTCGGATTGGAGAGGTTATTCAGATCAGATGTGGGATGAACCTCAACATTTTCAACAAGGTGGATATTGGCAGCAAGACGAGTTCTATTCCAGACCTATGCAGCCACCACAGCATCCCCCACAACAATTCCAATCAAATTCAAGTATGCCCGTAAATTATAATGAAATTCTTGAAGGACTAATTTCTTTGACGCAGGGCTCGCAAAAAGAAGAACAATTGCCGTCATCGGAAGAGTTCTATCAGTGGCCATATGAGCCACCACAGCCACCACAACAATCTGCCCAATTCAATTCAGGTACATCTGTGAATAATGATAATATTATTCAATTACTCATCTCTTTGAACCAGGAAGTAGAAAATCAAACCAAAGAGATGGGAGAACTGAATAATCAAATGGGGCAGATTGTGGAAGTTCTTCCTGAGATCCAAAGTGATATCCCGATTCTTGGTGCAATAAATCAAGTTCCAGATTTTGCTGAAACGTTCAAAGAACCTTGCACACCAAGAAGAAGGATTCAAGAGAATGAAGTGGCTGGAGACTTTCAAGAATGCATCCAAGAGGATGTAATTGTGGAAACAAAGGCCCGAGAAGTTGAGTTTGATGACACGGGACATGCCACAACCATCATCGTCAATCTGGCCAAGTGCAAAATCCCGGAAATGTTCAAGGGCGTAGTGTTTGTAATTGAGTTTAAGTCGGAGAAGGAAAGTAAGCCATCTTCTCCAATTTTATTTTTATTTTATACTAACATATTTCTAATTTTAATGATTCAGGCACCCACCCGAGAATTTAAACCATTGCCGAATCATTTCAAGTATCACCTCCCATTGAAAGATAAATTCCATGCTTTGGAGATGAGGGGATGTTAATGGAAAGATTCGTCCGGCTAAAGACGTTAAATCAAGCGCTTCTTGGGAGGCAACCCAAGCAATCAGATTTGCTTTCTTACACCTTTCTTTTCACTACTTTCATTTTGTTTTGCTTAGTTAATTTTGTTATTTGGTTGATTTTTGTTTAGTTTGTGTTTAAATAAATTAAGGGCAATGTTTATTTTTAGTGTGGATAAACAAGTCTTTTTGCATTAATTTACATATTTTGATTTACATATTTTATATTGCTTAAAATAAACTTTAAAAAAAAATTAAAATTTACATTAATTTACATATTTTGATTTACATTTATTTTATTTTGCTTAAAATAAACTATAAAAAAAAAATTTAAAATAAAAAAAAAATTACAATAATACGAAAAACTAATAGCAATTATTGGTTATTGGTTAGGTGGCGCCTCAGAGGTCGACGGAGCTCCAGGCAGACGAAGAGCCAGAGTTGGAATCTCCGGAGCCGGAACGCTTGGTGCTGCTCCAGAGGACGAAGGCAACATAAACCTCGGGAGTAGAGCCATGAACCTTTCATGATCGCTCTGAATCCGACCGTCCGACTCCTGCAGCTGGTCCAGCTTCCTCTTCATGCTGGTCGAGTAACTAGTTGCAAGCATGTGCAACTCCTTGTTCTCGTGCCTGAGTCCTCTGACTTCTTGCCGAAGACTGGCCACCTCCGCCATCAATGACTCCACCTGACGAGTTCGGGCAAGCAGGCGCTGGCCCATGTTCGAAACTAAGCCTGCACTTTGGACGCTGAGGGCCAGAGATTCCTGAACGGCCAGCTCGTCCGACCGCCTAGATAGCATCCTATTGTCCCTTGGAGTGAGCAGATTTCTGGCAATCACCGTAGCGGTGATTTCATTCCTCATCATTGTGTCCCCGACTGTAAGTGGACCATTGGGGGATATGAAGGATGGATTCCAAATATTGTTCGGAGAAGACGAGTCATCGTCTTCCCCGACATTCAAGTTTAGGCGACGGTCGGATGGGCAAGACATTTTTAGAGGGGGTTGAGGAAGAAAAGAGTTCGGAAAGATTAAGAGTGCAGAAGTGCAAAAAGAGTTCGGAAGGATTATGAGTGTTTACAGAAGGGAGTATTTTCAGAAGGAAGTGTTTGAGGGAGTTCAAGTGTGAGGTGGAGCAGAATTAGCGCCTCTATAAAAAGAAGTAAATCAAAGAGGCGCCCGCTCCTCAGAGGTGAAGACGCGTCCTCACGCAAATCGGAAAAGCTGGACGCTCCTTTCTCAAATGCCGGAGTCCTGTCTCAAAAGAGCCGTTTCCTTTCTCAAAAGCTGGGCTTGACTCAGCAATCACGTGGCTTCAGCTTTTCCAGTTTTGTCGTCGCTCTCACATGCGGTTTGGAGCTTTTTGAAAACCACGGGCCGCACCCGGATTTGAACCCCGGTTTTCAAAAGATCATCATTCCAGTTTGTCGTCACTCGTCGCATGCGCAGTCAGCTTCGCGGAAATTACAGACGCGTTGTCAGAAAGCGCGTAACGGGCACTGTTCATCCATCCACCGGCTGCCGACAAATAGTGAAGGAATAGTTCCGGTTATGAAGCCAAATTTCTATAAGTTTGACCTTCGCCTTCCACAGCAAAGGCACACCTTCTCAACCTCTCAACCTCTTAACCTCTCTTCATTTCCGATAATGTCTTCCCAAAGAAAGCTTTCGAGTCACTCAGTGTTCTTCATCCCTTGGATCACCCTAGAAAACAATTCATCCAGAGCAAAAGTATTTCATATCAAAAAGGTTAAAAGCAAAAGTATCTCATATTATGCTTTCTCCTCACCTTCATCTGAGGAACGTGGAGAAAGTGAGATCCTGATTGCTTACCTAGTCTTGCTCTCGAGTACTCATCTCATACCCCTCCCAACACACTTCAAAAATAAACCTGTGTTGAGGTACTTCTTCAAAAACAAAAGTACCTCACAGACGAAACAGGAGGAGTCTGAGGTGCATCCTGATGAAGACGGAGGGTGAGATGATCCAAGAGTTCAAGAAGATGCCACACCTGCGTGGAGACCGGACTACTTGAAGCATGTGGAGACAACGTGCTGATTCATCCTCTACTAAGCTGAGGAGCACTTGCAAGAAAGGAGGCCCATCCAGTTCAAGAAGAAAGCTGTGGAAAATCAACAAGCGACCAATGATCACCTATTAGTTCTTTTCGTTGTCTTTTATTTTCATTTTCAATTTTTCGTTTGCATTTTTCTATATTTTGCTTGCGTGATTAACTTATTTATTTCTTTTCTTTGCAGGCATTTTTGGTTATTTCCACCCTTGAAGTTGATTGCAAAATTTACGCTTGGGGGTCATCGCTTGAGTTTTCTGCAAATTAGAGAAGTTTTCAGTCCCTTTTCTTTATTTTGTTTCGTATTATTTATTCCTTTTATTTTTTATTTGCATTTTAATGTTTTCTGACATTGGGGACAATGTCTAGTTTAAGTGTGGGGGTATCAAGTATAAAAAAATTGACCAAATTGAAAATTTTTGTACCTTCGACTTTGAACTGGTTTCATTTGTTTACATGTTATTGCTTTTTGTTTTCTTAATTAGTTTTGTTTTATTTAATTTTTCGAAAAAAATTTAAAAATCCAAAAATATTGTCTTGTTTTCCTTATTGTTTTAAATTAGATTTTTATCAGTTTCCCGACCCAATGATATAACTGGATGAAATTTGAACCATGATTATCAAGAACTTAGTTAACATGTGTTATGTGAAATTCTTTATTCTCTTGTTAGTATTGTACATGTTTGATCATCTTTGAAAAACCAAATGCACATAGCCTTGTTGATATGAAACTAAAGCATGACTTAAAGCTTCATATGTGAATTTAGTGACCGTATACATCCTATGTGAGTTTTTGAGCCTATTGAAAGTGTGCATTTTTCATACACTCCTATTCTTTCATGTGTGATGACCTTATGTGAGATACATCTCTAGAACTTGCGTAACGATCTTTCGAAATATTTGTCATTGATTGCATGAACTTGAAAATGATAGAGGCATTAGGTTCACCACCATGGCCCAAATAACCATATTTCCCAAAGAAAAAAAAAATATATATATATCATTAGATTGCCTATTTGAGCCGTATTTGTTGAGCCTTTTATTTCTTATCACCAGATATGTCTACCCTTATACCTCAAACCATGTTTCCTTACCCTTTCCAAGCGAGCAATTTGAGACTGTCTTATGAGAAATGTTTGTGAAGTACTTGGAAGGTTTGGCAAAAGAATAAGTGTGGGGGTATTTCATGTTTATATTTTAAAAAAAAAAGAGAAAAAAGAGAAGAAAAGAAAAGAAAAAGAGAGATTGTATACGAAGAAAAAAAAAAGAAAAGTTTTTAAAGTTTCAGTTTAAGGATGTGGTTGGAGGTGTTAAAAGAATCGCTGGAAAATTTGAGTTCTTATAAATCTCATCAAAAGAATTGCTTGCAATGTTGCTTGGAACTTGTGCTTTCCTATTCTTTCGTTTCAATAGCCCTATCCCTAAGCCTCATTACATCCAATAAAAGTCCTCTTGATTTAAGTTTTGCAATTATGATTGTGGAGAAGTGATTTTTATGCAAGCTTATGGTAGATCTTTCACATTTGTTTCTTTGAGCAAAACACATTAAAACTAAACACATGTGTGATTGAGTGCATATCCCGTGAGAAGGTTGCTAGTTTGCATATGATGATTTTAAAAATAAAAACTTGAAATTGCATTAGCATAGCTATCTCACACACTACACTTCAAGGATGATTTAAAACTACACTTCAAGGATGATTTAAAGATTACTGCTAATATTTGAATAAGGAAGATGAACTTGGATTAGTTTGTTTGGTGCTAGCTATGGTTCTTGCTGATTTATGTTCTCGAATGAAATTCTCTGAGGGTCAAATGGGGAAGCTAATGTTTTTCATGTTATTACTTTTTCTGTTTTCTTTGTTTTGCTCGAGGACTAGCAAAAGCTAAGTGTGGGGGTATTTGATCGGATCAAATTTATATATATATTTATATCAAATTCACTCGTCTTTTCTTAGTTAGTTCGTTATAATTTGAGCTATTTACGTTATTTTTATGTTTTATAAGAATTTATCAAGTTAAGAAAATAAAAATAGAATAAGTGAAGTTTTAATTAATAAATTCGTAAAGTCTACCGTACTCACTTATTTTCTTTGTTTATGTTTTCGATTCATATTGGAGTGTTTGTAATTAGGTTGGTTTATTTTTGAAAAATAAAATAAAAACAGAAATTCAAAGGTGGAAGGATTGGGTTGGTGCAAATGTAAAGAAAATGCAACTGGAAGAAAGCTGAAATAAAAAAAAGGAGCTGCCACAAGTGGCAGCGTGGAAAAGCAACATTAATCAAAGGTGCCAGTTTGTGAGTGCAGGGAGCACGAGAGGTGCGCAGCTGGAAAGCTGCCTTGGCAGCTGGAGAGCATAGGTGAAGTCGGTGCAAACTTAGGGGGAGCTGCTAAGGCAGCGTGGGAAATAATAAGGCTGCCAGCCTTAGGCAGCGATATAAGAGGGAGTGCGACAGAACCAGAGGAGGGAACGAAGCAGCAAGGGGAGATAGCTGCTGCCTCTTGGCAGCGAGAAGGCAATCAAGCCTCGGAGAGGCGCAGTCTAGAGGGAGAGAGCAGGAAGGAAGCACCGAGTGGTGCAAAGGACAGCTGCCTTGGAGTCGGTGCGGCAGCCAATTAGAGGAGTTGAGCTGCCAATTGGCAGCTTGCGGACAGAAGCTCACAGCTGCACAAGCAGCGAGAGAAAGAAAAAATAAATAAAAAAAAGAAAGAAAGGGGCAGTGGACAGAGGGCAGCGGGAGAGAGGGAGCTGCGTGAAGGCAGCCAATAAAAAGCTGCGGGACTAAGAAGGAAAAACAGAAAATTCAAGAGGCAGGGCTGCCTTTGGGTTCTGCATAGGGGCAGCGCACAGAACATACACGGACTGAAAGGAGAATTGGGAAAATAAAAGCACAGAGAGCTCACTCACGGCACTGCAAGCTTGGAAGGCACCGAGGAACCCTTTATCCCCATTTCGGTTTAATCCTCCAAACTTATGTGTTTAATTTCTGTTTTTAAATTATAATAATGTGTAATTAATTTATATTGGCTAGAGGTTAATTTAAAACCATGATTATATTTGTAATTTAAATTGGTAACTTCAGTTGTGATTTCTGAGTTGTGATTTAATTTGCTTAACTGCTTGATTGATAACTTATTTGTGTATGTTGATTAAGAATGCATACTTAATTTACATGCATGAATTTGATGCTAGAATATAAGTGAATTTCACCTAATCGTTATGAACTTATATTCATGAGTAGTGAAGGTTGTTATCCACAATCGTGTTAAGTAAATTCTTGGCAGGAGTATCATGCTTTTCATAGTTACGAATGCCTCGTCAATGCTTATAGTTTTCATGAAACTTAATGATCTTTAATTGTATCTCTATTGTGCTTTTCACGTAGGGGACTTTTAGAGAATGTGTTGAATTGTTGTATGCTGTTCATCCAATTCAATAACTTAAGGAAAACTTGAAGATTAAAAAAGTGCTGTTCACGGTTAATCTGGAGTGTTGAAATTTACAATTTATTGAAAGAACAACTGAAAATCAATTTAGATTGCATATGTGTCATGTGTGGAGAAAAACCCTCTAGCCAGTTCGTCGCCTTTCCGTTCACTTTTAATTTTATGTTTTTGTCAATTTGTAATTTATTTAAGTTTAATTTACTTCGTCAAAACCAAATCAATCCCCCCATTATTAAAATATTATTATTTAGTTAATTTTTATTATCTTTTAATTTACTTTCCGTCCAATTAAATTCCTAGTTTTTATTTTAAATTGTTTTCTTTGTTTTGAGTCATTTTTAGTGTGTTTCGAGTTTTTAGCTTAGTTTGTGTTTTCTAGAGTCTTGAGTTGTTTTGAGTCTTTTGATTTGTTTTAGTTTATTTGTTAGTTTTATTTTGAGTTATTTTAGTTAAGTGTTTTTATTTTAGTTTAGTGTTTTAAACTTTGTTTTTACGTTTTTAAATTATTTTAGAGGTTTTAGCAAGCCCTCCTAATCCCTGGCCTAGAACGATACCCTACTTACACCTATACTACATCTGTCAAAAAGAGGGTTAAATTTGTGCGGTAATAAAACCCCGTCACTTGGAAAGGTGTGGTTCGATTCGGGAAAAATGGTAAGCTGAATCCTAGGTACATTGGACCTTATCGGATCACTGAGCGAGTCGGTGAAGTAGCTTACAGGCTTGAGTTGCCGTCGAAGTTATCCAGAGTTCATGACGTGTTTCATGTTTCGATGCTTCGACATTACGTTTTAGACCCGTCGCATGTGATTCCTCTGCAACCTTTAGAGATTAATCCAGATTTGACTTACGTTGAGGAGCCGGTGACGATACTTGATTGGAAAGATATGGTGCTTAGGAACAAGTCAGTGCGTTTGGTGAAAGTTTTATGGAAGAACCATTCAGTAGAAAAAGCCAGCTGGGAGACCGAGGACAGGATGAGAGAGATGTAACCGAAGTTGATTTATGGATATTGGTATGTATATGTGTTGTATGAAATTTCGGGACGAAATTTTTATAAGGTGGGTAGATTGTAACAACCCGTCCCGGAATTTTTATTTCGACGTTATGAAATGACCATTATGCCCTTGAGTTCGGGCGAACGTTTATGCATGAGATTAATAATTTTGGGCCAATTGTATAATTATCCTAGTTATTGGGGGCCAATGAAAAAGTTAGGAGAAATAATTGTGATTGGTGGTCCTAGTCCTCTCACCACCGACACCTTCTCTCTCTTATCATCACTCACAGACTTCTCTCTCTCATCACCTCACGAAACTCTCTCTCTCGACTTGCATAGGCACGGCACTCACCAACCCACACCAAAAACTTGTAGATCGACCAAACAAATTACATATTCAGACTCGTGAAGTCCATACGAACTCAACCATACCAATTTCAGGTAAGAACTACGACGATTTCACGTCCAAAACTCAAGGTTTATGTTTGGCACTATTCATCAACTTTTTATACGTTGCGTTTTAGGAGAATCTGAGATCACATGAGTGTTTGTTGGGTCCTCTAAAGGCTCGGGGACGTTCGTTTCACAAGCTTTGACGTCAGGATCGTCGAGAACAAGGAAAGCCGGATCTATGAAGATTTTCCGACGAGATTCTCGTTGGTTTTCGAAGTTTTTGAAGGTATAGAGTTGTTCTACTCTCAATTTAGAACATTTTGGTGAAAATTTCATGAAGAATGGTTGAGAAACGAGTGAGAAATCACACACGAAAGTTTTTCCGGTCACCGGAAAAACCAGTCCGGCGAGGACCAAGGACAGGGGCGCGTGGCCTGCACGCGCCGCGCGTGTGCCGTGCACTGTGCTGGCGCGTGGGGGCGCGTGAGAGCTCCAAAATTTTTTCTAAAAATATCACGACGTCCGTGACGTCGTGTAGGTCGCGTCGGTATATTCGTATGCCAAAATTGAGCTGTGTATGAGAAGTTATTCTCGTATTTACGTGTATGTGCTTAAATGACGTATCTTTAGTAATTTCTCATATAGGTGAAACGTATTCTGAGGACGACCATAGCCAGGCCCGACGCGGGGGTTACGAACCAGCGATTTATTTGTGAGTAGGCAGTATTATTTTCCGTATAACCTATATATACATAATGATTTTCCCAGAATCACATTTTAAATACAAAGTACGTTTTTAAGATATGCATATGACTTGATTTTGATGCATGAGTATTTGATTATACATTTCATGCATATGTTGGTGCCGAGGACGCCAGGTAAGTACCAGGTAGGTACATGCATAGTTGAGAACGAACAGCGATGAGATATGATGTGAAACGATGAGATATGATATGATATGTTAGCTCATAGACCTGCACATATTGTCAGTGCTCACGCCCAGAGATAGGGGCACAGTCTTTCACGTGTCGTTCACCTCCCGCACCGCATGCTCGCCTTGGATCCAAGTTAGGTGCACAGTCTTGTCGTATAGACCACTTTTGAGTGGGTACGACATGTAGGTGACCCGCGTTCATTCGCACAGTCTTCACGTGATTGTAGCACTAGAGCATTTATTATTGATACAGCGCTGATAATGATGATGATATTGATGTATGTGCAGTGTATATATATGATGATGAGATAGAGAGATGTTATGAGCTATATTACAGCCGAGGGCTGAGATGATATATATATAATAGCGATATGATTATGATAATGCATAGTATGGCATTGTTCATGAGATTCAGATGGCCTTGAAATGCATTGCACGACATATATTTGAGATACTTTGAAAACGTTTTATGCTGAGAAAGATTGAAACATATATGTACGTATTATTTTTCTGGAAATTATACAGGTTTTACGGAGAGGGGCTAGAATTTTGAGAAAAGAATGATTTTGAAAAGGATTTGTTTTTGCTGACCCACTCCCTTTGTTTTTCGCCCCTCCAGGTTCTAGATAGCTTGAATTCCGAGTTGGGCACATCGAGGATCCTTCGGCCTTTCTGACAGATTTGACATATGTAGGGCACCGATGGTGTAAATAACTCTTTTATTTTATGCTGGACTGCACTGACCTAGTACGCTCTGAATATGTATAAGCATTGAATTATCTCTAGCACACATCCTTATTTTGGTTGCTAGACTTCGGTTTTAATTAATTCGTACTACATTATCGATCTTAGCTTCCGCACAGCGCACTTGGCTACGTCACACTCACATGACGGCCAGCATGCCCTACTTTCGGGTACGGGTGTGTCAGAAGTTTTGACGGAATTGTAATGGAAGGACCACATTAATTTACGACACATATTTTCAGGAACTACATTGATTGATTTTTAATTTTATGGACCATCTTGATGGTGTAGGTCAATTTTAAAGACCATTTGTGATATAAACCCTAAATGAAAATGCAAATTTTATAGTTTGATTGCTTGCATTATTTTAAAAAATAGCTCATGTATATCTGGTCTTGATTCTGATTTATATACTATTATGATTAGCTAGCGACTCTTATTTTTCATTTCCATTAAACAATTAACAAAGTACTACTGGTACTCATATATAACTTAAATATTTAATAGTATTTACTCTTTTAAAATGCGAATATGTCTTTAATCTATTATCCATACTTCAATTTTGCAGTTGTTAGTCCATATGTCATCGACAATAAAATAAATAAATGAAATTGAAAAAGTGGGTGGGAGGATGGAAGGGTTGGGCTGGTGTAGATTATGGGTGGACATGTGCTCGGTCGTGCGGGTCCTGGTTCAAGATAGGGCTAAAAAATTACTCTCAAATAGGTATAGGGTAGAAAGTAAACACTTGAGGTTAGATTATTTTGGAGACTGTTTGAGAGAAAGGTAATTTCATACCAACACAAGAAAATTACAAGAAAGGAGGCCCAACAACAATATGCACATAATCAAAATATGGGCCACCAAAGGAAACAAAGAGAAAGCCCAAAAACAGACTTTTGAGCCCAACAAAGAAAACACTAGAAGAACCTAGTAGTTTCCCACCAGGGCCACCAACGGACAGCTGCAATCTAGCAGACACCAGAATCTCCTGCAAACACCAGAAATCAAACCGTGCAGAACCCCAAAAAAGACTAAAAGGAAGACTCAGAACTCCTTCAACGAGCACCACATCGTTTGCCACTGCACATAGAAAGAAACCAATGGGAAGAAACCTACGAGCAACAAGGAATGAGGTGGTGTAAACACCCGAGCCAAAGCTCTACACACATTCCTGAAGAACTACAAAAAATCGTGTTTTAACTACAAGAAATCGCAGTGAAGAAAAGTAGGTAACAAACCAGATTGTGAGATCGATGTAGGGTAGAGCCAATTGGTAAGGAAGTGGAGTGAATTAGAGGTGGAAGGAAGTGGATAATGGAAATATGGGCTAAGCACAGTAAAAGCATATGCATAAGAGGTTGGAGGACATGGACATTTGAACTAAAAGGCAAGGGAAAAAGGAAGCTGCAGGAGAAGAAAAGAAACAAGAAAAAGAAAAAGAATGAGAAGAGGACTGCCACCAACCTTAGCCATAGCTAGGGCCGGCGACAACAAGGAGAAAGACAAGAGATGAGGGCACTCACATAGTGGTGGAAAGACTTTCACATAGAGATAAACACTCTCGCCAAACGGAGAGAAGTTGAGCAATGAATATTATTTTGGAGACTGTTGGGACCTGAAATCTTGGATTTGGCTGAGTTGGTTAACAACCTGGAAAGGAGACTGCGAGTTTCGAACCAATGGTGAAGTGCTCAGCCCAGTAATGTGATGTTGATGGCTCTGTCAAGTCCTAGGTGAATTGGGATTGCTTAAAAAATAAATATTGGATTATGGCACAGTCGAGTCCTAAACAAAGTAGGATTGTTGGAGGATCAAGATACGTTTTGATAAGGTTTGATTAAATTGCTTAATGATGAAAACTTATGTCTAGATAAATGAATTAATTAATCACATAAGAGTACTAGGTTCATAATCTTAGTTCAGGTTGAAGAGGGCAGGACTCAGTGGTGATAGAGTTTGGGTGGAAGATGGATTTGTGAAGATAATTCTAAGTGTTTGATGCGTTGTAAAACAACACACAAATTTAACCCTCTTTTTGACAATTGTAGTATAGGTATAAGTAGGGTATCGTTCTAGGCCGGGGATTAGGAGGGCTTGCTAATCTACTCTAAATTGATTTAAAAATATTAAAGAATACTCAAGGACACAAAAATAGGCTAAAAACTCTAATAATTCAAAACACACTAAAATGACTCAAAACAAAGAAAATAAATTAAATAAACACTAGGAACTTAATTGGACGGAAATTAAATTAAAAGATTAAAAATAATAAAAACTAACTAAATAATATAATTTAATAATGGGGGGGTTTGGATTTGATGAGAAACAAAATAAACTTAAATAAATTACAGAATTGACAAAAGCATAAAATAAAGGTGAATGGATAGGCGATGGATTGGCTAGAGGGTTCTTCTCCACACATGACACAAAAGCAACCTAAATTGATTTTCAGTTGTTCTTTCAATAAATTGTAAATTTCAACACTCCAGATTAACCGTGAACAACACTTTTTTAATCTTCAAGTTTTCCTTAAATTATTGAATTGGATGAACAGCATACAACAATTCAACACATTCTCTAAAAGTCCCCTACGTGAAAAGCACAATAGAGATACAATCAAAGATCATTAAGCTTTGTGAAAACTATAAGTACTGACGAGGCATTCGTAACTATGAAAAGCATGATACTCCTGCCAAGAATTCACTTAACGCGATTGTGTATAACAACCTTCACTACTCATGAATATAAGTTCATAACGATTAGGTGAAATTCACTTATATTCTAGCATCAAATTCATGCATGCAAATTAAGTATGCATCCTTAATTAACATACATAAATAAGTTATCAATCAAGCAGTTAAGCAAATTAAATCACAACTCAGAAATCACAACTGAAGTTACCAATTCAAATTACAAATATATCCATGGCTTTGAATTATCCTCTAGCCAAAACAAATTAATTACACATTATTCATAACAGAAATTAAAACAGAAATAAAAAAAATGAGTTTGGAAAAATATAACCGAAATGAGGTGAATTAATCGTGAGCTTGTGCACTGCCCGTGTGCCCTCTGTGCACTGCTGGCAGCTTATTCCTTCTCTGCGCGCTGACTGCGTTTTCTGCCAAAGGGCTGACTCCGTGCGCTGCTCCAATGGCCTGGTTTCTGCTTGGTTTTGCTCGCCAGCTCTTGCTGCCCAGCTGCCCTCTCCCTCACCGATTCTTGGCTGTTCCTTTCCCGAGCTCCCTTTTTTTATTTTTCAGTTCTTTTCTGCCTAGCTGCTCAGAGGCAACTTCTGCCTCAACCTCCGTGCCTCTCGCCCACTTGGCAGCCACCCACTAGGCTCGCCTGATCTTCCCCTCGTTAATGGCCTCTGCCTTCTTTTATTTTCTTTTCTTTCACAGCTGCCCAGAGCAGCTTCTCCCCCCTTCTTCTCTCCGAAGCCTCTCATTATATCCCCCCCCCCGAGGCCACCTCTCAAATCAGCTCTCCTTCTTCTTTTTTGATATTCCCCGAGTGCTCATGGACCTCACACGTTTTGCCAATTATTCCCACGCTGCCTTTGTTTTCTATTTCTTTTCCAGCTGCCAATGGCAGCTTCCCTTCCTTTTAAAATGCCGAGTGCATGCCAGCCTAATCACACACAACACAAACAATATATTTAAATATATAAATATAAATATATATATATAAATAAATATATATATATATATATTATTTTCTAAATGATAAGAATAATTCAACAGACAAGATAGTTTAGATAAAAAAAATACTTAACACTTCACTTATTCTATTTTTATTTTCTTAGCTAGATAAATTCTTATAAAACATAAAAATAACGTAAATAGCTCAAAATATAACGAACTAACTAAGAAAAGACAAGTGAATTTGATATAAAAATATATATAAATATGATCCGATCAGTGTTTTTAGATAATGTTGAAGAATTGCAATACTATTTGGACTCTGCAACTTGGCACTCTTGGGCATCAAGTAACTTGTCCATATAAAATACAAGGGAATTTGCAATGTAGAGAGGACTTTCAACACAACACAAAAATCAACACTCTATGGGAAACAATTTCACACCCTTTTTGTGACATCTCACATCGCCCAGAGGAGTATGTATATTCTCATCCCTACCTAGCACGAGGCATTTTGAGAGCTCACTGGCTTCGAGTTCCATAAGAACTCCGAAGTTAAGCGAGAAGGGGGCTAGAGCACTCCCATGATGGGTGACCCACTAGGAAGTTGCTCGTGAGTTCCTAGAAACAAAACCATGAGGGCGTGATCGAGGCCCAAAGCGCATAATATCGTGCTACGGTGGTGGAGCGGGCCGGGAAATTATCTGCCCCGGGCGGGGATGTGACTATTCGCTAAAAGATCATGTTTTCAAAAAAGAAAATTTGAAAAAATGAAATTTGATGAGAAAAATGGAGCGTAAACGTAAACAACAATCAACAATTAAATTGAAATCTATATTAATGGGATTATGGTGGTGTATTTTGGAGTTGGTATCTTTACAAATGTTGTAAAGCTTGTCATTACAAGAGTTTGTATATATTTCTTTTATTTTTCATGCTTCTACATTAATTAAGAACTATTAAAAAATCTTACTACAACAATACCATAGGAGTTAATCTCACTTATGTGAGATTAACTCCTTATTGTTAAATTCTTTTATCACACTTACATTTTTTAATATTATTTTTTCATTGATCGGATCATATTTATATATATTTTTATATCAAATTCACTCGTCTTTTCTTAGTTAGTTCGTTATATTTTGAGGGATTTACGTTATTTTTGTGTTTTTAGAATTTATCTAGCAAAGAAAATAAAAATAGAATAAGTGAAGTGTTAAGTATTAATTTCATCTAAACTATCTTGTTTGTTGAATTATACTTATCATTTAGAAAATAATATATATATTTATTTATTTATTTAAATATATTATGTGTTGTGTGCATGTGATCGGTGGGAGCATGAAAGAAAGCAGCATCTTGCTTTCGGTGAGCAATGAGTCAAAAGCAGAATTCATGATGGAAAGCAGAAAATAATTAGAGGCCAAGGGGAGGTGCGGACAGAAAGAAGGAAGAAAAGAAGATGCTGCCAACTAAGGCAGCGCACCAAAAAAAAACCATCCTGAAGGAGAGAAAGAATAAAAGCTGCGCAAGCAGCCAAGAAATAAAAGAAAGCTGCGGAGGCAGTCCTTTGAAGAAGCCTCGGAGGCCTGGCTGAGGCGCAAGCAGCCAATTAGGAGGGAAGCCAAAGCTGCCCTTTGGCAGCAAGTTCACGTGAGCCTTACGGGGGAATTAGGAAGGGGCGCCATTTGGGAGTGGAGAAGGCGCTGCCTCAGACAGAAAATAAGGAGGCGCGCAGCTTGGAAGGGTTTTCTGGGCAGCTAGCCAATTAAGCGTGCCAATAAGGCAGCCTGGGCAGGCCACCTGGACAGGCAGAAGTCGAGCAAGCTTCACGGGGAGAGCTCAGAAGCTGCGAGGCGCAGCAGAAAAAGAAAATTAAAAAAAAAAAAAGAAATAAAAAAAGGTAGCTGAGGAAACTCACGGAGCAGCTGAGAGGTGAGTCTCGGATCAAAGGGCAGAAAACAACGCAGAGCTGAAGCTGCCACTTGGCAGTGTGACAAAGAGCCAATTAGCACAGATTGCACAAGCACAGATCCTTGCACATCCCGTTTCGGTTTAATCCTCCAACTCATGTTTTTATTTCTGTTTTAATTTATAAATATGTATAATTAATTTGTTTTGGCTAGAGGATAATTCAAAGCCATGAATATATTTGTAATTTGAATTGATACCTTCAGTTGTGATTTCTAAGTTGTGATTTAATTTGCTTAACTGCTTGATTGATAACTTATTTGTGTATGTTAATTAAGGATGCATACTTAATTTACATGCATGAATTTGATGCTAGAATATAAGTGAATTTCACCTAATCGTTATGAACTTATATTCATGAGTAGTGAAGGTTGCTATCCACAATCGTGTTAAGTAAATTCTTGGCAAGAGTATCATGCTTTTCATAGTTATGAATGCCTCGTCAGTACTTATAGTTTTCACAAAGCTTAATGATCTTTGAGTGTATCTCTATTGTGCTTTTCACGTAGGGGACTTTTAGAGAATGTGTTGAATTGTTGTATGCTGTTCATCCAATTCAATAACTTAAGGAAAACTTGAAGATTAAAAAAGTGCCGTTCACGGTTAATCTGGAGTATTAAGATTTACAATTTATTGAAAGAACAACTGAAAATCAATTTAGGTTGCATATGTGTCATGTGTGGAGAAAAACCCTCTAGCCAGTTCGTCGCCTATCCATTTACCTTAATTTTATGTTTGTGTCAATTCTGTAATTTATTTAAGTTTAATTTACGTTTCGTCCAAACCAAACCCCCCCATTATTAAATAATATTATTTAGTTAGTTTTTATTATTTTTAATCTTTTAATTCGATTTCCGTCCATTTTAATTCCTAGTGTTTAATTTGATTGTTTTCTTTATTTTGAGTCATTTTAGTGTGTTTCGAATTATTAGAGTTTTTAGCCTATTTTTGTGTCTTTGAGTCTTGTTTAATATTTTTAATTAATTTAGAGTAGATTAGCAATCCCTCCTAATCCCCGGCCTAGAACGATACCCTACTTACATCTGTACTACAATTGTCAAAAAGAGGGTTAAATTTGTGCGGTTTTAAAATCCCGTCATTCATCTGATTATTTATTGATTTAAAATATATTTTGTTTAATAGATAACGAGTTGGGTCATGCTACCCGATAATATTAACAGGTCGAGTTCGGTCGGGTCATACTCGTTCGTTTTAATAGGTGTTACACGACACGGCCCGTTAAGATATCGAGTATGTCACGAAAACAACATGAAAAGTGGCAAACATGACACAAATGCTATATCTAATTCGTATAACATATATTAATGCATTTATTAGCGATATCATAGTATAAGAAGACTCATTCTCAAAGGCAAACCTGTACAAGACTGGATTGCACCAGTGAGGAAATATGGCGGACTCATTCTCAAAGGCAAATCTAATTCATATATAAGATACTCCCAGCTTCACTGGCAAAACCAATGTTAGACAGCTCCACTAGCCAAGGTTAGTGTCGATGTGATATGTTTTTGAGTAAATTGTAGTAATGGTCCCTAAAAAAATATTCATTACCATTGGTCCTTTAACTCATTAAAATGTGTAGCTGTGGTCATTTTTGTCAACTTCGTTAGAATTTTGTCAAAATGAGTTATGTTGGAAGAACCATTACTATAATTAGGTTAAAATTGAGGGACCATTGCTCTAATTCAGTTAAAGTTGAGGGATCAATGTAAATGGACTTTTAGTTGAGGGATTATAGATGCACGTTTTGATGAGTTGAGGACCAATGGTAATGGATTTTTAGTTAAGGGACCATTACTACAGTTTGCTCTATGTTTCTTTACTGGCGCAACCTAGTGTTGTCCCGATCCCAATGTCTTGGATACCGGGATGACCATGTACTGGCAAACACTTAGTGTTGTACAGCTTCACTAGCCAAGACTAGTGTAGGAAGGGAAAGTCGGACCTACATGCAGATTGCTACCAACCATAAGGTCGTTGATCTGGATGAACTTTGTATGGGTGAGGCCGAGCATACGAAATATCTGAGGTTCGTGTTGGAAAAGTTAGCACCAGTTGTATGGGAAGTTCAGTAAGTGTCAGTTTCGGCTGGACCATATCAATTTTCTTGGGAGATTTCAACAGTTGCAGCTTGAAAGCAACCCAAGAACATTTCAAAATAATGAGTTTTCTCAGTCCAGCTGGTTATTATCAATATTTTGTGCAGGATCTCTTAGATATCGCCTTACCTCTCACAAAGTTGACCTGAAAAAAGAGTGAATTTTATGTGAGATGAAGATTGTAAATAAAGTTTTTAGGAGTTGGAACATCAAAATACGAATGCACTCATCCTTGCTCTTCTGGATGATGGCAGTGAGTTTGAAGGCTTTAATGATTCATCCTAGTTAGGCAAATGTTGTGGTTGATGCTCTTAGTTGGAAATTCAATGGACAACTTGCCTCCCTTCAATCTATTTATGTCAAATTGGTATCTGTGCATACTTGGGATTTTCTTCTACTCTATTAGTGTGCTGGTTGTGATATCATTAGGATGTCAGGGCTTTCGAGTAGACATGTCCGTCAGCACAATTATGCAATCTCTTGTCTCTCTGAATCTTGTTGTCTTTTATGAAAATTATGAATAGCTGTGGTGGGAATATACCTAATCGTCGGCATACTGGAATGATAGGACGGCTTGTGCCACCCTCAGATATCGACTAACACATGGCCATCTTGGTGTCTTTCAGACATCGTGATCAGGGAGTGTTAATTTATCTTTTAAACACTATTTCCTTTGTTTCCCGATCTTCGTTCTTAGTGAAGTATGTCAGCCAAAGCACGTTTCATAACTATTTTTCATCTAAAATAATCATTTTCTTTTCATTTCGTTTTCAATTTCTTGGGGTTCTCTTTCTTTCTCTTTGGCTTCTGTTCACATACTTGTTTTCTTTGGGATCTGTTCATTGCTCTTAACATAAATATATATATATATATATATATATATATATATATATATATATATATATATATATATATTAATTGAGACATTAAGCCACGCATCAATACTATATTAACATAACAAGAAATAATCCTTAAACACAATAACAAATTAAGAGGGAAATTAGAATCGAATTGTTGGGTTTGCGGGCATATTAATGGGACAAATGTAATTGAAAAAAAATAATTTAATACGCAGTGGCAAGTAGTAAATAACACACAATATATTGTCCCTACTATGCATTTGGATGGTTTTAATTGATTATGTAACAAAGAACAAATGAAAAGAGATTTAGTTACATGAATCTTAGCCACGCATGTGCTGCTTTATAGGTTCATCATCATGCTTGCGATCTTCCTTTTCATGATTGATCACGTAAAGTCTTTCAAGTGTTAAGCCTCTAAGAGTAACCACAATGATAAAACTATCAACAGATGACTGAGTGATTGATTTAAATGTGATAGCAATATCTCTAATTTGGAATTATAGGGCTTGGTCGGCAAATAGGTGTTTTTGGCTTAAAATTTTTCTCTCTTTTCTCTGAGGGACAAAAGTGATTGCATTAGTACATATGAGAGAAGCGCAAGGTATATTCATACACACCTTTACCTGCACCTCCTTAGGGTTTGATGCCCAAGGCCTTGTGACTTGCATCAAGCCCACGTTCACTTGTCCTCTTGGACTTGTGACCATGACCCCTTTTAATTAAATAAAGCAATAGGCCCATATAATTAATCTAATATAATTAATAATTAAATATATCTTATCATCTTCAGTATGACGTTACTAGAACTTAACATAGGTGTGTGATCTATTATGACACACCCCGATCTGGAATGTCCTTTTAGACTCCGAATCGAGTTGTGCTGGCTGACACCTGAAGGGTGACAAAACCATAAAGTGTAGTGTAGTGCAAAAACGATGTGTATAAATATAAACCTAAAAGTGTCTAATCAAAAGAGTGTGCGGGTGAGCGGGAGTGAACCTATTTCACACGTGATGTCAGAGCATAACACATTAGAGTAAATAGGATGAAGGTTATACCACTTAAGATAACCATCTCCTGAGATTTGCCAAAATCCTCGTTTACATGTAAGCACAGCTACTAAACCTGCAGGGGCGAATAACTAAGTTGAGTGGGTCAACAAAACAACGTTTTGTAAAAACTTTTACTTTCGAAGATAGTAACCCCTCACTGTAAAACAAGTATAGTTTCCTTAAAATATACTACGCAAATATGTACACAACAGTATAACAGTAATATAACCAAAAATATGCCAAGTCATGATATATCAAATGTAGTAATATAACCAGAAATATGCCAATATAGTGACCATTATTGCCAAACAGGCATATAGTGACCACTAGATACGCACAAAACTATTGAACATATATATATATATATATATATATATATATATATATATATACATATACATTTTAAAAACCAACTTCATAGTATAAAGTCATCCTTCATCTATACTATATAGAAGTGTTCAGAAACATGTTCTAAATATTATATCACCATCCATCAGATATTCTATAAAGAACATGGGTTATAGGAAAAATAGTAATAATTCAAAGTAGCCTCAGTAATCATGTTAATCAATTGCTCATAAAACGTTCACACACGTATTCAATAAATCATGTTTGTCATGTATGCATTTCTATTATTAAAACATGCATTTTAGAAGGGGTCCACTCACAGTACTTCGCCGTCGAAAAGCCGCGCTGCTAGCGAAGATGGAAATTCCACAAATAATTGCCCCTAAGCACATAAATGGTACAATTAACAAAACTATATTATAACAATTGAATTTGGGAAAACAGACGTCCAAAATGAATTCAAGATGTCTAATTACCCCTAAGAAGGGTCCTGGTTAATTTTCGAAAAGTCAATAGAAGAATATTCCAAGAATATTCCTTTCAGGTAAAGGGCTTTAAAGGGTTGGGCTTAGGATGCACGGGCCTAAGGCCCTAAAGAAAAAAGGCCCAAGGCCTTAAGGTAATTAGGAAATAAAATAAAAATAAATAACTATAGGGCTTGGGTTTAAGAAACAAAAATGGGCCTAAGACCTGAGCCTAATACACGGCCCAAAGGCCATCTTCTACTCGACCCCAAGGGCCTGGGTTTGAAAGGGTTGGGCTTGAAAGCCTGACACATGGGTCGCCAGACCCAAAGGAAGAGGAAGGCTAGAATTCAGCCGGAAAACTATACAAACTTTAAACGTTCATAACTTTGTCAATAATTAACGAAATCAAGTGAAACAAAAATGAAAGTTGTAGTTCTTGAAGAGACAAAGAGAATAATACCTTGCACGACGTCTAATTTGCCATGGTTTGGCTGAAAAACACCTCGAAAACCGTGGAGGTAGCCAAAAACTGGGTAAGATTCAAATGAGTATAACTTCTTCAATACTCAACAAAATTGGGTGAAACAAAAAGGAAAGTTGTAGTACTCGACAAGATAAAGAGATTGATACCTTTCACGCTAGCCAACTCGCAGTGGTTTGG
Source organism: Crataegus laevigata (assembly GCA_963580275.1). Lineage (NCBI taxonomy): Eukaryota > Viridiplantae > Streptophyta > Magnoliopsida > Rosales > Rosaceae > Crataegus > Crataegus laevigata. The sequence continues at coordinate 14,054,380 of OY756946.1, forward strand.
CCGAAAATTGACTCGAAAGTCGCCAGAGTCATCGGGGGAGTGAGCACCGTGACTGTCATGGTGGAGTTCCTAGTTTTGCTTGTGGTTTCAAGGTCCAAGGTCCAGTGTTTGGTGGTTAGGATGGTAGCTGGGTGTGATTTTCAGAAAGGGGATGAAGAGTTGCAGAAGAAGAGGGCACGAGAAAGGGAGAAGAGAAGAAAGAAAGAAAGAATAGGGGGCCGGGTAGAGGGGGACAACAATCAAGGGGTGGGCGCCTTGGGCTCACCAATTAAGACCCAAAAAACAATTTTTAAATAAAATGGGGGTGGGGTTTTACATTTTCGTAAATTCACGCTTTTAAAATTAATAAAAACATAAAATTAGGGACGGGTTGTTACATATTAGGTTCCAACTAAAGTGGTCAGAGAAATTAATTAATTAATTAATCTAATATCTATGATTATCATTATGCATCTAACCCGAAAAGCTAAAATAATTTCATAAATAAGAGAATAGAGGTGTTGGCCTAGAACAAAGCAAGAAGATGATGCATGAGCCAAAAATCTTGTCGAAGGTTGGAGAGTTAACAGAGCGAACGATGCAATCCTAAACCCTTATCATATTTTATTGTGAAATGTGGCGCCCTAATCATGAAATTTGGCATGCGCAAGATTTCCCCACGTATGGTGTAGTCAATTTGGATTTAAGAGGATTTTTATAGATTCTTCTAAGTGAAAATTTCAAAGGATTTTAATAGACTCTACAATTCTATGTGTTGCAGTTCTATTAGATTAGGAATGTGATTATGTAAATCCTAACATATCTAGGATATCCTTGTGGGATTCTACCATATCTCTTAGACGAGATATTATCCTATTAAAGTTGTAATCTTATTGGGGTAAGGAATTTACCTTCCCTACTACTATAAATAAAGGCATAATAGGTGAGATAACACACACCTTACAATTACACATCTCTCTATTCTCTCTCTATGCTGTCGCACCCCCTCTCTCTAGCCTCCATAATTGTTCAGTAAATTATGCCTACAATAATATGAATTTTGTTAGATTAATATGGATTTCTATTACAGATTTCTATGAATTTGTAAGAATATATATATATTTTTTAGTTTCTTACGATTTCTAAACATCACCAAACTAATATAGACATATCAATTCAACATAAAATGAATTTCTTTGAGATATTTAATCAGGCTAAATATGCAAATTCTTCACGGAATGAAATCCTTTCTCTTGCTTTACAAATGCTTTGATCTGGGAATATTTGGACGTTTGATTATTTTCATGTATGCTGAAGTTGTAATTAAGTTTGTTTCATGGCTTGTGAAACTACGTAATTTTTTACGCATTATGAATTTGCAACGCATAAAGACAAGTCATGGTCTAGTCCTCATCTTTCTCCTAACAGAGGAAGAGAGGTCAAGGAAAATTTGATAGCCATAGAGAGCACTTTGTTTTTATAACTGAGCTTAAGAACCCAGTTTTGACAAATGTCTTTATTTTATTGAAACTTTGCTTGAAACTCCGGAGGTTTCATTTCGTAAAAAAAGAGAGAATTGGGAATAAAAAATATATGGAGGAAGATGTGAGACAAAGTGATGGTTGGGAAGAAGAGATGAAGAGAGAAGGTTAGAGCTTGAAATGATATCCTAGGGATGAGGTGGGATTCTGTTTTGTCTTGTTTGTATATATTTGTGCTCACAAATCTAACAAAATTCACAACTCTGTCAAATCTTTGATTTTTTGAATACACCCAATTTATAATCACTCTAAAAATATCCATTAAAATCTCAATTAACTACCTATGGATTTAAATGTATTTTTAAAATTCTCTCAAATCCTAATTTGACTACACAATGATTTCAAAATCTTTTAAAGTCATAATTGACTACACTTTGATTTTAAAGTCTATTAAAATCCTATCAAATCCTAATTTGACTACACCCCCTAAATTTGTGATTCTCGTCATAGTTGGGACTCTGAAATTACACCTATTTAGATGGAAATTAAATTTGGGAATCGTCATCCCCAATTTCCACGTTTTTCCTTGTAGAATTTGCCTATTCTCTCGCTGCATGTTTGCCAAACGAGGGAAAACTATTTTCCGTCCTAAATTTTCAAGTCTAAAGCAAATTTCGAGTTTTTTTACCTTATCCAAATAGAGTGTAAGCGTATTTTTAATCACAAATGGTCCTAAAATTTACTAAACTCATCATTTTCCCTTAATCTCAAAATTGATCAATGTCACTTTGATCCCTACCATAAAATCCGTTAAGTTTTTTGTTAGTGTGCCGATGTGGCATACATGTCCAATAATATGGTTGCTTTTGGAAAAAAATGTTATCCAATCAGTCGTCGTTTGCTGATCGCCAACCCAAACTCGTCTATTCAGTTAGAATTTGAGCTAATGGTTAGTTTTCACAAAAGTGTGACATCCCACGTCGCCTAGGGGAGTGATCCTTAAATGTATATTCTCATCCCTACCTAGCACGAGGCCTTTTGGGAGTTCATTGGCTTCGGGTTCCGTAGGAACTCCGAAGTTAAGCGAGAAGGGGGCTAGAGCACTCCCATGATGGGTGACCCACTGGGAAGTTGCTCGTGAGTTCCCAGAAACAAAATCGTGGGGGCGTGGTCAGGGCCCAAAGCAGACAATATCATGCTACAGTGGTGGAGCGGGCCTGAGAAATGATCTGCCCCGGGCCGGGATGAAACAAAATGCAGAATGATGAATGGGTCAGATCGTTGATAAAAATTGGAACGTGATATCAAAGATTTGAATCATTCATTTTTCTGCAACTGCTAAAAGGTCAGGTTTTCAAAAAATAAAATTCGGTGAAAAGAATAGAGTGTAAACGACAATCAACAGTTAAATATAAATCTAAGGTTATGGATTATGACATCAAATTTCGGAGTTAACCCTTTCACAAAAGTTGTAAAGCTTGTAATTACAAGTGATTGTATATTTTCTTTTACATTGGTTATATGAATTTTAATTAATTTTGTACTCAAACAATTAACACTATTCATGAGGGTTTGAAGGGTTTTAAAAATCTAACCGACAATGTAACCATTGTCTAAGCATAGAGGATGCAATCACAAGTGTTTATAAATATATATATATATATATATATATATATATATATATATATTTTCATATTTTCATATTTTTCACACTTTTACATTAATTATTATGAATTTTTATTGTTTTGAACTCCCCTAAAAACACTTTGCACGAGGGTTTGCAGGGTTTTACAAATCAAAACGACGATGTACCCACTATCAAAGCATAGAGGATGCAATCACGAGCGTTTGCATATATATATATATATATATAGGAATTGCTTAAGGGGAGGGATCCCCATTTTAAAAAAAAAATGGGGACACGCTCCCCAATGTTGGATTTAAATTTAATGAAATTGTGTGGTTGAGATTGTGTGGCTTGTGTTTTAATCTCAACCACACAATTTCATTAAAGTTAAATCCAATAGTGGGGAGTGTGTCCCCTCTTGCCTAAACTTTCTCATTCCTTCATTCATAGCTCCCTAAGAGCAATTCCACCGGGAAACTAATAGGTTGGCACCCAGCCAAAAAAATGGACAGGCACCCAGGCTTTCCACTTCAGCCCAGTAGATAGCTAGGCACCCAGCCCAAGCTGGTCTCCAGGCCAGCCCATTTTCGACAGAGGCATGGATCAGCCCGTATGACACCATGCTGATGCAAGCGTAGCGTCGGAGGGAAGTTTAAACTTTTTCTTTTTGCGCTAGGCTCATGGCAAGCACGCACGGCTGGGCGTGAATAGGCGACAATGATTCAGACAGAGGCTCATGACGGGTATTTTATACCCGCACAAATTTAACCCTCTTTTTGACAATTGTAGTATAGATGTAAGTAGGGTATCGTTCTAGGCCGGGGATTAGGAGGGATTGCTAATCTACTCTAAATTAATTTAAAACTATTAAACAAGACTCAAAAATACAAAACTAGGTTAAAAACTCGAAACACACTTAAAATGACTCAAAATAATAAAAACAATCAAATTTAAAAACTAGGAAATTAATTAGACGGAATTTAAATTAAAAGATTAAAAATAATAAAACTTAACTAAATAATAATATAATAATGGGGGGGTTTGGTTTTGGTTTTGACGAAGTAAATTAAACTTAAATAAATTACAAATTGACAAAAACATAAAATTAAAAGTGAATGGATGGACGACGGATTGGCTAGAGGGTTTTTCTCCACACATGACACAAATGTAATCTAAATTGACCTTCAGTTGTTCTTTCAATAAATTGTAAATTTCAATACTCCAGATTAACCGTGAACAGCACTTTTTTAATCTTCAAGTTTTCCTTATGTTATTAAATTGGATGAACAGCATACAACAATTTAAAACATTCCTCAAAAGTCCCCTACGTGAAAAGCACAATAGAGATATAATCAAAGATCATTAAACTTTGTGAAAACTATAAATACTGACGAGGCATTCGTAACTATGAAAAGCATGATACTCCTGCCAAGAATTTACTTAACGCGATTGTGGATAACAACCTTCACTACTCATGAATATAAGTTCATAACGATTAGGTGAAATTCACTTATATTCTAGCATCAAATTCATGCATGTAAATTAAGTATTCATCCTTAATTAACATACGCAAATAAGTTATCAATCAAGCAGTTAAGCAAATTAAATCACAACTCAGAAATCACAACTGAAGGTAATCAATTCAAATTACAAATATAATCATGGTTTTGAATTATCCTCTAGCCAAAATAATTAATTACACATCATTAAAACAGAAATTAAAACAGAAATTAAAATAATAAGTTTGGAGAGATTAAACCGAAGAGGGTGCAAGAGTTTTCTCCTCTGCGCCTGTGCTCCGTGTCTAGGCTGCCCGGCTCACGCCTTATGCCCTCTTCCTCTTTTAAGCTGCCAATTGGCAGCTCACACTTAGATCCTGCTTTCAACGCTGCCTTGGTTGACTCCTCTCCACCGAGACTTCTTCCTTCTGTTTAAATCCCACGCTGCCAGCTGCTTGGCAGCTTTCCCTTATTTCTTCCGCGAACCCCCTGGTCTAGCTGCCAAAGGCAGCCTTTTATTCCTCCCGAGGCTTCACTTGGCAGCACTGAAGCTGCCTTGGTTGTTGAATCCTCCCGAGGCTTGGCCTCTCAAGTCGCCAGCTCAATGCTTCTCTCCCCTCTCTCTTGCGCTGTCGCGCTGTGCTTTTGATGCTCCCCGAGGTTTTGTTCTCCAGCTGGCCCGCGAGAGCTCCTATTATTTGTTTCTGATTGGCTGCCTTCAAAGGCAGCTCCGTCCACACTTTCAACAGCAGCCTCGCTGCCTTTTTTATTCCCGCTTTGCTCACCGACACCCCATTTCTTCTATTATTCCTCTCGGTGCTTCTCCACCGAATCTCACATGCTGCTCTCCAGCTATCACACACACACATATTTAAATATATAAAAATATAAATATAAATAAAAATATAAAAATATAAATATATATATATATATATATAAATAAATATAAATATATAAATATATATATATATATATTATTTTCTAAATGATAAGTATAATTCAACAGACAAGATAGTTTAGATGAAATTAATTACTTAACACTTCACTTATTCTATATTTATTTTCTTAACTAGATAAATTTATAAAACATAAAAATAACGTAAATAGCTCAAAATATAGCGAACTAACTAAGAAAAGACGAGTGAATTTGATATAAAAATATATATAAATATGATCCGATCAAATACCCCCACACTTAGCTTTTGCTAGTCCTCGAGCAAAACAAAGAAAACAGAAAAAGTAATAACATGAAAAACATTAGCTTCCCCTTATTTGACCCTCATAGAATTTCATTCGAGAACATGAATCATCAAGAACCATAGCTAACACCAAACAAGCTAATTCAAGCTCATCTTCCTTATTCAAATATTAGCAGTAATCTTTAAATCATCCTTGAAGTGTAGTGTGTGAGATAGCCATGCTAATGCAATTTCAAGTTTTTATTTTTAAAATCACCATATGCAAACCAGCAACCTTCTCACGGGATATGCACTCAATCACACATGTGTTTAGTTTTAATGTGTTTCGCTCAAAGAAACAAATGTGAAAGATCTACCATAAGCTTGCATAAAAATCACTTCTCCACAATCATAATTGCAAAACTTAAATCAAGAGGACTTTTATTGGATGTAATGAGGTTTAGGGATAGGGCTATTGAAACGAAAGAATAGGAAAACACAAGTTCCAAGCTACATCGCAAGCGATTCCTTTGTTGAGATTTATAAGAACTCAAGCTCTCCAACGATTCTTTTAACACTTCCAACCACATCCTTAAACTGAAACTTTAAAAACTTTTTATTTTCTTTGTCTACAATCCTTTTTTTTTTTTTCTTTTCTTTTCTCATTTTTTTTTAAATAATAAATACAAATATGAAATACCCCCACACTTATTCTTTTGCCAAACCTTCCAAGTACTTCACAAACATTTCTCATAAGACAGTATCAAATTGCTCGCTTGGAAAGGGTAAGGAAACATGCTTGAGGTATAAGGGTAGACATATCTGGTGATAAGAAATAAAAGGCTCACAAATACGGCTCAAATAGGCAATCTAATGATAATTTTTTTTTCTTTGGGAAATATGGTTATTTGGGCCATGATGGTAAACCTAATGCCTCTATCATTTTTAAGTTCATGCAATCAATGACAAATATTTCGAAAGATCGTTACGCAAGTTCTAGAGATGTATCTCACATAAGTTCATCACACATGAAAGAATAGGAGTGTATGAAAAATGCACACACTTTCAATAGGCTCAAAAACTCACATAGGATGTATATGGTCACTAAATTCACATATGAAGCTTTAAGTCATGCTTTAGTTTCACATCAACAAGACTATGTGCATTTGGTTTTTCAAAGATGATCAAACATGTACAATACTAACAAGAGAACAAGGAATTTCATAAAACACATGTTAACTAAGTTCTTGATAATCATGGTTCAAATTTCTTCCAGTTATATCATTGGGTCGGGAAACTAATAAAAATCTAAATTAAAACAATAAGGAAAACAAGACAATATTTTTGGATTTTTAAATTTTTTTCGAAAAAATTAAATAAAACAAAACTAATTAAGAAAACAAAAAGCAATAACATGGAAACAAATGAAACCAGTTCAAAGTCGAAGGTACAAAAATTTTCAATTTAGTCATTTTTTATACTTGATACCCCCACACTTTAACTAGACATTGTCCCCAATGTCAGAAAACATTAATAAGCAATTAAAATAAAATGAATAAATAATACGAAACAAAATAAATAAAAGGGACTGAAAACTTCCCTAATTTGCAGAAAACCAAGCGATGACCCCCAAGCGTAAATTTTCCAATCAACTTCAAGGGTGGAAATAACCGAAAGTTCCTGCAAAGAAAAGAAATAAATCAGTTAAGCACGCAAGAAAATATAAAAAAAATGCAACCGAAAAATTGAAAATGAACATAAAAGATAATGAAAAGAACTAATAGGTGGTCATTGGTCGCTTGTTGATTTTCCACAGCTTTCATCTTGAACTGGATGGGCCTTCTTCTTGCAAGTGATCCTCAGCTTAGTTGAGGATGAATCAGCACGTTGTCTCCACATGCTTCAAGTAGTCCGGTCTCCACGCAGGTGTGGCATCTTCTTGAACTCTTGGATCAACCCAGACTCATCTGCTCTTCGAAGTAACTCAGACTCCTCCTGCTTTGTCTGTGAGGTACTTTTGTTTTTGAAGAAGTACCTCAACACAGGTTTATTTTTGAAGTGGGCTGGGAGGGGTCTGAGATGAGTACTCGAGAGCAAGACTAGGTAAGCAATCAGGATCTCACTTTCTCCACGTTCCTCAGATGAAGGAGAGGAGAAAGCATGATATGAGATACTTTTGCTTTTAACCTTTTTGAAATGAAATACTTTTGCTCTGGAAGGTTTGTTTTCTGGGGTGATCCAAGGGATGAAGAACACTGAATAACTCGAAAGCTTTCTTTGGGAAGACATTATCAGAGATGAAGAGAGGTTGAGAGGTTGAGAGGTTGAGAGGGTGTGCCTTTGATGTGGAAGGCGAAGGTCGAACTTATAGAAATTTTTCTTCCTCAACCGGAACTATTCCCGCACTATTTGTCGGCAGCCGGTGGATGGATGAACAGTGCCCGTTACGCGCTTTCTGACAACGCGTCCGTAATTTCCGCGAAGCTGACTGCGCATACGACGAGTGACGACAAACTGGAATGATGATCTTTTGAAAACCGGGGTACAAAACTGGGTGCGGCTCGTGGTTTTCGCAACGCTCCACGCTGCACGTGATGAGTCACGACAAATTTGGAAAAACAGAACCACGTGATTGCTGAGTCAAGCCCAGCTTTTGAGAAAGGAAACGGCTCTTTTGATTTGCGTGAAGACGCGTCTTCAACCTCAGAGGAGCGCCTCTCTTTGATTTGCTTCTTTTTATAGAGGCGCTAATTCTGCTTCACATCACACTTGAACTCCAAAAATTCCTTAAACACTTCTGCATTCATACTCCTTCCGCTCTCTTCTTGCACTTCTGCACTCTTAATCTTTCCGAACTCTTCCTGCACTCTTAAACTTAGCGAACTCTTTTCTTCCTCAACACCCTCTAAAAATGTCTTGCCCTTCCGACCGTCGCCTAAACTTGAATGTCGGGGAAGACGATGACTCGTCTTCTCCGAACAATATTTGGAATCCATCCTTCATATCCCCCAATGGTCCTCTTACAGTCGGGGACACAATGATGAGGAATGAAATCACCGCTACGGTGATTGCCAGAAATCTGCTCACTCCAAGGGACAATATGATGCTATCTAGGCGGTCGGACGAGCTGGCCGTTCAGGAATCTCTTGCCCTCAGCGTCCAAAGTGCAGGCTTAGTTTCGAACATGGGCCAGCGCCTGCTTGCCCGGTCTCGTCAGGTGGAGTCGCTGATGGCTGAGGTGGCCAGTCTTCGGCAAGAAGTAAGAGGACTCAGGCACGAGAACAAGGAGTTGCACATGCTTGCAACTAGTTACTCGACCAGCATGAAGAGGAAGCTGGACCAGCTGCAGGAGTCGGACGGTCGGATTCAGAGCGATCATGAAAGGTTCATGGCGCTACTCCCGAGGTTTATGTTGCCTTCGTCCTCGGGAGTTGCACCAAGCGTTCCGGCTCCGGAGATTCCAACTCTGGCTCTTCGTCTTCCCGGAGCTCCGTCGACTTCTCAGTCACCACCTAACCAATGACAAATGACCAATGAACACTATTAGTTTTTCGTATTATTGTAAATTTTTTTTTTTTTTTTTTTTAAATTTTTTTTTTTTAGGTTTATTTTAAGCAATATAAGATATGTAAATTAAAATATGTAAATTAAAGCAAAAAGACTTTGTTTACCCGCACTTAAAATAAACAATGCCCTTAATTTATTTAAACGCAAACTAAACAAAATTCAACCAAATAACACAACTAACTAAACAAAACAAAAATGAAAGTAAAGGAAAAGAAGGGAGTAAGAATGCAAATCTGGTTGCTTGGGTTGCCTCCCAAGAAGCGCTTGATTTAACGTCTTTAGCCGGACGAATCTTTCCTTTAACCTCCCCTCGGCTCCAAAGCATGAAATTTATCTTTCAATGGGAGGTGATACTTGAAATGATTCGGCAATGGTCTGAATTCTCGGGTGGGTGCCTGAATCATCAAAATTAGAGACATGTTAGTATAAAATAAAATGAAAATTAAAATTGGAGAAGATGGCTTACTATCTTTCTCCGACTCAAAATCAATAACAAAAACCACATTTTCAAAAGTCTCAGGGACTTTGATTTTGGCCAAATTGCAAGTGATGATTGTGGCCGTGTGATCCACTCCAATTTCCTCCTTGATGAATTCAAGATGCTCCTCAACCACTTTTTCCTCGTTTAGAAGTTGCGGCAGGGGTTGTTCTTCCCTTGCCGTGCCTTGTGCATCCTCCTCCTCTTCGAGCAGTAGCAATTCATCCATAGGCTCATCTTCAACCATTTGTTCTTGAATTTGTTCCATGCATTCTGCATTCTGCCCAAATTGATTGTTCCACTCAGCCAAGTCCTTTGCTTGATAGAAATCCTCAATTGGTTGCCAAAATGCGTCTTGTTGAAATGGTTGAGCTTCCCTGCCCTGCTCCAAAGAATTTAGTTGCTGAATAACTTCCTTATAATAATTTGATATACCTGAATTTGGATGTGAAGGTTGAGGGGGAGGCTGTGGTGGTTCATATGGCCATTGACAGAACTCCTCATACGGCTGCCAATATTCTTCATGTTGAACTTGTTGAGCTTCCCACCACATAGAATTGGAATGATCTTGCCCACCATATGTAGGGACACTTTGCATTGTAGACCTTCCGGCATTCTGAGACAATTGAGAAGTAAGATTTGCCAATTGAGCGTGAATGCTAGCAAAATCCATGACTTACTTCTCTAGTACCTAAAATCAAAGAAAGAGAACTAAATCAAATATCAAAAGTAAAACACAAAAACACAAAAATAAAAATAAACACAAACATAAAAATAAACACAAACAAAAAATAAAGGATTAGCAAAGTTGCTAATCCCCGGCAACGGCGCCAAAAATTTGACGGGTATTTTATACCCGCACAAATTTAACCCTCTTTTTGACAATTGTAGTATAGATGTAAGTAGGGTATCGTTTTAGGCCGGGGATTAGGAGGGATTGCTAATCTACTCTAAATTAATTTAAAAATATTAAACAAGACTCAAAAATACAAAACTAGGTTAAAAACTCGAAACACACTTAAAATGACTCAAAATAATAAAAACAATCAAATTTAAAAACTAGGAAATTAATTAGACGGAATTTAAATTAAAAGATTAAAAATAATAAAACTTAACTAAATAATAATATAATAATGGGGGGGTTTGGTTTTGGTTTTGACGAAGTAAATTAAACTTAAATAAATTACAAATTGACAAAAACATAAAATTAAAAGTGAATGGATGGACGACGGATTGGCTAGAGGGTTTTTCTCCACACATGACACAAATGTAATCTAAATTGACCTTCAGTTGTTCTTTCAATAAATTGTAAATTTCAATACTCCAGATTAACCGTGAACAGCACTTTTTTAATCTTCAAGTTTTCCTTATGTTATTAAATTGGATGAACAGCATACAACAATTTAAAACATTCCTCAAAAGTCCCCTACGTGAAAAGCACAATAGAGATATAATCAAAGATCATTAAACTTTGTGAAAACTATAAATACTGACGAGGCATTCGTAACTATGAAAAGCATGATACTCCTGCCAAGAATTTATTTAACGCGATTGTGGATAACAACCTTCACTACTCATGAATATAAGTTCATAACGATTAGGTGAAATTCACTTATATTCTAGCATCAAATTCATGCATGTAAATTAAGTATTCATCCTTAATTAACATACGCAAATAAGTTATCAATCAAGCAGTTAAGCAAATTAAATCACAACTGAAGGTAATCAATTCAAATTACAAATATAATCATGGTTTTGAATTATCCTCTAGCCAAAATAATTAATTACACATCATTAAAACAGAAATTAAAACAGAAATTAAAATAATAAGTTTGGAGAGATTAAACCGAAGAGGGTGCAAGAGTTTTCTCCTCTGCGCCTGTGCTCCGTGTCTAGGCTGCCCGGCTCACGCCTTATGCCCTCTTCCTCTTTTAAGCTGCCAATTGGCAGCTCACACTTAGATCCTGCTTTCAACGCTGCCTTGGTTGACTCCTCTCCACCGAGACTTCTTCCTTCTGTTTAAATCCCACGCTGCCAGCTGCTTGGCAGCTTTCCCTTATTTCTTCCGCGAACCCCCTGGTCTAGCTGCCAAAGGCAGCCTTTTATTCCTCCCGAGGCTTCACTTAGCAGCACCGAAGCTGCCTTGGTTGTTGAATCCTCCCGAGGCTTGGCCTCTCAAGTCGCCAGCTCAATGTTTCTCTCCCCTCTCTCTTGCGCTGTCGCGCTGTGCTTTTGATGCTCCCCGAGGTTTTGTTCTCCAGCTGCCCCGCGAGAGCTCCTATTATTTGTTTCTGATTGGCTGCCTTCAAAGGCAGCTCCGTCCACACTTTCAACAGCAGCCTCGCTGCCTTTTTTATTCCCCCTTTGCTCACCGACACCCCATTTCTTCTATTATTCCTCTCGGTGCTTCTCCACCGAATCTCACATGCTGCTCTCCAGCTATCACACACACACATATTTAAATATATAAAAATATAAATATAAATAAAAATATAAATATATAAATATATATATATATAAAAATAAATATAAATATATAAATATATATATATATATATATATATTATTTTCTAAATGATAAGTATAATTCAACAGACAAGATAGTTTAGATGAAATTAATTACTTAACACTTCACTTATTCTATATTTATTTTCTTAACTAGATAAATTTATAAAACATAAAAATAACGTAAATAGCTCAAAATATAGCGAACTAACTAAGAAAAGACGAGTGAATTTGATATAAAATATATATAAATATGATCCGATCAGCTCACATGTGCAGGCGCACTCAAACATCAAATGGGGAGGCCACGTGGCCCTGCCTGGGTCGTTAGCTTTCCAACGGCTAGTTTTTCTAGACCGTTGGATTTCCAATGGTAAAAAAAATTTGAATTTGAATTTTGATTTGGACATTCTGATCACAGATCAAAGGTCCACATTTTTTTCCCAAAAAGTAAAAAAAAGGCACAACGGTCAGAATTTTGACTATTGGCCACGTGGCACCTTACAGGCTGTTGGATTTGAATATTTTTCAAATCCAATGGTCCAGATTAATTAACTAAATTAAAATTTATGATTTTTTTAAAAATTAAAAAAAATTATTTAATTTCTTATGTAATTTCGTCTTTATTTTTAGTACTTTATTTTTATTAATAGATGTAATTTCTTATTTATTAATAGTACTTTGTGTAATTTCTTATTTATTATCAGTACTTTATGTAATTTCTTATTTATTTTTAGAACTTTATGTAATTTCAAATTTAATTTTTGTACTTTATTTAAACACATCAAATAAGATTACATAAACTCACCAAATAAACTTAAAAAAACACCAAATAAACTTAAGAAAAAAAAACACACTAAAAAATTACATAAACTTAAAAAAAATACACTTTATTCTTCAACCACAAGCTCATTTTAATTATCTTCACCTTCTTGCAATCCCCGTTGGTGCTCAATCAAGTCATTCTAGGAGGTTACGTGCCAGTATGGCTCTTGCACTGAAGTGTACCGATGCACGATCAATTCATCATAATGTCCATCTTGTTGCAACGGCTCGTGCTGCATGTGATCTTCGGTCCGGTCATAAGCACAGTAGATATGTGTTCTTAAGTTGTTCATCGGATCTGACTCGTATTCATTTAAGGCATCATAATCATACTCATCTTTAACAATCATGTTGTGGAGAATAATACATGTCATCACGATGGATCTAAGAGCCTCGATATCGAACATTCTAGCAGCAGCCTTGACAATCGCCCAATGAGCTTACATGATACCAAAACAACGCTCGACATCCTTCCTACACCCCTCTTGACATTTTGTGAAGTTTTTTTCTTTTTCACTCTGTGGATGTGGCATTGTTTTGACAAACGTTGACCGCCTTAGGTAAATGTCATCTGCAAGGTAGTATGGTTCCTCGTATTTATGACCATTAACCCAATATGTGCATCTCGGCGATTTTCCTTGCAGTAGTTTGTCGAACACTAGAGATTGAGCAAGGACATTTAGGTCATTCTAAGCTATTGGAACACCAAAAAAAGCATGCTAAATCCATGTATCAAATGAAGCCACTGCTTCCAAAATGATACTTTTGGCTCATTTTCTGTCGTCATAAGCTCTTTGCCAAGCACTTGGACAGTTTTTCCAAGTCCAGTGCATGCAGTCGATATTTCCAATCATGCCAGGGAAGCCTCGCATCTCACCCTTCCTTAAAAGCCTTCGCATGTCCCTTGGCGTGGGTTTCCAGAGGTACTCACTGGTGTAGAGGGCTTCAATTGCAGAGCAAGACCACATCAGGGACTCTAGAACAATTGTTTTTCCTATTCTCATGATCTTATCCACTTGATCTGCTGATGATCCATATGCAAGTATTCGCAAGGCAGCCGTAATTTTTTGCTTAGGAAGAGGACCTAAAACATGAAAACATCATCTTTTTGCACAAAGTATGGATCATGGTTGCAAATAGCACTTATGATTTTGTCGAACAAACTTTGTTGCATTCTAAAACGACATCTAAAGACATCATCAAGGAATATGCTTTTGGGAATAAAATAATCTTCCAATAGATATTTACCTCATATGTCCCCTTTTCTACTGAAGTTTGTGGCACGTTTGGGTTTGGCTATCTGACCCACAACTTTCATGACACGGCGGGAATGTGAGGCCCTCTACCTTCTATCATCCTCATCTTCCTCCATTGCGAAAGCCTCATCTCCACCTCCACCTCCCTCAAGATTGACCAATTCTTCATGTTGTGCCAATAACCTTTTTTGTTGCTCCTCAAACTATTTATACATTATCCTTGAAGAAGACATTGTAAGAACTCAAGATTTGAAAATGATGTAGAAGGATTCTGAGCTAAAAAGAAGGATTAAGTTTGGTGTGAGGATGAATGTAGGGATGTAAGGATGTAGGGTTTATATGGATAAAAAATGAAAGGATGAGGTTCTGAACAATGCCATATGGCATTACGTGATTGGTTGAACATCTTATCGAAATCTTGGCTAAATTATTGTAAACAGGAAATGACACGTGGCGCGTCGGAATGGGTTGAAAATCTTATCGAAAATCTATCCACAAAATAGCACGTTCGGATAATGACACGTGGTGTGATAAGATTGGTTGAAAATCTTATCGTAAGCTTGGCTAAATTATTGTAAACAGATAGTGACAAGTGGCGTGTCGAGATTGGTTAAAAATCTTAGTGGAAATCTATTCACAAAATAATATGTTCGGATAATGACACGTGGCATGATGAGATTGGTTAACAATCCTATCCGAAATTGAAACTATTTTATTTATTTATTCTTTTAAAAAAATTAAAATATTTTAAATGGGCGGGTGCTAGCGCATTTTGTCGGGGTGGAGATTGTTTATGCCAGCGCATTTTGTTAGGGGTGGAGATGCATTTGGCCTATTACTGTTCATTGGGGTCTATCACTGTTCATTGAGTGGATTAAATGGGCTGAGTGCTGACGCATTTTTTTAGGGGTAGAATTGCTCTAATAGTCCTACGGGACCATTGATCATATTTTTTTGTTAATTTTATGAAAAGTCCTCTAGCTGCTCCTTTTCTTTTTGCTCCACCACTACTTTCTCATGATCTTTCTTACGCGTTTTCTTTCTTTTATTTGTCCTCATGAGCTTAAAAAAATAAAATAAAATAAAAAAATCTATGCATATCAATAGTCAAATGGACAAATTGCAAAAGGAAATACAAACAAATTTAAGAAACCAAACAAATCCAAAATAAAATAAAATGAAAAATAGCAGCAAAATAAGGAAAAAATAAATTCAATTTCAGCCATAAACATAACAAAAAACAAACATCCAAAAGGAAAAACAACTTACCACGATGATGAGGCTTTTTGGACGACGACGAACTTCGGTAACAAGGAACAACGAACATGAGCTTTCAAGTGAAACGAAAGGGAAAAGGAGGCCGTTGGGTTTGGAGTTGGAGGTAAGGGTTATAAGACAAACGAGGTCGTTTCACAATGAGCTGGAATTTCAAAAGAGGAAAAATGAAAATGAAATAGTGTAGGTTTCAGCTAGTAGGAATTTGTTACCAACGATCACAACACTAGATGAACTTGAGACACAATAATAAATTCTCCTATAATCAGGGCCGGGCCCTGTTGTCTTAGTTTTCTGGAGCCATCTTGTCTCGCCACTTTTGCTAACCCGCCCCAAACCATGTTGACCTGCCCTGTCCCACATGTACCGTATATAGAAATTAGTAGTTTAAATGATAGCAAATTATGTTTTTGTGTTCTACTTTGTACTCTGACTTAAAAAAAGAAAGAGTGAATTACAAAAAACTACCTCAACTATTGGTGTCACGATACTTTAATACCTCATCTTTTAAAATTGACAATGTAATATCTCATCTTATGAATTTGTGCTAATGTTACACCTTCCGTTAGCTTGGCGTGAATTTCTCAGTTAAATGCTGATGTGGCTTGATCTGGGGCCCATTTTTTTTAAAGAAAAGTTATAAAAAAAAAAAAACAAGAAAAAACAATACTTTCATCCCCTTCCCCCTTCCCCCTCCACCCGGTTCTCTCTTTTATCCCTATCATCTTCTTCCATTTCCTGCAACCTAGAAAAAAAAGGAGAAAAAAAAACCAATATGTCTTCCCCCCTCCCCACCCCCTCTTCTCCCCGCACCCACTCTCCGCACCCAACCTCCCCACCTTCGCACCCATTACTTGCAACAAAAAAAAAAAAAAAACCCAGATCTCGTTGAGGTGGAATTGGGAAACCTTCGCCAGGGCGATTCCGAGGGTGGAGAACCTGGGTGTAGAGAAAATGGAGGGAATAGGTGTGGAGGGAAAAGAATGGGTCCCGGGGGGGGGGGGGGAGAGAACGAACTGGGTTTCCTTTTTTTCTTTTTTTCTTTTTCTTCTTCCTTTTCCTCATTTCTGGGTTTGTGGGTTGGGTTGAGTTTTGTTTTTTTTTCTTTCTTCTTCTTCTTCTTTCTGGGTTTTTGGGTTGGGGTTTTTTTTCTTCTTCTTTTTGGGTTGCAGGAAGATGGGGAGAGAGAGAGAGGGAAGGGGGACGAATATAGGGTTTTTTTTATAATTTTATTTTATTTTAACTTTTCTTTATTATTTTAATATTTAAAATCATTTTTTTAGTTTTTAATAATATTTTATTAATTTTTTAATAGAAAGTGGGCCCCGAATCAAGCTACATCAGCATTTAACTGAAAAATTAACGACCAAGTAATGAAAGGTATAACATTGGCACAAATTCGTAAGATGAGGTATGACATTGTCAATTTTAAAAAATAAGGTATGAATGTGTCGTGACACCAATAGTTGAGGTAGTTTTTTGTTATTTACTCAAAAAGAAAATTTATTATTGTGAAAAAAACAAATTCTACAAGTTATTCAAACAATACAATTTGTAAAAGCAACCAAAGTTAGTAATAAGTCTCTCCTCTGTGAGAACAATTCTCTTTGCTTGCGAGCCTTTCTCACCATCTTGTGTGAGTAGTTACAATTTTATCAATTTTTGTTGTCGTCGGCCCTAACTTTGGCTAGGGTCGGTGGCATTTTCTTCTTTTTCGTTATGTTTTTTTATTTTGTTTTTCTCTATTGCGTTTTCCCTTTCCTCGCAAACCTATTCTAGTTTGTTCTTCACAATCCTTTGGCATACCTTTTTCTGAGTCATTTCCAATTCGATCTGTAACCACTTTTCATCGTGATTCGTTGAGATCAATCGATTAAGTGTATCGAATTCTAGTGGTCTCATCGGTTCTGTGTTATCTACACCACTACCTTTTCTCTTTCTCTGCCTCCGGCAACATTGTATGTGGACTTCCACAGGCTTCATGGTTGGTTTTTTACAACTTGTCTTGGGCTCAACTTTTGTTTGGGCTTTGTAAGTTTGTGTTGATGGTTTAATAAAAGTTTCCACCTTTAGTTGACAAAAAAAAAAAAAAAAAAACAAAAAACCAATGAAACTTGTAATTTCTGTGAAATTCTCAGTCGAAGAAATATTGAATCATGCAGTTTCAAGAATTTCTGAATCCAAACAGTAATTTTATTTGGAACAAATCAATCCAAACAGTGTTTACTAAAATTTTTCTTAAAATTGGCTTAAACTAGATCTACAAAAGGTGTATAAAATAGGCCTAAATTGTAATATAAAAGGTAAATCACAGCCGAAGGCGAAGGAGGAGGTCCAAGGTTTTTCCCAATTGCTTCTACACATTTCGTGCCGTGAAAGAAATGGCGGAAGCATCATCGGCTTCTGCGACAAAGTCGGATGAAGAGAAAGTAGAGATGCTGGACCGGTTGCTAACTCGGCTAGCTCTCTGCGATGACTCCAACCTCCAACCCTTACTCTCCAAGCTTCTCCCCTTCACCATTTCCTCCCTTTCTTCTCAATCCTCCGCCGTCCGCAACAAGGTCAGAGTCAAACTCTCTCTCTCTCTCTCTCCATTCGCTTTGCTACTTTTTCCTGTCGATGGTGGTCTTCAATATCTGAACAATAATTGCCACAAATATTGGTTTACTTGTATGTTTAGCTGAATTTGGTAATTGGGTTTTGAATCTATGGAAATTTTTATCTGGAATTGGATTTTGTTGTTTGGGGGCAGGTTCTTGAGATGTTGAGTCACGTAAACAAGAGAGTGAAGCACCAACCTGAGATTGGTTTACCCTTGTCGGAGTTATGGAATATATATTCGGAAGCTAATGCTGCTTCAATGGTCAGGAATTTCTGCATTCTGTACATCGAGATGGCAATGGACCGTGCAGATACAAAGGTATCTCCATGTTCCTTCTTCCTCTCATATCTTTGTATGTTCCGTTTGCTTCATATGACAGCATATGATCGTACAACATTGTATCTTCTTTTACAGCAAAAGGAAGATTTGGCAGCTATACTTCTGTCGGGTGTTTCCAGGCTTCCTCTTCAGCACCAAGAAATTATACTCAGACTCACTACTAAGGTAACCGGCAGTCTTATTAGAGTTGGGTATGGCCAGAAAAAAAGATATGCTTTGAGCTTATTGAACTATGATTTTGTACTAAAATATGGTATCCAGTTCATTTGAGGATCATAAAAGAGTACAGCACAGAATAAGAAGAACTTAGTATTCTGACTTGATTACAGGTCATTGGTGAATGTCACTCGAAAGGAATTAACGATGAAGTTGCTGCAAAGTATAGAATGATAAGTCATTCCCAGGACAGGGACATGTTTCTTGAATTTTGCCTTCATACAATGTTGTATCAACAGTCATCACAAAGGTCTGGAAGTGGGTTTTAGTATAAAATGTTAGAAAATTTCTTTAGTCATACATACTAAAGTACTCGTGCTTCACAACAGAGAATGCCCGCTTGGACTTTCGATTGCTCAAACCAACCGTGTGACAGGGAAACAACCATTGAAAAATGATATACTTCTAACAAGAAAGGTAAATTTGGTACAAGTTGGAAGTTCTTCTGTGTATAATATATTGTACATGTTTTT
The DNA here is from genome assembly GCA_963580275.1 of Crataegus laevigata. Taxonomy (NCBI): domain Eukaryota; kingdom Viridiplantae; phylum Streptophyta; class Magnoliopsida; order Rosales; family Rosaceae; genus Crataegus; species Crataegus laevigata. The sequence continues at coordinate 14,073,680 of OY756946.1, forward strand.
TCCTACAGGTAGTGATATGTTACTTTTTATGATGGCTTTTTACTAATGGTATAATTCTGCTGGGGTTCGGGTTGTGGGGAGAGGAAATATAATTGAGTTTGCTCTTATTTCCTATTGTTTGTTTGGAGGGGGAAGGGATGATTTAATAAAGTGTTTTCCCCTTACTTGAAGTAGGAGGACAAAAGTATTTGGGTAACATGTTTGATTTATTTCCTATGTTCTTTTTCTTTCATTGCACATATTTTGCTCCATTTGCAATCCTTAAATGACTATGATGGAAAACTTAAGTGTCAAAACCTTTTTGTTCCTTCCATTTCTAAAAGGATTAAATTTTTTTTTTTGGGATGACGGGGAAGGTTACCTCTCCCATTTTGTCTCGTATATCCTTCGTCATACTTCAAAACTATATGAATTATCCTTGTCCTGCCATCACCCTTCTTTGTTTTCCATCCTCCACCTCTCTCCTCTCCCAAACATAGGGTAATTTAAACTAAAACTGTTTATCACAATTAATGCATGTATGTTTATCCATGTGTCTGCGTGCATGGTTTTTTACTACTATCAGTAAATATATATTTATCAATAAACTCCAATATTCCCCTTGATTTTCTGCAAGCAGTTGGGGATCTTGAATGTTATTGACGCTATGGAGCTGGCCCCTGAGCTTGTTTATCCGCTATACGTGGCTTCCTCCGTAGATTGGTACATTCTGATTTCTCCACTCCACTATGACTAAAATTTCAGTCTCAACTTATTTGATTTTCTTATTTGATATGTGGATTCATATGTTAATAATTGTTTGATTCTAGTCAAGAGCCTGTTGTTAAGAGAGGGGAGGAGCTTCTAAAGAAGAAGGCTGCTGGAGCTAACTTAGACGATTCAGACCTGATAAACAAACTTTTTTTGTTATTTAATGGTACAAATTCTGAATTCTTTTGTTCATTTCAATTGGTTGGCTGAGTTAGTAATTTGAAATTCAGATGTAGATTTTAACTTGTTCGTATATTGTTCTATTGTATTTGTACTTGTGTAATAGCTTTCTGGGGAGATAACTGTGAACTCATCTTTGAAGAAGAAACAATTTTTTATTGCAAAGAAACAATAAAATAGCACCAACAAAACAGGATAAATAGCACCATCACCCTGACATTTAGAAACTATAAAACAACACAAAACTAACTAATAGAAGCATTCCAGTTACACCAAATTTCTGAAAAAGACAAATATCTAAATTCTGTAGTAATGATGCCCACATAGAGGACCATAACCGAACTTTATCCCACAAGGATATATTGACTTCGTTGTCCTAAAAAATCAGCTTGTTTCTTACCATCCAAATGACCCAAAAGATAGCTGAAACTATACATCCCCATAAGACCTTCATTTTCTTCCCTTTTCCTGATAATTTATGTTCCTCTACCATAAGAGAATAACAATCCTTGGGTAAAACTCAACTCATACCGAACTCCCTAAACAACTTCAACCAGAGATTTAAAGCCACCGGACAGTGAAGAAACAGATAATTAGCAGACTCTGAACTTTTCTTGCATAAAATGCACCAATCAGGTTGTAGACATGAACTAGGTCTCTGTTTTTGGAGCATGTCACAAGTGTTAATTTTCCCATGAGCCACTAACTAAAACCTTCACTTTATTAGGAACTTAAGATTTCCAAACCAGGCCACAAGCCTGAAAATCCCTCTGCACAGTTTTTGAGGAGGAAATTGCAATAAGATGTAACAGAGAATCCTGAAGAATCAAATATCCAATTTCTTGCATCAACTCTTGAGGGGTGAATGCAAGCCTGATCCAAACTTGTCAGGAAAGATGACAACTTGTCTAATTCCACATCACGCAAATTCCTTTGAAACCCAAATTCCCGATTCAAAGAATGTTCGGCAGAACTAGCCACACTAGAAATACTCTTGTTATGAAACCTGGATAAGTTGAACAACCTAGGAAATGAGACTTTGTAAAGATCTTTCGCCCAGCTAAATGTCTTCCCAAAATCTAATTCGATCTCCTTTACTAAGAACAAAACAGCAGCACTCCAGAAAAGAACTATACCCTTGGGAAATATCCTTCCAAGGACTTCTACTTGTTCCAAACCGAACTATCTTGGAATCCTAACCATTGTCACTGAGACCATACTTGCTTCTAATCACTTTATGCCAGATGGAATCACTTTTCATCATCGTATATCATATAAAGCCTATAATCTGTGGTCTAAATATGAATTGACATATTTGTGGTCAGATTATAGCTGCATTTTTCTGCTTGCATATCCAGTTGCAGAACTTGAACTCTTTTGTTTGGTCCATTTCCAAGAGTTTTGGACTCTTTTGTTTTATTGACATGAATTAAGTTTGTTTTAGTTTCAATCCATCTTCTGTACATAAAATCCAGTTTATGCAGGTACTGCTGGATCTCAAAGTGTTGCTCCTGAATCTAGAATCACTCCGGCAAATCCTGCTTTGAAAGCAAAACTTATATCTATTTTCTGCCGGTCTATTACAGCAGCCAACTGTTTCCCTGCAACTTTACAGTGCATTTTTGGTTGCATATATGGTATGCAGATTATCTTCTTAAAGTTAGTTACAAATCAATTCCTACTACTTGAACAAAATTTTGATGCCTAAATGTTGGCTATAAACTTTTTTGGTGTTAATGAGTGTTTGAACATGGTCTAAATGTTATAAATTAAATTGTTCTTTTGAGAGTCAAATCTATTCTATGCATATCTGGAGTGGATGCTATTGCTCAAATTTCAAGAAAATGTAGTCATATATTATGGTAGCGATGGTTCTTGGCAAAGGAATTTAGATGTAGCAAGATTGTATATTTAAAAAAGTCTCATGATCAGTGTACTCTTTCTACATCAGAACCACCACACTAAAATAAATTATAATCCTCTAATGTTTATGTGTAACATCTCTCCAATTGGCTTTACCCTTTTCCAATAGAAACATTATTTCCATTTTATATTATGTTGGTGTTCAGTGTGTAATATAATGCTCTGATACAGATTATTTATATTGATGTGTTGTGTTTGGGTCATTGATAGGAAGTGATACCACATCGAGGTTGAAGCAGTTGGGAATGGAATTCACTGTCTGGGTATTTAAACATGTAAGGACCTCGTGATTTTTTTGTTTTTGGATTTCTGTTTCACTTGCAAAACTTTTTCTGGACATTTTGAAGAAGGCATTGATTAAAACTTGCAATATGATGCACTTTTCAGTAGTTGGTCCACTTTAAGGGTTAGGCATGTTAACTTTATGGTTGCAGTGCATAATTTTCAGTCAATCATCTTTTCTCTTTATGTGCAGATCACAAGCCTAAGTCTTTTATTTTTATTTTCTCATTTTTTCTTTTTGAGAAGATCACACAATCTTGTATGCTTTTGTATTTTATTGGTTTATAGCAGTGTTTTAAAAAATTCTCCCCAAGGCGCGCCCAGGCTGCTTTGGAGGTGGGGCGGGAGGAAAAATCGTCTCTGTTTTGTGGGAGTCGGCGAAAAATTCGCCTAGGCTTCATCAGGGCATGCCTGAGGCGTTCGACTGGGCGTCCTTTTTTCTTTTTTAAGTGGCCCAGATCTGAAATTTTTTGAGTTGCAGAGTGGTCTGCCCAGCGAAGAAAATGAAGTCGCTAGTTTTTTTTTTTTTTGGCTGAGTTTTCCTTTTTTATATATTTTTTTCTCTTCAAAGTTTAAAATGACCCCACTTTGTCATTTGTTGCCTCCTCATCTTCTTTTCTGTTCACTTTTTGTTTTTTTATATATTTTTTCTCATATACAAGATAGATGAGCATTTTTTTTTGTTTTTGTTATTATTATTTTTTTTAGATAAAGAAGTATCTTTTCATGGATATTCTCATGACAGGTCAGCAGAAAAAAGAAGATAAAACGTCTTTTTTTATTTATTTATTTTTTATTAACGTTATACTATTTTCTTAAAAGAAACATTATATTAACCTTATTTCTGGTTTTAAGACTACACATCCCATCCAAATACAATGACAACAAAGCCTTTTCTCACTAAGTGGGATCGGCTATATGAATCCTAGAACGCCATTGCACTCGGTTCTGTGTCACTTCTTCCGTTAGATCCAAGTACTCTTAAATCTTTTCTCAGAGTCTCTTCCAAAGTCTTCCTAGCTCTTCCTCTACCCCTTTGGCCCTAAACCTCTGTCCCGTAATCGCATCTTCTAACCGAAGCTTCAGTATGCCTTTGTTTCACATGTCCAAACCATTGTAACCAATTTTCTCTCATCTTTCCTTCAATTTCGGCTACTCCTACTTTACCTCCGATATCCTCATTCCTAATTTTATGCTTTCTTGTGTGCCCACACATCTAACGAAGCATTCTCATCTCTGCACGTGTTGATGCTTCACCACCCAACATTCCATGCCATAAAGCATTGCCGGCCTATAAAATTTTCCTTGAGCTTCAGTGGCATACAACACGCCGTATGCACTTTTCCACTTCATCCAACATTCCAACTCTCCATTCGTTTGCAAGATAGATCCTAGATAGCGAAAGCAGTCGCTTTTTGGCACTTCCTGATCTCCAATCCTCACCCCTAACTCATTTGAGCCTCCGTTTGCACTGAACTTGCACTCCATAAATCTCATATACATATAAAGATGCACTTGCATAAGACTAGATGTCTGGATTCCCCTTTACTTGTTTGATTGTTGATTAATTTGATTGCTTGGTTAAACTGGTTTGTGACGTGCACTTTTGAATGACAATGAATATCTGTTTTACAAAGTATTATATTGTTTATAACTTTATATATTATATTTTATTTAAAAATTTTAACGGCCTCATGCCTCGAGGCTTTTTCCTAGGCTGCACTATCCATGAAATGCCTCATCCACGCCTTCACCTTTTAAAACATTGGTTTATAGTTTAGGGTAATCATTTTGTTGATCATGTTCATGCTTTTCTATGTGGATATCTTGTCCACTTTTGTATTTTTATTGGTGTAAGCTATAAAACTTCATCACCCCCACCCCCCCCCTCCCCCCTCAAAAAAAAAAAAAAAAAAACAAAAAAGAAAAGAAATTAGATTCGTGGACTAGCAGTCATCAAAGATAAGCTACAGCGAGAGACAACTGAAACTAGGATAATGGTTATTGAGGGAGCCTTGGACATTTTAAACACTTTGACATTAATTGTGGTCTCCCTAGAAAAGCATGGAGAGTGACCGGGAAGGATGAGGATAATGGTTATTGTTTCATGGACTTTGTTCTGGCAAGAAAATGTTCTGGGAGATGTGGGAAGAGTTATTTAGCAGGTGTTGAGCCAACTAACATTTTTTCTTGTCACTAACAGTATACCTGGGGGTAGATTTAAAGTGTCTACACAGCTTAGATTGGTAGAACTCCCTTTTCCTTTTCTTTAACCTTGGAGGTTGATGTCTTAACTCTTAAGTAGGTTGGTGTCCTCAATTTCCCAGATGACACCATTTATTCAGTTCAGTGGATAAGGCTAGTTTTATTATTCTTTGGATCAGTGTTACCATTATGCTCATACCTGGCTGGGTGTAGGAAAGCCTATCTCTCTATAGAGGGTTGGGTCGTATTGATTCAGTCTTAAGCAGTATTCCTACTAAACTTATTTCATGGCTTGTAATGTTTTTGAGACCGATCAGCATTTTTTTTAAATTTTAATTAAAAATCAGTGAATAGAAATTGGCCTCAATTTATTTTTACGTTGTCTCGTTAGGGAAGTAGTATTCCTACTTAGCTTATTTCATGACCATAGTTGCCAGATACGGGTTCGGTTCGAGTTCGTAGTTCGATTCGGGTACGGAATTCGATAGTAACCTAAAGTATCATTCGTCATAGGGTACACATAGACAGTACGATATTCAGTTCGATTCGTTCTTAATTCGTTAAAAATATAAATAAAAAATATTTATAATATACATTTTACAATAATATTTATAGTTATTATAAACAATTATTTTTGTTTAAATTGATTATCTGTAAGCAATTATTTGTTTACAAATAAAAAACAATTAATTCACTTAATTGTCTAGTCAGAATAATATAAATATTACATTAAAATGGAACTTGGGAAATGCTATGACTCTTTACTTCTCTAAAAAATCAATACTCCAGATGGGACCCTCAACTAACACAATTTTTTTTTTAAAAACTGCAATTAAACTTAATATTTTATCTCTCTTCCTCTCCCTCATCCTCTTCCCTCTACCTAACTAAAACCAGAAGCAAAACCAGAAGCACAGAGCTTCCCAAAATTCCAGTTGTTTCCATCCTCTCTTCCCAAAAATTACAGCTTTTCTGTAATCTCATTAGAAATTATATAAATTACAGCTTTTCTGTAATCTGATTAGAAATTATTGGAGATGGTTAGATGAACCACCGAATTCACCACCGAATCCAAAAAGTACTGGTACGTCTGTACCGGTACGGAATTCGGACGGAATTTCACCGAATCTGGCAACTATGTTCATGACTTGTACTGTTATTTTATATTTTTCTAACTTCTAGTTTTAAAACCTCTATGCATGCAGTCAAAGATTGATCAACTTAAACTCATGGGCCCTGTTATTCTGAGTGGAATTCTGAAGTCACTTGACACTGTTTCAAGTTCAGAATCAGGTTTGCTCTCTATGCAGTGGATACCTTTTAAGTTATGTTCATTTGTACATTTTACAATTAGATGGAAAGGGCAGAGTTTCAGTCTGATTGATATAGTACACTGAATTTACCCAGATGCTACTGTTAGGGACTCCAAAACTTTTGCTTATCAAGCAATTGGGTTGCTTGCACAGCGCATGCCTCAACTTTTCAGGTTGAGTACCTTCCTATTTGTTCTTATCAAGAAGATAAAAAACCGTCCTATTTGTTTCTTCTGTTTCCATTTTCTTTATTCCTTAACTTTGTGCATATGGTTCTTCCGCCGTCTCTTGCATGCTTCATATCAAAACTTACAGGGGAAAAATGTTTGGTTGCATTTTCCCTCCTTGCAGAGATAAGATTGACATGGCTGTGCGTCTTTTTGATGCATTGAAGGTGGAGGCCCAGCATTTTCGCCTCAGTATACAAGAAGCAACCAATTCCCTTGCCACTGCTTACAAGGTAATGCCACAGGCTGTGGGTCTGCTGTCCCCCAAAATGGTCTCCCCTCCATGTCTCCTTCATTTTTTGGTATGTCACCACTTCATCCCAACTTAACTCTGTTAACTTTTAAATGATTTAGAAATTAAAATACTAAAAACCCAAAAAAAAAAAAAAAAAAAAAAAAAAAACTAAAACCAAGAAACCAGTTGCCACTGAAGTCCCACCCACCAAGTCTGACAGTCATTGGCTGCAACCCCTGATTCTAGTCGCCACCGCTAAATTCTTCCCTCGACTCTCTGAATAATCTCATCCATGGGTTCAATCAACTTTCCCAAATTTTCAAATGAACCGAGAACTTGTCGAGATAACCCCATCCTCCACTGCTCCTAAATAGTCAAACTGAAAGCCATATGTTTCATCCATTGTCAATCAGAGTACAACAACGTGAAGCAATTATTTTTATCATTGAATGAGTAGGGTTGGGGCCATTGGGCCACTTTGATTAAAAAATGCAATGATCTTTCATAGATCTGAATCTTAAGCCAAGTGAGAGGGAGGCTTTGGCTGTGGGCCGGTGACGGGCAAGGAAGGGGTGGCTGGCTTTTAGGGCTGAGTGTGTGGGGGGTGGGTGGGGACTGGGGAGTTTTGTTTCTGCTAGTTTTTTTTTTTTTTCCTCACTTTTTATTATTTATTTTTTCAATTTTTTAAAAGTTAACAGAGTTAAGTGGTATGACACATATAAAAAAAATGGAGGAGGAGACATGGAGGAGACGCCATTTTGTGGACAGCAGACCAGGAGCCAATGCCAATGTTCTGTATTTGGTTGTATCTTTGATTATAAACATTTACCTACATTTTATTTGGCCTCAAAGATTTTGAACGACCAATTTATGCAAGTCTTCATGTTAGAGCACAATAAATAACTTCATTAATTTATTTATCTGGAAGTTGTTATTTCACTCCAAAAAATCTTGTACTCCTTCCTAGTAATAAAGGAGATAGGAGTGCATGATTCTACTTTTGAGTGCATTCTGGTAATGTTTGCATTTCCAGCCCTCTTCCTAGTTAATTTAAAGATGTTCTCATTTTGTCATGGTTCATGGTTAGTGTTGGTTCAAACAGAAATGTTAAGGCCTGGTGTTGCTTCAAAGTTCAAACACATTTTTGCTTCAGTGTTTAAGAAAACAACCAATTTAGCTGCCAACCTTAATAGAAATGCTGACGTTGGTCCAAAACAGTAGAAAAGGGCCATAGAAACTGAGATTTTAGAAATATTCTAGATTAATTTTGGTTGCATTTGCATCAATGTCGCTCAAATATTAATATTGCAAATATTTGACTGATAATTCTCTTTTATTTGTGTTTTTCTTCTGAACTGTTTTGCCTCTAGTATAGATATAATACGCTAAGCTTTTCCAGATCTATTCATTTCCCAGTTTTATGTCAGTATCTCTCACAGTTCCAATTTTCTAATTACCAGTTTTGTATATTCAAAATATTTATACCGATTGTTATCTTATTTCAGGGTGCCCCATCAACAGTGCTAAAGGATCTGGAGATGCTTTTGCTAAAAAATGCTCAAGAGGTGTCATAACGTTAGAATTTTTAGTATATTGGTGTCAATAACTTTCTTATATTTCTTTCCCTTCTGTTCTCCTGGTATTTGAATATATTGCTTCATTTTATGTTTCATAAATTACTTTTCATAATGGAGGCCTGATTAAGTGGTGGTCACTGCTTACCAGGAACAAAGTGAAGTACGATTCTGTGTGATAAGATGGGCGACTTCTTTATTTGATTTGCAACATTGTCCTAGCCGATTTATTTGTATGCTTGGGGCAGCTGATACTAAATTGGATATAAGGTAATATAAGTTCCTTTCTTTATTTGTATGCTTGATGCTTATACGTCAGTCAACCTCTCCCTCTTTCTTTTGGTCAACAATTCCTAGCCTGGGTGCACTTGAACAATTTGATTTCATATTTGATGGTCAGATGCTGACTGATTTTCTTTGAACAAGCCGTCAATATTTATAAGGGTTCAATTTGGTACTTTCATGGTTAGGGGTTCATTTTGTTTTGGTTGAGAAAGAAACTGAATTTTGTAGAATATAACAATAAAATTACAGGATGGGAAAAGATGGCCACAAGATGGAAAACAAAAGTTCCCCTAAGCTCCAAAAACTAAAATATTAAAATTTAACACAACGAAACTAAACAAATAGTGGATTTCCAAATGAGCCAAATATTTGAACAGAGAAATTTTTAGTGTATTGAAACTGAGGCCCATAATAAAGACCATAGATGGACTTTCTCTTCTGTTGCATGCAAGTCTTAAAAATCAATCAATCTCTTTCCAGTCTAACACTTCCAAAGTTGAAATGGTTCCCTAAAAACAAATTAAGGAATTTTCGATCATGTCCTACTGAAGACAAGTCAGATCTTGTCTCGTTTGTTTGATATGTATGGGTTGGTCTGGGTGTGCCCTAGAAGCTACTTATTGTTTTTTTTATTTTAAATATTTGGCGCTAGCAGGGAAGTTTAACTGTTTCAAGATGTTCTGTTGGCTCCCTTGTGGTGCCTACTTGGAGTGGAACAAGGAAATTATTATTGGCCTTCTTTGTTTAAGCATTTTAAGGACTACTTTAGTTTAAGGACCTGCTGGGGATTGCTTCTGGACGGGCTAACAGTACTTTCTGACAACCAAAAGTGCTTCTAACCTCGCTTGGCAGAAAGACTTAAAACCCTAAACACTTCAATTTTTTTTTTATCTAATCCATATTAAAAGTACTTCTAGAAGTGCTTCCTAGAAAAGCAGTTTCAAACGAGCTTCTGTACTAGAGAGGGTGTATTCTCCCAAGTGTTTCTTGGGTTTTGTATTTCTTTTGTGGTTATGGTTGTTTGGACATCGTACCATCTTATCTGCATCCTTTTTTCCCCTAATAAAGTGTTGTTTCTTACAAATGAACAAGGACCCAATTGAAGTTGTTACCTATATGAACTCTTGAAAATTCTTGACACCCTGTTTGTTTACCTATTATATTTATTTAACTGCATTTGCATTTTTTATAGTGTACTAATTTATATGTTTGTAAATTTGGTGAGTCAATTCAGAGTTTTAAATGATTTGAGTTTAGAAGTCAGGGTAAACATTTTTGAGGGATCTGAATATATGGTTTTGTTATTGTGGTTACAATTGAACCTTACATTGGTTAGTAGTACTAGTACCCTATTTTCTCTTTGTTTATGTTTCTAAAAATTAGCACAATTTCATGTTGCACCTTGTTTGTTCCTTCTCTGTAGGGAGATAGCTCTTGAGGGCCTCTTACTTGTGAAAGATGATGGGCAAATCATGAGTCAGAAGCAGGAGCTACATTACCCAAAACTTGGAGTCATGTTAGATTATATTCTTAGGCAGCAACCGAACTTATTAGATTCATCTGAGATGAGGGAGCAGAAACTTCATTTTCCCTCAAAAACATATCTAGTTATGATTCAATTTCTGTTGAAGTGCTTCGACTCGGAATTGGAGCAAGACAGTTCTATTAAAGGGTCAACTGATTTTCAGTCTTCTGTAGAGGCACTCTGCTTACTTCTTGAACATGCTATGGCCTTTTTAGGGTCTGTTGAGTTGCATGCCCGGGCTTCCAAGGCTTTAATTGCAATTGGATCTTGTATGCCAGAGGTCATGACTGAAAAACTTTTCTTTTTATTTACTACTATCCTCTTTCCCTTAATGTAAAAGCATGTCTGACAAATCTTAGTTCCTTATAGCTGATAGCCTCACGCTATGCCCAAAAAATTTCATGGCTAAGGCAACTACTCAGTCATGTTGACTTGGATACCCGTGAAGCTGCAGCACGTTTACTTGGGTTTGCTTCCTCTGCTCTTGCTCCAGCTGAATCTTCTGCTCTTATCTCTGAACTAATTGCCTCAGTTAGTGGAAGACGTAAGATAAGGTTGGTAGCTTATATATTGCACTAGGCAGTTTATCAGTGTGAGTTTATAAAATCTGCCTTTCAGTTCTGCTGTTTTCTTTGTTATGATAATGTAACTCTCGTTCTTGGGTTGCTTATAATATTTTTCAGGTTTGAAGAACAACATGGAGCATTATGTGCAGTAGGATATGTAACTGCAGACTGTATGTCGCGAACACCAGCCGTAAGTACTTATATTTTTGAATTGTTCCGGTAATGTGTGGCCTTCTATATGAAACGTCTGTTACCCCTTATTCTCTAATAAAAATCACACTCAGAACATAAGGGCCTGTTTGGTAGTGTACTTGAATCCAACTTTTTAAACTCAAAAACAGTTTTCAAGTTTTAGGTCTTAAAAACTTGTTTGGTATGATTATTTTTAAAAACTGAACTCAAGACTAACTAAAAAATATAGTCTATTCCTTAAAAACATAAAAAGTGAGTTTTTAGAGTTTTTATACTTAAACTTACTCATTTCTTTTCTCTCCCTCCTCCCCTCTCACTCCAAATATATCTCTCTCTTTTCTTCTTTCTTTCTCCCCTTTTTTTTTTTTTACTTTTTTCGTCTCGACTCCAATCCAATCAAGTTTAAGTCGTAAGATTTAAAATTTTTAAATCACAAACCAATCAAGTTTTTGAGTCTTAAAGAAAATTGTTTTCAAGAAATGTTCTTAAAAAATGTTTTGAGAAATGATAAAAAATTTCAAATAAGATACCAAACAGGCCCTAAATATTCTGGGTTCCATTTATCCATACTGATTTTTTGCACAATAGTTCCTAGTTTGAATTCACAAGAAAATTTGCAAAGTACACATCAGACTATAATTTTGAAACAAAACTAGGTTTGACAACGGATACCACTCATTTGAGTTGAGTTCATAATTATATAAACGATTTACTATTGGGAATTGTCATGAATCTTCTGCTATTCTCATGGATTGTTTGTGCACAATCTCATGGGTTTGAGTGTCCTGGTCAGGATTGGTCAGTTCATGCTATTTTCTGTTTGAGGTGCTGTAGTATATTGTTTGTTGTTTATTGGTTTTTCTTTGTTTTTCTGTTTCGTTTTTGTAGACATCAGTTGTTTAAAGAACAACCTGTCCCCTGTGTTGTAAACAATGTTTTAAAAGGCAAAGGTGAAGCCAAGGTGGTTTATGGATTGCCTCTCCTTGGCGATAGCCTCGAGGTGTGAGGCAATGGCTTCATGGTACCTAAATTAATTATAATACTTAATATATATATATATATATATATCATACTTTGTTAAACAATCATGCAAGCATGCCAAGCAATCAAATACTTGACTATTATTATTCTTTCTCTAATCACAAAGTCATAATAAACTAATAGAAACAAAGTTAGAAACATAAAATTAGCATGAATTTTATGAAAACCCTGCCCAAAAAATGACGTCGTTTGGGGTTTGGTTTTTTTTATTTTTATTTTTTTTTATGTAAACAGTTCAAACGCCTAGGCACCTGAGGTGATAGCTTAGGCACTTGAGGTGATAGCCTAGGCGTTTAGTCTAGTCTATAGCCCACTCCTGCTGGGCAGAGGCGTTTTTCCACCGGGCAGAGGCGTTTTCTTCTTGGCCCCGCGGCCCACCTCCAAAACTGCCTAGGTTAGTCTTAAAACTAGTTTTTTAAGACACTGGTTGTAATCCTTTTTGTTTCAATGAAAATCTTCCTTCAGAGAATCAAAGGAGACCAAATTCTTGCCTTTATCCTCAGTGATGCATTCTATGCAAGAGATTTGGAATCTTTTGAGGTTTTTAGGTGTTTTCCCAGCTATTTGGGTGCTGGGTGTTTTCTTTGTTTTAGCTTTCTAAGTTTTGTTTGTTTTCTGTGTTCTGGTTGCTCTCTTGACCAACCTCTTTTCTATTTTCTTTGATATTAATATGACTGTTCCTTTATTGAATAAAAAATAAAAAATAAAAATTGGAATCTTGTAATCCATGTTTTTTTTTTTTTTTTTTTTTTTTTTTTTTTTTGCATTATTCTATGGTTTTGAGTCTTTGATTGGAGCTGTTTAGGGTGTTTTAAGTTGGGTTATTCCCAGGGACCGTTTCTCTCTTTTGTCTGAGAAGCATCAATACCCAAGGATGGGGAAGATGGCCAAAGTTTTGTGGGGATGCATAGTATTGTTCATATTTTGGGTAGTCTAGCAAGAGAGAAATAAAATGATTTTTGAAGATTTTCCTATTAGCTAAAAAGAGAAGTTATGGGATAGAATTTGGTTATGGACATCCGTATGGCCCCCGATAACTAAAGAGCTTCAGGGGTATATCTTTTTAGCATAGGAGAACTTTTGTTTCTATGTTTCATTGATGTTTGTGCATTCTATGTTGTGGCTATCTTGTCCACTCCATTTGTAATTTTATTGTTTTATGTAATCAAATTTATTCCTTTCCAAATACAAAAGTGAAATTCTTTGTTTCCTATAAGATAAACAAACAAAAAAATTGTCTCAGATGTTGCCGACCACTTGCCAAGTTAGCTTTGGGTATTCTTTATCTTATTGACCTTGCTGGCAATTGAAAGTTATTGGTCACTTGTCTTTCCATTTGAATATTGTCTATAAGTTTGATTTCAGTTTGATATTGTCTTTCCATTAGAATATTGTATGTAAATTTCCAATTTACTGATGTCTTATTTTGATTATAGTGTAATATTCATTTTCTTTTTTGCATTTGATTCATGGCATTGTGTTCAACATTCATACTGTGCAGATTCCAGATGCACTGTTTCAAACTACATTAAAGTGCCTTGTTGATGTTACTAATTCTGAGACTGCACCACTGGCCTCAATAGCAACCCAAGCCTTAGGTCACATTGGGCTGATTTTCCCATTGCCTTCGCTTGTTATTGATTCTAGTTCAGGTAATTTGATGGTTTTTGCTCCTTCATTTACTATCTTTTCTCTTCTCCTTGCGTTGAAATGCTTACTAACCGAATGATTAAACTGCAGTTGATATTCTGGTGGTTTTACATGAGAAGTTGAGAAAACTACTCAGTGGCGATGACAATAAAGCAATTCAAAAAGTTGTTATATCCATTGGCCATATGTGTGTAAAGGAATCTTCATCTTCACGTCTAAATATTGCCCTCGATTTAATTTTCAGTCTTTCCCGATCCAAGGTTTGTACGAAACTATTTTCTCATAAAATAATTTCCTTTCATTATTTACAGCAGTGCTTTTAAAGACTAGAAAAACCATATTCATTAGCAAATTAAGGCCAAGTTCAACCCACCCAATGACACGTTATGGTTAAAGAATATCTCTTAATTTTTATAATCTGGGTAAAGGTGTGGGGATGGGTCGCTCATAAGTCAAAGCTAGAGAGAGTAAGCAAGCAGCCCCTCAAATTATACCTCTGTAAGCTGTACGTTTACATAGTTAGAAGTATTTTCTTTGAAGTGACCAGAATTGGGCATGTCACACAGATTCTTTGCACAAACTTACGCCTGTCAAACTCTGAAGAATGTCTTGTAATGGATAAAATGTCACTCCCAAAAATGTTTTGTTTTTTAGAAGAATCACCCGATTTCATTAAAAAGATAAAAACTTTACAAAATACCTGCTCAACTTATAAAAAGAAAAAAATTAAAATTAAAAGAAGAAAATACAGATTATCCTAGCTGAAATTAACACATAGCTCCCCTCCAACATGCTCTCTGAATTCTGTACTCCAAGCTCATAGCAATCTTCAAATAGTCTTTGGTTTCTTTCCAACCACAACCTACATATAACTGCTAGCACCATCCTCCCCAAATTCTGCACTCCAATCCCATAGTAGACTTCAAATATTCTTTGGACGAAAATTAACGAAGGGTATGAGAAAAATCTCTAATTCGTGCAACTCTGGATTTATACAGGTCGAGGATGTCCTCTTTGCTGCTGGCGAGGCTCTATCATTTTTATGGGGTGGTGTTCCAGTGACCGCAGATTTAATTCTCAAAGCTAATTATTCGCTTTCGATGGCTTCGAACTTTCTTATGGGAGATGTAACCTCATCTCTGTCAAAATATATCTCAATTGAAAAGAATGGAGCTGAAGAACGTAATGCCAAAGTTAGAGATGCAATAACTAAAAAGCTCTTTGACGATCTTCTATACAGTACAAGAAAGGAAGATCGGTGTTCTGGAACTGTTTGGTTATTATCAATTACAATGTATTGTGGCCATGACCCAGCTATCCAGAAAATGCTTCCAGACATTCAGGTTTGGCTTTGGTTTCAACAATTTCATTTTTCCAGTCATTGAGTTGATTTGTAATTATCAGTCTTTCGTGTTGGGTTTTTCCTGCCCATGATGAGTTGTCCGAAGTCTGTTACGAATTATAGTCTAGGATCGGATTGTTTACCCAATTGAAGTTGTTTTCCCAGTTGGAGTGGTTTTCCCAATTGGAGAAGGATTCATAACTAGGTTCCAATTAAGATTAGTAATCCTTATTGAAGAAGACCTTTATTATGTCTATATAAAGAGGCTATTGCACTAGTTTTGAATTGGAGCAAAACAATAAGTTGTATACCACTCAAGGAGTTAGAGTGAGAGTGTATTGTGAGGAGAATATTGTGAGGGCAAAGTATGTGGGAGAGAAAAGAAAAGAGATAAGAGTGCATTCTTGTTCTTGTTCTCCCAGGTTTTTTGTCAAGTCTTACTCCTAGAGGCTTGACAAGATTATTCGTTGTACTCATTATTGATACAGTGAAAGATTGTTGTTGATACCCCGTGTACGTAGGCACATATAGCCGAACCACGTTAAATTCTTGGAGTCGATTATCTTGATTAGTTGTTTTCAATTTCCTCAGGTTTGTCTTGTTTTCCCATTCTTAAACACAATATTCACAACATTTTGAAAATGGATGCACAGTAAATTAATGAGTCTCCGTGCAGTATACTCATACCAGAATTCTGGAACCTTGGAAGCTCTGGGTATCAGTTGAAAATTTATAGGGAATATATTTTACATTTTCATTTGCATGCAGGAGGCTTTTTCACATCTTCTGGGCGAACAGAATGAACTTACACAGGAGCTGGCCTCACAAGGGATGAGCATTGTATATGAACTTGGTGATGCAGCAATGAAGGAGAATTTGGTCCATGCACTTGTTAACTCTCTGACTGGTTCAGGGAAGAGGAAAAGAGCTATCAAGGTGACTCTCTCTCTCCTCCTCTCCCCCTCTCCACATTTCTGCAAATTCTTAGGTTCATCGATTTTTGTTATTAGCTCGATGAAGACTCTGAAGTGTTTCAAGAGGGAGTTATTGGTGAAGGCCTGAGTGGAGGGAAACTGAGCACATACAAGGAGCTTTGCAATGTAGCAAATGAGATGGGGCAACCAGATCTAATTTATAAGTTTATGGATCTGGCTAATTATCAAGCCTCTCTAAATTCCAAGAGGGGTGCTGCCTTTGGATTTTCAAAGATAGCTAAGCAAGCAGGAGATGCTCTAAAGCCACACTTGCGTTCATTGATTCCAAGACTATTTCGGTACCAATACGATCCTGACAAAAATGTGCAGGTATGCATTCATGTACTTCTCTAGCTTAGGTATGAAAGCAACAGATTCTTTAACATTTCCATCTATGTAACTTTTATGTCATCTCTGCTATTTCTTCTGTGCCAAATGTTTTTTCACGTTAGTATTTCCCATCTTTCCTCAAAGCAGTTTTTTTCCTTTTTTTTTTCTTTTACAAGTGATAATATCATAATTTGTAAAATAATTATGCTTTTCTTTGATGCGTTAGGATGCTATGTCACACATATGGAAATCACTAGTGGCAGATTCAAAGAAAACCATTGATGAGAACATGGACCTCATTGTTGATGATTTGTTAATACAATGTGGATCCCGGCTTTGGCGCTCCCGTGAGTCGTCATGTCTTGCTCTTGCGGATATCATCCAGGGTCGAAAGTTTGATCAGGTGATAAGCTTTTAATGGATCTCATGTGTTTTATTGGAATGGAAGCTCTCAAGTCTTAGTTGTAAGATCCATCATATTTCCCCAGAAGTAAAACTAGCTGTATTTAACTTTTGTAGGTAATAGATTAATCTGAGTTTTTCTCCTGCATAAAGTTGTGCAATTGCGACTTTTCTTTATACCAATTTCCCAGTACCTCCTTTATTTTTCCATTATGCAATTGGTTCTGGTTGTTTTGGTGTGGTCTTCTTGACCACCAGGCTCCTTTCTGTTTTTCCCTTTTGATGTGTATTATCCGAAAACCAAAAACCTCCTCCTACCCCAAGGGGGTCATTCCTCACTAGATAAATAGATGGACTGAGAAATACCTGCCTGTTTGGCATTATACTAACACTGCATGAATGCAGATACAAATTATTTTGTTTTTTTAATTTCGAGTGTCTATGACTAGTTTGTGTCCTTTATATATATATATGCTTTAGGCATATTTTCATTTTTCCCATTCAATTGACCACCAGTTCGTAGCTATTCTGTCGATTGCTTTAAGATTTGGTACACCTTTATATTTCTCTCCATCTCTGCTGTGTCATTGTTTATGTTTAGATCCGTAAGCTTGCTTAGAGTTTCAACATAATCCAGCATTCCCATGCTATTATTATTTTGCTTTTTGAGAGTAATATTTTTGCTTTTTGTCTGCACGTTTTTCTCCATATTCTGGTACTAAGGTGGGGAAGCATTTAAGAAAATTATGGTCAGCAGCATTCCGTGCCATGGATGACATAAAAGAGACTGTTCGAAACTCTGGTGACAAGTTATGCCGTGCTTTAACTTCATTGACAGTGAGGCTTTCTGATGTCTCCCTAACTGATGTATCAGAGGCACGCCAGACAATGGATATTGTTCTGCCTTATCTGCTTACAGATGGAATACTAAGTAAAGTTGATAGTATTCGCAAAGCATCTATCGGAGTTGTTATGAAACTTGCAAAGGTTAGCATTGTTCTTATGATTTTATAGGTCAAGAATAACTATGTACCTCTTATCCTTGTGTTATGGTTCATCCAGTTATACATTCAATTGATATTCCCAGAAAGATGAACTTGCTATGGAATGTAATAATTTAATATCCTGCCCCTTGTTGATTCCAAACTGGAAATGTAGAGTGTCCTTCTAATATACAACCAATGTTTTAAAAGGCAAAGGCGAAGCCAATGCGTTTCATGGATAGTCCCTCCTAGGCGAAAGCCTTGAGGCGATAACGTCATGAGACCTAAAATTATTAATTATAGTCTAGTTGGAGGGTATGTCATATGATCTAGTTGAACTTGAACTTGGAGGGAATGTCATATAGTCTAGTTGAACTTGGAAGGTATGGCTAGTGGCGCTCCGTAAGGTTAATACTTGTGATCAAGTCCAAAGACGAATGCCTCTTACTTGCTTCTCCCCTCACTGGTGCGTTCTGTGTAAGTCCGGGGAAGAGAGCGCCAACCATGTTTTCCTCCATTGCCTGTATAGCATCCAACTTTGGTGGAAATTACTCAAGGAAGTTGGAGCAGCCTGGGTCATCCCAAAGGGCTGCTTTGAGCTCCTTAGCACCAAGTTTGACGCCTTAGGAAAAGGGAGGAAAGCCAAAACCTTGTGGGGTTCCTTGATGATGGCCCTCTTTTGGAACATTTGGTTGGAGTGTAACAAAAGAGTTTTTGAGGTTTATATGGGAGTTGGGGTTGAGGAGCTTTGGGATAGTGTGAGACACTGGGCAGCTCTTTGGTCTTCTGTTGCTGTTGAGTTTAGAGATTACAATTTTCCTTCTATTGCTAGGGATTTGGTCGCAGCTGTTTTTCGTTAGGTGTCTTTGCTAGTTGTTCTCCTTGCACCCGGTGGTTTTCTTGCCCACGCGGTTGCTTTTCTTTTTTTGTACACACTTTCTTTTTAATATATACTCTCGTTTCTTTAAAAAAAAAAGAATATAAGAATTTTTGACAATAATAAGGGGGTGGGGGTAGAACAGTTGTGGGAAATGGTCAGGTTTTGCTCCACTTTGTGTTTCTTTTTTGTCAGAGTTCAGGGATAACTCATTGTCATTATTTTGCTAAATTGCAAGGCAGCTCTATAAAATATAATAAGTTACTGTTATAATTTCTTTTTGTGGTCGTTATAGATTTTTGTTAATTTCCTTGCTATTGGTTTCTGGTTGACATTGTGTTCTCTGTCTTGTTTGTTTCTTATCAATTTGTTTAATTTTTGTGTTTCTGGTTGACATTGTGTTCTCTGTCTTGTTTGTTTCTTATCAATTTGTTTCATTTCAAAAATTTACACGGTACTGTAATCAGAAAAAATAGCATGCAAGGACCAATCCTGAAAATCTGATGAAACTGAAACCTAAGGATGTTGATAGATATAGTCCGTCCCACAAATTCAATCTGGGGTTGCCCAACTCAATCTGGTCTCACTATACAGCCTTATCGACAGAATACACAGCTGGTGATGGGGCATTTAATGTTGCAGACCTTCAGGCCTCGTTTGGTTGCCAGGATTGGTAGAACTTTGGTATATCAGATAGGATAGGCTAGGATTGGAGTGAATAGGATAGGAGTATTATACAGATGTTTTGGTGTAGAAACTACCTTGGACCATACAAAACTAATTTGCCCATAAAATAGAACAAAAAAGAAAACCTCAAAACAGAAGCCCAGTAGAACATCCTCGCCCTCAACCTCAACCTCAAGCTCAAGGGACAATCCCTATTGCCCACAACCCTCACAAATCAGAGAGACGAGAAGTTATCAGGTTTCTATTAAAATGGAAATGAAACTTTCGGTTGTTAGTTCTACTCTCCATAAAAATTGGAACCTAAAGTTCATCTTTCCTAAATCTATTAGAACCTTTACTGAAATTGATGTGTTCTCACATGTGTTTAGTAACTACTTTTTCTTCTGATTATATATAGGGTGCAGGGATTGCAATTCGCCCACATTTATCTGATTTAGTTTGTTGCATGCTGGAAAGTTTATCTAGCCTTGAGGACCAAGGGCTTAACTATGTGGAGGTTTGGCAAGATTTTGATGCAGCTCTTGTTTACGTGGCACACACTTTATTGCAATTCTTTTGTTAATTTTACTTTCCTCTTCCAGTTGCATGCAGCAAATGCTGGAATACAGACAGAGAAGCTTGAGAACATAAGAATTTCAATTGCAAAAGGGTCTCCTATGTGGGAAACTCTTGATCTCTGCATTAAAGTTGTGGATCTGGAATCATTAGATCAATTGGTTCCTCGTCTTGCTCAGTTGGTTCGGTCCGGAGTGGGCCTCAATACAAGGTTTGTAGTTGTGCCGTTGTAGCACCTGAAATTAAGGGATTATTATTGGGAATGTTAGGATGTGAGGCAACAATTAGTCTTTATTTGACATTCCCTTTCATGTTTGGGCCTTCCTCCAATGTTGTGGAGTCTGCCATGTGGAATTCAGTTACAATGGGAGGTTACAAATTGCAATTACAAGGATTTAACGTAGGATCTTTAGCTTCAATTATCATATGAAATATAATGGTTAACTCTAAGAAACTTAGGGCCTATTGATAACCATTTTGGCTTTTTTTGTTTGTACTTTTTACTTTTTGTGCTTTAGATATGAGGAAGGTGTATTAAGGGAAGGCAGTGATGGGAGAGAGGGAACAAATAAGGAAGAAGGAACGAAAACAATTATCTTGAAAGTGAAAACAACTTAACTAGTTTTTAGTTTTCATTTGCGTGTTTTTCTCCTTGTACATTTCTTTTACATCTCTGCCACATCCTAGATCCAAGCTTCTTCATTCATCCTTTCCCTTACATATTTCCCCTTTATTACTAACACTAAACACAACTAAAAGCCAAAATGAAAAAAACGATATGGTTATCAAATGGGCCCTTAAGTTGTGTGCCAAGAGTTACTTGAGGTGTAATGCTGAAAAATAAAATAAAATGAATTGTATATCTAGCTCCCCCTTGTGCTTTTTATTAAATCACCTTGCTCTACTCTGAAGAATATGTGAAATTTTTAACGTGTGATTCAAAACAAAAAGTAGTATTACAAATCTAGATTATCTTTGATCACAAGAATGATGAAATAAGAATTGCTCAGTGTCCATGAGATGGACGTAAGAAATTTAAGCCGATTGAATGTTGATGCTTTAGTAGTATTACAAATCTATATTATCTCTCTGTTACTGATGCTACTGTATGGCCTCTTTATATACCCTGTCACAGGGTTGGGGTTGCCAGCTTTATTACATTACTAGTTCAAAAAGTTGGTGTTGAAATCAAACCATATACGAGCAGGCTACTGAGGCTGTTG